>BTPG01000007.1:20670666-21270666 GCA_036245525.1 Semisulcospira habei | reverse complement strand
GAGCAGCTATGATGGCATGACATGTCGCGTGATCCACGAAGGGCAGTTCACCAGAGAGCTCCAGGTCAGAACTGGTGTCAGGCAGGGGTGTCTGCTGTCTCCGTTCCTCTTCCTACTGGCCATAGACTGGGTCATGAAGATGACCACAGAGCACAGACGAAGTGGAATACAGTGGACACTGTGGACACAGCTTGACGACCTCGATTTTGCAGACGACTTGGCATTACTGTCCCACACTCATCAACAAATGCAGGACAAGACCACGAGGCTTGCTGACATCTCGTCCCAAGTGGGCCTCACCATTCACAAACAGAAAACAAAGACAATGAGGCTGAACGCAACCAGGGAAGAACCAGTCTTGCTTGCTGGCACCCCGTTGGAGGAGGTGGAGTCCTTCACCTATCTCGGGAGCATCATAGACAAAAAAGGCGGCACTGATGCAGATGTCAGAGCACGAATCGGTAAAGCCAGAGCAGCCTTTCTCCAGTTGAAAAAAGTGTGGAGTTCCAGAGAGCTGTCACAACACACCAAAGTCCGGATTTTCAACTCCAATGTAAAAGCAGTTCTCCTATATGGAGCAGAGACATGGAGATTGACAAAAACCACAGTCAACAGAGTACAGACCTTCATGAACAGTTGCCTTAGAAGAATTTTGAAAATCCACTGGCCAGAGAAGATCAGCAACGTCAGACTCTGGGAGAGAACAGAGCAGATAACAGCAGAGAATGAAATTGGGCGAAGAAGATGGGGATGGATCGGTCACAGTCTGAGAAAGCCAGCTTCCAGTATCACTAGGCAGGCATTGTCATGGAACCCCCAGGGAAAGAGGAAAAGAGGTAGGCCGAGAAACTCCTGGCGTCGAGACCTCCAAGCAGACATCAAGAGACTGGGAACCACCTGGAGTAGAATCGAAGGAGAAGCACAGGACAGGAGTTGCTGGAGGTCTCTCGTCGACGGCCTATACCCGGGTAGGGGTGACAGGCGTAAGTAAGTAATCATTCAGAGCACACCAGTGTGTGAAATAAGTTTTACTAAAATAGTTCAAGGTTTGTGCCAGAATAGCTTGGCACCTGTAGGCACCAAGCTATTCTGGCACTACCCTTGAACTAAAGCCATTGGTCTATAGCCCTAACTGTAGTACTATAATGTAGCTTGCATATATGGCAGCTTGCAAATTTGAAGCTTTTAGCCTCAGTATGACATGGGTTAAAAAGTTGTGAGAAAGTGAGCAATGTAACAGGTATAAATTCAGCAGAGATAACCGCAAAATAATTGATCAAATTTATAAGGGACACAAACCTCTTGAATTTTTGGCATTTATTGCAGGACATTTAGAATGCTCCAAGATCTGTTGAACAACATCAGTATTACCTGCATGGAGAAATTTTTTTTAATAAATTCAGATGTAACATCAACCTTGTATGCATACAAACTAACAAAAATACAGTTAAAGATGGGTGAACTATGACAGTTTAACCCCATCACTGCCAAAGCATAATGAACAACCAACTGCAAAAGACATATATATGTATCCTGTTGAGCCCATGCAGTTGTAATTGTAGATCGATGCCTCTTGTTGGCCCCACTTTGTATCCAAGTTGTATGAACGGACGAGGCTCTTCAGCACCGAATTAACCCTTTTGATGTTGTAGAGGTTTTAGTTGCAATGATTCCTGCAGGAATCAACATAACTAAAACTGCTAACGACACCCAAAGGGTTAACAAACTCTGCGATAACTGGCAGGGAAGGAGCTAACAGTAACAACACAGGGTTGCAATCACCATTATAGCATAGAAATGGACTGTTTGTATACTATCATTTCTAGACAAACCAAGCGACTCCCATTCTCAAACTGTTGGATTCATAGTCCCTGAGAGCAAAGCTCGAGGTGACCATGAATCTAACAGTTTGAGAATGGTAGTCACTCGATCTGTCTAGAAATGATAATATATGAGCACTCCACTTCTATGTTTTATTGAACTTTTCACAACATCAGCAATACCGGTCAAAAATTACATCCTAAACTTTTCATTCAATGTCTGCAAGCAGCCAAACCTGGTGCCGGTTGCACAACATGCAGTTACCCCTCTAGCTGTCAGACTCTGTCAGCTCAGTGAAATCTGAACTTAGCAACAACATAGTCTAACTGCGGTTGCACGGATGCATTTTAGACTAAGGTGAGCGACATATAGACACGAATCCGATACATACTCGACCCAAATCCGAAGCGGGTCCAAAACAGAAAAGTTTGTGCAACTCCTTTTCATGTTTGTGTGTTTCCACATGCCCGATAAAGAAACGAATTTGCATCCAGCTTCGAACGAAAATGCCACAATTATTTAAGGAAAATTGCATAACCGCATCTGGTTCAGATTATATTCATATTGGATTCATGCTTATGGAACCGTAGCTTAACAGCTAAATTAGCATGGAAGCGTTACAGTTGTTCAGAGCAGCAGCAATAACAGTTAGAACCAAGTTAGGGTGTAAAGAAATGACCACTGCATTTGTCTGTAGCTTACAATATCTAGTCTTTGATTTCATTTCCAACTATACAAGCGCTGTGCTACAACATTGAGACAGATTATATGAAAACAAATGCTCTCACCGAATAGTTTAATATCTCTTGGATGACTTGGTCTAGCCGGCAAAATGCGGAGATGTTTCTTTCACCAACATTCTCCATGGAACATACATGGTATCATATTGCGCAACCAGCCCCTGGACCGTGGGAATTCGCACAACAAATGGATATATGTGTGATGTCAAAGTTTGGGACACAAAACGAAGCGTCATCTGAATGGTATGCGATGCAGTGTCAAGATACATGGAAAGTCCATGGCGTCAATTTTATAAATGTAGGTATTGCCAAATAAACTGTGTCACCAGAACAAAAATGTCCAGAGTGCAGTCAACACACGATGACATTCGGACATCCAGTGCTAAAGTTTGTGCGCTTTCGCTCTTGTTTCCAACATTTCACGGGCAGCAATGTAACGGTAAACCTTCTTGACAACCGTAGAATAGTCCGCAAGACCAAGTGTTTGAAAATCGGAAAATGTCTAAAGTAAAATGTTTGTACAGTGAGTAAAAAGCATCTGGTTTGGAATCTGTTTTCATGACTTGGACAAAGACCAAATCTCCCCAAACTGGGTATACTGGGATATCCCAAAGAGCTTAGCATGGTAAGACTAGAAAATATAGTGTGGGGATGCTAACTATGTAAAAGTGGTCTTGAGAGGTTCCATTCGTATTTATGTATGTATCTACAATAAAGGGTATGGGACTGGGGAAAAAGGCAGTTTCAATTCTCACAGATGCTGACAGTGGATATATCAAAACATGTTTGTATACACACATACATATATATAAATGAAAAAAAAAAGTGTCTGTCAATGAAAAAAATCTTTAAAAAAATGTCTTCTCTGCAACACATGGCAATAGATTAGACTGTCACCAAGTGCCAAGCTAATCTGGTGCTACCACTGAACTATCATGGTGCATTCATCTCCTATAGGCAAATTTCTGTCGTGCTCTGACTCGAACAGACAATAAAGTTGTATTGTATAACTAGTATGTATTTGGAACCAACCAGAATTTTGTAAATAATTTTAATGATCAACAGAGAACAAAATATATATGCAGTGAGGATCAAATGTTCTAGTACCCTTGCTAACTGGACTACCATTGAAGTGAAATCTGGGAGCCCAATTGTTTTCTCTGGTAGCCCTTCATTAACTCATTACATCCTGAGGACGTAATTATAAATTTTTGTAGATATCCTTTGAGGTATGCATCACGTTTCTGGAGACAGATTGACTATGATAGTTTAACTGTGGTGTCACAATAGCTTGGTGTCTACAGGAAACTACCATGGTCGATCCACATCCTGTCATAGCGAGTCAGGGATTTAGGGGTATAAACCCAGAGGCACCAAGCTATTCCGACACCATTCTTGAACTATCCACATCCTGTCATAGCGTATCAGAGATTTAAACTGGCATTTTTCTTTAGTGAAATTTTCATCCACCATTTGGGTTGTCAAAAACATGACTCTGCCTCACCTGTCAAGAAATCTCCTCACATTTGGAGACAGGCAAGTGGATTTGGTCTTCCCCGCGTATGTCTATGGTATCTTATGTGTTTCATGCCCAACAATTCAAACTGAATCATTTGATGAAGACAATGTTACACCTCATGTGCCTTTTTCAGTCTTACCACAAACCCCTCATACATGTAACAGAAATGGTTGAATACGCAAAAGAAATTTAAACTTAGTACCTTCAAGTACAACTCGATGTAATAGTGTCGTTGGACCTGTCTTGCGTACACCATGTGGTGGTGGGGCGCCTCTGCAGAAAGACTCCAGGTTTGTTGGAAGACCGTTGGCAGATTCTGTGTAATGCTGAATCAGGCATTCCAAACCTGCACATGATACACTGTATTTTATTAGGCTAAAGAAGGGCAATAAAACCAGGCTTTCCATTAACCCTTTCATCCTGATACACTACTAATTAATCTATGATGATAGTTCAAGGGTGGTGCCAGAATAGCTTGGTGCCTGAGGTGCCAAGCTATTCTGGCACCTCCCTTGAACTAAAATTGTTGTTCTGTCTCCTAATCTGTAATGTAGCCTTCACAGGACAAGAAAATGTTAACAAATCAGCTTCAGGATGTAATGAGAAAATTCTCCGTATCTGACAAGACAAATTTTGACAGGGACAAAAAGAATGGAAGGCTGTCAGTCACCGAAACAGATGAATCTTGAGACAAAGTTACCTATCCTGGCTGTGTTTCAAGTATGTGGTGGATTGTAGAGGGCACAAGATGGATTTTTTTATCATGCCGTCCATCCTGAAGTATCTCTGTATAAGTTAGTGCTTATTTCATTGTCTCTGTTTCCCTAGATGAGGACCTTTCATACCAATAACAAAAGTTTCAGACAATGTTTCAGGGATTCTATGGATGATACACTAAAAAACAGTTTTATACAATCTATCAGCCCAAACTCTTTGTGCGTGCAGCCACCTGTACTATAAACAGTACTGGTGGCTGCATGCACAAGGAGTTAAACGTTTTGAATAATTAAACCCAAATTACCATGTACGATAGGGCCATCATCAATGTGGTAGTAGCCTTCCTTTTTCTCCTGGATCTGAAAGTGAAATGTGCGTCCTCCAGTGGTTAGCGAGAGAGAGAAGTCGGAAGTGGACACTGTGCTGTCTCGAACCAGGAATAGTCCTCCCATGTCTGTCCTGTTCTGGTACTTGATCACCGCTAAATTTAATAGCAAATAAACGTACAACTTTTCCTGGGGGCTTGTGTTTTTTGTTTTGTTTTTTTGTTTCTTTGCCTGCGTGTAAACAACAGCAACAAACAGTTTAAAAAAATTAAATAACTAAATTTTACAAAGAGACCATTTACACTTGCACATCAACCTGGGCTGAACCCGAGTACAAACCGGGTTGGAGTGTTTACACTTGACACAACCTGGGTTGGAGCAGGGGAGAGTTTAACCCTGGTCCTAAGCAGGTCTGAACTGGGGTTGTATGTTGCAAACAATTTGGGAACATGAAGTCAATGGCATTGATTTCAGTACCGTTGACACAACAAATTTCATAGTTAACTGTGCACATCAACAGTGAACATGAGATGTTTCTACAGTTTGCAGCACGATTTTCCTCAAGCAGTCTTGAGACTGTGGCAGAGAACAAAAACGTCTGATTATAAAATAAGTGATTGCCAATCAAACTGACCATGTAAGAACACTGTTAATCAATAACACTGTCATAAAGGTCATGCTCCTGCACTAAGAAAAACTTTCTTTTTTTTCCAAACTTTGCTGTATGAGCAGCTTGATTCTTGTGTTCGAGATCATCTCTTTCTATACTGCAAGAAATAGTACACACACAATAAACTAAATAAAAAGAAAGATGGTCACCATCTAGTTGCGAGAGCCAAAATAAACCATGAGCCACGCAACATGTTGTCTTGTGGAGGGCAGCATAATGCATTCCTATCTATGCATAGTCGTGTCATGTGGGCATGTTAACCCCGGTTCCAAATGCAAATTTTTGCAAGTGTAAACGCATCAACCAGGGTTTGAACTCTACTTGGGTTCAACCCAAGCTGCAAGTGTAAACAGCCTCACAAATTAAAAAAAATACAATTGTGTTCTTTAAAAGAGCAGTACATGTTTATAGTACCAGTGGCTGCATTAACTCTGGGGTAAACAAACTGAGTGGTCAAAACCCCCAAATTTCAGAGTTGTCTCATAACACAGTTCACCAGACAAATATGTGTAAGACCGTGACTGTTCAAGGGTGGTGTAAGAATAACTTAACCCATAAGGCCATGAAAGACTGCAACAGGATGTGACTCGACCACGATATTTGAAGGCTCATGTCAAAATAGATTGGCGCCTCTAGGCACCAAGCTATTCTGACACCAACCGTGAAATATCATGTTCGATCTGTCTCCAGAACTATGATATAGACCTCAGAGGAAGGATATCTACAAAAATATGATAATTTTGTTCTCAGGGTGTAAAGAGTTAACTGGCACCTCTAGGCGCCAAGGTGTTTGGGTATCACCCTTGAACTACCATAGTCAATCCACATCTTGCTGTGTTTCTGGTCTGAATTTATTTATTATAATAATCACTAAATAGTAGTGAAAGCATTTTAAACCTTACAACATCAACACAACTTCAGTAACATATGAACTGTAGTGATGTCTATACCACAGATGGAACAGACAGCACTGGTAGTACACATTACTGCAGTTGCATCATACACATTACACAATTATTCTCACAGTAAAAATTATTTCTTTTTATATTGACAATAATTTTTAAGTATCTTCTATTTATAGAAGATACTTTTTAGGACGGGATGCGGTGGAGCGATTTCAAAAGAACACACACGACATCATAGGTGGGCTAGACTAAAACTCTGACAGTGAAGTAACAAGATAAAAATTATGTCATTTATATGTACACAAACCTTGCTGTGGAACATACTTTTGGCGTGAAAGACTGTATGTGTGCGTATGTACGTGCTTCTTTCAGTGGGTGCCTAGGTGCTCCTCTGAGCATTTTGAAATTAGATGCCTCATGGAAGAGCTAAATGACCATTCATAAGAAGCTGGTTGGCCTACATTAGGGTCCGCTATTTTCAATACATTCGCTTGCGGTTTTGGATATAGCCGGATTGGAGAAAGACATTAGATGAGTTCATTAGCCAGCTTTGTATCTTTTGAACTTTTCAGAAAAAAATAATTCTATGCAGAAAAAAAAGAAAGCAAACAACCTCGACTTCTTGAGAAAATCAGACAGTGACGCTGATGTAAAAGCAGATATTTCATCACGACGCAGACATCGACGCACTCTCTCTCTCTAAATATTTCTGAAGTCCGACTGATTTTTCTGGGAAATACACAGGAGGCGTGACTATTTATGCATAGGCTACCATGCCCAGTCACGCAAATTTGCTTGATTTTTGCTGCTGGAATTTCAAAAGTTTACCAGCAGTGCAGCTTCAAAATCTAGGCAGTCAGTGACAATTTGAAAATCTGTAGCAAGGAAGTGCTGACTTTTCTCACTGGATTCAAGAGATAGAACTTCTAAATTTTGAGTGCAGGACTGCGTGGCAAGTGACTGGATTTATGGTAGGTCTGATTTTGTACATGAAGCATGTATTGTTGGCTTCTTTTGCCAACCAGTACTGAGCTCATACCCTCATTGAACAATTACTCGATCTTTAAAAAAAAAAAAAAAAAAAATGCAATGTCATACATCATTCACATTTTCTTTATTTATTTCTCTTTCTCTCTTACTGCATGAGTGGCAACAGACTTTGCTTTCTATAACAGCATACGTGGTGACACGCACAATGGAAAGTTTTGTGTAGCACTTGTGTAGTGAGCTCACCGCTTGAGTCATCTCAAAATAAGGCACATTTTTTGTATTTCCCTGTTGTCTGCCACAATTTGATCTTTGCGTTTTCCGTTTATTTATGAGGTAAGGTGCCAGACAGACCAGATCTAAGCGCTCAAAGGAAAGACCTAGGTCAAGGAAAGACCTAGGTCAGATTTGTGCGCAATACTAGAATTGCGGATTGGTCAGCTGATTAAAAATTACAGTTACGGCAATGGTTCTAGCAGGTAGGCAATGGGGCATTGAACCCCCTGCGATTTTTAGGTGCTGACCAATCACAGTGTCAGAAAATGGAGTGACTACACGACAATAGGAAATATTTCAACATCAGAATCAGGTCAAAGACAACAGATAGGGACCTTGACAGTGAGGACAGCTCGCATATAAAACGTGGGTTATGGCTTTCAATATATAGAAAAGAGTTTTGGGGGGTTATGGTTCATCCCATCTTTTCTTTTTTTTTAAGGCACAATACATAGATGAGAGGTTGTGGAAAGGATTGAAAGGAATACAATTAAATAAACACTCAGTCACTGCATGTGCAAGATATAAGTTGTTTGATATCAGAGCACAACATTATTCTCAATATGATCTTCGCAAATAAACACTTTTCTGTACCAGACTTAGGTTAAAACTCATTCGGTGCCAGTATACCCAATACAATTTGCTTTCATGAACTTTGTACAATGTGCCAGTTTTGCTGTATGTCAATAGTAAAATCTAAAAATTGTTCATGATATTGCTGATTTTACATCCCAAAATGTGCCTCATTTAATATTCAGCACTGTACAACAAAGCTCTGTTTTCACATGAATGAGTAAGTAGTTGACCAAGTTTTCAAACCAGAAATAGCTCAGCAACACATGAAGTTGACATGATTGTTCTTGATATTGAAACCTGGCGGTTTTCCGCCAGGGCTATATTAGGGTATTCAAAACAGCTTGTTTTGTCTTCTGACCAAATGTTTTATTACTGCACAGCAAAATCAGCATAAAACCCAGACCAAAAAGGTGACTGCTAGCGTGTAAAATGCAGAGAAAAACCCAACGGAGAAAGAAACACCCTTAGAAAAGACAGTTACAACACAATTTATTAATATTAAACCCTTTTTCAAAAAGACAAACAAACTTGCATACTTTAAAAAAAGGTTTGTTAAAGAAATATGAATACCGGAAAATTGTGTTGTAACTTTCTTTTCTAAGTGTGTTTCTTTTCTCCATTGGGTTCTTCTCTGCAAAATCAACATATCAATTTATCATAGGAGTTTAGTAAAAAATAGCCCATATTAGGTCAACTGGCACTAAATGATATTTGTTCTTTAAGTGTTATAAATAGAAGAGTGTTTCTTTGTGAAAATATTTTGAAAAAATGTTTTGCCCTCCAGTGTCAAATGGCCTAAAAAAAAAAATCCTGCTGGTAACCTATATAAACTAGTACAGAAATCTACAACAGTACATACAATCTATTATTTTCCTGAAATGACAACAGCATAATGGTTCTATGTACACTACCAGAATGTCCGTCCAAAAATAGCTTGATCATTGTGTCAGCTATGACACAGTCTCTTCTTTTACTTCCTGTTTGAAAGCATAATTGACACTGATACAAGCGACAGTCTGCAAGCCTAATATGGTCATGTGGTG
This sequence comes from Semisulcospira habei, assembly GCA_036245525.1. NCBI lineage: Eukaryota > Metazoa > Mollusca > Gastropoda > Semisulcospiridae > Semisulcospira > Semisulcospira habei. Next base: position 21,261,086 of record BTPG01000007.1, on the reverse strand, counting down.
GTTCAAGCCAGTTGTGACATGTTCACAGCTCAAAGCTGGCCACCAAAAAAAGATATGCTTGCAAAACTGCAATCACAATTTCTGAACCACTAAGGCAACAGCCTAAAATATATATACAAGTACATATAGTTTCTACAGGTGTTAGCAAGGAGAACCAAATCCACTTGACCATCACCAAATGCAAATAGATTTCTTGTCAGGTGAAGAAAAGTTGTGTTTCTAGGAGCCCAAACAGTGAATGTAAATTTCACAATTCATGCACACACGAAACTGTTCTGACTGCCCCCCCAAAAAAAAATTGGGCTCCAAAATTTAACTTGGATAGTACACTGAATGGTAACTACTGTACTAGTACTAGAGTCCCAGAACACCCTCCCTATGTTAGATGTTTATATAAAATCATGGATCAATTATATATGATTGAGTGCCAAAAGGTGGTCACACATTGAGAACAGACACAGTACAAAACAAAGTTATAAATAGGAACCAGTGTCATGGTGAATTGAATTCTACTTGATATGACAAATAAATCTACTGAAGCAAAAGATAGGTACTTCAGTGGTTTTAAAGAAATTTGCAAAAGAACGCGAAAGTATGTCAGGTGTCGGACATCAAAAACCTTACACAAAACCTTGCTGTTTTCCTAAAAAATTTCCTCACAATAAAACCTTTTTCTGTGCATATTAGAAAGGGGAGATCTCCTTATAGATAATCTGTCTTAATTCAGTGAAATTGTGTTGTACATTGTTAATCAGTGATATCATTTTGATGTAGGGCCCGGTGTCTGACACCAACCAAACTTTAAACTTTTTCTCCTATTGTCAATATGTTGCCAAAGTCAAATGACAAGACAAGACACACAAAAGTACATGCACACAAAAAAAAAAAAAAAACCAACACCAGTCATAACATTTCAAATTAACTGTATTAACAAAAGAATAATGGCAGCAGAGAGTTTTCAGTGTTGGATGTCAGCCTTACACAAAGTAATCAGACCCAGCATTTTGAGGCAGGATGTCTCGTCCCACATACTGAAACTTTAAAGATACAAATGAAAAATGCATTTTTCTTTGATACAACAAAATCAGAAGCCCTCCCCCCCCCCTCCCCCCCACCCTTGTATGACAAATAAATTTTTGTGTCAGACGGCAGACACCAGCCTGGCTGAAAATCAACATTTGGTAAGAAACGATTTTCGTTGCCCTACATTCATCCATTACTACATAACTTTTCTCTGCCTAAAGCGAACAATATACACTCAATCATTTCCTTTCGTTCTCGTCAGGTAAATGCATTCACCAAAGGAAAAATTGTAGTTTAAGACTTCAACATGCGACAAACTGGTGTCGAACATCAGACAGGTGTCAGACACCAGGTTTTCAATTTTCTTACTGTGGGCATACTTCAGCAGGCTCCACAAGTAGACGCACGCTTTCTTCGATCAATAAATCAAATATGGTGCTGTCATGTGATCTTCAACGAGTCATGTAAAAGTCTGGATCTGATTTTCTTTTAAATTTTCGTAAAATTGGCGAAAATGTCAGACATTTCTTACTGAATATTTTGATCATTTCTAAAGAAGCAAATTTCATAGAGATTCGAGTTTTCATCAAGCCTCCTTGGTGATGATCTTGTGGAACAGCATTTGAGCTCACTATTTTTATGTAATCTCTAACCAAAATGCTGCCTCAGTAAACAGATCGATTCGACTGGCGAAGATCTTCCAGAGTGACCCTTGTGTCCGACACCACGTGTATTTTCTACCCAATCGTTTTTGTCAGGACGTATTTCGCAACAAAACTGTTTTCACATCTTAGTATAACATGTCTTTATGCTGTGTTAGAAGCAGTTTTTCAAAATCTTGAGGAAGGTGTCGGTTACTTCCAGGGTTTCATGATACTTTTTGGCAGTGTCCTTTTTTTGACGCCATTGTTTCAGCGCATTTTCCACACATTTTTTTTGCATCGTACATTAAAAATATTGCCAGCTGCTGTATACTTATACTTATAGTATTATGTATTTCTCCAAGCTTTTATCACACATACACCACAGCCACACCAACACAGGTTTTTTTTTTTTTTAATAGTTTATTGTAAAGGAAAAGTGTTGCCCCTGTCACATCCACCTTTTGGCACTCAATCATATGTTTAAAAATATGTTGAACACTGAATTGGTATGGTCAGATTATGATTTAAATAAACAAGCTCTCATTCTCAACTTGACAACAACAGTTATGTTGTGGTAATACTTTTTGTCTACTGTATTAAAAATATGGTACACTTTGAAATGGTGCTGGCCGCAGCCCGTTTAACACCTAGTATATGATAACATTGGCAGCCAGGTGTCACACTGTAACAATGTAGTAACAAGATAAAATTATGTCACGTCAAGCAACTCTAGCAATTACTGAATTAGCATTGCCGTTGAACGCAGATCTAGCACGAAAGCGCTGTATGTGTGTGTGACAGTGACTAGAGCCCACACTTGTAAATGGACAAGCTTGAAACCTTAGAATATTGTCTTTAAAAGAATTATCTCGAGGAAGGGTGGGTTTGTTTCATTAAAATACACATTGACGAGAAAATGACCATTTCACACAAAAAAAACGGTTGATCTGCATTTGAGTCCGTAATTTTTCTTATTCTTACTAGATATTTTGCATATATAGCTAGATAAAAGGAAGACATTAAAGGAGTTTGTTAGCTAGCATTGTACCCCTTCAACTTTTTTTAATGATAATTAATTTTTGCAAATTTTGGAACATTTCACTCCCACGACAGTCAGCCCTTGAAGAGGCTGCATGGAAGAGTCACTTGCGTACCGTTCTCGACTCAAGACATTGAAAGTGACATAAAAGCAGTAAACACGTCAATACAATGTTTATAACTGACCCAAAGCACCAACACGTCAATGTTATATATGTGTATGGGTTGACGCAATCCTCTCTCTGACAATTTGCTTTAGGAAGACAGTCTCTCTCAGAGGGTGATTCCACTGTTTACTGTATACATCGTAACATGTATGCAGTATTGTCCAGCTATCAGCATAATACTTCATCTATGATGACGTGTTTTTATATTACGCTATGTCCTCTGTGATTTGTGTCACTGTTAAATTGTGTTTATTGCCTTCACGATTAGACCACAATAGTTATTATTAAGGCATGCAGTGTGTGTGTGTGCATGTGAGCAGCATGTATATTTTGATGTGTTTTATGTTCTTTATAAGTTGTGCAGCACTGAAACGATTTCCTAATGTATTATTACATAATGGCAATAAAGTTCTATCTTATCTTATTTCTTATGTCTGCGAACATATTGTGGAAAAATGCATGCAAGCTGGCATAAAAGGGGCTTTGTGGACATGGGTCATCCCATCTTATTTTTCTTAAGAACAGCTATGGCTAAACGTCAGCCCAAAGAACTTAAAACTGGCGCGAAAAGCTGTGTGTCTGTCAGTGTTTGTGTGTGCCATTGTGCTGATAGGGGAGTAGGGTGGGTTGGGGTGGATAGAGATGATTGTATTGTATTGTACATTGCTTAACATCCCGACAGCAACAAGGCTTTCTCAGGACGTGCCTGCACTGCTTGTGAAAAAAATAATAAACAAAATATTGAATTATGTCGCCAGCCGGTCCAATACGTTAAATAAACCTACGATATGGGGCCTAAATAAAGCCAAGAGCATTTAGCAACACACATCCAATATCAAGAGCTACAGGCAGCGCAGACAGTAGGGAGAGTTTAAAATAGGAAAATACAGGTGAATGGACCAAGGGTAGACAGAAACACATGCCCCAGAATAGAGAGGAAAACCCACCCTGTGGGGCTGACCAGGATGACCCTGGGAACTAAAAAATACCTAACCCCACCCAAGTCCCCCAGGGCAGACCCGGGTGGGGGGGGGGGGGGGAGAGATGAATCAGAAGTATATAAATTATAAGCTTAAAAATAGAAACAACTCTGAATGTTAATAAAATTTTAAAAATGGCATGACAGCTCAAAACAATACGATAGACTTTGCACTGGCTGCCTGTAAAATTGCGCTGCCAGTACAAAATTGCAATTTTCGCCTATCAGCATTTTGACGGATCTCTCTCGCCGTACCTTTCTACCAAGCTGTCTGTTTATCAGCCATCACGCACCCTCTCTTCCTCCAGTGAAAAACTTTTTTAAATCCCGAAGTTTAACATGAAAACTGTCGGGGAGCATTCTTTCACCTTTTTAGCCCCAAGTGTGTGGAACTCACTGCCAATTGAAATGTGGAATCGGACCACATTGTCACAGTTCAAAGCTCACTTAAAGACTTTTCTTTTCTGTCGGGCATTTAACATTTAGCTCACCTCTAGCTAACTGTTGACTGACTGCCTTTTATTCTGATCCTAGAGGGAAGTGGATGTATGGTGTTGGGAAGGGATGGGGTGGTTGAAAGTAGTGTATAATTGTGTGTGTGTGTCTGAGAGAGAGGGTTTGCTGTTGTGCATGCGCAGTGAGTCCAGTGTTTTCCTGGAGAACAGCGCCATACAAGAACTATTTATTATTATTTAAATCCTCATCTTGTTATCTTGGCGCTGCATTTGCACATGTGCATAACTGCAGGCTCACTGCCCCAAATGCAATAAAATCACAAATCACGACTATTGATAACGAGTAAGTATGGTATAATCTGATAACGATACAACAAACACTCTCTACTTTCTTGCTGTGCGTATGAGTATGATGAGGATAATTAAATGCAATTACTAATAACTCGTAAAGAAAAAGTTCATGAAGTGCATGCTAAAACAGTGACAAATGCAATGCACAAGCATGGGTACCTTCCTGGAGAAGTTTCTCCGCAGCTTCACGGGAGATTTTCCCGTGATACCAGCACAACATCTCATCTTCTTTCTGAACCTCAACTCTGTCGTCTGCAAGCAAATGATCCAGATTCGTTGTTTGTAAAAGTTGAGCAATGCTTCGTTGGGGTGTCTCGTCGTTTGCATACAAGTAGTCGTCCTCCTCGGACGCAATTAAGTCCTCCTCTTTCATTTTGATGCAAATCAGTCGCAGTGGAAGACTAATAACAGCAACATTTGTCTGAAATGTCTTCTTCTTAACTTCCTGGTGGCCCAGAGGCGGAAGCCGCCATGCTGATTATAAAAAAGTAAAGCTGGAAATCGAGGGGGATCGAGGTTCACATTTCACCTGTAATGTTTAACATAACAAGCAAACGCAGTAACATAAGCGGGTTCTGATGACGGACATCCATGGACGAGTTGATTAATCAAAAGTAAATTGTGCGAAGTTTTAAATTTTACATTTTTAATCTACACCACTTAATAAGGATCCACGATGACTCACGAGGCCCAACCAGGAAGGATGTCAGTACTTATACTAATCTCGCGAGCCAGATGTCTATTTTACAATGACTCGAATAGTGCCAGTGGAGGCGATATTTTTCATTGGGGGGGGGGGGGGAGGACGGGGAGGGGAGGGGTGATGAGATAAGCGACAGTCAGTCCAACCTCGTACTCAGATCAAACTCAGTCAGTGCAAGGCCGCGGCTGAACCGAACACTGAGCCGGCGGCCCGGCGCTTGACCTTACGTGATATTAGTCTTGGGACAACTTGTACAAAATCATAGTATTTTAGTATCGTCCAAATAATACATTTATACTACAAATATATATTTTCATATATCACCACCTATGGACCTCACCGAGCACGCGCCACAAACGCCACACCCCCTATCATTGTTGCTGGGTGCCACAAGCCTTGGGCAATATGGCGGACGGTAGCGCGCGAGACTTAATGCGTTCAGTGCAAATTCTACAAGCCTACATTTATGCAAGGACGTAGCGGGCCACTCCGGCGCTCCGGCGACCGCCGGAGTACTTTTTGGACAAAAAAAAAAAAAAAAAAAAAGAAAAAAGAGCGAGAGAGAGAGAGAGCAAACCTGTCGTGGTGTCAAAACTTCGCAAGTGTATTCATGTTTACCAAAAATGTTGCCAGTACATTCCTTCTGCGAATGAAGATAAGTAGCGGCTAATCTCTCTGTTTGTTTGTCTATTTTGACAAAGGATATTTACCCGAAATATTAATAAATAATTATTGTGTTGTACCCGTCTTTTCTAAGCGTGTTTCTTTCTCCGTTGGGTACTTCTTTGCATTTTACACGCTTGGCAGTCACCTTTTTGGTCTGGATTACCAAAAATGGCATGTTTGCGCCAATAGCAGTGGCTGGTAAACAGAAAAATGTCAAAATCGCCGGCCCAATAACGAAAGCTACTGGCCGAAGTGCATCAACACAACAGACTTCTGCACCACTAGCTCCACCAATTTAGCAGTGGTAAAAAACAGAAATAAGTAGGACATGAGGCACCACTAGCAAAAGCCGAACGCCGGCTCCAAACGGTAACAGCCTCAAGTCATGACACATTAAACGAAGCAGAACGACCTCCCAATAACAACTTGAACCAACTGGCATTGGAAATATCTTATTCCTACGCGCCACACCGCAACCAATACAAGGTCACCCCCACCCCCCCCCCCCCCCACCCCAAACAACGGGGAAAAGAAAACGGAATGAACCAGAAATAGAAAAACCGCCAGACTTTTGAACTATGAAATCATCATAGGACCAGCACACAAATGGGCGGGGAAAAAAAGAAAATACAGGAGGACGAAAAACCTCCCACACTTTCAAACAATCCCGACTAGCCGCATTCATCTTTTCCAATGGACTGAACCCTACGATATTCTTTGAATGGGTCGACTTCATGGGCCTTTGCAGAGACAAGGGAGCAAGGAAACAACTAGAATTACCTCTTCGTATACTTTAATGAGGGCAGATACAGTAAAGCCTTGTACGCCTACGACATCATTGATCAACGGGCGCTCGAATAGTTATACTGAACCCCGAAACACCACAGACAACCACGGAATTAATTGTCCCACCAACAATCAAAACTAAGGACACGACATGAAAAGAACACACCACCACTCTCCACTAGCCTTTCCAAGTTATAGTGTGAGCGAGAGTACATCCTCTTGAACAATATAAAATAATCCACAAAACAAACTACCATAAAACCTAACAACAAAGGTTTACTCAGTCAACAAAAACAAAAGGGTCAGCACGCTGATGAAGGCAGCCCTTAGCCAATAAAGGCTTAAACATGTCCGAAATACACCTGACAGCTAACTCAAAACGTGACTGATTTGTGAATTGTCATATGGGTATACGGCTGGTCACAGTCAAGCCATCACACGGTGGTGTGCGATGTACCCCCCAAAAAAAAAGATCACGTATGCACGAGGCTCGAATGAACCACGTCCACAAGTCTAAAACTGACTCACTCAACTTGATTCGTGTTGCCAACAACTTTAATTGTGGCTTCTGCAGCACGCAGGCAAACAGTTTTTAGGACATTTTCTGAGCTGGAAGTGTCAAGAAACCAACCATAAAATCATAAATCAGTCCCCCGAGTGAGGCGTCTTTCTGTCAGAATTCAAATCAGCCGTTGTGAAACCTCTCCTGAAAAAGTCGAATCTTGACCCCAACCAGCTAAAGAACTATCGCCCCGTTTCAAACCTACCCTTTCTGTCCAAAGTCATCTTGAGAGAGTCACGTTCTGACATAGCTCACTAAATATCTACAGTCAAACAATCTCGTCCATCCGCTTCAGTCTGCCGCTTAACGTGCTGAGCACAGTACTGAAACTGCTCTCCTCTGTGTCGTTAATGGCCTCCTAAATGCCTATGATGAAAACCTGAGCTCAGTTCTTGCCCTGTTAGACCTATCAGCTCCACTCCATCTGGCTCCAGAGTCTAGGAAACTACTTTGGTATTTCTGGTAAGTTCTACTCTTATCTGTCTTCCCGTCAGATTAACGTCTCTGTCAAGAACGCTCTTTCTGAAGCTGCTGCGCTAGAGTTTGGGGTCCCCCAGGGCTCTGTCCTGGGCCCCATTCTATTTACGCTGTACACTCAGCCTCTGTCTCAGGTTATCGCATCGCATTCAACCGATCATCTGATCACATGTATGCGGATGATACACAACTTCCGAAATCTGCACCTCCAAACAGCTCCAGTCAGGCTATTTTAGATGTTCAGAACTGTATCTCAGATAGTAAATCCTGGATGTGTGAAAATAAACTCCAGTTAAACGAGGGCAAGACAGAAACTCTTCTTATCGGTGACTCTCGACTGCTGCCCAATTCTCCTGACTCAATGCGCATTTGTGACGCACCTATTCCATTTTCCCCCCACCCGGGTCTGCCCTGGGGGACTTGGGTGGGGTTAGGTATTTTTTAGTTCCCAGGGTCACCCTGGTCAGCCCCGCAGGGTGGGTTTTTCTCTCTATTCTGGGGCATGTGTTTCTGTCTACCCTTGGTCCATTCACCTGTATTTGCCTTTTTAAAACTCTCCCTACTGTCTGCACTGCCTGTAGCTCTTGATATTGGATGTGTGTTGCTAAATGGTCTTAGCTTTATTTAGGCCCCATGTGTTAGGTTTATTTAATGTATTTGACCGGCTGGCGACATACATTCAATGTTCTGTTTATTTATTTTTTTTCACAAGCAGTGCAGGCACGTCCTGAGAAAGCCTTGTTGCTGTCGGGACGTTAAGCAATGTACAATCAATCAATCAATCAATCTATTCCATTTTCTTATTCTGCAGTTCGCAATCTTGGCGTTTTTCTTCATAAAGATCTTCAAATGAAGGACCATGTAAATCATGTCTGCAAAATTGCTTTTCTGGAATTAAGACGTATCAGTTCTATCCGTCATTACCTCACCACTGAATCTGCCACCAAACTGGTCGTCTTTTTTGTCTCTCATTCAGAAATTGCAGTGAATTCCGGATTGTGCTGCACGTCTTATCGTCCACGCTTGACAGCATCAGCCCATCACTCCTATCCTGAGACAACTTCATTGGCTGCCAGTCAAACAACGAGTCTCGTACAAAATCGCCTGTCTGTGCTACAAAACTATTAACTACTATACCCCTGCCTATCTCGCTGATCTTCTTCAACTCATTATACACTCCCTCCCACTCCCTCCGTTCAAGTAGTGACACGGCGCGCCTTCTCAGAGTCCCGCTCTGCAAACGGCAGAGGTGACCGTTGTTTTGAGCACGTTGGACCTCAGTGTTGTCTGGAACTCCCTACCCATAGATATTAGACATTCTCCCTCATTCACTGCCTTTAAATCTCCCCTTAAGACCCACCTATTCGATACCCCAATGTAGCTCGCGCGCAGTTCTTCGTCAGTGGCCGTTGATGTACCTGTGTGTTTGTCCGTCTGGTGTGTGTGTGTGTGTGTGTGTGTGTGTGTGTGTGTGTGTGTGTGTGTGTGTGTGTGTGTGTGTGCGTGCGTGTGTGTGTGTGTGTGTGTGTGTGTGTGTGTGTGTGTGTGCGTGCGTGTGTATTGCAGAATCATTTGTTCCTCTGGCTTTATGACCCCCTCCACTCCCACTCTTTATTTGTAAAGCGCTAAGAGCTTATTTTAGTATAAGTGCTATATAAGTAGCCATTATTATTATTATTATTAAGAACCAATGTGCTTCAAAAATCCCGTGCAACACAAACGTCTGCTGTCAAAGTTGATTCAGGAGATGCAAAGCTTTTGTGATGAATATTTCTTCATGTATTATATCTCTTTTTAAATTTTGTTTCGCAAATCTCATCTACAACAAACGATCTTCAACTCTGACATGTCACAGTGTAATCTTCTAACTACAGAAAGGCGAGTTTGTTTACTAATTGATTGGTTTCCCCATGACCACTGACATGAAGGATTTAAACAATTGTGACATTTCCCAATTCTTGATTCCAAGCCAGCATATCATAGGTACGTCTGTCTTTGGATGTGAATGTTGTTTCTTAGTAAAATAGAGTTAACATTTTAGTATCAATAAATAAGCGTCTGGTCGCCATCGTCCCTCAAATAGTTTCCGACTTTCCGAAACCGCCGGACTACTTTTCTCATGCCCGCTACGTCCCTGTTATGCCAGGTACAAATATACATAAAAAAAAAAAAGGCTCTAGATCGAGGCAAAGCAAGTTTGCGTCAAGTTTCATTGATGCTATTCGTATTTATCACACAACTGGCAGTGACTGATTACGTTCAAAATCAAATTGCATCCGTGTTGACCGGTTGCAGATCTACAAGAACGCGGCGCCGATCCACACAAACTGTACGTGGAAAATGAGCATCAGCAAGCACAGGTAACAGAAGCTATCAAGCGGCAATAGCAAAAAGCATGCAGGCGCCCTGGTTGTGTCTGTCATGTGGAAACTGATGCGATTCAGGACGACAGTCAAGGAGATGCTAGCATCCAGTGCTTTTTGTGCAAAGAATTTTGCCACAAGTCGTGCTGTGGTCTGACCACAGGGCACAGTTCAATGCTTGTATGGGTTCAAAGCTATTACAGTGGACTTGTGAACCTTGTGGGGACAAAGAGGTAATTGTCAAATCCCAAATTGAGGCCAAGCTGGATGGCATCTTTCAGCTGCTAAGACTACTGACTGACAGACTGGAATATTTGGAAAGTGTGCATAAGAAAGAAATTGACAAAAGGATTGATGAGACCATTGAACAAAAAGTTTAAAAAATATATGCAGGAAGCTGAAGAGAGAGGAAAGAGGAAGTTGAACATAATTGTGGCGAATCTGAGTGAGAGTGATGGGGAGACAGCAGAGGAAAGGATGAGAGATGACAGAAACTGAGTACATGACCTGGTGAGAAAGATGCCAGATGTGGATGCAGGTGAGATAGATAGCCCAGTCAGTTTGGGGACCTTTAAAATAGGACAAAATGTCAGACCAAGACTGTTGAGACTGATGGTGAAGACTGAGGAAACCAAGAAAAAGATGTTGAAGGAGATTTTTGATCTGAATAAAAACAAACCCCCACTGAAACGCGCATTTACATCAACAATGACAGTACCCCTAAGGAAAGAGAAAAAAATAAGGAACTAAGGGAGGAGATGAGAGAGAGGGTGCAGGGAGGGGAGGAAAATTTGATGATAGACTACAGAGCCTTGAAGATCGTCGCCAGAAAAAACAGACCTGTTGGCACTAATGCAGCACAACAGGATGCTTCTGCCACGCAAGCAGGGGCAGACAATTGACAGTATGTCATAGTCCGTGGGCGTTTCCTAAAGCCTGCGCGGTGGAGCTTTTTGGTGGAGTGCAGTGTGCGCAGTACTGGCCCCACCCTTTAAACCCTTGGTTCGTTTGCCATGGCCTACCAAGCTGGGACGGTGGCATCGAGGTCCTCGGGTCGTAGGTTTTATATCAGACTGTCCTTGTCTTAGTCTCTGGCTCAAACGCCTTCCCCGGAGACACGGGGGCTTTGATGTCAGGGGTTTCCTCCCTTAGCCTTTCCGCAGCCAAGCGGCCAGGCCTGCAAGGCAGCAGGGGACTCGTGGGGGCCGGGGTCGTCTATGTCCCGTGCAGATGTGAACATCTGCCCACTGCCCAGACGGTGACACCAGAGGAGAAAAATCCAACGCCGGAACCCGGTATCGAACCTCGCACCTTTGGCATTGTAGGCAGACGCCTTAACCACTGCGCCACTTCCCCGCCTGACAGTATGACAGCCCACACAAAAAAACTTCAATTGTAAATAAGCCGTGTACATATACTGAAAACGATACTAGACATTCATCTTCAGAAACTTCAGATTCCTCTTTGTCTTGTCATCTTTCTTCTTGTTCATCGTCTTGTCTTTTGTCTTCAAGTGATTCCAATTTTTGCACCGTCATCTATAGTAATATCGATTACCTGTTAAATAAAAAGAGTGAACTTTTAAAAAGGATTGATGATATAAAGCCTGACATCATTGGTCTTACCGAAGTAAAAGCTAAAAACCAGATCTATACTCCATTGGATTCAGAATACACATTACCGAATTATGATATGTTTCTTACCACAAACCCTAGAGGAGTTGCCCTTTATTTTAATAAAAAGTTAAATGCTCAAGAATGTGAAACTCTGAACAATAGTAAGTTTGAAGAGAGCTTATGGTACTATTTTGTGAGTGCTTCTGGTGAAAAAAATCTTGTTGGTTGTGTGTATAGAAGCCCCAACTCCACAACTGAAAACACAGATTTACTATTACAACTTTTACGATCCGAGAAGATACAAACATATGACAAAATTTGCATTTTCGGAGATTTTAATTTCCCTTGTGCAGGATGGGATGGCTCCTGGACAGGGGAAAAAAATAATCAAATTGTTGAGTGCATAATTGACGCCTTCCTAATTCAGATGGTGAAAAACCCAACAAGACATAGGCAGGGTCAGAGGTCAACATTAGATGACCTAATCTTAGTAAATGACGAGTTGCTGACATCAGATATTCAACACTTGGATCCCATTGGCAAGAGTGACCATGATGTTTTACTCTTCCAGCTGTATGTACCTGAGGTAAAGTCTAAAGGTGACGCAGAGTATTAAACACTCCCTTAACCTTGGGAAGGGAGACTATGATAGTCTGAGAGCATATAGGCAAATATTGACTTTACAACTACTAAACCTGAAAATTGTGGAGTGGAAAAATTCTGGGCATTAATCAAGTCTTCGATTCTGAAAGGTATGGAGTTGCACATCCCAAAAGTGAAGAGTAAATCACATAAAGAACCACACCATCTTGGATGAATAAGGGTACTTAAAGAATGATTAAAAAGAAATACAAGTTATACAAAAGATATCTTCAAACTCAAGAAGGTAGAGATTACCAAAGATATATTACCTTAAGAAATGACTGTAATAAATTAATAAAGCGTAACAAAAAATTGCATGAAAGAAATATCGCAGATAAATGTAAAATGAACCCCAAAATGTTTTGGAAGTATGTACAGGAACAAACTAAATAATTATAATTCTGGAATAAATGCATTTAAAAAAGAAGATGGCACACTTGCTGTAGCAGATCATGAAAAGGCAGCAACATTGAATAAACTTTTCTCAAGCGTATTTGTGGAAGAAAACTTTAGTAATGTTCCATTGCTTGGTAGAGGCTCAAAATCGTATGGGTGCACCATAACAAATATCGTATTAACTCCTGATATTGTCAAGAAAAAACTAAAGGAGTTGAATCCTTCCAAAGCTCAAGGTCCAGACTGCATCCCTCCAAGAGTTTTACAAGAGTTGTGTAACGAGTTGGCAGAGCCACTTTGCACATTGTTTACATTTTCCCTTGAATCAGGTATTGTACCGCAAGACTAACGAACTGCAGGGGTAAGTGCGATTTTAAAAAAAGGTTCTAGGTCAGATGCAGGAAACTACAGGCCAGTAAGCTTAACGTGTATAGTATGTAAAGTTTTAGAGTCTATAGTCCGAGATGAGATCGTTAATCATTTTACGGTGAATAATATGTACACTGAATGCCAACATGGTTTTTGGAAGGAAACGATCATGTGTTACTCAGTTACTATAGGTTATGGATGATATAACCTCCTTACTTGACAACAAAAAAATGGTTGACATCATATACTTAGACTTTAGAAAAGCATTCGACACTGTTCCTCATGAACGGCTTCTTCAGAAACTAGAGGCCTATGGTGTATGTGGAAACATTTCCAACTGGATAAGAAGTTTTTCATATGCAAGAGAACAAGTGGTAAAGGTTGGAGAAGCAAAATCAGACAAAATAAAGGTACTGAGCGGTATACCTCAAGGTAGCATCTTAGGACCTATATTATTTACGATATTTATAAATGACTTGCCAGACTGTGTTAATAGCATGTGCACAATTTTCGCAGATGATACTGTGAAAGGCTTCTCCTCTCTCCTTTCAACCCACAGGGTGGGTTTTTCTATTCTGGGGCATGTGTTTCTGTCTACCCTTTGTCCATTCACCTGTATTTGCCTTTTTAAAACTCTCCCTGCTGTCTGCACAGCCTGTAGCTCTTGATATTGGATGTGTGTTGCTAAATGGTCTTAGCTTTATTTAGGCCCCATGTGTTAGGTTTATTTAATGTATTTGACCGGCTGGCGACATACATTCAATGTTCTGTTTAGGGTTTTTTTTCACAAGCAGTGCAGGCACGTCCTGAGAAAGCCTTGTTGCTGTCGGGACGTTAAGCAATGTACAATCAATCAATCAATCAATCTCTCCTTTCAAAATAATACACCAAACTTCTTTTCGGTTTTCTTTATTCTAGTTTACAGTCCTTCTCTGCCGGCCGCCAGCTCTCAACTAACTCATTCTTCCACCTTCTCACCCTCTACACCCTTCCTTTCTAGCTTGATTAAAACTACCCGACCCTTGATCTATGACATCTGACAGTGGACAGTAAACAGACCCCTGCCCCCGCCTTAACTAATTGCTAAGCCTTCACCACATCCCGGCTGCATCTCTGCACTACGGTAAACATTCTCACGCTGCAACAGTCACACCCTAATTACTGGTTCCACCGGACCCTGAATATCTCTACATCTTGACACCCCCCACCATGATTAAAGCACGTCAGAGGTTTAAATCATAATCAACAAAAGTGTAGAGATATATCACAATGCACATGTCAGTGCCCAAATAGAGTCCGATGTTTCGACAAGCTTACTGAAAATTGCCTTTTGATTCAGGCGTCTGATGGGCGCGACAGACCGTCCGCGTTAGCGTTTTTGGACCCGGCTCGGTGCTGGAACTGGATCTGATACTGCTGCAGCATCAAACTCCAGCGCAGCAGACGGTTGTTCTTGTCTTTCAACCGGTCTAACCACTTTAGGGGCTGATGATCCGTTTGGACGGTGAACTTTCGACCGTACAGGTAGGGGTGCAGTAGGTCCACAGCCCATACGATCGACAAACACTCCTTCTCCACGGTGGAGTAACGTGTCTCGGCGCCGCGAAGTTTCCGACTGAGGAACATTACCGGGTGTTCCTCCCCATCGTCCCCGATTTGCGACAAAACGGCACCCAGACCTCTTTCTGAAGCATCGGTCTGGACCAGAAACGGTTTCGAAAAGTCGGGGTTCTGCAGCACTGGTGCGGCGGATATGCGGTCTTTCAATGTCTGAAAAGCTAACTCACACTCGGGAGACCACTGTACCTTGTTTGAGCAATCTTTCTTCGTCAGGTCGCTTAGAGGTGCCGAAATTTCCGCGAAGGAGGGCAGAAACCTACGGTAATACCCAAACATTCCGAGAATGGCGCGAACATCGGTCTTGGTTTGCGGCCTAGGGAACTCCTGGATCGCTTTGATCTTTTTCTCTTGCGGCTTGAGGGTGCCCCCTCCAATGACGAATCCGAGGTAGGGTAGTTCTGAACGACCGATCTCGCATTTTGAGGGCTTTGCTTTAAGACCCGCAGACCTAACACGCGAAAGCACATCGTTCAGATCCTCGATGTGGTGTTCCCACGATGGGCTAAAGATAACGACATCATCCATATATGCCCTCACGTGCTTACAGCCTGCTAACACTACGGACATCAACCTCGTAAACGTTGCTGGACTGTTCACCATTTCAAAAGGCATTACTTCGAACTGAAAGTGTCCGAATGGGGTGACGAATGCGGATTTCAGTTTTGCCTCTTCAGTAAGAGATATCTGCCAGAATCCTGAGGTAAGGTCTATGGTGGAAATCACCTTGGCATTTCCAACACTCTCTAGTACCTCATCAATACGGGGCATGGGAAAAGGGTCAAACTCTGTCACCTGGTTCAGCGCCCTATAATCCGCACAGAAACGAAGGGTGCCATCGGCTTTCTTCACGACAACGATGGGTGCGGCGTAAGGGCTGATTGACGGTCTCACGATGCCCATGTCTAACATGCGGTTCAGCTCCTCCTCAATACTAGCTCTAGCCGACTGAGCTATTCTGTACGGCCTTCTGTGCACTGGCGGGGAGTTTCCCGTCTTCACGTCGTGCTTTATGAGGGACGTTGTGCCCGGTACGTCAGACAATACGTCCTTAAAATCGTACAACAGCTGCCTTATCTCCTGCTTCTGTGAGTCTGATAAGTCGTCCCCTATTTGCACGTCTAGCCATGTCTCCCTTCCTTGTAATTCGGGGTAGGACCTATCGTCAAAACTCGAATGTACTGGTTCTGACGACGTGTCTATAACAAGGCACGCTTTGGCCCGTTCCTGCCACTCATCCGTCAGCTCAACCCCCTTCCGTCGATCCCCGTTCTGTGATCCAGGCACTGACACATCAGAAGCGATAAACAGCACCCTCTCCGGCGCCTTTTCCATCACTACACCTGAGTGATCTCCCTTCTCACCGACCGCCTCCCCATTTCCCATGGCAACATCCGCTAGTGATTCGTATCTGTGGTCTTCCTCTGTGACTGCCTCAAACGTGTGCAAATCATACCTCTGAGTTTCCTCCAAGAGACTGGTAGTGTCCAGACTTCCAATTTCCACTTTTTCCCTCCGGCTTTGCTCTTCAAGGTCTAAAGTGTCTAAAAACGAGGCCTGAACACCCTCCGCTAGGCTCCAGCCCTCTGCCTGCATTTTTTTTCATCCAATTCAGTTTTCTCCCTCATGCGATCTTTTCGTCCTTGGCGAGTTTCAGCCCGAGCCACTACCCAAACCGCCAAATCATTCCCTAACAAGACCTCATCTGGGCAGCTGTCTACAACGCCCACAGTCACTGGCCCGTTAACATAACTACAACGCAGGTCCACGGATGCCAGCGGGATTTTGGAAGTCCGACCATCTCCCCACTGTACTTCTATGGACTCTCCAATGAAAGCTGAGTTGGGAACCAACTCTCCTCTCACTAATGTCCTCTGGCACCCCGTGTCCCTCACAATAGTCACGGAGTGACCATTGACTGTCCCTTGCTCTGTGTACGGGTTGTTGTTCCATAGGTTTTCTTACGGAGCTATTTTTGCCCGTCTCGACCCCTTTAAATCCCCCCTAGGAGTTGGACACTTAGCGGCAATGTGTCCCTTCTTGCGACACCGGAAACACACCACATCTTTGGAACTAGCCCTGTCCTGCTCACCAAGCTCTGATGGTGGAGAGGGTGAATTAATACCCTCTCTTCTACGGGGCTTATGGACCGATAAATACTGATCGGCCAGAGAAATCAGCTGGCTCAAAGAGGACGGGTCCTCCATGCGAAGCCAGTCTTTTAAGTGGCCTGGTGAACTTTCCAGCAACTGTTCCCGAAGGATGAGATCGCGGAGTTCGGTATCGCGCACCTTGACGTCACTAGCCTCGATCCACCGGTCTAAGTGATTTCCAAGGCGGACCGCATACTCGCGGAAAGATGCGTCCGCTTCTCGTCGGCTGTATCTGAATCGCTCGCGGTATGTTTCTGCCCTCAGCTCGTACCTGCAGAGAATGGCCTTCTTTAACATCTGATAGTCTTCACAGTCATCTTCGCCCATTCTGCTGTACTGAGGCTTCCTGTGCCTTTCCTGACAGACACGGGGCTAGGCGCGTCGCCCACTCCATCTCCGGTATTCGGTATGATCGCGCCACTTTCTCGAAAGTCCGTAGGAAGACATCAATGTCATCTCCCTCTCTATACCTTAAGTGTTTTAGCCCCCCATAATCCGGCTGTGCTGTTATTTCGGACACCGAGCTCCTTTCTGATCCTACGCTACCTGCTACTCTCTGCCTCTGGCGGGCTCTTTCTTCCCGCTCGAACTCTAGCCTTTCTTCTGCGGCTTTAAGCTCAATCTCCGCTAACCTAGTTTGATGTTCTAATCGGAGCTGTTGTTGCCTCATGACTACAAGCTCCGCGGCGTCCCACTCCGTCCCCGCATTTGACATGCCCACCAGGACGTTAGCCGCCTGAGCTGACCGAGGAGTAGCGAACCCTGCCCTGGCTAGATTCCCCTCCTCTGACATGCTTTATGGTGGTTAAGGATTCTAGAGTATAATATATATCGAAACAGACAAAGTTGTAAACAAACCTAACTTATACTGGAATTAACTTGATGTACATGCAACCGCTAATTCTAACGATATCTTATGATACCTTACTAAACGGTGGAACCAGAAAGCATGCAAGGTACTCACTACTCGGCGACCGGCTCACACACGCGTC
Organism: Semisulcospira habei; assembly: GCA_036245525.1. Classification (NCBI taxonomy): domain Eukaryota; kingdom Metazoa; phylum Mollusca; class Gastropoda; family Semisulcospiridae; genus Semisulcospira; species Semisulcospira habei. The sequence continues at coordinate 21,243,087 of BTPG01000007.1, read as the reverse complement.
ACAAACCAAACGTGTCCACTGTAAGTCTCTCTGTGTCACACTAACGTTATATGACAGTCTGTTCATAACATCGTTCCAGACAGCGTCTATTACACCGGCCGTGAGGCCACGGCGAAACTAGCACGACAGGTTATTCCGCCTGTCCACGTAAAACCACGATAGCGTCTTTCACACCGTGACCACGGCGACACTACCACGACAGGCTCCCCTGTCTGCTGAACAAGATAGCGTCTATACCACCACGGCGACACTACCACGACAGGCTCCCCTGTCCGCTGAACACGATAGCGTCTATACCACCACGGCGACACTACCACGACAGGCTCCCCTGTCTGCTGAACACGATAGCGTCTATACCACGACAGGCTCCCCTGTCTGCTGAACACGATAGCGTCTATACCACCACGGCGACACTACCACGACAGGCTCTCCTGTCAGCTGAACACGATAGCGTCTATACCACCACGGCGACACAACCACGACAGGCTCCCCTGTCTGCTGAACACGATAGCGTCTATACCACCACGGCGACACTACCACGACAGGCTCCCCTGCCCGCTGAACACGATATGTACACGGTAACTTTGGCAACACCGGTCTTACTGTGTCTTTTACGCAACGCTTGTTGCGGAGTTAGCTAGCTGGCCGGCTACACAGTTTGTCCAAGAGGTGTTGGGTTCGAAATAATATACTTGGTAGAAGTATTCTCTTCTTGTATAATCCCGTTCGCTGCCACCACTGTGAAAGGCTTCTCCTCTCTCCTTTCAAAATAATACACCAAACTTCTTTTCGGTTTTCTTTATTCTAGTTTACAGTCCTTCTCTGCCGGCCGCCAGCTCTCAACTAACTCATTCTTCCACCTTCTCACACTCTACACCCTTCCTTTCTATCTTGATTAAAACTACCCGACCCTTGATCTATGACATCTGACAGTAAACAAACCCCTGCCCCCGCCTTAACTAATTGCTAAGCCTTCACCACATCCCGGCTGCATCTCTGCACTACGGTAAACATTCTCACGCTGCAACAGTCACACCCTAATTACTGGTTCCACCGGACCCTGAATATCTCTACATCTTGACAGATACTAAAATCTATAATGAATCGAGCAATAAAGACCTGTTGCAGCATGATTTGGATCACTTGCAAGAGTGGTCCGACACATGGGACTTGCATTTTAATGTAGAGAAATGCAAGGTCTTGCATGCTGGAAGGAACAATCCTGAACACGATTACTTGATGAAAGTTAACAGCAACATTAAACAGGTGGTATCTTGTGAGGAGGAAAGAGATTTAGGTGTGGTCTTCGACAAAGTTCTATCTTTTGACCCCCACATTCAGAACTGCATCAATAAGGCCAACAAAATGGTTGGAGTAGTTAAGAGAGCTTTTAATTATTTGGACAAGGACATTTTTAGTAAACTGTATAAATCACTAGTCGGACCACATTTAGAATATGCAAACACTGTATGGTACCCAGGTTTAAAGAGAAAATCAGCTGCACTCGAAAGCAAAGACGAGCAACAAAGCTGGTCAAAGAATGCAGAAATATGACTTATTTAGACAGACTCAGATACTTTGGATTACACTCCTTACGCGGACGTAGAATACGTGGAGACTTAATCCAAGTTTTTAAAATTTATAATGGCATCGACGACCTAAAGGGGAACGACTTTTTTGCAGCACCATTCTGTGACAGAACCCGAAATTCCGAAGGGAAAATCTTTGTACAGCACTGTAACACTAACCTGCGGAAGTTTTATTTTACTAACAGAGTTGCCATTGTATGGAATGACTTACCAGTTTCATTATAAAAAAAAAGCACCTAATATAAATTCTTTTAAAAACCAGCTGGACGAATTACCAAAATTTAAAGAGATTTTTTATTCCTATGATGAATGATTTTATAGGAAAATTGCATGCATAGCAGACCCATAAAGAAAGTAACTAAAGAAAGAAAGGACATTTGTAAAGGCCTCACGGCCTATTTTGTCCTCACAATACTACTACTACTAGTGCCTGCAGAACCGGGGAGGTGTTTTTATTATTGGTGTTGCTTAAAAAAAAAAATTAGCACACTTATCCGAGCCATTTTAGTTCATCTTGTCTCATCGTAGCAGGATGCCAGTGCAGCTCAGCGCTCTTTATTGCTGGCTGTGTTCACTGTCAGGCTGAGCTGATTACTTTCACTCACAAATCAAATCGATGTGTGTGTGTGTGTGTGTGTGTGTGTGTGTGTGTGTGTGTGTGTGTGTGTGTGTGTGTGTGTGTGTGTGTGTGTGTGTGTGTGTGTGTGTGTGTGTGAAGAAGAGAGGGAGAGAGAGAGACTTACTTACTTACTTACGCCTGTCACCCCTACCCGGGTATAGGCCGTCGACGAGAGACCTCCAGCAACTCCTGTCCTGTGCTTCTCCTTCGATTCTACTCCAGGTGGTTCCCAGTCTCTTGATGTCTGCTTGGAGGTCTCGACGCCAGGAGTTTCTCGGCCTACCTCTTTTCCTCTTTCCCTGGGGGTTCCATGACAATGCCTGCCTAGTGATACTGGAAGCTGGCTTTCTCAGACTGTGACCGATCCATCCCCATCTTCTTCGCCCAATTTCATTCTCTGCTGTTATCTGCTCTGTTCTGTCCCAGAGTCTGACGTTGCTGATCTTCTCTGGCCAGTGGATTTTCAAAATTCTTCTAAGGCAACTGTTCATGAAGGTCTGTACTCTGTTGACTGTGGTTTTTGTCAATCTCCAAGTCTCTGCTCCATATAGGAGAACTGCTTTTACATTGGAGTTGAAAATCCGGACTTTGGTGTGTTGTGACAGCTCTCTGGAACTCCACACTTTTTTTAACTGGAGAAAGGCTGCTCTGGCTTTACCGATTCGTGCTCTGACATCTGCATCAATGCCGCCTTTTTTGTCTATGATGCTCCCGAGATAGGTGAAGGACTCCACCTCCTCCAACGGGGTGCCAGCAAGCAAGATTGGTTCTTCCCTGGTTGTGTTCAGCCTCATTGTCTTTGTTTTCTGTTTGTGAATGGTGAGGCCCACTTGGGACGAGATGTCAGCAAGCCTCGTGGTCTTGTCCTGCATTTGTTGACGAGTGTGGGACAGTAATGCCAAGTCGTCTGCAAAATCGAGGTCGTCAAGCTGTGTCCACAGTGTCCACTGTATTCCACTTCGTCTGTGCTCTGTGGTCATCTTCATGACCCAGTCTATGGCCAGTAGGAAGAGGAACGGAGACAGCAGACACCCCTGCCTGACACCAGTTCTGACCTGGAGCTCCCTGGTGAACTGCCCGTCGTGGATCACGCGACATGTCATGCCATCATAGCTGCTCTTGATCAGGCGGACGAGCTTTGTGGGTACACCGTAGTGTCGTAGGAGTTTCCACAGAGTCTCTCGGTCCACGCTGTCAAATGCTTTCTCATAATCCACAAAGTTGACGTACAGCGGGGAGCTCCACTCCAGAGGCTGTTCCACGATGATGCGGAGAGTGGCGATCTGGTCTGTACATGATCGGTTCTTCCTGAATCCTGCTTGCTGGTCTCTCAGCTGGGGATCAACGGAGCAGAGAGAGAGAGAGAGATTATTACTAAATACCATGCATGTATGATTTGTATTTCAGGTTCAATGGTCAATGTTTTCATGTCATTGGGCTTCAGAAATCTCTTCAGTATTTCAATGCAGCTAAACTGTTTGACCCATGTGCCTAATCGACTGAGCTGCAGGAGCATGCCACAAGCCTGGTGAGCAGCAATATCAAAAGGCACCAAGATCGCATCTGTCCCAATAATAGAAACCATGGTGTGCTAGCCAGGCCATCGGAGAAGCGAACGAAAAGGCCCATAACATGCCACATCAACACAAGCAAAAAGTAAGCATTACCTAAAATAAAATCAAAACTATTATTAACTGGTAAATTATATTTTATTCTGGAATATGAGTGGTTCACATGCTAAAACACAACACACAGAGAAATAATGGTTCAGGTCATAAATGGCTGATTCACAGTGACACAATTTGATAGCATAATAGGAATACTAGATTCAAAACTCATTGTCATTTTATTATGAAGTCTTCAAAATTTCTCAATCAGCAAAGAGTGAGAAACAGTCTATCGTGTGGCTGTACTACAGTTGCATTAACATATGTTTGGTTTTTGGCTGTTTTGTCATTTGTGTTGCCAAATGGTCAATCTTATAAGCACAAGTATAGTGAAAAAGGGCAGGTGAAGAAAGAGCTTCAACGCATGAAAGATGAGGACATCATCGAGGAAATCACAGAACCAACAGAGTGGGTGTCGCCTATGGTTCCTGTGATAAAACCGAACGGCGACATCAGAATTTGTGTTGACCTCAAGAGACTTAACGAAGCAGTGCAGAGAGAAAGGTATGTTGTACCGACCGTGGATGACATTCTCCATAAGCTTCAGGGTTCCACTATCTTCACAACACTAGATGCGCAGAGTGGATATTGGCAGATTCCCCAGGATCCCGAGACAGCCAAACTTACGTGTTTCATCACCCCGTTTGGACGCTATTACATGAAACGGTTGCCTTTTGGTCATTTCAAGTGCACCAGAGATCTTTCAACGAACGATGACTGAGATCCTGAGCAACATAGAAAGTGCCATATGCTACTTTGATGACATCTTACTCCATAGTAAGAGTGACGAAGAGCACGAGAAAGTGATACAAACTGTCTTACAGAGACTGAACAGAGTGGGACTAACTCTGAACGAGAGCAAGTGTGAGTACAGGAAGCGTGAAATTGCTTTTCTTGGCCACATTGTGAGCTCCAAGGGTATCAGACCCGACCCAGCCAAGGTTGATGCCATCATCGACCTACCAGATCCAGTAGACGTCGCAGAGCTGAGAAGATTTCTGGGGATGATTAATTACCTCGGGACATACGCCACAACTTTCAGCGACACTGAAACCACTGAACGACCTGCTGACTAAAGAGAGTGCATGGGCCTGGGGGCCTGAGCAGGCTGCAGCATTCCGCAAAGTTAAGGAGATGCTAACCACAGCGCCATCACTGGCCTACTTCGATCCTACCAAGCCGACCATAGTATCTGCAGACGCGAGCAGCTATTGGATCGGTGGCGTTCTGCTACAGGAAGGTAGTGATGGACTACACCCTGTTGCATTCTGTTCGCGCACCCTCACGTCTTCAGAGCGTCACTACGCACAGATCGAGAAGGAGTGTCTGGCCGCCGTTTGGACTTGTGAGCGTTTCGAGCACTACTTAGTGGGATTTGAAAGTGTCACATTACAAACAGACCATAAGCCATTGGTTCCCCTCATCAATACAAAGGATCTCTCAGAAACACCTCTGAGATGCCAGAGACTTTTAATGCGACTTGTGAGGTTCAAGCCTCATGCTGAGTTCAAACCTGGCAAGGACTTGGTCATTGCTGATACGCTGTCCAGAAGTCCATCAGCCAGCAGTGCCGCTACTACAGAAGAAGATGTTCAGGCATACGTGAGTGAAGTGACATCTTTTCTTGGCCAGTATCTTACAAGGCTGACGTGAAACTGGCAGCGAGAGACTATTTTGCTGTTCGCGGAGAACTGAGTGTTGTCGATGGAATTGTGACAAGAGGTGATTGCATTGTCATACCCTACAGCATACGTCCAGAAATCCTAGACAGGATCCATGATGGACACTTGGGTATCACAAAGTGTCGTGAACGTGCCAGACAAGCCGTCTGGTGGCCATGGATTTCAAAGGAAATCCAAGACCGTGTTTCAGCATACCAAAGCTGTCTTGAGAAGAGGCCGTCACAGGCTAGTGAGCCTCTACTACCATCGAAAATGCCAGATCGCCCGTTCCAGAAGATTGGAGTGGATCTTCTTGAAGTACAAGGACGTCATTACTTTGTTTCAGTTGATTATTATTCAAGGTACATAGACATAAAAACTCTCCCAAGCAACCAGACATCAAACTCAGTGATCAGTCGAGAAGTTAAAAGAGATATTTGCCACCCATGGCATTCCAGAAACTGTGATTTCAGATAAAGGACCACTGTTTGGTTCTTTCCAGTTCGCAAAATTCGCCAGAGACTGGAAGTTCAAGCACATGACTAGCGGCCCGGGTTATCCACAAAGTAATGGAGAAGCAGAACGTGGAGTCCAGAGTGCAAAGAACATTCTAAAGCAGGATGATCAACACTTGACCCTGTTGATCTACCATGCGACGCCTATCCCTAGTTTAGGTGCGAGTCCTGCAGAGCTAGCGTTTGGTCGCAGGCTGCGTACGACTTTGCCTGTGCTACCTTCCACGCTAGAGCCAAAGACGGTTGATCCAAAAGTTGTGCAACAGCGAGATGCCAGATCAAAGTTATACCAGAAACAGCACTTTGATCAGACAGCACGTCCCTTACCGGAGCTTTCCCCAGGAGACCCTGTCCTTGTGAGGGATGAACGGGGGACCGGGTGGAAGCGTCCAGGTGTGGTAATCCGCCAAATCGCACCAAGATCATTCCTGGTCAAAACTCCAAGCGGAGTATTGAGACGTAACCGTAAGCACCTTAGACGCAGCGTGCATACCGAGAGTCCAGCTGCTGCCAGTGCGCCGAGGCAGATGGTCGAGAACAACGAGTTAACCAGTGGATCGACGACGCCAGACGAGCTTCAACAGCCGCAGCAGTCCCAGGATTCGTCTTCAGCGCAAGACTCAGCCCAGACAGAAAGTCTACAGCCTCCAGGCAGACCACCCGATTCACAAACTGTACAGCCATACACTACTAGATCTGGCAGGGTGGTGATCAAGCCTGCAAGATTCTAGTAATTCGAGGACTTGATCTTCGTTGTGGTGTAGTAGTTACCCATGTATGGTGAACATAATGTAGAGTCGCACTAGCGATAGATAGGTTTGTGTAGAGTAAAAGCTGAGAGCTTGTGTTTTTAGGTTCAAGTTCATTCTTTTATTATGATTAAACTGACGCTTTGCTGATTCTCTTGATTATTAATGATAGAGACGCTTTGCTGGTCGTATAACGTGAACACTTACTCACAAACCAGATAGGTGAGGCTAGCGCTGGCAGAATTGTCAGTACTCAAACCAAGGGGAATCACAGCGCTGGACAGACAACAGTTAGATCCCCTGCCCCCGCCTATCAGGCACCCAATCGCCAGCCCACAGAGAAATACGCAGGTATAGAATAAGACAATCATTACCATTCCTAATAAGAATGGATCAGGTCTCTTATATAACCCATGTCTTTCTCCGGAACTTAGGAAGTAGGCAGGAGAAACATACATACACAAACATGAAGGTGCGCTACTATATGTGGTCGGGTAAATACCCTGATTTCCCACAGTAGATGCACAGAACATTACACAACAATGTAACGATACAAATTTTGCCTCCAAACACTTACATTTACGATTCGATCTCGGAAAGATTTGATTTCATTTGTTAGATAAGAATTTGATTTTGTCCAGTTTAGATAAGTTTTAACTAAAAGAGGGAGATGTCATATATTGAAGCATGTCTATGGGAGACAACTCCTGTACAGTGGTTGTTTCTCCAGTGATTATGTCCCTTAGACTGCGCATGCCCAGTCAGTGAATAAATAGCGTGTTTGCCGCTAAATTAAGTTTTGGCTTCCCTGTATTTTGTGAGTGCATCTGTGGTTTGAATCTAAGTCCATCCATCTGTCTACCCGTGGTCCATTCACCTGTATATTCCTATTTTAAACTCTTCCTACTGTCTGCGCTGCCTGTAGCTCTTGATATTGGATGTGTATTGCTAAATGGTCTTAGCCTTATTTAGGCCCCTTATCGTAGGTTTATTTAACGTATTGGACCGGCTGGCGACATACATTCAATATTCTGTTTAGTTTTTTTTTTTTTTTTTTTCACAAGCAGTGCAGGCACGTCCTGAGAAAGCCATGGTGCTGTCGGGACGTTAAGCAATGTACAATCAATCATTAAGTCCATCCAGCCCAAATAGAAGCGGTAACACGACAACAACCACAAACGTAACATTACCCCCCCCCCCCCCCCCTTTAAACGAAATTTCACCAAAAAGTTGTGGTTTTTTTTTTTGTTGTTGTTGTTGTCAAATCTCACAACACGGTTGTGGCTGTGTCAAACTACACAGAATGATAAACACTAACAATCTCGCATCAACAGCAAATCAAAAATCTGCTCTGTAATAATTGTCTGACTCAGTTCCGACTTTTAAACTGTCCTGGACAGAGAAATGAAATGTTCCTTTAAACTGCTCTGCTCAGGTTATCCGCTCTAAAGTTCTGCGAACCCTTGATAGACTGTAATTTAATGTCAAAGTTCTGCAATAACATCGCCAAAACATGAGATGGGCAGTTCAGATAGTTCAAGTGTACTTTTGGTCCTGGATCAAATACTGTCCGCTTATTGAGTGTACAATAGTCCAGACATGCCCAATTGGATCCGTCTGGTTTCTTGAAGATAACCACTTGGGATGTATATGACGACTTGGAATCCCTGATGACTCCCAGGTCCAGCATCTCCTTAATATCCTTCTTCAATTCTTCCCTCGTGTTGTAAGGTAGACGATATGGCTTGCTGCGAACCGGCTCATTTGACGTAACTTGGATTAACTTCATGCTGAATGGTGTCTATTGTCCCCGGGTCAGATGTAAACCGATGCTTGAACTCCGTAGTTAGGACTCTCAGCTCTTCTTGTTGTGCCTGGGTCAAGTTTTGACCGAACTGGATGTCTTCTACACCCTCCTGGTGGCGGAGTTCATTAATGTTGAACGGGTTCTCGTCATCTAGTCTCTCATCAGCAGCCAGACGCACCGATGCCGCTTGTTGTGGTTTGTCCTGACGACCTCTCTCGATGTACTTCTTCAGCAGATTCACGTGGTAAGTCTTCGTCTTGTTGTTGACCTTGACTCTGTAGTCATTGATGCCAGCTTCTGTGTCAACCACGTACGGTCCCTTCCACTGCATCAGGAGCTCGTTGTTGTCGGTAGGAAGAAGAACCAACACCTGGTCACCTGGCTGGAACCGTCGAGGTTTGGCTTTACGATCATAGTAATGCTTTCCCTCCAGCTTCTCTCTAATCCTGGGGAACTTCACGGTATGCGAAGAGCAAGGCATTGATGCCGCAACCTTGGCTTCTTAGCACACAGTTTCTTCAGCATAGCCTTCAATAGCATAACCTTTAATGTTCCGTAAAACATTTCAACCAACCCGTTACACATGGGGTGGTAAGGGGTCGTAGTGAGGTGTCGGATGCTCAACAGCCGACTGACTTCCTCCATGCAGTCGGAGACAAATTGGGTCCTTAGATCACTCAGGATCTCCTCAAGAATTCCCAGACGGCTGAACATGTTCACGAGCGCCTCTGCAAATGTTGGAGTGTCAATCTTCTTTAGTGGTATGGAATCAGGATATCGTGTAGGGTAGTCCACCAGGGTCAGAATGTAGCGATGACCATCTTCACTTGGATGAGATATTGGCCCCACCAGATCCACGGCTACTCGCTTGAAAGGCATATCGATCAGTGGCATCTTCTCGAGAGGAACCTTGGGCACCTTTCCCTTGGAGGTTGTCTTCTGGCATATGTCGCACGATCTGCAGAATCGGGTGACGACACCCTCCCCCCCCCCCCCCCACACACACACACGCCCCTCCATATCAGGCCAGTAGAAGGCTGTTTGGATCATAGTCCTGTCGAGGGTCTTGCTGATTGCCAGGTGTCCTCCTAAGATGGAATCGTGGGCCAGTTTCATCACCTGCATCCTCAGGGGTTCAGAAACCACCACTCGATGGACAGGCTTGTCTTGATGGCTGTTGTATACCCGGCACAGGATGTCTTTTCTTGTCTCGAAGGTTATCTCCTTCCCTCTTCGTGTCACGGGCTCGGTTTCACCTCGGAACTTGTCAAGTGTGGGGTCGGCTCTCTGTAGCTCCACCAGCTTGTCTCTTTTCACCATGGCTGCTTCTGTGTTGTCAGCTACTTTTAGAGGGATGGTCTGGTGACTCTTCTTTGCTTGACTTCTCGTGTTAATGGCACATGTTTCAGGTCTCCACTCCGGATCTGGATCCTCTGCGTTTCTAGTACCGTCAACGTTTCCGATGATATGGTCGTAGACTGGAGTCTTCACGCATAACACTTTCACTTCTCCTGTCAGGTATGGGGTGCTGACACTAACCTTGGCAAGGGGAATCATTCTTACAGTTCCGTCTGCGAGGATGAGGGTTGTCTACTCCTGTAGCTTCTGGTCTTCAGCTATTATGTCTTCTCTCACGATGCCGCCGCTACAACCCGTGTCTCTCAGCACTCGCACTGACGTCAGTGTTGCCGACGAATCCTGACACCACCGGCATGTTGGGCACTTCACTCTCAAGCAGCGCGATGTTGAAAACTGGTAAGAATGTAGCCTCATTGCCAACTGGAATGCGTCCACTCCTTCTGAAGACTTCTGCGGCTCCGGTGTCGCCCGCCTTTCTCCAGACTCAAAGTCATTGGCCAGTACAGCGGTGGCTTTGTGTTGAGAGTTGACGTGGTACCACTTCTGCATGCTATCCCGCGGTCTTGGTTGGGCCTTCTGGTGTTGTCGCCTCGGGGAACACCTTTGGAAGGACACCGTATCGCTTTGTATCCCTTCATTCCACAGGAAAAACATGTCAGGCTCTCCACCGACATCTGTTTCGGGGTATCTCTGACGTCGTATTTTTCTTCTGTTTGAGTAGACATACGCTGCGGCTTTCCGGGCCCGAACTTCATGTTGTGGGCGTCGAGGTATCTTTGAGCGACTAGGGCCTTCAGGGACTGGTCCTTTTGCTCCCTGAGGTGGCCGGCCAGGTCCTTAGAACATGCGCTGAGGACAGATGATGAGGTCACACAGGCCCTGGTACTCCTTCTTCAAGCCAGCCAGCTCTATCCATTTCTCCAGGTAGGTTCTGATTCTCCTTCCTCAGGCTTGCAATTCCGGAATCGTTGTCTGTAACCCTCTTCAGTAAAGTACTTTCTCAGCAGGGCGGCTCTCAACTGCACATAATCATCGGCTTCTTCTCTTGGCAGGCGGGTGTAGAACTCGAGCGCTTTGCCGGTTAGAAGTGCGCTCAGGTTGATGGCCCAAGTCTCTCAGTTGTTTCCAGTTGTTGCTGCTTGCGAAGCGCTCGAAACGCTCCAGGTAAGCGTCCATTTTATTTGCATTTTCTGCCGCAAAAGACGGTAGTTTTGGCGCACGGGCTGTTTGCTCTCTTCTGGCTATGGCGGCTGCTGCTTCAGCTGTCGTCTGGCCCTGTACCTCTAACTCCGTCTTCTTGAGATGAATTTCGTGTTGTCGCTGCCTCTTCTCGCTCAGGCCGTTTCTGTGCCTCTTCTCGCTGTTCTGCTGCTGCTGGATTTCGAGTTTCTTGATCTCACGCTCTTTGGCTCTTTCTTCTCTCTCCAATCCCTTCTCTTCTTCTCTCTCCAGTCTCTTTTCTTTTTCTCTCTCCTTATCGAACTCCAGGAGTTGAGCTCCCTCCAGTCCGCATTCCTTTCCAATTCTCAGGAATGTCTCCATTTTCGATGTCGCCAACTCGGCGTTCCCTGCTGGCTGTCTCCGGCTACCCTTTCCACTGAGCTAACTGAAGAAGTCCCGTCGGAGGTGTCAAATGTTACGTGGTTGTGGTAGTCGTGCGTAGTATGATACAATCACACCAGACGCACGCACGTAGGGTTCTTGTAAAGAAACTTCACTCAGCTGCAACTCGTCGAACGTAGTGGCACTTAGTTGTAGACCACGCTGGCCGCGTAACAGTTCCAACAATATTTTATTGCAGCGATGTAATCTCCACACAATGCATCCACAAATGCACAAACACTAATACACTGTCTCCTCTACAAGCATCAACACTTTTGACACACTGCGTCTCTTATACAATGTGAAGTACACACATACTTCCTAACACGGTCTTTTATTTTATTACAGACTTCCAGAACAATCCAGCAAACTCTCCCAAAGCAACCAATCAGAAAAGAAAACGCAACCAAAACTCATTAATATTCAATTTTTTAAAAAAATCTCTAGAAGTTACTATAAATTTCCACTACCCTCTAAGCGCCTTATCGCCACACGGAGATGGAGATGGCTAGGCCACGTTTGCAGAATGTCACCTGACTCATTACCAAGGGTGGCACTGAGATGGACACCACAGGGGAAGAGAAACCGTGGGCGACCAAAGGAGACGTGGCGCCGAACCGTGGAGCGAGAGCTCAAGAACAGAGGCCTTACTCTGCAAACAGCACCCAAAATAGCAGCTGACAGACAAAAGTGGCGCTCCCTTGCCGTCGCCTCAAGCACCAGACGGCGCAGAGAGGACTGAATGAATGAATGAATCTAAGCGCCTTTGATCCAATGTTACGAAATGTTGCCTACAGCTTTGACATCAGTCATATCTGAGGTCACTAGAAAGATCGCGACCCACGGCTCGAACCTTCCAGTCTAATGTAGGTCAAACTTTACAACATTGTAGCGAAACTATGCCTCACAACAAAAATCGATTGCAATTCTCCATGCAAAAGAAAAAGTGAATCCTACTAAAAAGGTACCTAATTCCTATCCAAAATAACTCGTATATGAATATCGGATCTTTCCTATGATTAACACACACATGCTCTCAAAGAATAACACAACCACAAACGTAACAGTGGTTGAACACGATTATGATGACCAGCTCAGAACTGCAGCAAACAAATCCTCAGTGGATATTGGAGTGCATGATTACATAAGGCCAAGTGTCTAAAGAGGATTTGTTTCAGTGGAGTGTTGTGGTACTGACGCATTGACTGAGACTGCTGGGCGCTTTGGCAATAGAGGTTGTTCGGATAATCATAACCGGAGTGTGTCAAAATTTACACGTAATTGTCCGGCGCAAACAGTGAATTAAACGTCCGGACGAACATGCTGCATCAGTGTTTGTCCGGGCTTTAACTACACCGGCCGTTCTAGTCGCCAACAAAAGCGCAGCCGGTACGTGTTTTTTTTTTACGCAACTAGTCTGATTCAACGGAAATCTTCTATTGTATGTGTACAAAACCCGAAAATAACAACTGAATCGAACAATTCATGAAACTTTTGTACAGCCTTTTCTGCCGACTCGGCTAGCAGTCAGAGAAAGCGGATCCGCCATGGGCACTGAGTCGATTGCATGAGTTAATAGTCCTGCGGCAGCCACTAAGCAAGGTGCTCCACTATTGCGGAGCACCTTGCTTAGTGACTGCCGTTGTACTAAGCTCACTTATGTTAGGCGGAAACAACTCCCGTTACATTTTTGTTTATATAGATGTTTTCAGTAGTTGCTACATTCCTTGTCCCTGCTTGAACATAAACTGGACAAAGGCACGGGATTTTTTTTTAAAAAATGCGAGTTTGGGTTTATAACGAGAAAAATTCCTCCTTCCTCGTAGCACGAGGAGAAAAGCTCTAATACATTTGTATTACATTAGTCAGTAATTAATTGAAAACTGTAAAATAGTAAATGTACAAATAAATCAAAAGGAACAAACACTGAAGGAGACTTATGTTTTCAACGCCGGGAGAGAGAATGAAAATAACTGAAACGATTGAAAGAGCAACAATAAAAGACGCAAAAAAACTTGATAAGATGTCAGCGGGTAACTAGATAGACAAATGAATGAAAGTATGAATAAATAAATGAATAAACGAACGAACGGATGAAAGAACTGATGAACGAATGAATGAATAAACTAATAAATTAATTGATTAACTCGTTCGAGACGTGCCGCCTCCGGATACGCGGCATAAGCCGAGTATCCCGAGGCGGCACGTCTCGCATGAGTTAAGTGAGAAACAGATAATACATAGATGCATAAATGAATAATAAAGAAATAATTTCCATTATGTGCGCCCGCCCCGCACTGTGCAAAGACAATATGTTTAAAAAAAACTTCACTCAAAATTGTGCAAAATTACCAAATAGTAACAGTAAGGAATAAAACAAAATATTGAACTTATATCTGAGAGACTTTTCGTCCAAAGAAAAAAAATTGAAGATTGTAGGGTTTGAAAAAAAAATTGTTGAGAAAACAGATGCAAGGAGTAAGATATCAAAATGAATGAATGAATAAGTAAATAACTAAAGGTTACTTTTTATGTGCAAACATATACAATGTCTTGTAAACATGTAATTTTTCGCTTTTTATCCCGATTTTAAAAAATTTCCACCTGTTTGCTGATGTCACCCCCGACCAGTGCGTGTGTAATGAATGAGTGAAATAAATTATGTAAAGGCCCGCTACGCCGTCGGTAACTGTTCACAGATACAATTTTGTAACAGATGGTTACGAAACGCTACACACACGTCTGGCTGGTTATGATTCATTTAGAGACAGGACAATCCAGTTCAGCACACCTCGTCTTTATTTATATCAAGTAACCTGACATCATTCCGTTCTATAAATACAACGCTTTCAGTATGAGAAACAGCTAATAATATATCAAATCAGACCACAAAGGCAGTGACTGCCAAGCGTGTAAAATGCAAAGAAGTCGAACGATAAAGAAACACGCTTAGAAAAGACAGGGACAACACAATTTATTAATATTTCGGGTAAATACCCTTTGTCAAAATAGACAAACAAACAGAGAAATCAGCCGCTACTTATCTTCTTTCGTAGAAGGGATGTGGTAACTGATAATAATATATCGAAACGCTAACGGCAGCGCAGACTCGAATTTAAAACTGAAATGCGGTCGGGTACGCGTGTGCTTTTGCTGCGTGTCCCAACTGCTGTTAAAGTTCATTAGGTGTCGACAAGGCATAATAAAGAAAATGGTGCTGAAATGTGTCTTCAGATTTATGCATAATTATACTTTAACGCCTGTTGACATTTTGATGATTTTAAACAGCAACGAAATAAATAAATAATTTTAAAAAGAAAGAAAGACAAAATAGGATAAACCATCACCCACAAAGTCCCTTCTTTATGGGAGCTGTCCCCTCTGTGAAGGGTCTCTACCTTTTGTCTTTGACCAGATTTTGATGTTGACATATCTCCTATTGAACAAGATGAGGATTTCATCCCAACGTCTACAATATTGTTTGGAGCTCACATGCGTTTTTCTTTTAGGAACATTCAGAGTTGTTCATATTTTTAAGCTTATCCTTCTGATCCATTTCCATCCTCTCTAAGCCAACCTCAGATCAACACACACGCCAGCACACACAAATAAAGACGGACACATGCAATTAGTACGCTCTGTGGGCTGGAGTAGCCACTAGAATTCTGAAGAAAAATAGCACGAGCAGCAAAATGACGTCACTATAAGCTTGACGTCATGGCATCACTAGTCTCCCGACGCCGTGTACACAGTGACAAAATTGATGTTTCACATCACTGGGGGGCATCCGAAAGGCACGCAGCCTGTTCCAGGGCTGACTTTTGTTTCACACAGCCTCTTTATGGGCTGACTGTTTGATGGGAGTATAATCATAGTGTAGGGCCGGATCGAGGGGGGGGGGGGGGGGGGGGGGGGGGGCCATGCCCCCCCCTTCCCCCATAAAACTACAACATAAAACTTTGATACACTGAAGGATGATCTTTGCTCACCTTGGTGAAAAAAAAACAATAAAGCCATACTCAAAGCAGTCAAAACTCTGCTTTAGGTGTCTGTTTCAGGTGGTTAATTTCTCCACAATTTTTTTTGCCCCCCGCCCCCCCCCCCCAACATGTAAGTGATCCGGCCCTGTAGTGGATCCAAAACTTGCACAAATGAATTTTTTTTTAAGTTGAAGAGGTACAAAGCTGGCTAACGAACTCATCCAATATCTTTATCCAAACTAGCAATATTCAACATTTCAAGTAAATATGACAACTATTACGGACTCTAATCTGGGTCAACCCACTTTCTATAAAAGGCCTTTCGTCTCCAATGAGACATCCAGTTACATGCTCGGAGGCTCTCTTCGCCACCCCTTGAATAAAGTATTTCGCCAAGTTTCAAGCTTGTGCGTATAGCAATATCTGAGATTCTCGTGTCTACACACACACGCACACACACACACACACACACACTGACACACAGACGCGCGCGCGCGCGTAGCCTTTAACGCCAAATGTACGTTTAGCAGCGAGGTTAGCGTAACTAGACATGACATAATTTATATATTGTTACTTCAGTTGTCAGAGGTTTAGGGCTATTAAATTCGTCCCACCGCGACCCATCCTAAAAAGTCCCTTCTATAAATAGAAGGAGCTTAAAAAATGAAATAACTTGTCCACGCAATGTCCACACACCCGAAATCCGCCCCTACATGTCTTGCCTTGCCTTTCTTTCATAGCGGGCCTTTACAAACCGGTGTATTTCAAGTAAGTATCCCTTCTATATAAATGTAACTTAGGAAGGCCGTGTAATCGCGGTTGGTAGCGATATTTTAAATTGTGAAAACAAATAAAATGTGTGTGCTCAATACTAAAAAACGTGGGGGTGGGGGGGGGGGGGGCGGGGGAGAGAGAGAAAGAGATGATGATGATGATGAAACGTTTTTATTCAGGATAAAGTTTTTGGCATGCTAATGCCTCTCCAGGCTTACAAACTGTCCTGCCGTACTCTACACACATAAATATACATCGAGCAACACAGTAAAATATATTTAATAAAAACAACAACAACAACAAAAAAAAAAATAGTGTCAAGAACATTCAAGTGTACGAAAAGCATAAAAGGCGAAAAAACAAACAAACATAATAACAGCGACATAAGCTGAAGGCCATCTTGTAATAAGAACATGTCTCTGAGAGTACAGCATCAATAGAGGATAATTGAATCGTGGTATTAGTTTAGAAGTAAATAGCGATAAAGGCGATCCTTAAAAATACTAAATTTAGGAATAGACTTAAGATGCTGGGGTAAATTATTCCATGCTTTTGCACCTGAAAAGGCCAGGCTAGTTTTAGAGAGAGAAGGTGCGTGCGTGTTCAGACTCTCACCATTCGCCAAAAATTAATATCAATTAACAAAAAGGGGGGGGGGGGGGGGGGGGGGCTCGCCAAAATTTTAAACGTGGGGGAGAGGGAGGGGGGTCCAAACACCCCAAAAAGGGACTTTGTTATAGCAATTTTTTTTAATTGGGTCGGGGAGGGGGGACTCCTGGAACCCCCCCCCCCAAAATCCGCCCCTGTTTTATTCTCAAACACTGATATATGAAACAACCGAACTGGGCAAAGGACTTCTATTCTATTCTGGGTCTTTTAGCTCAAAGGGCCCATTTTGGAATTGTTGCACAACACGAAGTGCAAATACCAGTGACGGCGCTTCGGATGGAAAAGTGTCGTCTGGTCACGTATCTTATTACCGCAAACAATGTAGGTCGATTTCAATAAAGGGTGAGACTAGGATATTAAGGAGGAGACTGGAACAGGGTGGGGAGGGGGGGGGGGATAATCGAGTCAGACTACACTTTTCACATGACATTTCACTTTTCATAAAACTTGTAGCACCTAAAAATCACTTGCGGAACCTCAACTGGGGGGAGGGGGGGGGGGCAGGGGATCTGCTGGTCACAGTCCGAGCAACGAACGCCTCCCATCCACGAATGACAGCGAAGTCACGGCGGATAGCAAGCTTGTGCCAAAAGCGAAGACAACACTGATTTCGAAACATCTCTAAGCGGCATACGAGGCGGTGCTCATGAGGATCTATGCCTCCTGGCGATGTTTGGACTGTTGTCTGTGCTGGTTTTCGGCCGCCAAGATCTTTCGCTCTCGTTCGGTTGTTGGGAGTCGTAAACGTAACCTCGCCGCTAACGTTTCGAGACCCGAAATGTCGGGTTTCTGTCAGACCGTGCTGAGACGTTGGTCAGTTTATCGGTCAGATGTTTGTCAGTAGTGCTGATTCGAGAAAGGTGAAATCTACCATAATCAAATTAACTCATTCTACCCCAGACACACCACAGCAAGATAAAGATCGACCATGATAGTTCAAGGGTGATGCCAGAATAGCTAGGCGCCCATGGGCGCCAAGTTATTCTGGCATCACCCTTGAACTATCATGGTCGATCTGTGTCCTGCACTGCAATGCAGTCTTCAGAGGACAACAGCAAAATTTGGGGATTTCGGTGATGGGGTAGAATGAGTTAAGGAATACTTTGTAAGCGACCTACTCCAGGCAGTAAAGGGTTGCCCACTCATACAGCCTGATTGCGAAAAGACGTGTACAAGTCTTACTGAGTCGAGGAAAGGCAACATAAGTTGATAAAAGTATCTTGTAACAATCAAATGCCTGCCGCTCAACTAAAGTGTTTCAGACCCGTCACGCCGAATAATGGCGGTCGCTCCAACTCCTTTTTAACCCATTACATCCTGAGGCTGATTTTGTAAAATTTTCTTACTGTCCTGTGAAGGGTACATTACATATTAGGAGAAAGATCAACTGTTTTAGTTCAAGGGTGGTGCCAGAATAGATTGGCGCTTCAGGCGCCAAACTATTCTGGCACTACCCTTGAACTATCAGTCAATTTTATTTCAAGAAATGGGTGTATCAGAATGATAAAAGTTAAGTCAGTGTGCGCCGCGGCCGGGTCAAAAATGAACCATCACGCGGGCGGTACCCTGAGAAACGAACCATTATTCAGTTTTTCGCCAGTTCAGAGGCGGGTGTTAAAGGAATAGTGCTTAGACAGTAAGCAAATGGTCCTGGGGCCGACATCAGTCTTCGCTGGCCCGCGCATAGCTAAGATTGTCTTCGATCCCCGCACTGAAACGGCGCCAGCTGCATCAGTGCTGAAGCTCAGTCCTGCGCTAGCCACTAAGCAAGGTGTTCCGCTATAGGCGAAGCCCCTTGCTTAGTGGCTGGCGCAGGACTAAGCCGCTCACTCAAACAACTGGCCCCAGTATCTCTCTGGTCAATCCTCACTGGGCAGACGGACATGTCGGCGCGGTCATGCTCAGACTGACATCGGCCAAAGGACATTTTGCTGACTGGGTGGAGACGTCAGAGATGGGCGTAGTCCGTCAGACAAAGGAAGACAAACAAACGGCGTGGTGTGCAACATGTGGCACTGCTTACATAGTTTAGTCAATTCGTCATGCAGTGAAAGTAACGTACAAATACGTAGGCCTACGTATCCGGCATGAGCCCCAACCCTCCTTCTTCTTGTTCTTCATGCATAATTGTTTGGTGTAGGAACCCTTGGGGTGGGGGGGGGGGGGGGGTTGTAGCCGCTGATCAAACCTCCTCTGGCTAAAATATCCGGGCGTGGACATGGGCCATACATCCTCTTCTCATTTGGGGCAAATGTCCTCTTGTCTATCAGCATCTATTTAATATATTTATTTGGGTCATACCTCCTCCAGGCCCAGCCAGCAAGTGCATTAGCAAAACAAACAAAAACAAAGAAAGACACCGAACACCGACCCACAAATAGCCAAACAATCAACACAAAAACAAACCGCCAAAGAAACAGGCTGATGTGACAAGTAATTTTAATGTTTGCATTGTGGACAATTTGTATTGTATTTGACTGATGCTCTTGCTTCTCAGTATTTCTGTTGAATTCGGCTCCGCAGTAATTCTGGTTATAGAAATTGTTATTTCCGGCGCTCCACGCTTGAGGAAAGAGTTGCGCCATACCGTCCACCGCACGGAAATCTTCCCACTCCACTGATCAGAGACGGGAGAATAAAGACGTAGGGAGCAGCGGCGGGGTACCCGATCATCATTGCCGCGTAATGTTCCCCATCCACACACACCCTCTTCCCCCCCCCCCCCCCCCCCCCCCCCCCCCCCCCCCCCCCGGACGACACCTCCGATTCATCTAACACTGACCTAGCCACATCAGTCGCTGATACCATGCTACCGTCATCTTTATTCAGTTCAGCTGCTGTTTTATTAGTGCCACCCCCCGCCTCCCCCCCCCCTCCCCCACCTTCAACTATGATGAACCACCCATCCATCCTTTCCTCAGCTTCACACCCAGATCAAACTAAGTCTTGCATTCATCAGTCACTGTAGTTAACCCTTTTAGCCCCTGATCCCTACAACAGGAGATGACTTGACCATGATAATTCAAGGGTAGTGCTAGGTTAGCTTGGCGCCTTCAGGCGCCAAGCTAATGTGGCATTACCCTTGAATTATCATGGTCAATCCATCTCCTGCAACTGGTACATAGTCATTAGGCAACACCTCCAGAATTTGAGAAATGGGACCTTGGGGCTAAACTCATTCATGGCGCCCCGCAACAATAGCTGCGGAAGTGTCATATTGCGTTGCTGCCGGCAACCAATACACTTTCGCAGCTATTGACGCGGGGCTCATTGAATGAGTTAAAACTACAGTACGTGCAACAGCCCTACCCTCTGAAGGCAACAGCAGTGCAAGTTTTTTTGTTGTTGTAAAAAGCGAGATTTTCATTGTATTATAATGAAAATCTCGCTTTTCGCAAAAAAATGGACATGCTGTCTCACGTCTTCACATGCGGCCAAACCTAATGATATCAGTCCCATCTTCCTCCCAGCCTCCCTTCTCGAGTGACCTCCAACACACATTCGCGTGGAACACATCTGTAAAATCTACCAATTTTTCAGACAAGTCGGTGTATAAGCACTGCATACGCACTTTGAGTTTTGGCATATAACAGCTATTCGTCCAAACTCTGACGTACATGTTGTAGTGCAATGTTTCCATGCTGACAGTGCAGGGGCGGATCCACAGTTACATGTTAGGTTAAAAAAAACAATAAAAAAAACATGTATTTGGGCCGCATTGTACCCAAACCTGACATGATGCGTGAAGACAAGCGTTTGAGATTCTCAAAGGAGAGCTATCAAAGAAAGGGAAGGGCGGCGGAATGGGGTGGAGGGGGATGGCGGGCTTGGGGTGCGGGTGGGGGACTTTGACTGAGAAGGGGGCTGAGATGGCGTGGAACGCATCTGTAAAATCTACCAATTTTTCAGACAAGTCGGTGTATAAGTATTACATATGCACTTTGAGTTCTGGCATACAACAGCTATTCATCCAAATTCTGGAAGTATACTTTTTGTAGTGCAATGTTTCCATGCTGACAGTGCAATGGCGAATCCGCAGTTACATGTTAGGTTAAAAAAAACATTTATTTGGGCCCCCAAGCCTGACATGATGCGTGAAGACAAGCGTTCAAGATACTCAAAGCAGACCTGTCAAAGAAAGGGAAGGGAGTGGGGTGGATTGGGGGGGGGGGGGGGTGGCGGGCGTGGGGTGCGGGTGGGGGACTTTGACTGAGAAGGGGGCTGAGATGGCCGAGGACAACAGCCCCCCTCCCCCCCCCTTTCCCGCGACCCGCCTCTACAATCGGACACTCAATAATGCATCTGAACGCAAAAAGCCGGTGCTCCAGTGAATCTCACCTAGCCGACATCTGTGCAATGTTGGCACGTACCCGTTGTTGCCTCAATATTGAAATCCTTCCACCTGAATGAGACATGGATTCTCATGTACCCATGCAGCAGCAGGGGCACATGAGAATCTATGCCTCTTTCCCATCTGATCGTGGCTCCATTTACACCCTCAACTGAGGAAGAAGCACCAGGATTATTAGAGTCTACGATTGCCATCTGATTGCGTCAATGCGGCCTGGCCTGCAGACTATATCGGGTATCGGCGCCGGATGGGTGGAACTAGTTTTTGTGATGATCTGTGATTTTGGATGTCACGGTTCGAGCCGCAAGGTACAAAATCACAGACTGACCAGCACACATTTATTCTACTCCCCTGAAAACGCATGACGACAATCGGCACCGAGACTGAGCCCTCAGGTGGAACTTCCTAAATTTTGGAAGCATTAAGGGTTGTTCTCTGGAGAGCAGTCAGTTATAATGAGCTGATCGACCATGATTGTTCAAGTATGGTGCCAGAACAGCTTGGCGCTTCTCAGTGGCGCCAAGCTGTTCTGGCACCATACTTGAACAATCATTTATATTGTGGCGTGAGTATCGGCAGGCCCGACCCCGTGCAGTCACTGAGAGTATTGCCGTCTGATCAGTGGCACTCATATTGAGCTGTCACGTATTTTCTATCTGTCGCCCGCAGCTGGCAATGGAAGGTTAAGAGTTAGGGAACATCTGGCAGCAAGGTGCGACATGCCCCTTTCATTTTGAACGAGTGGGCATACTGTAGTTTTGCCGGCAGCCGTATCATCACTATCACTGAAAAGGGTCAACTTCGCTATACGTGTATCTAGCGGGGCACATCTATCTAACGTGAATCCACCAACAGTAAACCTACCCAGCGTGAATTCACCAGCCACGCGCGAATCGCCACGATGGCAGTCGACACTGACTGTGACATGTCAGTTTAGACCGCTGAAGAAGCCGTCTATAACTGTCCGTAGATCCACACTGACGGACTGCGGCGCTGCCGGTAAATTCCACTGACCAAGGCTTGAATCCAACAAGCTAAGAACTGTGGGTGGAATATCGGCAGCACAAATCTAAACTGGGTGGATTCTTAAACGTGGATTTACGCTCGATATACTCACTGACTAAACATAGCGAAGTTGACCCTATCAGCGCTTTATCCTAAATACTATCGAACTGTACAAGAACTTGACTCCTAGTGTCTTTTGTCGAGAGATTTAAAGCCGCAGTCACTCCATGGCGGGCTACTCCAATTCGCAGCTACACTGAAAGGGTTGTCAATATTTTCTTGCCTGAACTGACCAATACTTTTACTCTACCCTTTTTTTTCACAATCCATGCGGCGGGTATGCACGCCGTGCACAGGAGGTATCACGCTGTCTTTTGAGCAGAACAAAGGAACTCTGGATCTCCTGCGTACAACTCAAGGGAAAAAAATGAGCAGCTAAGATCCTCATGAGGATCTATGCCTCTTGCTGAGACCAATTTGTATTCATGTCAGTTTCTTGGACGGTGTTGGCTTTTGGTCAAGAATGCCGCACCAAGATTAGAAACAAAAATGTACGCCAGTAAACTAGCTGAGACACTCAGTGGCTATTGAAGGTCACTATCGGGGGGCACTGATCCTCAATAGCCACTACAGCCTGCAATGTCTGTTGAGAATATATATATATATATATATATATATATATATATATATATATATATATATATATATATATATATATATATATATATATATATATATATATACACACTAATGGTCAAAACTTAAGGGCCACCCCACGTTTTTGTGTCATTGTTTATCGTCGCAAGTACGCTAATAAAATACAATGTTATTCGATCCAAATGGGTTAAAGTTGACCTAGACAGTCGACTGTACAGGGAACAATAGACACAATCATCATTTCCACGAACGTGTCAAATGCACGTGAAACATCGTCAGTTTTTGTAAAAATCTATGCGATATTGGCAAGCGTACGGCCAAAAACAGGCAGGTGGGAAAACTCGGTAAAGTCGTGACGAACGTGCTAATGGGGTCAGTCGTGAACACTGAGCACTTCTGTTTCGCTACAAATACCGGTACAGTAGGGGCATAATTGTCACTTTCCTAACCATGCCACCACGATGAAGCTTAACGCCAGTAGATCAAGGCCGGGCGCTAGCATGGCTGCGGGATGGAATCCATTTCCGGACGAGAAGTTGGGAGACGTCTTGGGGTGTCCCCTTCAGTGATCCAGTGGCTGCTGGCACTATTCCAAGAAACTGGAAGGGCAGAACGACGACCCTGCTCAGGACGCCCACGCTGCACCAGCAAACGGGGAGGACAGATACCTCTGTGTGGCGGTTCTGCGCGACCGAACTCTCACGTCAACCACTCTGCGACGTCAAATGATGCAAGATGCAAATGTTAACGTCAGCAGAAGCACAGTCTGCCGACGTCTGCGCGAAATTGGCCTGGCTTCATGCAGAGCAGCAGTAAGAATACCCCTCACTCCAGCTCATCGCAGAGCCCGGGTTGCCTGGTGTCGTCAACATGTGAGGTGGAACAGACTCCAGTGAGCTCAGGTTCTGTTTACTGATGAGTCACGGTTCATTGTGTCCTTCAACGACGGCAGGTTGAGGGTCTGGAGACGCCATGGCCAGCGATTCACGGATGGATGCGTCCAAGAGGTGGATCGCTACGGAGGAGACAGTCATGGTCTGGGCAGGCGGCTTCAGCAGGGAAGGCAGGACCCCCCTCCACGTCATCCGAGGCACCCTGACTGGACTGCCGCGGTATATCGGGACGAGATTGTGCAACCCCTCATCTAGCCAGCTCTCCAAGCCATAGGCGACAATGCTGTTCTGCAGGACGACAACGCTCGACCTCATCGCGCCCGTGTGGTGGATGAGTATCTTGAGCAACGGGGCATCATGAGGATGGAGTGGCCGGCTAGTTCACCTGATCTAGCTCCCATCGAGCACCTCTGGGACGTGCTGGGGCAACGTGTAGTCAGTAACCACCTCACACCTCAAGGCGTCCCCCAGCTGACTCAGTTCCTGCATCAAGAGTGGGAAGCGATCCCACAACATGTTCTCCGAACCCTGGTGAACTCCACTCCATGCGTCAATGCTGCATTGAATGCTTGGCTGCAAACGGTGGGTACACTCGCTACTGACTCAGTGGACCAGTCTTGTGTGACTTGGAGCGTGACTTTTCAAATGAGGGGTGGGTGAACATTCTAACGTACTGCTGTTGTTACAATTGTTGAAACTTAAATAAAATTGTTACTCAATAAATTAGCAAAGTACTGACTCCAAGTATTGTTACATTATTTGTGTGGTGTTGTCGGTGCGCCGCGATAAAACGTGGCCCTTAAGTTTTGACCATTAGAATATATATATACCTCCGGCATATGGCTTTCGCATAGCGCATAATTTAGTGGACGAAAGAAGCCGTTCAAATATTCGGGCTGGTACTGACTGAGAAAAACTGCACTTGCTCCTGTGGGCACCGACCGATCCTGTCGTAATGCGATGTGAGCCGCGCCTCTAGAGCAAACAAACCAACCAACAAGTCACTGTATGACTATCATCAGTTGTTGCGGCTTGTTGTATTGGGCGGATGCCGCGGGGAAGAGGTGTAAACTGTTACAACACAGACCAAAATATTACCAGATTAAATTTTAGTAAAGCAAGGCCCGAGCATACATCTTTTACATAATGAACTAAAAAATGACTGGCTCAGTTGTAGGAATATGAGTGCCCACAGTACACGCGGCCGGGACTGGCGACCGGTCTCAAACTTTCCCAGTTCAAACACAAAGGAAGGGGGGGGGGGGGGGAGGGCACCATCTGATATGATAAGGGAATACGTCAGTATTACCTCAGCTCAGATCAGCGTTGGGACGGGTATTTCTGTTGTCAAGGCAATCACCGGCTAGCCGAAATGTAGGTTTGCGACCGAAACCCTACCACTCCACTGAGTTAAAGACACTGATTCTTAAAAGCACTCTATGTAACGAGGCTTCCGGGGATTATCATGGTGAGAATCTATGCATCTTGCAGGCTGAAGAACTTGAGCTGGCCGCACTGAATAAAGAGCTACTGCGGTATAACATCCCCTTCCCGCGGCGGGCCACCATCGACCCGACACCCCCGTTATAAGGTAATAGCTTCTCGGGCCAACCTTTTCCGCAAGATGGCGAGCGAACAGGCTTGCGCGAGCAAAAAAATCGTCCTGATGACCTTTTGGTCACTGGGTAGGCATACTTGCACCAGGAACAGTGGCGGCTCAAAGAGGGTGGCACTGAGTGAATGACGCATTTTGGTGTTTGCATTAGCTATCCCGGTGCATAATGTGCCGGGTCTACCGTCAGTAAACAAACGCGTCCTTCCATCTGCAAAATGCATAGATCCTCAAAAGCCCCCGCAAGCCTGCGGATCTAGGCATATGGGTAGCCTCTATCCTTCCGACTCGCGGCGTAGGAAAAAGAACGACAGGCCGGGTCTCAGTTGGACCGACCGCTGATACAATCCCTACAATGCGCGAGACTACGTGAATGGAATCAGTCGCATTTTCAATGTCTCAGCGGATGCTTGGAAGATAGGCACAGATGCGTTCGTGTCAATCCGGCTGTCAGGCTACTCGTGCCGTGTAGCATTTTGAGCTCAGAGCCGGCCGGCATACGATTCAGTTTCAGCCTGCCATGGCTGGGCCTCAGAACAAAACAAACATGTCACTTAGTCAGTGGTGTGAATAAAACATTGCTGACACCATTTATCAGTTGTGCTATGTAGCGGTGCCGGAGTTAACGTCAGACAGTGCCACCCCGTTGTCACTGTCAGACTGCAACAGCCTCAGTCCGCACTACCTACTCCAGTGACTGACACTGCGCCCAGCCGTACTGCCTAGTGTTTTTTTATTTTTATTTTTTACTAATTTTTTTTTATAGTGATGTCACTACGGTCTGGCTAAAGCACCGACAAAAGTCTATGTCGATCACTTCTCTGAAAACGTCGCAGACACTGAACTTATTAGATAGACTCAGACGCCTGCTGACCTTTACATGTCAGACTGATTAACGTAACGTCGTTGCAAATAACAAAATTACCTGTGACAACTGATTAACTTGACAGAATACAGTTTTACCCCTGGAGACACCGGGCTGATGCATACTTCGCGACTGGCTGTATTACGTATTTTTGTTCACTGACTACCTGAACTGACACGTCACAAAAACGAAAGTACATGTTTGTGTTGCTCGCTAAGGGAGAAGTCCTTCGTAAGCCAATAGTAGTACCCTAACTATCCTAGGAAAAGAATGAACAAAACACATACAGATCGTGTAAAGTTACATTTCTTGATAAATAAAGTACGAAAATCATTAAACAAACTTACAGTGTTCTATCGCTGAATTCTATAAGCGCCTAAACCATAAATATCGAAATCTCCCTCATTGTGCATCTTCCGGTTAGGCACGCGCCAACTTTTTCCATGGCGTCAGGGAAATGATCGGACTCCTCATGTTGGTGACAAAATGGCCTGTACAGCTTCCACATCGGTCGCTCGATCGCACAGAGAGTTGCTGGAGGAATGCATGTGCGCAATCTGCCGGTCCATTCTGATCCACCCCGTCACTCTCCCTTGCCACCATGAGATGTGCATGCCGTGTTTCAAGCAGACGGTTGAGGAGGCCAGTTTGTGTTGTCCTTTGTGCCGTACTCGCATTTCGACCTGGGCCCGCCGGGCGTCGAAAGCAAACGCGCTGGTTGACGAGCGACGATGGAAAGAGATTCAGAGCTTGTTCCCTGTCAAAGTGCAGCGGCGTCTGAACGGACTAGACGACGAATCGGATGATGACGACGAGAGCGAAGACATCAGTAAGTCATCACAATTTCAACATTTTATCTGTTTTTGTTGTTTGATTAGCACACAGAGGCAAACAGATTACATACAATTGACTGACTGCTGCCACTCTACGTACAGAGAACTCTGTTTCTGGAGTGGCAGCGGTCAGGCAGTTGTTTTTTTTTATTTTTTTAAATTTTATTTCATAACACTATAGTGTACTTACTTGACTGGTCACTGTTGTGGTCTGATGACGTCAAGACTGATGCCCTTTAACTTTTGACAAGCTAATCAGACAGTGGTCGTTGGTCATCTTGTAAATGGTCATCATGTTTTACAAGATCAGATGGCTGACAGCTTTCAGTTGTGGAGACTAATTTATGTCTACAAAATGTTTTAAGCTATTTGTATCAGCTGATGTAGAAGGCGGTGTTCTTTGTACAGTATTCAAATAATAATTGCCCATATAACAAAGCAGTTACTACTGACAGAAGTGGACTGTCACTGGGGGAATTTGACACAAGACTTACACTTAACATTAAGACTAAGACTTTTATTTTATAAGCCTTATAGTATACTTCAAGAAGGGTGTCCCACACCCATCCTTTCCAGCATGATTTTTTTTTGTTTGTTTTCCCACTCTCAGGATTGCTCTGTTTGTGCTACAGAGGTCCTTAGCTTGAATATTACACACTTTCAGATAAGCCATGTTGTAGTTATCAGCCCCTCTCCCCAATCCCCACCACCCTTTTTCAGTTAAATTCTGCTTTATCACACAGACATTCCCATGACTTCCTTTACCTTCGGGACAAAGCTTGTCCTTAAATGGGGAACAGAAGATTCTACATGTCTTGTAGATTTCTAAAAATACTGACTGCTTAGTTGAACCTCTCATGACTTTGAGTTTGATTGCAGGTGCTCATTACAGACGGATGATACACCTGTCCAAACCTGGCGAAATACGACAAGAGTATGAAGAGGAACTGAAGCGGGTAAGCAAGACATAAGTTTACTCATTGACAAACATTATGAAGAATGTATAGATCAGCCTAAGTATTACGCACATCAGTATTTAGTATATCATGTAGCAAGGTAAAGTCAACCTGTTTTCACACAAATTATAGCAAGACTGAAATTGCACCGTGAAGTTCTAGTTTTGTCACCATTTTCTGA
The DNA here is from genome assembly GCA_036245525.1 of Semisulcospira habei. Lineage (NCBI taxonomy): Eukaryota > Metazoa > Mollusca > Gastropoda > Semisulcospiridae > Semisulcospira > Semisulcospira habei. Next base: position 21,214,743 of record BTPG01000007.1, on the reverse strand, counting down.
AGCCTATGAAGGGAAAGTGAAACTCATATCATGTAAAATATAAAATTATGTATAAACTAGAACTTACGTCATGACAAATGACGTTTGACAAATCAATGATGTTTGTCCTGCACCCCTTATAGAACTCACTGACACATTGGCAGATCTGCGTGACTTTTCAATAGGAGATAATTCAACATCAGAATCAGGTCAAAGACAAAAGGTAGAAACCATTGACAGCGAGGACAGCTCTCATATAGAAGGGACTTTGTGGGTTATGGTTCATCCCATCTTGTTTTCTTTTGCCAACATAATGCTTTGTAAGAAGGTGCAAACCTTGAAAAAGATTGTTTTAAAATGTCATAAAATACTGTAGCAACATGTCATATCTGGACTCTGCAGGAAACGTCTTTATTAACCTTTTCAACAATGTAAATGAAGGAATTATGCAGAAATAATACTGCTCCATTGATCTAAATAGGGCAGCAAACATTAGAGAGGTCTCTCATGTTGAGGCGCGTTCATCGGTGAAGAAATGGATGAATTTAAAGTTTAAAGTACCATTACGCATAAATCGGAAGACATATTTCAACACCATTTGTGTTTGTTATGCCTTGTCGACACACCTAATGAATTTTAACAGCAGTTGGACATGCAGCAAAAGCACACATGCAATTGCACTTTATTTATTCTGCGCTGCCATAAGTGTGTCAATCTATTTTTAGCTGTTTCTCGTACTGAAAGCATTGTATTTTGGATGGAGCAGAGTCATTGTCAGATTACTGGATATACAGATGACGTTTGCTGAACTGGATTGTCCTGTGTCTAAATGAACCATAACTAGACCTGTGTGTAGCATTTCATAACCATCTGCAGAGCTGCCTAGTGCTATGAATCCTCCGTAGCATCTACGGAAAAATAGCGATACTATGCTGCTATGGAAGTGAAAGAAAACTGCTGCGAAAAAACAAATCAAAATTGTTAAATATATTTTTTCATGATTGTTCTCGGGTTCATAATATGGAGCCGTTTATTGATGCTTTCCCGCTGGTAAGCACTCTTCCGCCACCAATATCATCAACTGCGCATGTGCACTATTTACTTTGTAAGAATGGCTGACTCAAGACAGCTCACCGTCTGGGGAAGAAAAATGAAGACAAGAAAACAACAAGCGAAAAGCGCCACAGTCTTTGTTATCGGAGAAGAAAAGATACAAAAGATCAGTTGCCCAAGAATATCAAGTGTACTACGTGGATGAATGACCATGTTTCACAAGTAACAAACATGGCAAATACTTCATACGGTGCACGTTGTGTGCCTTTCTTTTTCTTTCACGTTGCTACTGAAAACTTTGCTATGCTACTGAAAACTGGACCTTCTACTAATGATGTAAAAAAAAACGGGGTAGGCAGGTCTGCATCTGTTACAGAAGTGTATCTTTGAACAGTTATGGTGGTAGTGGGCCTTTAAATGAAATTAAATTCATGATTGAGTTTTTGTCATACAGCATGGGCTGTGTTTTTTTCTGGATTGGTTTGATTGCTTTTTTATGATTAAAATTTTTTTTATTTTTTTTTTAAAATTTACAGTGGCGAAGCAATGGGAAAGAGTAAGTTGTATGCCTAAAGTAAAGTGGTTATTCATGGCCCTACCATCATCACACCCTCCCCTCACACACGTCAGTTTAAAAGCAGTTCTTTTGCAACATATATTTATCCTGAAGAAAATCAGTTATTTTCGAATAGTTTAATATTGCAATCAGTTCTGTCCTTTCATTTTTAACTTGATTTGAACTTGGCCTCGGGTGCGTGCCACAGTTGGGAGTGGTTGCGTTCAGGGGGAGGGTAGAGCATGCAAACAAAAGGCCACTCAAGTGTTTGATGAAAAGCAGAAATAGACTTAACGGTAAAGTAAACCTTAGTCACTTTCTCCATCTGTGGATTGTATCGTTAGTTAAATGAAGCAGCTCAATGCAGACAAGAGGCATTGATTCTCATGAGCCCCTGCATCTGCAGGGGCTCATGAGAATCTATGCCTGATGCAGATTGAATCAAAATAGATACGTAACCTCCAGTATGGTAGTTGGATGGAGCAGGTAAACTGCACAGCAAGAGGCATAGATTTTCATGAGCCCCTGCAAGTGCAGGGGCTCATGAGAATCTATGCCTCTTGCAGATGGAGGGGGTTAAAGTCAGGGAGTCTCGTGAAAATCCATTCCTCTTGCAAACAAAAGGGCAACCAAGTGTTTGATGAGGCATGAGAGTAGAGAGCAAAAAACGGGTTTGTAGGGTAGTGATGCTATTTGCTCAATCAGGACAGAGTTGGGTGGGGTGGGGAGGAAGGGGTGGTATTAGTGCTGTAGCCTTTTCTTGTCTAGAGCCAGTTTGCTGATATAATTTCAAGGGACCTGGCAGTAAATGGTTAACTCATTCGAGATGTGCCGCCTTGGGATACGCGGCTTAAAGCTGCGTTTCCGGACGTTAAGCGGCGTATCCAGAGGCGGCACATCTCGAATGAGTTAAAAGTATGTTTTATCACCTTGATTTAAGTATTCTTAACATGTCTCTCAATAATGCTACTCAACAGGGTTACTTATGATATCTGAACATCGTAACACAAAACACTTTTCAGCTCTTGTTCTACTTTGCGTGTAGGAGAGTTCCTCCCAATTTTATGTGTGCCTCCTTATAGAGTCATAGGGATTATGAAAGGTAGGGTAGCAAAGACTTGCCCTGGTGCATCTTATAGATAGAGCTGTATTTTTTTTTGCAATCAATTGGAGAAGATTATTTTAAAATTAGTTACTACACACAAGTTTAGGTGCACATTTCATGAATGATTTAGGGTAACAAGGAAAGAAACAAGAAGTGTCACCTGTCATTAAAGACCATCATTCATGTGGCTCATCATCATCATCATCAGTCCCTTGCCCGAACTGGGCGTTGGGGGGACTGAAAGGCAGCAGCAACAGACAGTGCTCTCCACTGAGTTCTATTTTGGGCGGTGGCAAGCAAGTCTGGCATCTCGAGTTCGGTCCATTCTTTTATGTTTGCGACCCAACTCTTTCTCTGACGACCTCGCCGACGACTTCCTTCGAGAGTGCCTTGGAGGATAGTCTTGGACAAGGTGTTGTGTCGGGTCACGTGGCCAAACCAAGCAAGCTTGCGCCGTTTCACAGTTGCCAGAAGGGGTTCATGTGGGCCCACCAGGGAAGTGACGATGCTCCGTACATATTCGTTGGTCTTGTGCTCGCGGTACGAGATGCGGAGCAACTTCCTCAGGCACTTGTTCTCAAAGGCCTGGATTTTCTTTTCTGAGTCTGCAAGCAGTGTCCAAGTCTCACAGCCGTAGAGTAGAATAGACACTACGAGGGACTTGTAAAGCCTGTACTTGATGGTGAAGCTGATGGAGTTACTTCGCCATATCCTGTCCAGCCTGGCCATTGCGGATGTTGCTGTACCTATCCTGATACGGATCTCTGCTATGCAACTACCGTCTTTGGACAGGGTGGCTCCCAAGTACTTGAAGCTATTGACCTCTTCTAGCTTCTGGCCGTTCATGTGAATGTTGCTGCTGCTGTCCCTTGTGGTGTTGATCATCACTTTGCTTTTATCCGTACTGATCTCCATGCCATAAGACCCTGCGCTACTTGAAAGTTTGTCTGTCAGGTTTTGGAGCTCACTATTGCTGCCTGCCATGAGGTCAATGTCATCTGCGAATCGAAGATTGCACAGGGATCTGCCACCAATAGAGATTGAAGTATGGTGGTCGTGGAGGGTTTCCTGCATGATCTTCTCCAGGAATATGTTGAAAAGGACAGGAGAGAGCAGGCATCCTTGACGGACACCGATCGTCGTCCTGAAGAACTCGCCTGACTGATTGTTAAGTAGAACTGCGCTGCAGGCGTTCTTGTAAAGCGCTTCTATCATTTGGATCAGTCCCTCCTCTATGTTGAACGATCTCATGACTTGCCAGAGTCCGTCGTGCCAGACGCGATCAAATGCTTTCCTGAAATCAATGAAGTTGTGGTAGAGTTCGCGCTGATGCTGCAGATGTTTCTCGATCAGGACGCGGCAGTTGAAAATCTGCTCTACAGTGCTTCTTCCAACTCTGAAGCCAGCCTGTTCTTCTGCCAGCAGTTCCTCGGCGAAAGTTTTGAGGCGGTTGAGAATGATTCTAAGCATTACTTTGCTAGGGTGACTTATCAGACTGATAGTTCTGTAGTTCTGGCACTGTTTCAGGTTTCCTTTCTTGGGGAGCGGGATCACTAGAGACTGTGTCCATTCTACTGGCCATTTCTTTTGCTCCCAGATCTTTTGACAGAGTGTAGTGAGGACCTTCGTTGTTACTTCTCCTCCATGTTTCAACAGTTCAGCAGGTATGTTGTCTACACCTGGAGACTTTCCTCCCTTCAGGCCGCGTACGGCTGCTTCCACCTCTTCAGCTAACACTGGCAGGTCTTCAGCCTTCCTGGCCCCAGCCTGGTTGTTTTGGAGGATGCTGGTGTCAGGCTCAGTCTTGTAGTTATACAAGTCTCGGCAGTACTCAGTCCATCTGTTTAGTACAGCAGTGTTTTCCGTAAGGAGTTGGCCGCTGCTGTCTTCGATGACTGTGGCTGTTCGCTGTTGAGTCTTGGTGAGGCTACAGCCCCCTAAATGATGGTCATTACTAGTCAGATGATCTCTCACAAGAGTGACCACTCAAAACAGGTTGTGCTGACTAATGTCTCCCTTGGGTGGCACCGGAATTGAAGGAAGCACAGATAGTGGAGCAGGGAGGGCGTTGGGTGAGTGTCAGGAACGCAAAGAAGCTTCTAGTTAGCATTCACACCACAACTCCATAAAGCAGTAGAACCCCTGCAGTAGACAGTCGATGAACAGTTCCACCTGCAAGAGACATAGATCCTCATGTGCCCTGCAGGGGCTACACCACAAAACCACAAGGACTTCATCCGTCCATGAAGCAGTAGAACCCCTGCAGTAGACAGTCGATGAACAGTTCCACCTGCAAGAGACATAGATCCACATGTGCCCTGCAGGGGCTACACCACAAAACCACAAGGACTTCATCCGTCCATAAAGCAGTAGAACCCCTGCAGTAGACAGTCGATGAACAGTTCCACCTGCAAGAGACATAGATCCACATGTGCCCTGCAGGGGCTCATGAGGATCTATGTCTCTTGCAGGTGAAACTGTTTACCCCGTATGAACTGCGGGGGAAAAGGGTAGCGTCAGTTGGAGCGTGTGAGCAAAGTGGGCGGGTGGTTTAGAGGGTGGATGGTGCATCTGGGAGGCCCACAGGATGGTGTGAGAATGGGGCAAGCTGTTACTATTGAACACAGTGGGTTTTTTTTACTTGGCAGTGTAGCAGAGGCTAAAACTTTGTGCTAGAGTGATTGCATTTTTTAAGGCGTTTAGTTTTGCTTGGTAAGTTGGTTGTAGTGTTACAAACGCAGACTTAATAGTGTTAGTTTACCAGTAAACATTGTATTTGTAGTAATTTGAAATAAGAAAGACACACTCACACAGTCACACTAGACACTGGTTGTATAGGACCAGTTGGCAGATCAGATTGGATACCTTTTACAAGAGCACTGCTAGAATTTTTCAGTGTAATGTGTTTAACTTTCTAACACTTAACTCGCTGAACAACAATTTGAGTTTAGGACCACTGTCTTGTGTGTGGACCAACAGGTTACTATCCTGAGCTCAAAGGAAGATTATAGTGTGTAAAGTAGGCAAGGATGTGAGTACGCTGTGCTCTGATTTGCCTTCGCTGAAGGGAAGACACACACTTAGAGTGTTAGTGTTCTTGTAGTTTGCTGTAATAAAGTAAATTGTGCATTAAACTGAAGTACCATTATGCATGAATCTGAAGACACATTTCAGCACCATTTGTCTTTGTTATGCCTTGTCGACACACCAAATGAACTTTAACAGCAGTTTGGACTCGCAGCAAAAGCACATGCGTAATCGCATTTATTCTGCGCAGCAGTTAGTGTGTCAATCTATTTTTAGCTCTTTCTCATACTGAAAGAGTTGTATTTATAGAACTGAGTGCAGTCATTGTCAGTTTGCTTGATATAAAGAGGACATGTGCTGAACTGGATTGTCCTGTGACTAAATGGACCATAGACGTATGTGCAGTGCTTCATAACAATCTATGACAGATTTTTTCTTTGAACAGTTATGCTGGTAGTGGGCCTTTTTAAAAAAAGAGTTATTTTATGTACACTGTAAATAACTGGATGTTGGAAGTTTGAAACTGAAAATGAAAGGAAAGACTGTGTGAATGTTTGATTGATATAGGATGTAAGGTGTGACTGTGAATGAGGATGTGGCAGAACAAATGACTCTTTTGTATAAATTGTATAACACAAAGCAAATAGTATTCCGTGTAAAGTGACATGATGTCTCCCTCGATTTGCTACTGCTGATCATTGGTAATAAATACAGGCAGACAACCACTGTGTGATGAATTGTGTCCCCTTCAGCCCTACCCCCATCCCCTTATCTTCTTCTGGTGTAAGTGTTAGGGGGAGGCACACACACATTTAATTGAATGGAATTGAATAAACTTTATTGTCCATTAAACGACAAGCATAAAATGGAAAATTTTCGTTAGCTCACAGAAACATAAAACACACAAGTAAGACAATGTACAATAGGACAAAAAAAAAAAAAACAACCCAAAAAACAACCATAGACAGTGACATGAGACTGGGGTCGTCGGACAGAGTCCCACATCTTATGTTTATCGTTAAAATTGTTACTTACTTACTTACGCCTGTCACCCCTACCCGGGTATAGGCCGTCGACGAGAGACCTCCAGCAACTCCTGTCCTGTGCTTCTCCTTCGATTCTACTCCAGGTGGTTCCCAGTCTCTTGATGTCTGCTTGGAGGTCTCGACGCCAGGAGTTTCTCGGCCTACCTCTTTTCCTCTTTCCCTGGGGGTTCCATGACAATGCCTGCCTAGTGATACTGGAAGCTGGCTTTCTCAGACTGTGACCGATCCATCCCCATCTTCTTCGCCCAATTTCATTCTCTGCTGTTATCTGCTCTGTTCTCTCCCAGAGTCTGACGTTGCTGATCTTCTCTGGCCAGTGGATTTTCAAAATTCTTCTAAGGCAACTGTTCATGAAGGTCTGTACTCTGTTGACTGTGGTTTTTGTCAATCTCCATGTCTCTGCTCCATATAGGAGAACTGCTTTTACATTGGAGTTGAAAATCCGGACTTTGGTGTGTTGTGACAGCTCTCTGGAACTCCACACTTTTTTCAACTGGAGAAAGGCTGCTCTGGCTTTACCGATTCGTGCTCTGACATCTGCATCAGTGCCGTCTTTTTTGTCTATGATGCTCCCGAGATAGGTGAAGGACTCCACCTCCTCCAACGGGGTGCCAGCAAGCAAGACTGGTTCTTCCCTGGTTGCGTTCAGCCTCATTGTCTTTGTTTTCTGTTTGTGAATGGTGAGGCCCACTTGGGACGAGATGTCAGCAAGCTTCGTGGTCTTGTCCTGCATTTGTTGATGAGTGTGGGACAGTAATGCCAAGTCGTTTGCAAAATCGAGGTCGTCAAGCTGTGTCCACAGTGTCCACTGTATTCCACTTCGTCTGTGCTCTGTGGTCATCTTCATGACCCAGTCTATGGCCAGTAGGAAGAGGAACGGAGACAGCAGACACCCCTGCCTGACACCAGTTCTGACCTGGAGCTCTCTGGTGAACTGCCCTTCGTGGATCACGCGACATGTCATGCCATCATAGCTGCTCTTGATCAGGCGGACGAGCTTTGTGGGTACACCGTAGTGTCGTAGGAGTTTCCACAGAGTCTCTCGGTCCACGCTGTCAAATGCTTTCTCATAATCCACAAAGTTGACGTACAGCGGGGAGCTCCACTCCAGAGACTGTTCCACGATGATGCGGAGAGTGGCGATCTGGTCTGTACATGATCGGTTCTTCCTGAATCCTGCTTGCTGGTCTCTCAGCTGGGGGTCAACGGAGCTCTTCATTCTCTCTAGGATGATCCTGTTGAAGACCTTTCCTGGTACTGACAGCAAGGTGATTCCTCTGTAGTTGGAACACTTGCTGAGGTCGCCTTTCTTGGGAAGCTTGATTAGGTACCCCTCCTTCCAGTCAGCTGGCATCACCTCCTCTTCCCAGATCTTTCCAAACAGTGGGTACAGCATCTCAACTGTTGTCTCTAGGTCTGCTTTCAGAGACTCCGCTGGGATGCCATCTGGCCCTGCTGCTTTGCCATTCTTCAAAAATGCCACTGCTTTTCTGATCTCTTCCCGGCTGGGTCTGTCACAGCTGATGGGTAGGTCGGTCTCTGCCGGCTGGATGTCGGGGGGGTCGGGTGGGCTAGGTCTGTTCAGTAACTCTTCAAAATACTCGGCCCATCTGTCGAGTTGGTCTGCTCTGTCTGCAATAGGCTTGCCTTCTTTGTCTTTTACTGGTCTTTCTGTATGGCCATACTTACCCGACAATCTTCTGGTAATGTCGTAGAGCTGTTTCATGTTGCCGCTGCCTGCTGCCTTTTCTGCCTCTGCTGCCAGGCTGTCTGTGTAGGCCCTCTTGTCTGCCCTGATACTCCTCTTCACCTCGCGGTTGGCTTCAGAGTATTCCCCCTGTGCCCTTACTTTGGCTGCTCTCGTGCGACTGTTGTTGACCGCTGCTTTCTTCTGCTTCCTCGCTTCTATCTTCTTCAAGGTCTGTGCCGACAGCCAGTCCTTGTGGTGGTGTTTCCTGAACCCTACAGTGTCTTTGCAGGTTGAGTTCAGCGCCTCTCTAACTGCCTTCCACTGCTGCTCTGTGGTGACTGCCTCCTCTTCATTTACTAGCTCCTGTAGCGCTTGAAACCGGTTGGACAGCACCAGTTTGAACTCTTCTCTAACTCCAGTTTCTCTCAGGAGGCCTACATTATAGCGCTGTCTTCTTGTTGTCTCTGTGCGGCTTTTCTTTAGCTTGAGCTTCATTCTTAAGGTAAGCAGATGGTGGTCCGAGGCGACATCTGCTCCCCTCCTCACTCGAACATCTTGAAGGGATCTTCTAAATTTCTTGCTAATGCAGATATGGTCTATTTGGTTTTCTGTTGTATGGTCAGGTGAGACCCAAGTTGCTTTGTGTATTCTTCTGTGTGGGAGGATGCTGCCTCCAATGACAAGTCGGTTTAGAGCACAAAAGTCTACAAACCTCTCCCCGTTCTCACTCATCTCCGAGCCTAGTCCCTGTCTCCCCATCACCTCTTCGTATCCGGTGTTGTCCTCCCCTATTTTGGCATTAAAATCGCCCATGACGATGGTGATGTCTCGCTCCGCACATTTGTCCACGGCACTCTGGAGTCGGTCGTAGAACTCTTGTTTCTCTTCCTCGTCACTGTCATTGGTGGGCGCATAACACTGGATGACGTTCAGCTTGAGCTTTTTCTTGGTTCTAAAGGCTGCTGTTATAATTCTTGGCCCAAGAGGTTCCCAGCCCATCAGCGCTCTCTGTGCCACTGGTGACAGCATGAGTGCTACTCCTTCTGTATGGGGGGCATTCTCCTCTTCATGACCTGAATACAGAACCATCTCCCCACTTAACAGCCTTTTCTGGCCAGACTGCGTCCATCTGGCTTCACTGATGCCTAGCAGGGAAAGGTTGTACTTTTGCATTTCCGCTGCTATCTGGGCGGCCTTGCCGCTCTGGTACATGGTCTTGACGTTCCATGTGCCCATGGTTGTATCCCTGGATAGAGAGAGGCGGCTCGGTCCTGTGGCTTCCGAAGACTTCCGGCTTTCACCACAGGACGTCATAAGTCTTCTAGTAGAAGAACCTTCCTCCTCCAGGAAAGGAATTACTGTTAGTCTTTTCGTCGGCGTTTTTGTAGCTATTTCCTTTTTTGCAGGGTGGGGAAGCTACCCCCACGCCCAACCCCCTTACTAGGAGGACCAGGGGTTTTTTGTCGGGGTCACCTTCCCTTAGACCATGTTGGTTCACGGCACCTTATTTCATTCGGTGCACCCCTCTCACGAGGGACCCCCTATCCACCACCCAGGGGACGTGCCTCAACGCCGTATGGTCCCAGCGCGAGGGTTAAAATTGTACTTCAACTTATAGCTGTCAAGATTAAAATTTAAAGAAAAAATGGTCTGCAATGTTTCAGTTGGTAAATTGGAGTTATTCCTACATCAGAGGCAGGTCAGACAGTAGGTAGCACACCTTGTCATTGAGATCACCCAAACATATCGCTATATGGCTGGTCACTGCTGTATGCATCCCCATAAAAAGTACAAACTCCATATTTATGAGTAGCAAATAGAGCGAATTGTAATGATAATAATAGTACCGGTGATTATTAGAGGCACTTTACCCAATCCTGTGAATCAGCTCAAACTCAAAGCACAGTGATTTGAACCCAACACGCATGCTCATGTGAAACACACACAATCACTGAATACAAAGACGGTACAAGACAAACAGGACATTCACGTGGTGCAGGAAATTTCTATTGCTTGTATTTGAAATTTATGAAGTGGCCTGAAACTGGTGAATTGTCAGAATCAACTGAACATTTGAACTCCATGCTTTTTCTAACATACATGTCCTTCTGATTTTAGGGACACAGTAGAACCTGTTTGAATAATCACCTTTTTCTTGCAAGATAATAGTGGTTTTGGATGGCGGGATCTCACACAGGAGAGGTCTGGAAGGGCAATATGAACCAGTGTCACTTGTCATTGACCCATTTAATCCTGCGGCCACATTTCCCAAATTTGGAGGTGTCATTTAACAACTATGTACCATTACCTGTTACTGAAGATAGATTGACCTTGATAATTCAAGGGTAGTGCCAGATTAGCTTGGCGCCTGAAGGCGCCAAGCTAATATGGCACTACCCTTGAATTATTATGGTCAATCCATCTCCTGCTCTGGGAGTTAATTGGGTTAAAGACTACCATTACTTGGGTAGTTACAGCCGCCTAAATGATGATCTTTCATGACAGGTGATCTGCTATGAGGGTGGTCGCTCACGACAGATTCAGCTGGAAGTGTAAATTGTTTTTGAACTCTCCATTGTCTATATGATATCTCTGTGTGTGCGTCCAGCTGACAGCCCAGCAGGAAGAGGAGAGAAGGACAGAGGAGGCAGCCAGTGAGGCATTGATCCAGCGCCTTCAGAACCTAGAAGAGGAGGAGGCAGAGGAGGTGCGACGTCAGCAGGAGGAGCTGGAAGCACAGGACGAGGAACTGGCTCGCGGGCTGGCTGAGGCTGTTAGCGCTGTGAGTGAAAATAGACCAAGGTTTTTTTTTTCTGGCCTGAATTGTGCATTTTAGAGGCCTTTCGCATTCTTAGGAGGTGTCTGTGCACCTGCACGCGTCTTTAACCCATATCATACTGAGGCTAAAAGCTTCAAATTTGAACACTGCCATATATATGCAAGCTACATCATAGTACTTAAGATAAGGATATTGACCAATGGCTTTAGTTCAAGGGTGGTGCCAGAATAGCTTGGCGCTTCTAGGCGCCAAGCTATTCTGGTACTACCCTTGAACTATTTTAGTCAAACTTATTTCACACACTGGTGTATTTCGAATGATAAGGGTTAAGAAGACACCCTATTGATGCGTGATAGCTCAGCTACTTGCTGCTTAGTCACATGCTGAATTAATTTTGCAGTACATGGTGAATCTGTTTGGCCTGTGTTTTTTTCTAGAAGTAGATAGTAGGCTGGAAGTGAATTGAAAGCTTTGGTGAAAGTGAAATGTCATGCAAGCTTTTTAACTCTGAAAAGAATCACAGAAGAGAAAGAAGACTGGACGAGAAAGTGTCAAATTTTGTTGTGTCATGCACTTTTTTACCGACCCTTTGCATGTGTGCACGCAAAACTGAAAACACCAGCGCGACCCCTGATAGATGTTCAGAAATCAGAAGTGGGGTCAACATTGCACTTTTCAAATGAAAACAGTGTATTACAAAGATGTGATGTTGCATTTCATCTAGTCTTGTAATCCACTGTCGAAACGCATGCAATTCGACCTCGGACATCATGTTTTGATGGTATGACCTTCCTGTGCAGCATACCTCTTTAGTTGATCCCACTGAAAATCAAGGTTCACAGGAGGTTAACTTTATCCCCACAGGTGCTTTTCCCAAATTTTGGAAGTGTTACTGAACGACTGTACCCATTGCAGGAGGTGGATTGACCATGATAATTCAAGGGTAGTGCCAGATTAGCTTGGCACCTTCAGAAGGCGCCAAGCTAATCTGGCACTACCCTTGAATTACCATGGTCAATCAGTTGCCTGCTGTAGGGTGTTGGGGCTAAAAGGGTTAAGAAGTATAGACAAAGCTCCTCAAATTTTCTGTTTATGACAGAACTTTAGGTACTTCAGCTCGGAAGTCAAACATGGCACAAAGGTAGTTGATGATAAGACACATCTGTTTCTACAAATTTGGTTGAGTCAAGGGGCCTGCCAGGCCAGCAATAGTGTGTGCACAGTTGTCATATTTTGACAAAACTTAGGTTTTGTGGCCAGCTCATAAGTCAAACAGGATGCAAATGTGGATTATGTTAAGACACTTTTAAACTTACCAGTACTCCTTTCAATGACCTCTTCAAAGATCAAGTTCATGAGGGTCATGCTGTTCATTGTATCATCTTCATGGGTGACCATCTTCAGTCCTGGAGACTTATTCAGCCTTTTTCAAAATCCCAGAAAGCTGAATTTAAGGATTTTTGGTTCAGACAAAACAGGCATACATTTTCATGAAGCCCTGTGAATGCAGGGGCTCATGAAAACTTATGTCTCTTGCTGGCCATGGATTATGGGGCATTGTTGATCTGTGGGTCTTTTTCAGCCATTTCACCCATGCATTTTTGTGATCCCTGAAAATATTCCAGCTAACGTAAAGCTTTTTTTTTCTGTGTTTTCAGGAAAACTCACCCAGCACAACTATCACACCAGTTAGGTCATCTTTGTCCCGCAAATCATCCACAGACTCCAGTGACTTGATTTTTGTGTCATCTGGCCTTCAGGAAAGGGGAAAGAAACAGACGTGCACTAAGGAGGGCAGCAAAACTCTCGAAACGTTCTTCCGACGTTTGCCGCCAGGGGTGAAACCTGTGTCCAGGTGTTCATCTCTAACACATGATTTTGCCAGCACCTCGCACCTGGACAAGTGGCTGAAGGACAGTATTCCAGACAGACCTGTTAGCGCACCGGTCAGCAGCAAGGCATCTGAGGAAGATCTGACAAAGCAATGTCAGAAGAACAGTAGTACTTGTGAAACGTGGGAGCATGATTTTTCAGAGGGAAAGTCAGTGAAACATAGTGTTGTGATCCATCCACCTCCATCCTCGCTCCCAACCTGCAGTAAATATTTAAGTGGAAAGGTAAATCTGCAGTCTGTCCAGGAAGAAAAAAGTCCAGAGGATGAAGTGTTGACATTGTCTCACTTCAGGCCAATCCAGGCATGCCCCAGGACCCCGCCGAAATCTCTTCCTTCAGGTCACCCTTTAGAGCCGGCAGTTGTGTGCCTTTCTCCTCGTGTCTTGATCACAGGCACTGAGCAACAAGCTGCTACTTCTGCATTTGTGAAGGGACCGGATTGTGCAGAAAGAGAGAATCGAGAAAAGGGCAAGACAGAGGGGGGTGAAGATTCTGGCCATAACATGGGGTCCACAATGAGTAGGTTCTTAGGGCATGATGACGAGAATGAAGCAGAGATGAATGGCATAGATGAGGTATCATCAGACTTTGGTGCAAAGAACAAGCAGGTTTTCAAAAAGGTTGAAGAAAAGCGGTCTAAGTCTAGCAGTCCCATGAGGTTTAACACCCCACACGAAGATTCCTATGCATCAGTTGAAAGGAATACCTACGCTCGCCCTCCCATAAACGATTACAGAGAGAGATCGCACCATTCTCCAGTGAACAGAGTTGACTCTCCAACCTTTTTATTAAAATTTGAATCACGTGACTGTGAAAATGTGTTTGGTGAGAGAAATGTGCAAGAAAATGGTGAGCGCTCCCCAGAGCCAAAACCATCCACTTCAGGTGCATCAAGACCAGTTGGCATCTTCAATCCTGCCACAGTCCCACCATGGACTGAGGGTCTTTATTGCGAAAAAGGCAAGGTTGCTTCTAGGCCTCAGTCACCATCAGGCCTTAGTAATGGAGCAACAGAAGGGCAGCAGTCCCCAGAGGGAAAAGGGAAGGCTTGTGGCAAGAAGCGTGCCAAAACTTCAAGCAAAAAATCTGGCAGAGACAATAGCAACAATGAAGAGGCTGCTGGTAGACCAGCAAAGGTGCGGAAACTTTCACCACTCAGTGCAGATGACGAGAGCACAGTTTACTCTCTTGTGCATGCAGCCACTGGTACTGTAAAGGGCACTGGTGGCTGCTCGCTCAAGGGGGCGAAACAAACCTCTAGAGACAAGGCAGGCCACCAGAAGGCAGTCAAACTGAAATCTAAAAAAGCTGTCAATGTGAAAAATGCAAAAGGCAAGCCGGCTCGGGGGCATTCTAAGAAAAGTCACCTTGTATCAAAACCGACTGCTCTGTATGTTGACTTTATTGGTTCACTGAATAATTTACCAGCATTAAATGGTGAGAATGTTCTTGACAGCGACAGGAGATCACAATCGAAGACCAGCATCATTTCAATATCCAGTGAGTCGTCAGCTGCCTCGGAAGTCAAAGTAGTGGAAAATGGCTCCAAAAAGCAATCGCAAGAGCGAAAGAGCAGCACTGGTGGCAATAATAAATCCATCAGCCAGCATGCAAACTCACCCGCAGCAGAGGCAGATACTGACGCCCAGGCCAAAGGTCCGCAGAGGACTATTAAAGACTGGTTCTCTCCCAAACCAACCAAACGTCAAGGGCACAGTTCTAACACCCATGTGCATGCAGCCACCGGTACTGTAAACAGTGGCCACATACACAAAGGGGTTAGGGCTAATCGCTCAAACAGCAATGCTGCTTTAAAGAGTGATGGGTCTGCTGACACAAAGGGCAGGCATTCCAAATCTGCTTCTGTCACCTCAACTGATGTCTCCCACACCGTGTCCAATGTTGTATACGCTTCTTCTTCCGAGGTGTCCCCTGATGGAAAATCAGCAAGAGCGAAGGTGGCTTCTCGCTCAAGGAAACTGAAGTCTGAGTGCAGTTGCTGCTCAAATGATACTTGCACACTTAACAAGCTAGACAAGTATCTCAGTGTCACTTCTCATCAGTCGCCTTCAAAGTCTAAATCTAAACTCCGCCTTTCTAAGAACTTGACCCCATCCAAGAAACTCACCTTTCCCAAGTCCAAAGACTTGACCCCATCTAAGAAACTGTCACCGTTTAAGAATTCTATCCACTCCAAGCACTCCACCCCATCAAAGAAGTCAGCCTCATCTAAACACTCTACACCTACCAAACGGCA
This sequence comes from Semisulcospira habei, assembly GCA_036245525.1. Taxonomy (NCBI): domain Eukaryota; kingdom Metazoa; phylum Mollusca; class Gastropoda; family Semisulcospiridae; genus Semisulcospira; species Semisulcospira habei. The sequence continues at coordinate 21,199,358 of BTPG01000007.1, read as the reverse complement.
GAAACTAAAACTGGACAATGACAGTGACCATGATGTTTCACCCAGTCGTAGTGCTCTATCCAGAAATGGTGGCATTAGCAATGATGACAAAAACTTTTCATCATACAGTGATGATGGTACAGAAGACAAAGAAGGATTGACACCGGAAGAAAAAGACAGGCGACTGGCCATGAGATTGCAGGCAGAGTTTGACATGGCCGACAGGCTGCAGATGGACGTCATTCGCTTCAAGGGCTCCGATAACGAGTACTCTCTGAGGAGGGGACAGTTACAATCCAAACTGCCGAAAGATTGAGTCTTTCTGTTGTTGGTGTAGATTTTGATTCTCACTTTTTTTTTTGAGAGAAAAAAATCTAGAAGGAAGTCTTGCAAACTGTTCAGGTCAAAATTGCACAAGGGTAATACCTGATTTGCTTGCCTTAATGCCTCCTCAAGTTTTAGATGTGTTGAACATGGTAGCTCATGGGTTCAGTCTAATCTGCTTGGTGCCATATCAGGCTGAACCCATGAACTATCAAGGTTGACACATCTAAAATATAATGAGGCGCCAAGGAAAGGAGGCAAAACATTTTTCTAAAGCCTAACACTTTATTTATCAAATGATTTAACAATTTAACTTTTGTTCTGAAAGTGGAAAGCTTAAGAATAATCCTTGATAAATTTTTAGTTGTACAAGGAGGCCGTCAGATTTTCCGGATTTCATTTTTCTGTTTAGAGCCCTGACATCACCTTGCATGGAAAAAGTTTTTTATTTTAGGAATTTTGTATCGTACGTTTCCAGTACATGTACATTAATTCATGTGCAAATTGGCTCCATAATTATGTATTATGGTCCAAGTAAAAATCACACTAAACTTGCAACAGCTACTTGCATATTAATATTACTTTATTACTGATTACATACATACGGGTGAAAATGGCAGATTGCACTCAGTAAATTCATCTTGACAACGGGAATTTCCAAATTTTCTCAATGAAGCCTTTTTTTTACAATAATTGTGAAATAAAAACATCATCCCTAGGTTGCAGCACATTCTTGGAAAATAATTTTTAAACTCATTGCATCTAAGGCTGAGTTTTTAAACTTAGTTTATGGTCCTATGAAGGCTACATTACAGATTGGGAAATTGATCTACAGTTTTGGTTCAAGGGTGGTGCCAGAATAGCTTGGCGCCTCAGACGCCAAGCTATTCAGGCTCCACCCTTTAACTATCATTCATATATATATTTCAAGCAAGTGTTTCAGGATGAAATGGCTACCAAAAAAATTATGGTGTGGCTCTTGGCACACCTCAAGACATGGCCTTTCTGTACTTTCACAGTGGCCAACATCCCCCTTTCATACATCGTGTGCGTGCACCCATAATAGGAACTGTTATAGACGATCAAATAACGCGTGGTATTGTTTTTAAATTAGTGTTGGGCTGTATCTGAACTTATGTCTGATGAATAAACGTTCAGAAATCAAAAATAGTTCTAAACTGCACTTGTTTCGACAAAAAGTGGATTGTAAGCTTGGACAAAACGTGTGATATCGCGTGTTTGTCTGGGCTTTTAATCCAGTTTTCATTGAAACGCATGCACTTTTGAACTACAGTGTACTGATTTCTGGAAATCGTCCAGTACAAAAGGTATGTAAGCACTTCAACTGTGTGTGGCGAGAAAGTGAATTGGTTTGAACTTTTTGCATGTTAAGCACCAAAAAAGAAATTAATATATTAAAAAATATCTAATATTGGAGAAACTACAATTTCTTGTGTGTTACATTAGTGTCATCGCCACCCTTTGTGTTATTCTGTTTTTTATTTAGCCACATTTATGTGCTGATGTGTGATTGTAGACCTAGCGGCTTGGTGCCATCAGACTGAAACACTTCTCCAGCCAAGATAAATAGGTCTTATTGGGTAGATTGTGACGTCGTGTGTGACAGTCTTACATCCTGTAGACTGATTCAGTTTCTTTTCAAAATCTCATGAAGGTGAATGAGATTTTTTTCTCAGACACAACAGTCACCCAGCCTGTTCCGTCTGCAAGAGGCATAAATTATCATGAGCCCCTGCATCCACAAAAGCAAAAGACAGATTCTCATGAGCCCCTGCATTTGCAGGGGCTCATGAGAATCTGTCTTTTGCTGGCCATATATTATTGGGCATAGTCTGTGGACCGATTTCAGTCATTTCAACTTGTTGCGCTGTCACCCATGTGACATTCATTTATACTGACGATTACCCTTTTGTTGTTGAGCATGTTTACTCCGAGTATGACACTCGAGGAATATTTTAGTAAAACAGTAACCAAATTTATTCTTTGAAGAGGCATTTACTTTTGAAAAGAAATACATTAGTCATACGTTGATATTTTGGGAACAACCTGTTGGTGATCAGGATGACAAAAGTGAAATTTGTACTTTTCTCCACATTTTCAGTAATTTTCCTGTCCAAGAATCCATTTTCTTTCTGCGAATTTGTCCACAGAGTTTGTCTAATTGTGTGCAGATTTGTGATTTGTTTCACCTAATGGCCAAGATCCATGAGGTTCAAAATTGCTGACTGGCATGCATGTTAGTGATGTAGATTACCTATGTAAAAATTGAATGATGTGCTTATTTTACTTGTCAGGTATGATGCAGCCAACCCTTTGGCTGTTGGTAGCACTTTTTGTCACGATGATTCTGGTAGGAATCATTGCTACAAAAAGTGCTAATGACAGCCATGATTCATGATGGCAATGCTAAATAATTTCACTACCATGGATGTTGTATACAGTCTGAGCATAATGGCAGCAGACTACTTTGTCTGGTACACACGAGCTTTCAAGCCCTGCGTGCAGATCAAGGCTGATTAACGCTTGTGTGCATGAACCCCCCTCCCTCCAGGGCAACTGTTAGCTATGCTGGTGGCTGCATGTACAAGGGGTTTAATGTCTGCTATCAACAAAGATTTACTCAACTTTATGGAATGTGCCTTCGCTGCATGTGAAGAAATGAAAACGTTGAATGTATGTTGTCATCTGGCCTAACAGTGGTTGAAAGTAGCATGGGTCGGTCAGTCTGTGTGTGACACATGTATCTCATGGGATTGGTTCTAACATGGACAGCTCGCTCTCCCAACTGGATGGATTTTATTCGTAAGCTGTCGTAAATATATATTCACTGCCATGATAATGTTGAGATAAACAATGCACCAGATAGACACAGGTGAAGTCGTGCTTTGTAATGAATGCATACGAGTGCAGAACTGTGATTTTGGACCTTATGGCCTGCAGCAATCGTAAGTTCCAAATTCACAGATCACCACAGGAGTCTCTACTCACAATGGACAGCATATACAGACAGCGATGTTTTTATGAATTGATGTGCATCAGATTTTTACTTTACACATAGATATTCACTTTATTATATAGCATGTAAATACACACCAATATATATTAAGACACATTAGAATCTGTATCATTCACACAGCCCTTGGTGTTCTAGATATTGAATGCAAGCAGTAATGTAGTTTCAAGCATGCGTACAATGTATATTTGTCATGAGTGACGCCGACAGCTTTTTTAGAATCCTAGAATTGAATTTTAGCTCTTTTTTTTTAGCTTCGACGTTCATCCATGCTTGCCACCTGCAAGAGACATAGATTCTCATGAGCCCTATGGATGCAGAGGCTCATGAGCCCTATGGATGCAGGGGCTCATGAGAATCTATGTCTCTTGCATGTGTGGGTCAACCAGTTATTCAGCAGATTGAGTTGGTCAGTCGTGCCTAACTCTACAGCAGAATAAAGAAGTTGTGTGTATCTGGCATGTTTACATGCAAGAATTGTATCAGGAAGTACCGACTGACCATGCCCTATGGGTGGCCCAGTGGACCGTTCTCAGTTATTTCAATTCTTGGCACTGTCACCCATGATTTGTGATCGTCTGGTGGCTGTGAACCAAAACCACAAACCAGCGTACACGTCATTGTTTTTATGTGGCACACAGACGTGGCTCACCTAGGACAGTTGGTAATTGTTTAGTTTATGAAGTGGCATTTTTTTAATATCCAGGGCTTGTCAGTATGTCCATCTTAAACTCTACGCTCATTGCCTTTGATATTGACACATTGTCGTTAAATGCGCGATTTAAAAATATACACCAGAAATGAATACATAATCTTGGTGCTAAAAAAAAAAAAAAAAAAAATTACCAGTAACCATATATCCGTAGTGTGTTTTCGCAGCCATGCATTCTTGAACAGTTTGATTCATAAACTTTTATCTCACAAATGTTTTTATTGTGAAACTTGTATAAATTCAAATATTTACAACTTGTCAATTACAAAATTCTCTAGTGAATAAATTTTAACAGCATCGTGCACTTGATCTGCAAAACTGACCTTTCCCATGGAATGAGCACGTTTTATTTCTGCATTTTCCCTCACAGTAGATGCGAACTATTTTTAACTGTATTATGCATAGTAGAATACATTCATTTGTATCGATTAAAAAAAAATTGTCCACTTTATTTGAAATAAAGGAATACTGATCATACATGTGTTTATGTTGTTCATTTTCATGTACACCCAGCTCCTACCGTCTGTAAGAGACACAGATTCACTGCATAGAACAGATCAAGAGCAGTGCCTGATTAGCCTAGCACCAAACTAATCAGACTGAGCCAACATGGTCGATCTTACTCCGAAGATGTTCATGAAATCAAAGTATACACAGGTTTAGAACAGTCTTTGCTTTCAGTCTGAGTCGGGGCCAACATCGACAAAGGTCATGAGCATCTCCTGCATATATTCTGACTGAAACAAACAATATGAAACAAAGCAAATTACTACACACAACATTTATTTCATATTCATTGCATCAACACAACCTTTTCTCTAAGACTGCCAAATGCCTCCTAATATAAATAATTTTTTAAAAAAGATTATCTATTGAATAAAGAGGATGATTTCATGTCAACTCGGTGAACGGTTTTAAAACATTGAAAACGGCACTATACCTTGAAGGCTGCATGAAATTAACCCATTAAATCCTGAGGATGATTTTTTTTGTTGAAGATGTGTGTGTTGTCCTTTATAAATATGGCTGATACACTCCATTATGAGATAAATTGACCATAACAGCACCAAGCTGTCCTGGCACTGCCCTTGAACTATCTTGGTCAAGTTTATCTCATACTAGAGTGTATCAGGACTTAATGGGTTAATCAATACATGTAATAAATCGATGCCATACTTTTTGTGATGGAGTAAGTGATGGGAGACAACAGTCACCCAACATCAGCAGGCTTATTATTGACAATGAAATCAAGACCAAAAATGTGACTGCCAAGCATGTAAAGTGAAAGGAAAACAATGCCCAAACATGCCTACAAAGGGCAAGTGCAACACATAGTATGAAATATTCATTTTTCTTTAAAAGGTATTTTTTCGAAAAATACTTACCGATGACATGACTACTAGGAGTGTCCACTCCTTGCTCAATTCTAGCCTAAGAACCCGTTGTGTGAACACAACCCGGGAGGCACTCGGGGAACCCCCAGAGGGACCGAGAGTTGTCTCCCACTCCTACCCACCAGCCCTATTCACCTGTGAACTCCAGTCACGAATTAGGCTCACCAGCGGCAAGCGGGGCAGGTGGGAGGGTCCTTCGAGTCATGTCATCGGTAAGTATTTTTCGAAAAAATACCTTTTAAAGAAAAATGAATTTGTTTCTTCAAAAACATTACCGATGACATGACTACTAGGAGAATGCCGAACAGGAGGAGGGTGCCGCACCCCCAGAAGGTTTTCTCTAGGCCATGGCCCCCTCCTCTCCTCCGACACTCCGTACTCCCTAGTGGGTGCGTACCTACGGCGCCTGTGGCGCCGGGAGGGAGTGTTGTGCCGCCGTGACGTCCCCCACCAAGGCGAGGTTGTCTCGCTGCCCTGCCAGATCCCGTAGATAGAAGCGGGCGAAAGTAGATTCTGATCGCCAGCCCACTGCAGCCACGATGTCCTTGACAGCGCAGTTCCTGTCGAAGGCTACGCTCGTGGCCATGGCCCGTACTTCGTGCGCCCGAATCTTTAGGCTCTTCGCTCCCTGTGGGGAGAGATCGACATAGGCTGAGCGAATCACCCAGCGTAGCCAGGAAGAGACTGTCTGTGCTGTAATGTCGTTTCTTCCGGGTTTGAAAGGTAGGAAGAGGCGTGAGCGTCCCCTCCGGACGGCTCTGGTTCGGCGCAAGTACACTCTGAGGGCTCGTACAGGATCTTGTTGCCTGGTCTCTTTGGGGAAGTCTTTCCCGCGTAACGGTCGTAAGGTGATACCTGTGGTGCAGTCAGTGGAGACCTAGTCTTGGCAATGAAGGCAGGGTCGGTCACAAGTTGGACCGAATGATCAGCTCAAAATTGCAGGCATGTAGGCCGGGCTGATAGAGCGTGTATCTCGCTTACTCGTGCCGCGGTGGCGAGCGCCAGCAGGAAGCAGGTCTTCCGCGTCACATCAGCAAGACTGGCCAGTGGTAGCGGTTCGAAACTTGGTGAGTTCAGCCAGGTAAGAATCCATGGTAAATCCCAGCGGGGAAGTAGTGAGCGAGAGGCAGGCCTTTGTAGTCCGAAGTGTGACATAAGATCTGCTAGGTCCTTACATGCGCCGGGATCCGCGCGGCCGAGATGCCGGTAGGTGTCGGCAATCATCGAGAGATATCCCCGAATGGTAATAGGGGCCAGTCCTTGGTCTCCGAAGAGCCAGAGGAAGAAGTCCGCAAGTTGGGGGTTTGTCAGTTCGGTGGGGGAGAGACGACGGTCGCTGCACCAGGCACAGAGTACCCTCCATTTCCCCTCATAGATACGTCTAGTCGAGGGCTTGCGGGCTGTAGCGATCGCTTCCACTGCAGCACCCGAGAAGCCTCTAGCGGAGAGGGCTTGCTGCACAACCTCCAGGCGTGTAGCAGTAAGCGTTCCGGACAAGGGTGGAACAGCGCCTGACGTGGCGGCTTGAGCATAGTGCGGGGCGTGGGGAGCAGTAGAGGAGGGTGAGTGGCGAGGCTGATCAGGTCGGTGGACCAGGAACGAGTCCAAGTGAACGGGGCGACCAGGAGCAGGATCGCATTGGTTCCTCGCAGCTTTAGGAGGACTATGGGAACGAGGACTGTCGGGGGAAAGGCGTACGCTATGAGTCCGTCCCAGGGAATGGATAAGGCGTCGACCGCCCAAGCCAGGGGATCCGGTACTGGGGATACGAAGAGGGGAAGCTGGTGATTCCACCTCGTGGCGAACAGGTCCACCATCGGGGTCTCCCATTGAGAGCAAATCATCCGGAAAATGTCCTGGCGTAGCGTCCATTCCGTGTGAATGAGCTGTCCTCGACGAGATAGGGAGTCCGCCAAAACATTCAGGCGACCGGGGATATGGCGAGCGCTGAGAGTCAGATCGCGGTCCTCGCACCATCGCATCAATCAGAACAGTAGCATGCAAAGATCGGGTGAACGAGTACCTCCCTGCTTCTGTATATGCGCTACCACTGTCGAGTTGTCCGAAAGGACGAGAAGATGCTGGTGTCTGAGCTGCTCTTCCCAAACGATGATGGCCTGCCACATCGCTTGCAGTTCCAACCAGTTGCTGTGTTTGTCCACGAACTCCGGAGGCCAGAGGCCGGACGTCGTGGTGAACTGAGGAAGCAGGTGGGCTCCCCAACCAGCCCGACTCGCGTCGACACACAGGGAGAGGTGAGGGGATGGAGAGGAAATGGAGACTCCCAAAGCCAACCACGCTCTGTCGGTCCACCGTAAGAGGTGGGGGCGTACCAGCGGGGACACGGGGACGATCGTGGTCAAGTCGCCCGAGGAGGGACGCCAGAGCAGTAGGAGAGGAAGTTGTAGCGGTCGGGAGTAGAGACGCCCGAGGGGGATAAGATCCGCTGCTGCGTTGATCAGGCCCAGAAGCTGAAGCCAGACCTTGGCGGGGGCTGCCTGCTGCTGATCTACCAACGCGGCGAGAGCGGATAACTTCACAATCCATTTCTCTGGCAAGAGTACCCTGCTGCGGTCCGTGACAAACTCCATGCCTAGGTGGATGAAGTGGCGCGCAGGAGTGAAGTCCGACTTTCCGGTGTTGACCAGGAATCCCAACCGGTAAAGCAACCGTAAAAGGGCGTCCCTGTCTGCCGCAAGCGCGGTCTCCACCTGATTTCTCAAGAGTAGGTCGTCGAGATAATTTGACGTCGGACTGGACGACGACTGCCTTGCCTTGGCCACTACAGCATCCATGATGCGGGTGAAGGCCCAGGGGCTGAGGTTGAGACCGAACGGAAGGGCACAAAACTGGTAAATCACTCCTTCGAACGCGAAGCGCAGGTACTTCCTGGCAGACGAGTGCATGGGAACATGTAGGTAGGCGTCGGACAGATCTAGACTGACCGCGTAGTCCATGAGTTGAACCGCCGCCCGAAGAGCCCTTGTCGTCTCCATCCGAAAGGAAGGGGCCGCGATGAAGGCGTTCAGCGCCGACAGATCTATGATTGGCCGCCACTTGCCGCCGGGCTTGGGCACCACAAACAGTCGGCTGTAAAAGGCGGGCGAGTCCGGACGCTGCACTATCTCTGTGGCCTGCTTCAACAGGAGAACCGCGACTTCTCCTCGCAGAGCGGCGGCCTTGAGGACGTCGGACGGAACCTCTGTCCAAAGTGGAACGGAGCGCAAAGGCGGAGGAGAGCGGAACGAGATCCGTAATCCTTTGGTGACTACGTCCAAAACCCAGGGCTTGTCTCGAAACAGCAAGCGCCACTCCTCGCTGAATCGTGCTAGCCTCCCGCCGACTGGAGCCCCGACGACGGTCGGCGGGGGCGGAACCGGGGACAAGTCAGGTGGCCCGCCCGCGCCCAGGGCGACGGGCGAGACGGGGCCAGGCGGGAGTAGGGGCGCTAGCTGGGCCAGGGCGACGGAAGGACGGGCGACGGCGCAGCGCAGCTCGTGGCGGGGCAGACGGGTCCAAGGTGACACGTTTACGCGCCCGCAAGGAGCAACCCAGGGCCGTGCGGGCGGGAGGAAAGCGCTGCTTGACAGCCTTGCGAGGCCAACGGTCGGAGTTGGAGTCCTTCACCGTCTGCCAAGTATCCCCGAAGAGCAGAGACCCTCCCAGGGGGGCCCGACGTAGCTGAGTACTCAGGTCGATCGGCATTCCACTGCAAGCCTGTAGGACGGCGTCTCGTCGCATAAGGTCGCAGTTAGACGCGGCCGCCATCGCGTTAACCGAGGAGTGATAAGCTGCGCGGTTCTCAGCCTCCGCCATGACTAGCAGGTCTCCCAGGAGGGGAGACAGAGCAGGCTGCCAAGCTTCCTCGAGACGTCGGATGAAAGCCTGTGTCAGTACGTCCAAGAAACCGGAGCAGGCGAGCCGTGTTCCGGACCAGCGACGCCGTCCTATCCAGACCCCATGGGAAGGACCGTTTCAGCATAGAAGCACCTCCGGCTTGCATCAGAGCGGCGGGATCCACGGGTGGAAGCGGGCAGAGGAACGACTGCGAATGGCCGGCGTACCAATCCTGTTGAAACGCGATGTCCAGAGCGGAAGGCCACCTCCCGTCCACAAAGAAGTCCGAGTTCCGAGTCTCCGAAAGCAGGTGAGATGAGAAAGCGTCCCGCAGATCCAAAAAACTAGCCGGCTGTGGGAGGGACTTGAACCTCTTGACAGTCCTATCCGCGTCCACGAAGGCGGAAATCTTCCTCTTCACAGGGGGCGAAGCCGGATAAACGTCCTCAGGTAAGGCGGCGGCGATGAGCTTGGCAGCCCCGTCCAGCGCCAGCCGCGTGTCCATCCGGGTAAAAGAAACCTGTCTGACGGAGGCTGACACACTGGAAGCCGAAGAGGCCGAAGATGGAGAACGGCTGAGACCTCCGAGTAACCAGTCCGAAGAATCCTCCGGCGTCAAACTGAGGGTGTCGAAGTCCCGCTGTCCGGAAACCGGCAACCGAAGAGGGCGACGAGGGCTCCGAGGCCGGGAATCCCGCTGTCGGCGAACCGCAGCGGACGAAGACTCCCTCCGCAGGGGAGAGCGGTAGTCTGAACGACGTGGTGAGGGTCTCCTGCGTGCCGAGGGCGGATCCCGACGAGGAGAACGGCTGCGACGAGGGGGAGCGGAACGGTGAGGACGAGGAAGAGGGGAAGTGGCCGGTCGATGGGAAGAGGGATGGGACGAACGGGAGTCCAAACGAGAAGGGGAACGCGAAGAAGGTGAAAACCGTCTGCGGCGAGGGGAGTCCTGATGCGACGAGCAATGAGAAGAGAAGGTCCTCCTACGATCGTGCGAGGGAGAGCGAAAACGTCGAGCAGAATCCCTGTGTCTACGTTCTTCACAACCAGGAGGCTCCGGACGAGTGCATGTATGTCTCTCTGAACCAGGCTCTTGGGATTGGCAGGTTACTTGCCGGCCAGGGGACCTCCAGCGGGATCCCGGCGGCTTCCTCAGAGACGAGTGGGGAACGACGGTGGAGGAGGGACGCCACGAGCGTCCCACCAAACCAGGCTCTTGGGAGAGGCGGGTTCTTTCCACCAGCTGTGTCCGGGCGCGCTCTCTAACGGAGGCAGTCTTGACGGTCGAACTCCCACTCTGTGCACTAATCCCTTGATTACTCTGTGGCGTTATCTGCGTCGGATCCCGTTGGTCTCGCACGTCCGGTGCCGGGGGCAAAGCGGAAGGCGTCTCGGTAATCTTCAAGGTACCCGAGAGGGCAGGAGGCTCCCTCCTATAAAAGTTCCAGAGATTAGACCACCGCAGTTCCGGCCAGGTAGCACAGACGTCACACGTGTGGTCGGACGCACACCCAGCGCAGGGGAGACAGACTGCATGGTTATCCGATGGCCACTGGAAGCCTCCGCATTTTGTGCATGTCATCAGTAGGCCACTGCAACACACAAAACATGAAGGCACTCGGCGAGTGTCCACAAATCTCCCCGTTAAGCTTTAGGCCCCAAGCTACAGTGGTGTTAGGCACCCAATTAACCAACTTATGGCTCACATGCCGTCAACATTCAGTTAAAACCACGGCGGCGGGAAAACAAACCCTGCCGGGACAGGTGAGCATCCAAGCCTTCGTCATAACGCAGGGCGTCTAAACCGTAAACATAAACAAGTGAGGTATGGCCTAGGTACAGTAACGGAACTCACCGCTCGCAGCTGGCAATGGCGCGAAAAGCCCGCCAAAAAACCGGCGCGAAACATTCTTCAGCTAACCAGGCAACCAAACAGAGCCCAAAAAACCCCAAGCGAGGGAGAAGTGAAGCAAAAGCAAGCTGCTCGTGCCTGTGCCCTGCCCGGGCAACCAGCCGAGGCTCCTCTAACTACCTTACCTCTCAGTCGGAGCGGTACGAGAAGGAGAAAGTTCCATGACCCCCACAGCCCGACCGGTAAGGCCAGAGAGGGAACCCTTGAACACGACCGAAGCTGCAGTCGACCAAACCGTCGCAAGAGTAGAATCCAAAGCCGGCGAAGACGTAGCAAGAAGGCAGACCGAACCGGTCGAAAAAACTTCAAAGTCCAGAGGCTAGAGAAAACACGTCTGAACGCGTGAGCCTAAGAAGCGTGACTGGAGTTCACAGGTGAATAGGGCTGGTGGGTAGGAGCGGGAGACAACTCTCGGTCCCTCTGGGGGTTCCCCGAGTGCCTCCCGGGTTGTGTTCACACAACGGGTTCTTAGGCTAGAATTGAGCAAGGAGTGGACACTCCTAGTAGTCATGTCATCGGTAATGTTTTTGAAGAAACAAAAACTGTGTTGTACTTGGAGTTGTTTCTTTAGTCGGGTATTATTTATTATGAACAATGGGTACAATTAAAAAAAAAAAAAAAAAAATGTAAACATATCTAACCTGCTCTTTTACTGGATGGTGGTCACCTGAAGATGAAGCGGCGCCATCTGCCTCTTTCAAAGTTCCCTGCTCCTGATTCTCTTCCCTTCCCGCATCTGAATGAAGCTTGTCTGGTGTTTTGCTGACTTTCCTTGACTTTCCATGCGCTTCCCCTTTCTTGTTTGGCCCGTCATGAGCAACTTGACCTGTTTTATTGTCAGCATCATCGTGACTGACATTCTCCTCCTCCTCCTCATCATCTGAATCTTCCATGAATGTTCTTGTTGCAGCAGAATTTTTCCTTTCAGATTCAGACTCAGAACTTTCTGAATTTCCAGATTGTTTTCTTTTTCTTGAATTCTTGTCTGAATTCTCACTGAAAGAGCTGCTTACTGAAGACACAACCCTTCTGTTGGTACCAACATCTGATGCTGATGAATGAGGTTTAGTGGAATTAACCCCCTCTACAGCACTGGTGGATGAATGCACAAGGGGGTTAAAACAAGATGTAGAGGTTGGTTTCTCCTGCTGCCAATTCTGCACCTGCATCATATCACCAGTGCTTGAAACCCGACTGGAAGATTTTTGTGTCAAAGCAAATGTCTGCAATGGCACTTCAGTAAACGCTGAAGATGTGATGATACTGAAGTCACTGACAGCAGTGGTACTAGCACCTGTGCTGCTGTTGTTGGCAGAGACAGGGGCAGTGCTGGGAATCACGAGAGAGGTGCGAACGTTTGGCATGGTGGTGTGGATGAGACTGGTGCACCTGTGGATGGCATTTTGACAAGTGTTTGCCACCTGAACGTACAAGAAAGGGAGAAGATAGCATTAAAAATAATGGGTGAAGTGTGCTAATATTTGACAATGTATGCAGACAAAATGTGCTAAAAATTTCTGCTTGTTTTTTTGTCTACACACCTATAAGCTACCTTGCACCTAATAATGATGCTGTAACACTAGGAGGTGTTTTAAAAGCTGTAAAAGATGGACAGCTGTGACAGTTCAAGGGTAGTGCCAGATATAGCTCGATGACTTCCCAGGCACCAAGCTAATCCAACACTACCCTCTTACACCACACTATTGAATGTTCCTTGCATGAACAAAGATTTCAGAAACACAACCTGCGTCCACTAGCAGCAAAGGGGTTAAAGTCCAAATAACAAGGTGCCACGCTGACACTAGGTGCAAGTCTTCCTACCTCAAAGTCTGAATCGAGCTTTCCTTGCTGGAACAGGGCCACAGCCCCCTGCAGGAAAGACAGCACATCAGGCCTTGGTGGACACACAGTGGCCAGCAGAGTTTCATACAGGGATTGACGACAGACAGAAGACGTGTAAGGTGGGGGTTGGTTCTGCTGAACTGCCATCACCAGAGTGCCAATTCTCTGTTGCACCACCTGAAACAGATAATTCAGTCAAACCAGTTCTAAGCAACCACTGGTTTTGCAAGAGAAAAGTGGTCTTAGAAGGCAGGTGCTCTCTCTGAGAGAAATCTTCAAGGGCAAAATGTGCCACCTGTCATTAAAGACCACCATTTAGGTGGCTACCACCACCAAAATGATGGTCTTTAATGACCAGGGCTTATAATGGTCTGGAGTTAAAAAAGAGGAAATTGGCCGGGGTCCAGGTGCCACCTAGGCACCAATCTATTTTTAGCTGTTTCCCTTACTGAAAGCCTATTTCCGGAACGTCTCTTTTTCTTTTAATAGCGGAAATTCGTGAAACCTTGGAAAATTACAAGCCCTGAATGACAGATGATTTCTCATGACGATGGACTTGCAAACAAGTTCTGCTGTAAAATAGATGTCAAAACATTACCCGCCTGAAACATCTGACTGTTCAAGGTGCTGCCTCCATAAGTTACCAGTAACTGCAGGACTGAAAGCAGAAGGAGGATAATAATAATAATAAATTATTAAATAGCTCTTGAATAACGCTGTTCTCCAGGAAAACGCTGGACTCCCTGCGCATGCACAATAGCACATTCTCTCAGACACATGCACAATTATACACTACTTTAACGCACCCTATCCCTTCCCAACACCTTACATCCACTTCTCTGTCACATAAGACCCAGAATCAGAATAAAAGGCAGTTAACAGTTCGCTAGGAAAAAACAGTGAGCTACATGTTGAAAGCCTGACAAAAAAGAAAAGTCTTTAAGTGAACTTTAAACTGGGATAATGTGGGCAGATTCCGCATTTCAATTGGCAGTGAGTTCCACACACTTGGACTAGTTGGAGATAACAAGGTGAAAGAACGCAGGACTAACAGGCCTGTTTTGCTCAATGCAGCATGCTTTTTATTGCAGCAGTCATATTATCAATACAGGAAAAGTACTTCAAACTATGCAGCTGCTTGCAAGCAAGAGGCATATATTCTCATGAGCTCCTGCCATTTAAGGGGTTCATGTGTAGCTGCATGGGTTCATGAGAATATACGCCTCTTGCAGATGAAGCAGTTTGGCTGAATCTACAGCATTTTGTTCTGTCTGTATCATGTATAACTTCCTTCTGTTTTAGGGATAACTTATATGTATTATAAATATCACAACTTTGTTTTTATTCACATGAAACATTTCGTCATCATAATAACATGAATATGCAGTGAGATAACTGACAAAAAGGTCACATTTTTACAAAATGATGCTATTGTTACCTTTGAGGGCAGACACTGCAGTGCCAGAATTTGCATGGCGACGTCTACTCCACAGAGAAGCACCACTCTGGGACATTTCCTGGTACCCACTTCGCCCCTTTTTCTTGCGCTTGGAGGGTGGAGGGTTAAAACCATTGCCAGCTACACTCTTGGCATTGGAGTCAATCTGGAAAGGAAATATGTAGCTGTTAACCCTTTCACTCCGAGTCACAGAAATTGTCAGAGTACAGCGCTCATTCAACCTGATCCAATGACAAGAGATATGGATTTGATGAAATGCCTGCAAGGCTCATGAGAATCTACTCCTCTTGCCAGTAGATATTGGTTTGTTCCCAAATAACCCATTTAGCCCCAAAGCACAACAGCAGGAGATAGATCAACCATAATAATACTGAGGTTGCGAGTCCCCCAAACTAGCATGCTCTTTAGCGCGAGAGGCGAGAAAGCGCAGTAGGCTGTGGGCAAGACAGCGTGTCACTACGGATGATCAGCAGCGCGAGCAGAAAAACTTTACAGAAACAAAGTATTTCTGTGAAATCGCTCGATATAAGCAGAATTTATCTGAATAAAATGCATCTACTGTTGGTTTAACACAGTTATATAATTCTACTATCTATTGAAACAACATGGCAGACCATTTTCCAAAGCCACCGTGACTGGCTTCATCATCAAATGCAGTTTTTATGAAAAGGGTTGTGAGATTGTTTTCCTCAGTTTTATATCCGCAAGAATAATAAAAAAAAAAAGGTTGTTATGTGTATTGTAACAACCGTATGACCAGAAAGCAATAGTCAACAGTTCTTTGTCAATCTGGGCTTAAATTTACCGCACGCTGTATATGATTCACAGCAAAATGGTATTGGCTACGCGTAACAGCTAGCCGAGTTGCCCACATTTCATGGCTAGCCAAGTCTTGTTTTGGCTCAAAGTCGCGTAATCTAGCAAGCGTTCTCGCTCTGCTTGGGAACTCGCAACCCGCTTATTCAAGGGTAGTACCAGATCAGCTTGGCACAATGGAGCACCAAGCTAATCTGGCACTATCCTTGAATTATTATGGTCTACCCACCTCCTGCAACTGGCAGTCGATAGGTGACACCTCCAAAATTTGAGAAATGCATTTTTCTTTAAAAGGTATTTTTTCGAAAAATACTTACCGATGACATGACCTTATGGAAGTGTCTACTACTTACTCAATTCTAGCCTAAGAGCTCGTTGTGTTACCACACAACCCGGGAGGCACTCGGGGAACCCCGAGGGGGCCGAGAGTTGTCTCCCGATACTGCCCATCCGGAACCGAGTACCCATAATTCCTCATTCATCGAGCGCCTCGGCCAGGGGGGCTGGAATCAGGAAGGCAAAGGGTAAGCCGGTGATCTCATCTCGTGGTGAACAGGTCAACCAAGCCGTCTCGCCAGTGCGCCGATCCTCCAAAGGTGTCCTGGTGCGCTCCGTGCGTAGCAACTGGTTCCATCGGGGGGAAGGTCGACCAAGACCTATCGTCGGCCAGGGCAGTGTGACGCACGGAAGGAAGTTGTGGTTCTCGCACCGACGCATCGGGGGTAGAGGAGCATGCACCGGTCGGGAGATCGCAAGCTGCCCTGATCCTGGATGTACGCCTCCGCTGACCCTTTGCCGGATAGGACGAGCAGCTCCTGGTGACCGAGTCCTTCCTCCCACGAGATGTCCTCCTAGCTTCAGAGGTGCCTACCCCTCTTAGACCATTTTGTGTAATGGGCTGCTTAAAAATGTGTATTTGTGTAATCAGTTCAGCGCAACACGCAACGAAAAAAATACACCACAGCAAACAAATTAAAAATAAAGACATTTATCCACACTATTAGCTATTTTATTCACACAATATCAGGTATCGTTGTAGCAAGCTTGGGTTTGAAGTTGTAAATAGTATTTGCGAAAAAAACTTTTTTGGGGGGTAAATATATGGTAATTTTGGACATATTTCTTGAGCTCTTGTGACCCTCGACTTTTCCAAGGAATCAAAGAAATTAGTGTGCATATAAAGGTCTTTTCATCAGGTATCTTTGTACCAAGTTTGGGTTAGAAGTTGTGAATAGTATTTGAGGAAAATGAAATTATGTCCCCAAATAGCTATTTTTGATATATTTCCTGATCCCCTGTGACCTTGACCTTTGTGAGAAAATGTCACTAAAATTGGCATGTTTAGAAAGGTCTTGCCACAAAGTATCCTTGGGCCAAGTTTGAAGACTGTAGCTTCAATAGTCTCCCAGAAAATGCCAACCTTAACGTTTACCACGCACGACGGAGGACAGACGACTGCTGGCTCAGAACATAGACTCACGTTTGCTTCGCACGTGAGCCAAAAATGTCTTTCGTGCATGACAGGTCGCTGTTAGTAAAAATGTATTTTTCATTAAAATGTATTTTTTTGAAAAATACTTACCGATGGTATTACTTAAAGGAAATGGTTTCTTAGCTAGTCTAATTTTAGCCCAAAATTGTTGTGTAGAGTATAGTCATGATGGCAGGTGAGGGGCGCCATAGCCTAGACGGAAACCCGGGTAGCCTCCCTTCCGGTTCAACCACGCATGCGCCACACCACTCATACACCAGTCAGTTTTCTTAGCGAACCAGCGGCAAGCGGGGCAGGTGGGAGGGACCTTCGAGTAATACCATCGGTAAGTATTTTTTTAAAAAATACATTTTAATGAAAAATACATTTGTTTTCTCAAAACACATTACCGATGGTATTACTTAAAGGAAGAATCCCGAGGAGGAGGCGGGTGCCGCTATAGCGACCCCATCCCCTGCCATCCTGGCCTCTCGAGTCGGCCACCCTCCCGCAACCTCCCTCTAATTTTAGCAAAGATACTTACGGCGCCTAGGGCGCCGGGAGGGAGTGTTGCGCCGCCACGATGTCCCCCACCAGCGATAGGTTCTGGCGCTGGCTGGAGAGGTCCCTCAGGTAGAAGCGTGTGAAGGTGGTCTCCGCTCGCCAGCCCACGGCCGCCACAATGTCTTTGACCGCACAGTTCCGGTCGAATGCTAGGCTTGTGGCCATGGCTCTGATCTCGTGTGCCCTGATGCTCATGCGTTTGGCTGTATCCGGGGCAAGCTCCTGGTAGGCTGATCGTATCACCCACCGGAGCCAAGAGAATATCGTTTGGGCCGAGATGTCGTTTCTACCTGGGGACAGAGGAAGGAAAAGGCGGGTGCGTTCCCTGCGTATCGGCATGGTCCGGCGCAGGTACACACGTAAGGCTCGCACCGGGTCCTGTTGTCTGGACTCCCGGGTGGAGCTTGGGTCTCGTAATGGTTGAATGGTGACCAGTTGAGGGGCCGTCAAAGGCGATCTGGTCTTGGCTAGGAAGGCCGGGTCAGGAAGCAGCTGAACCGAGCCATCAGCCCGAAACTGTAAGCAGGCGGGGCGTGCTGAAAGTGCGTGCAGTTCGCTGACTCTGGAGGCTGACGCGAGGGCCAAAAGGAAGCAGGTCTTCCGAGTCACGTCCGGCAACCGCGCCAACTGGATCGGTTCGAAACGGGGCGAGTTGAGCCAAGTGAGTACCCAGGACAGGTCCCATCGTGGCACCAGGGATCGGCGGGCAGGACGTTGTAGACCGAAGTGGGCCAACAGGTCGGCTAGGTCTTTGCAGGAACCCGGGTCGGGCAGTCCCAAGTGTCTGTACGTGTCGGCAATCATGGCCAGGTAGCCCCGGATGGTGATCGGTGCTAACTGCTGGTCGCTGAAAAGCCAGATGAAGAAATCCGCCAACTGGGGAGTTGTCAAGCCGATGGGGTGAAGGTGTCTGTCGTCACACCAGGCGCAGAGGACTCTCCACTTGCCTTCGTAGACTCGTCTGGTCGAGGCTCGACGAGCTGTAGCGATCGCGTCCACTGCCGCACCTGAGAAGCCTCTAGCTGCGAGGGCTTGCCGGACAACCTCCAGGCGTGGAGGAGGAGACGCTCGGGGCAAGGGTGGAACAGCTGCTGCCGTGGTTGCTTGAGCATCATCCGCGGTGTGGGGAGCGGTAGCGGGGGAGCCATGGCAAGGTTCAGGAGGTCGGTTGTCCACGACTTGGTCCAGCAAAATGGCGCCACCAGGAACAGGATCGTGTTGCACCCTCTGAGCTTGAGTAGGACCTTGGGGACTAGTACGGTGGGCGGGTAGGCGTAGGCGACCAGGCCGTCCCAAGAGAAGGATAGAGCGTCGACTGCCCAGTCCAGAGGGTCTGGAATGGGTGAAACGAAGAGGGGAAGCTGTCGATTCCACCTCGTGGCGAAGAGGTCGATCATGGGAGCCTCCCAGGTTACGGCGATCAGTCGAAAGATGTCGGGTCGCAGCGCCCACTCTGTATGGAGCAGTTGACCGCGTCGGGAGAGGGAGTCGGCCAGCACATTCAGATGACCCGGAATGTGACGTGCACGAAGAGAGATGTCCCGATCCTCGCACCAGCGGAGCACCTGGTAGAGTAGTATGCAAAGGGATGGAGAGCGGGTCCCGCCTTGCTTCTGGATGTACGAGACGACCGTGGAGTTGTCCGAGAGAACCAACAGTTCCTGATGTCGGATGCGGGGCTCCCAGGCCAGGAGAGCTTGCCATACTGCCTTCAGTTCTAACCAGTTAATGTGTTTGGACTGCGATTCCAGAGGCCACAGGCCGGAGGCAGTCTCGAACGACAGAAGGAGGTGAGCTCCCCAACCTGCGAGGCTTGCGTCGACGCAGAGCGAGAGAGTGGGCGGCAGTGAGGACAGCGGCACTCCCGTCGCGAGCCAGGAAGGATCCGCCCAGCGCAGCAGGTGGGGACGGAGCATGGCAGGTACTGGAATCGGGGCCTCGAGGTCGGGCGACGATGGTCGCCAGTGAAGGAGGAGATGCAGTTGCAGAGGGCGGGAGCAGAGACGTCCTAGCGGTAGCAGGTCCGCAGCAGCGCTGATCAGACCTAAAAGCTGAAGCCACTGCCTGGCTGGAAGCGTCGTCAACTGGGACACCTGCCGAGCTAGAGTCGCCAACTTCTGGATGCGCTTCTCCGGCAGTCTGACGGTATTGTGGTCGGTGAGGAACTCCATACTGAGGTGAATAAAATGGCGTGCGGGAATGAGGTCGGACTTGCCAAGGTTGACCAGGAAGCCCAGGTTCTCGAGAAGTTGAAGCAGAGCATCTCGGTCTTCCCTCAGGGAGCGCTCGTACTGGTTCCTCAAAAGTAGGTCGTCCAAGTAGTTCGACGTAGGGCTCGTGGAACTTCGACGGGCTCTGGCTACCACTGCGTCCATGAGGCGAGTGAAGACCCAGGGTCTGAGGTTGAGGCCGAAGGGGAGCGCGCGGAACTGATAGACGACACCCTCGAAGGCGAAGCGTAGGTAACATCTGGAAGCAGGATGCATGGGTACGTGCAGGTAAGCATCTGAGAGGTCCAGGCTGACCGCAAAGTCCATCGGCTGTACCGCTGAGCGAAGGGCCCGCGCAGTCTCCATGCGGAAGGCCGGAGCGACGATGAACTTGTTCAGCGCCGAGAGATCTATGACGGGGCGTCACTTGCCGCCCGGCTTGGGCACCACAAAGAGCCGACTGTAGAAGGCTGGGGAGTCGTGCCGGACCACCACCTCCATGGCGGACTTCTGAAGCAGGGAGGAAACTTCGCCGCGGAGAGCTTCGGCTCTGAGCTGGTCTGAAGGAACTGTAGTCCACACCGGGCTCCGGCGCATGGGAGGTGGGGACCGGAAGGAGATCAGTAGTCCCTGAGTAATGGTAGAGAGAATCCACGGGTCGTCCGGAAACAGCGAGCGCCAGGCTTCGCTGTGAAGCGCCAGCCTCCCGCCGACCGGAACTCCGGACGAGGTCGGCGGGGGCCGGAGGGGGAGAAAGTCAGTGCGCCCGGCCCCGCCCGGGGCGCCGGGCAGGTCTGGGCCAGGTGCGGGCGGGGAGGGATGGGGGAGGCTCGGTACTGGGGAAAGGGCGGGCACGAGGAAAGGCTGGAGCTCTGGGGGGTAGGCGACCACCTCTGGTGAACGGGCGGGCGGTGGGTTTAGCAGTCCGCAGGGGGCGACCCGGAGCCTTGCGGGTTGGTCGAAAGGAAGTTGGAGCTGGGCGGTTGGACCAGGCGTCCTTGTTAGCTTCCTTCACAGCAAGCCAGGTGGGGCCGAACAGTAAGTCACCGCCGAGAGGCGCCTGCCGAAGCTGAGTCTTCACATCCAGCGGAATGGGACAGGAACGGAGAATCGCATCTCGACGCAGTAAGTCGCAGTTAGAGGCGGCTGCCATGGAGTTGACAGTGACATGATATACAGCGAGGTTCCCCGAAACTGCTAGGGCGAGCAGGTCTCCCAGCAGAGGCGAAATTGACGGATGCCAGGAGTCATCTACACGTCGGACGATGGCTTGCGTGACCAAATCTAGAAATCCCGCTGCTGCTAGGGTGTTCCTAATGAGTGTCGCGGTCTGTTCTACCCCGGGGAGGAGAGACTGACGTAAGGAAGTCCCAGAGAACGCCACTGCCGCGGGGTCCGCTGTCGGTAGAGGGCAGGAAAAGTGCTGTGTATGGCCCGCATACCATGACTGCCGGAAGGCGATGTCTATACCTGTCGGCCACTTGGAGTCTGAGAAGAATCCTGTACCGCATGCCCCTTGCGCAAGATGAGCAGAAAACGCATCACGTAACTCCCGGAAACCCGGCGGCTGGGGGAGAGACTTGAATCGCTTGGCCTGTCGTTCTGCGTCCACAAAGGCGGACGCTTTCCTTTTAAGAACTGGAGAGGGAGGGCAAGCCGCGATAAGCCGTGCCGCTTCATCAAGGGCCCGCAGTGTCTCTAACCTATGTCCAATGGCAGCCGGCGGGAATTCCTCGTCGCCACCCGAGGGATTGGACGGGGCGGGGCTGGCCACCTGTAGTAGTGCAGACATCGATTCCTCGGGGTTCAGACTAAGGGTGTCCTCTTCTGCCGGAACTGAGTGGGGAATCGGGTCCACTCCCAAACGAGGAGGAAGACTCCCGTCGCCGGGGCGAGTAACGGTCGTAGCTGGTGGAGGAGATCTTCTCACTGGTGCGTGGCGCCGCCAGTGTCTGCTAGATGAATGGTCCCGTGAAGCACTCGACGCTGAGCGGGAAGCCCGAACTCCTGACCTACGACGGTGTCGCGGGCGACGAGCGGCACTCCGCCGAGAGGAGCGTGAACGGGAGCGGGGGTGGCGACGCGGGGACCGGGAACGTCTGAAATGGCGCGAAGCTGAACGCAAAGCAGAGTCATGCCTGTACTGTGTCTGCGAATGTCGGCTGGAATCCGACCGGTAGGAATCGGCCCTCGGGCGCGTAGACCTGTCGCTCGAGCGTGAACGATGTCTAACAGCTGAGGTTCGCTCGGACTGAAGACGGGGAGTAACTCGCACCGCAGCAGAGTGGAGGCGACTGCTTCGTACCCGAGAGCAGGAGCGCGTCCGGCGAGAAGACTTGTCGGAACTTGACGCCCGGACGGAAGGAGCTGGGCGGGGCGCTGGCGTTCCACGCTGGTCCCTAGCGGAGAACAAGGTAGCGGAAGCAGCAGGACAAATCTGTGGCGAGAGCTTGTCAGCTACCTGGAGATCCGTATTAGTTAGGCCCGCAACCAGAGCGGGTGTAGGAGCCTGTATCAGTTCCTTATCAGGTGCCTGCAGAGGTGTTGCTACCGGGTAGAGACCACTCGACTGGACTGTGGTGGCTACCGGAGTCTTGTTTAGAGGCCTAGCCCGAGGCACTCTAGGATCCTTGACCGTACAGAGACCACTCGACTGGACTGTGGTGGCTGCCGGTACTAGAGCACGTGCACGCGACCGAAGCCGCTGGTTCGTCTGCTCAGACGCTCAGTCAGGGCCACTCGACTGGACTGTGGCGCGTACCGGTGTGGGATCGTTCTTCCGTGCTTGTGTAGGTTTCTTGCGGCCGTAGAAACTCCACAGCTGGGTCCATTGTTCCTCCAGCCATGGGGCGCAGACCGAGCACGGACGCGTGGAGGTACAACCGGAACAGGGCAGGCAAACCAGATGTTCGTCACTCGGCCACTGGAATTGCCCACATCAAGTGCATGTTCGGACTTGCCAACTGCAAAACATAATGTACAATGAAATGCGAGCGAGCGTGCCCCCGTGGGCCCACACCGAATCCGCGTGAACGAACGAAGTGTACCGTGTAAGCCTACGCCCGGCGCTCCACCACTACCCTTGAGCGCCTGACGTAGGCCAAGGCGGAGATATTACCTTGCCATCCGAAGAAGTGAGGCACCAACCCGGTCGAAGACCCACCAGAAAGGCTAGCACGCAGACACGGCCCGGCGTCGGACGGCGACCACGTAACGCTGATGCCGGGCGAAGCCACTGGCGTCAGTGAAGGCGTCGAAACGAAGTCTCCGCAACAGCAGGCACTCAGAGCAGGCTGAAGAGCGAAGTATAAGCTTGGCACACACGAGTAGCACGCACTAGGGCCCGAGCGGCACAAGGCGTGAGTACAGTTCAACCTGGCGTCGCCGCGCCCGGTAGGATAAGATGGCGCCGACGGGTGAAATTCACAAGTAACGTTCACTAGGAACAAGTTCCTAAGTCCGTAGACCGACGGAAACCTCAAGCCAGGTTTCCCACCTTGAACAAAGCTTCCTTCTGTCTAGACTTTCCTAACGAAGATAGAGTCCTAACGAACAGAGCGAGTCCCGTACACAACCTTCTGAGACTAGCAAAGAAAACTGACTGGCGTATGAGTGGTGTGGTGCATGCGTGGTTGAACCGGAAGGGAGGCTACCCGGGTTTCCGTCTAGGCTATGGCGTCCCTCACCTGCCATCATGACCATACTCGTACACAACAATTTTGGGCTAAAATTAGACTAGCTAAGAAACCATTTCCTTTAAGTAATACCATCGGTAATGTGTTTTGAGAAAACAAAGGGCATCAGTTACTGCGACACGTTAGTGTCCATGCATTTCTAGTATGCCGATACACTGTAAGGCTCCTTCCTACCTGGTCACCAGATGTCAATGTACGGTATATCCAGTCTAGACAACATGTAATAAGCCGCATTGAACGATGTTGTGTCTCATACACGATAGGATGGAAGTACCAGTGTTGTAAAGACAATGCACGTACTACACGAGTGACCAATGTGTGTCAATTCGGTGTCCACAGTCACCTGCATGTGCACCAAGGTGTAGCATCAGAGGAATGGAATATCAAATTAGAACCTCCAAATTTCAGCTTCAGAATCAAGCTGTACGTCATCGCCGTTTTCAGTGCCTCAACCGTCGATCGCTCCAGCTGACACTGCCAACACGTGGTTATGCTGCCACGCAGTAGGTGGACACACGAGTCCCAATACATCAAAGCTATCTGCTTTTGAAACCATGTCTCCAAACACAAAATTTTATCACTCCGAATATCTACACATTCACTCGCCATTTCGACCGTAATAAGCATGCTAGCGCCGCAAAGCTGACCGTGTACCACGTACAAAAGTACACAGGCACTGTCAGGACCCTGTAGTGTAAACATGATGCGGGTGCGCGATATAAAACACACGACACCGCTCTATCGGTTTTCCGGGCTGCACGGTATACAAGACCGCCAACCAGTACAGCGGTTTGCTGGGCCGAAAGGGTTAAAAAAAAAGTGCTTTTTTGGGATGTACAACTGCCTTGGTCTTGTGTGCAGCGGACTCCAAATGTCTTTGAATATCATTTCATACTTTTGTACGCTCCACTGTGAGCAACAACAAAGTCTTTTATGCACACGATGCATGCATTTGTAGCAGAGGAGCCCCCTGCTATTGCTAGTTACTACCCGTGAGTCAGAGTTCAGTGTTACAGTGCACGCTTGGCACGCTGTGTGCGAGTATTTTTGCTGCCTTGGTTAGTCAGTGTGTAGCGGACTACACGCGCAAAGCTTAGTGACAAGTCTCTGGTTCCAGAGGCTGGGAGCCTAACGGCCGATCTTCAGTCCACAATTAGCCAGACCCCCCCCCCCCCCCCCCCCCCCCCACACACACACACACAGGTAAATTGCGTATTTTAGAGGAACTGGTCGTATTCGCGTAATTTGAGCCGAAAATGCGTAAAATTACGAGCTAGCGCGTAAGGTAAGCACCTCTGTAGCTTGCGTCCGAACAATCCGTAAACGCTCTTGTTCACAAAGCCCGTAGGTCAGGGAGCCGGAGGTCGAGAAGAATTGCGGAAGTAGGAAGCGTAGCTGAAGCAGCCGAGCCTAGAGAAGATTGAAGAGGTGGGGGGGGGGGGGTAGATCCGACTTCCTTGTAGAGGCTAGGCTAACCAACCGCGAGCACAGCCGAAAAGGACAACCTGTCCGAAGTCCGGAGTTCCCCAGGTGCGCCAAAGGAGGTTGTCGAGTTGGTAGACGTCAGGGAGACGGGGCTGCACCTTGGTTCCACAGTGTCCAGGTGGCGGTTGAGGACCCCAGGTGCGTCCAACGGCTGGAAGCTCCAGAAGCAGCGACGACTCCTTCGCATGTGAACTGAGGAACTCTGTGGAGGCCGAGTGCACGGGTACCTGGAGACAAGGGTCGGCAGATCCGGAAGAACTCGAACTCCTAGATCTGGAGGCTGGACCGAGGACCACCGGCTAGGACCGCATCCTAAAGCTGGCCTGGGGTCAGAGAACGTGTCTTGCGAAGCCAAGTCGTAGAAGCATCGTCCGGTCTGCTCCCCGCGCTGAAGACCTGGTCCTCTGAAAAAAACCTGGTGCAGCAGAGTCGTCAGCACAGGGGGGACTTCCGCGGTAGGTAGACCTGCCGGGGGCCAGAGGTCCTCGAAGCGGAGAACGAAGGCCAGGGTCAGGGGCTCCCCAATCCCACGTAGCGTAGGGCGTCAAGGCCGAGCGAGGTCATTAGTCCAACCGCAGTGCCAAGAGCGTATCCACAGCAGGCTGGGGCAGACGAACTCCTGTGAAATCCCGAGAGCCAATCCTGACGAGGGCAAGCAGAACGGCCGGAACTCCATGGGGGGAGAAGCAACGAAGACCCGAGAGAAGAAGCGCTGGGTAGTCGTAACGCCGGTCACGAAGTCTGGAAGCCGCGGCCGAACTCCTAGCTGTCTCCCAGCGTCCACCAGTGAAGATTCCTCTCCTGAGAGGGGGGGGGGGGGGGGACGGCAGCCGTCCACCGCAGAAAGCGCAGAGTCGATGCGCAGGGCACTTCGATCAGGGCAAGGAAGGAGTCCAATGCGACTAGCGGTCGGCTTGCGTGTGGGTCCTGAACGCTCGAAGTCCTTGGACGCGTGCTAAGGTTTCCACGAGCCGAGCTCTGTATCGAGGTGGGTTCACTGCCAGAAAGGTGACCCCGCGTAGGATCCAGCGGGCTTCTGTGAAGACGAGTGGGGATCGGAAGTGGACCAGGGACGGCATGCAGCCTGTCTACGAACCGAGCTCTGTAGGGCAGTGGGTTCTCTGCCTGAAACCAGGCTTTGTCCAGGCAAGTTCCCTCCTGGGAACGGCCGCATCGATTAGCCCACTCCGCGCCATAGTCTGTTGCGTCCGGCGTGGCGATCTGTCCAAGGTCGTCGAAGACTTGAGCAGTCGGAGTACCGGGAAGACGGCAAGGGCGTCGGCGGGTCTGGAACTCACAGGAGCCGGGCGCTCACGTCGGCGAAGTTCCAAGTTGCGGCCAGAGCAGTGTAGGTGGAGCAGGCGCCGCAAGAGAGGTCGGAGGCACCTCCGGAGACAGAGCTTGTAGGTCTGGACGGAGACTGGAAACTCTGCCTTTCTGGGCGGTCACCAACCGGCCCTGTAACCACTCGCCGCCAGCTCAGCGTCCTTCAGCTAGCAGCGTTGTCCTGGTGGGGTCCCTCCAGGAAGCCTGCGCGGTGCCAGCATACCTGCTCCGAGCGCGAGATCTTGCACTACGTCACCGGCCGCCTGGACGGCTTCCAATCCGACCTCGAGCGGTGTGTGGGTTCCGTACTGTGCGGCCAGCGGATTCCGTTTTGTGCCGAGACGATGCATGCGTGTGAGAATGTCTCCGCGAACCGGGCTCTGTATCGAGGTGGGTTCGCTGCCAGCGAGGTGACTCCACGTAGGAGCCAGCGGGCTTCCGTGGATACGATGTATGCGTGCGAGAATGTCTCCGCGAACCGGGCTCTGTATCGAGGTGGGTTCGCTGCCAGCGAGGTGACTCCACGTAGGAGCCAGCGGACTTCCATGGGAACTTTACCTTTCCGCCGGAGTGAGAACAGGGGGAGAAAAGTGCAAACAGCCATGGAAGGACCGGGCAAGGTCCCTGCGATGCTCATCGCGTAGCCCAGGCACCCAAGCAGCCGAAGAGGGCAGCCGCCAACGCATAGGGGACGACAGGGCCACGCAGTGGCACAGGCAGGGCCGGCGAAGTCGAAGCCCAGAGAAGAAACCAAGTCCGTTTCGAAGACCGGCGAACCGGTCGAAAATCCAAAGTCCGTAGGCTAGAGCAACACGTCTGAACAGCATGAGCCTAAGTAGACTGACTGAGGAATTATGGGTACTCGGTTCTGGATGGGCAGTATCGGGAGACAACTCTCGGCCCCCTCGGGGTTCCCCCGAGTGCCTCCCGGGTTGTGTGGTAACACAACGAGCTCTTAGGCTAGAATTGAGTAAGTAGTAGACACTTCCATAAGGTCATGTCATCGGTAATGTTTTTGAAGAAACAAATGCAGCCCTAGGGGTTAAAAGGGTTAAGTAGGTTATAAAAAAAGTCTGTCATACAATACAACCTTTTGCTGTTACAACTCTTATCGACACATTCAAAGAATCTTTTTATAGGTCCCAACCACACTTTTTGCTATGTAACAAATTTGGACATAACAAGAACGAGAACAACAACAAAAGGTCGCCTGGCATATTACAGTATACTGGAAGTTCAAAGAAAGTGTGAACTCGAGTTGCGTTTACCTTCATAGACTCTGACTGTGGCTGAATGTCGTGGAAAATTTCTTGGAGGAAATCTTCCAGCTCATCATCAATGATGCCCTGACAGGCAAACCCCGTGATTTGCAGCCACACCATAAACACGCTGTACACAGCCTCTCGCAGTTTGCTGAAAGATATATCTAAACATTCTAACAAATGCACATTTTTAAACCTCAACTACATCACTATTGGAAATTGGTAGTGAGCACTGACACTTTTTTTTTAAGCTTTGACAAAATCATGGATTTTGCTTTGATGGTCTACAAAACAAATCACACAAATACAAAATAAAAATATGTTGTCTGAAGTCTAAACAGCTAACACTGATGAAATGTTGAGCCCTACAAATATGAATTTTTCTCTAAAATGTATTTTTTCGAAAAATACTTACCGATGGCATTACTAATAGGATGGTAGCCTACGTATCCGTTGTGTATAGCAACACAACCAAGGAGGTGACTCCAGGGAGTCGTTACCCAAAAACTCCCTGGGTGGCCTCCACTCCCTTCCCATGAGGCCACATGGACTGACACGCCAGTCTCACGCTAAGCGAACATAGCTGGCAGCAAGCGGGGCAGGTGGGAGGGCCCTTTGAGTAATGCCATCGGTAAGTATTTTTCAAAAAAATAAATTTTAGAGAAAAATTCATTTGTTTTCTCAAAATCCTTACCAATGGCATTACTAATAGGAAGAATAACGAAAAGGAGGAGGGTGCCGCCCACCATACCCGGGCTGTGTAACATGCTTAGTATGGTGCCCTGGGCACAAACTCCTGACGATTTCAACTAAGCATTACCTAGGGCGCTGGGAGGGAGTGCTGCGCAATCAAGACATCACCCACGAGGGTCAGGTTCTCTCGCTGGCCCGAGAGGTCCCTGAGGTAAAAGCGGGCGAAGGTGGAACTCTCGCGCCATACAACGGCCGCCACTAT
Organism: Semisulcospira habei; assembly: GCA_036245525.1. NCBI lineage: Eukaryota > Metazoa > Mollusca > Gastropoda > Semisulcospiridae > Semisulcospira > Semisulcospira habei. Next base: position 21,171,081 of record BTPG01000007.1, on the reverse strand, counting down.
GTCTCTCACCGCACAGTTGCGGTTGAAGGTGAGACTTGTGGAGACTGCTCTGTCCGCATGCCCGCGAATTCGTAGCCTCGTAGTCCCCTCCGGGGAGAGGTCCTTGTATGTGGCTCGGATGACCGAGTGCAGCCAAGAAGATATTGTCTGCGCCAAAATATCGTTCCTGCCATGTCTCAGGTGCAGGAAGAGGCGTTTCCATCCCAGACAGAAGGGCCGCGATCTGCACAGGTAAATGCGCAAGGCCTGCATCGGATCCTGCTGGCGGGACTCCTGAGACAGATCCAACCCTTTGAGCGGCCGGAGGTTAATGATCTGCGCTCCGGCCGAGGGAAGTCTATTCTTGGCTAGAAAGGACAGGTTCGTCAGGAGCTGGACGGAACCATCAGCTCTGAACTGCAGGCAGGCTGGGTCCACCGAGAGTGCATGTAGCTCGCTGACCCTGGCCGCCGAAGCGAGGGCGAAGAGGAAGCAGGTCTTCATGGCGACGTCGGTCATCGTAGCCAAGGGCAACAGCTCGAACCGGCCTAAATTAAGCCACGTTAGGACCCATGCCAGGTCCCAGCATGGAATCAGCGAGCACTGGACCAGGCGCTGTAACTCAAAGTGGGCCATGAGGTCTGAAAGATCTTTGCACGCCCCTGGGTCCGGCCGGCCCAAATGGCGGTAGGTATCGGCGACCATAGAGAGATACCCGCAGATGATAATAGGGGCCAAAAGCTGCTCCCCCAAAAGCCACAGGAAGAATTCGGCCAACTGGGGTGTCGTCAGAGCCGTGGGGGTAAGGCCCCGGGGCTGACACCAGGACTCGCCACTTTCCCTTGTATACTCGCCGGGTGGACGCTCTGCGGGCAGTAGCGATCAGCTCCACTGCCGCACGTGAGAAACCTCTTGCGATAGGGGCCGCCTGCACAAACGCCAGGCGTGTAAGCGAAGCCTCTCTGGACATGGATGAAAGAGGTTCTGCCAGGGCTGCTTCAACATTGTGCGAGGCGAGGGTAACCACAGTGGGTAGTCTGTGGCGAGGTTCAAAAAGTCAGTCGTCCAGCTCCGGCACCAGCTGAATGGAGCCACGAGGAAGAGGACCGTGTTGGAGCCCCTGAGTTTCAGCAGGACCTTGGGAAAGAGTACCGCCAGGGGGTACGCATAAGCCACGAGACCTTCCCACGAGATCAACAGTGCATCCACCACCCAGGCACGGGGGTCCGGGACCGGTGAGACGATGAGGGGAGGTTGTGTGTTCCACTGGGTCGCGAAAAGGTCGACCATCGGAGTCTCCCAGTGTGCGCTGATCATCCGGAAGATCTCCGGCTTGAGAGCCCACTCTGTATGTAGCAGCTGCCCCCACTGCGAGAGGGAGTCCGCCAGCACGTTCAGGCGACTGGGGATGTGACGCGCCCGGAGCGAGATGTCGCGATCCCGGCACCAAAGAAACAACTGGTATAGTAGCACACAGAGTGTCGGCGAGCGGCCCCCCCACCCCCCTCCCCTGCTTCTGAATGTAAGACACGACCATTGAGTTGTCGTAGAGAATCAAAATCTCGTGGTGGCGGAGGTGCGACTCACAATGACTCGGCGCCTGCCAAACGGCCCTCATCTCCAGCCAGTGCTGTGTCTGTCGCGGAAGGCCAGCGGCCAACGGCCCCGAGACCTCATCAAAATCCTGGGGGGGGGGGGGGGGGTGAAGGGGGGTGGAGGGGGGGGGGGGAGGTGCACCCCCCAGCTGGACCGACTCGCATCCGTGCAAAACGAGAGCAGCAGAGGGAAGAAAGCGAGGGGAACTCCCGACCCAAGCCAAGCCGGGTTCGTCCACCGCTGGAGGTGAGTCCGGACCAAGGGAGAAACGGGCACTGGGGCTGCAAGGTCGCCCGAGGACAGACGCCAATGGAGCAGAAGATGCAACTGGATTGGCCGCGAGTAGAGTCGGCCGAGGGGCAGGAGGTCGGCGGCTGCACAGATCAGGCCCAGCAATTGCAGCCAGGTCCTGGCCGGGCACGCCTCCGCGAGGGACACTTGGCGAGCCATCACCGCCAGTTTCTGCACACAAGTGTCCGTGAGCCTCACCCTGTTGCGGCCGGTCAGGAATTCCATTCCCACGTGTACAAAGTTATGGGAAGGGGAGAGGTCCGATTTCCTGGGATTGACCACGAACCCCAGGTGCTGTAGGAGGGCCATAAGGGCGTCCCGATCCGCCTCCAAGGAAGGCGCGTCCTGGTTCCGGAGCAGCAGGTTGTCCAGATAATTGGAAGTTGGGCTGGACGAAGACTGCTGGGCATCCATGATCCGCGTGAAGACCCAGGGGCTGAGGTTGAGGCCGAAGGGGAGGGCTCGGAACTGGAATACCACCCCACAAAAGGCGAAGCACAGGAAATGCCGAGACGGGTGAATGGGGATGTGTAGATAAGCATCGGCAAGATCGAGACTGACGGTAAAGTCCATGGGGCAAACCGCCGACCTCACTGCCCGTGCGGTCTCCATGCGAAACGAGGGGGCCGAAACGAACTTGTTTAGGGCCGACAAGCCGATGACAGGGCCCCAATGGCTGCCCGTCTTAGAGACCAAGAGGAGGCGGCTGTAGAAGGGCAGCGAGTCGTGAGAGACCACCTCCTTGGCGGCCTTCTCGAGCAAGGAAGCGATCTCCATCCGAAGGGGGGGTGGGGGGTGGCGAAGGAAATCCGTAACCCGCCCAAGATAGTGGAGAGCACCCACGGGTCATCTGGAAACAGCGACCGCCACTTGTCGCCGTGCAGGGCAAGCCGCCCGCCGACCGGGGACTCAAGCGGGCGGAAGTCACTGGGTCCGTCCCCGCCATGCCGCCTAGCGCCACGAGGCCAGGAAGGGTCAGGGGTCGGAAAGGCACGCGCACGACTGGGGAAAACTGCTCCACCCGGCCCGCGGGAGCCTTGGGAGGAAGGTCGAGGGGCCGGTCTGAGGCTTCGCAGGGGTCGACCCACAGCCTTCCGGGGGGCAGGAAAGCGCGTGGAGTCCGCGGGAGGGACGCTAGGCCAAAGGTCCTTGGTCGAGTCCTTCACCGACTGCCAGGTTGGGCCGAAGAGGAGGGCCCCCCCCCCCCCCCCCCAAAAGGGAGCCTGTCACAGTTGTCCCTTCACTGAGGCAGGCAACCCCGTACACCTCCACAAGATGCCATACCACCGCATCAAGTCACAGTTGGCCGCAGCGGCGAGCGCGTTAGTCGAGGCATGGTAAACTGCCCGACTGGCCGTCACCGTCAGAGTGTAGGCTGCGCAAAGGCTTCCAGCGACTCCCAGAAATCCTCCACCCTCCGCACCACAGTTTGGGTCACCAGTTCCAAAACCACCAAACAGGTCAGGGAATTTTGGACGAGGGTTGCGGTCTTCTCCAGGCTCTGGGGAATACTCCTGCCAACAGCGGCCTTCCCCCAGACCTGCACCTCCACCTCGGGGTCCACCAGCGGGAGGGGGCACAGGAAGGACTGCGAGTGTCCCGCGTACCAGTGTTGCCGGAACTCGATATCCACGTCCGCAGACCAGCGGCGGTCGGAGAAGAATCCCCCATCAGATAACTTGCCCTGTCCGAGATGCGTGTTAAAGGCATCCATGAGGTCCCGAAATCCGGCGGGCTGCGGGAGGGACTTAAATCACTTGGACTGTCGCAACGCGTCTACGGAGGCTCAAGCCCTCCGCTTAAGGGGCGGCGAGGAGGGGGGGTGGTGGGGGGGGGGGGCACAAGTCCGGAGGCAGAGAGGCCAAAATCACACGCGCAGCCTCATCCAGGGCCCTCCAAGTCTCCACGCCAGAGGCGTAGGGGCCGGCGGGGGGAGATGAGCTAAGGGCGGAGGAGTGGGGATTGCCGACAAGGGCAAGGGACTGCGCCCCCAGGGAGAGTGGGCAAGGGGTGCGACCCGAAACAGGGGACCGAAGATTCCACGAAAGGAGCGGTGAGGCCGAGTCCTCCGGATGCAGGCTGAGCACATCCTACGCATCCCCCCAGTCCGACCAACTGGGCAAGAAGGGGGGTGGGGGTGGGAGGGGGTGAGTGCAGAGCACACGGCCGGAGGGAGGGTCCGTAGAGACGCGAAGCCGCATGCGTGGGGCTCGGCGCGCCTGACCAACAGGCGCTTGGGCCAAAGGCGTAGAAGTAGCGCTCACCCGAGACTTCGGTCGCCGGGAGTGAGAAAGGTGGCGAGGGCTCCGCGAGTTCGCCTGAGGAATCCGCCGTGAGGGATAGCCGCTGAGGTGAGAGTTGAGGTGGCTACGACGGCGAGATCGCACAGAGCAGGGGCGTCGGTCCCTGGTGAGCGGGCGTCGGTCCCTGGTGAGCGGGCCGCTGCTCAGGGAGCGACGACGCGAGGTCGCCCGCTGATCCGGACCAACGTTGGGGGACAGGGTGCGGCGCCTTCGTGGGTGCTGTGCGCGTTCATCCACCCTCCGGTGCCTGCGGGGCGCACCGGATGAGGCCCCTGCCTCCGAGGGAACTAGCGCCGGACAAGGGGGGGTGGGGGTGCTCGAGTGAGTCAGGGACCCCAGAGGCTTAGAACTCATGGGGTGAGACTTGGGAGAGGCCGCAGGCGGGACCCTACACCGTGCCTGGGATGGCCTCTGTTGTGCACTAGGAAACGCCCTGGTCGCCAGGTGGCTCGTTCCAGCTGGGAGGGGCGGTTCCGGTCGCTGCCGGTCCACTTCAGAGCCGGGGTGACGGCTGAGGGGTGCGCACCGAGGTCAGAAGCGGTCAAGTTCCGGGCACGAGGCCAGGCCCACAATGTCTGAGGATGACCGCCTACGGGGTCCAGATCTGGAAGGCATGGGGGCGGACATTGTAGAGGCAGCAGGAGGCCCACGGCCGCCTACAAGGTCCTGGAGGATGACCGCCTACGGCGTGCTCCTTCTACGAAGCACACACATGGCACGGCCAGGAGGAGGAGCAGCTGGAACAAGGCAGAAATAGTTGATTGATTGTACATTGCTTAACGTCCCGACAGCAACAAGGCTTTCTCAGGACGTGCCTGCACTGCTTGTGAAAAAAAAAACTAAACAGAACATTGAATGTATGTCGCCAGCTGGTCAAATACATTAAATAAACCTAACACATGGGGCCTAAATAAAGCTAAGACCATTTAGCAACACACATCCAATATCAAGAGCTACAGGCAGTGCAGACAGTAGGGAGAGTTTTAAAAAGGCAAATACAGGAGAATGGACCTCGGGTAGACAGAAACACATGCCCCAGAATAGAGAGAAAAACTCACCCTGTGGGGCTGACCAGGGTGACCCTGGGAACTAAAAAGTACCTAACCCCACCCAAGTCCCCCAGGGCAGACCCGGGTGGGGGAAGGCAGAAATAGGGCATGCGTGTCGCTCGGCCACTGAAACCCCAAACAGCTGGAGCACGAACGTAATTGCGCACTGCAACAGAAAACGGAACCCCATGAAAGACAACAGGCCGGGCCCATTGTACGGGCTCGCTCACGGCAATAACCATACATGCACGCATGAAAACCCGGCTGCGTAATGGAGCCGGAAGTCGTCCCGGGCAAAGCCATAGCCGGTCAGCGACCCGCCGGCCCACGACCCGCCGGCCCACGACACTACCCTAGACCTTACCTCAAGCCGTCAGCAGGCGGAGCAGTGAAGCAATTCGCCAAACGCCCGTTACACTGGGGAGAGGACGAAGAGGGCCCAGTAGAAAGGTAAATCTCACCAGGCGCGAGGCCCAGGCGAAGCCAGGGGCCCGGAAGAAAGGTAAGTCCCCACAACGCACGTCACAAGTAAGGAGTCCCACAAAAAGGAAGGCACATGATAAATCCAAGGCCGAGGCGAAGGAAGGAGCCAGGAATAAAGGTAAGTCCCCACAAGCACAGTCAAAGGTAAGGAGTCCAAACAAGAAGGCAAGCACATGGTAAATCCAAGGCTGAAATCGGTACGTCTGTTTGCTAGGAAGCTAAGCGCGAGACTGGCGTGTCAGCCCATGCGGCCTCAAGGGGAGGGAGGGGAGGCCAACCAAGGAGTTTTTGGGTAACGGCTCCCTGGAGTCGCATCCTGGTTGCGTTGCTATACACAACGGATACTTAGGCTGAAATTGGTAGGCTAAGTGTGCCTTCCTATTAGTAATGCCATCGGTAAGGATTTTGAGGAAACAATTCCATATTTCCATCTGAAAACTGTATACCAGCCCAGGAGAAAGACTGACCACAACAGCTCAGTTACAAATAAGAATCGGGTCACATTAAAGTCCATCCTTGCACTGGGGATGCAAATGAGGCAACTCCGTGTAAGCTGGACGCATATATCATTAACCCTTGAAGCTAAGGGTGCTCTTGAGAGTATACACCTAGTGCCAGTGGCATGCATCAGCTTAGTCCTGCACCAGCCACTAAGCAAGGTGCTCCGCTTTAGCGGAGCACCTTGCTTAGTGGCTGGCGCAGGACTCCACTCACTCGCACAATTAAGCCCTGTTGCAGATGGAGCAGGCTTACTAAATCCGCTGAATGTAAGAAGTTTGTGCAGTATTGTACACATACCTCCGATTTAGGGATAACTGCTATTCTGATCTACCATCCATTGTTGATCCATATCTTACTGTTGGGTGTCAGGGCAGAATGGGTTACACTCGCAGAGTATGCAAGCGTGAACTGCGCCCAAAACACACTGTACTTACCTAAATGGTCTCTCCTGGCCTGGTTCGGATGACTGAGTTCGCGTCGTGGTCAGACATTGCACGCACAGCCTGAATATCACTGACCCTTGAGGAAGCAGTAATTTCTTACAGCTTGAAAACAAAACAAAAAATCCGTGTAAATAGGCCAGTCAAATCCACTCGCAAGAAGCATAAATATGCTGATAGGTACCCTGCAACTTGCATTCACTCAGTGCATCAACAACAACAACAAAAATCAGCTAGTAAAATTCAACTGCAAGAGACATAAAGTCCTGTTTGCCCCAAGGTGGCACGAGACTTTGCAGAATGATCCTCATACAATCTTAATGCACATAATTATATTAAAATAGGACAAATCCGTAATTCATAGTAACATCTCACACACACACACACAACACTTACCAGATAGCAAGGCGAAAAAGTACCCCGAGTGTAGAGCAATGGAGGAGGGGGAGATAACTCAGCAATAGCAGGTGATCAGTTGACTTGCTGTTGATCTGCAAAGTTTGAAAAGATAAAGCATCGTAACTTTATCATCATCTATTTACTTACTTATGTTGAACACCCGAGATAACAGAATGCCAGGGGACTAGAATTTCACTGTCATATCTGCAGTTTGTAGTATGTGAATTAACCCGTTCAGTCCTCAGAAAATGCGAACACCACCCTCAGAGGTTCTATGCCTCTTGCTGATAACGCTTTGAATCCTCCCTGTTCCTGGGATACCTAGAGTTTTTTGGTGTTGAATTAACCCATTTCATACTGAGACTAAAAGCTTCAAAATTGTACACTGCCATATGCAAGCTACATTATAGTACTTATTGGTAAGGATATAGACCAATGGCTTTAGTTCAAGGGTGGTGCCAGAATAGCTTGGCGCCTAGAGGCGCCAAGCTATTCTGGCACCACCCTTGAACTATTTTAGTCAAACTTATTTCACACACTGGTGTATCCCGAATGATAAGGGTTAATAAAGACTGCAGAAACACAATCTGTCAGCTGGCACTCAATGGGCTAATTTATACAGAGAATTTTGGAGGCGTCTAAAAATGACTTGATATAGCCAACTTTCCTAATATCTAACTTTGTTACAAGTGAACCTGACTGCATTTATTTACTGACTGCTTTATATTGATTGATAAAACTGAACACAGGTGTGACTTTGATCAACATCATACCTCCCATACGGAACCCTTACTCAAAGAATGCCATCATAGTAATGATGTGTCCCATAATTGGAATTCATCTCACGGAAGAAAGGTCTTTAGGCCAATGACGAGCTGTGCATGGGCCAATTAAGCCCTGCGTCGGCCTGGGAAATCTTTTGCTCACCAGGTGCCTTACACTTACCAGACTTGTACAGTGGACAGCAAGAGCTCGACACACAAAATCCAGAATATCTTCTGCAGGAAGGGGTATCCACGTTGGGAACGGCTCCCTACAAAGAAACCATTCTAACAAATCAAACAAGTTACCGCTAGAAAACATTCACATTTGTAGCACAAGCAGACAGAAACAAGTCAGGGAGGTTCAGCTTTATTGAGTTGACAATGCACGCACATGAGTGTCTATCAAACTTCTAATGAATGGCCACTTGCTGTCTATGGCCACTTTTGACTGGCAACAGGGTGACTGCTCATAGCAAATTCTAGTGTAGAATGGTTTCAGAAAGGTATCATACCTCATTAAGGTGTCAAGACATCCACACAGAGTTTGAAACCTGGAGATGAGAGTGGCCACTTTTTCAGGTTTGGACGTAGACAAAGATCTGGATGAGAAAATCTGGTCATCGCCATCTTCTTGCCCTGAAATGAGAAAGAAAAGCACATGGTATCCTAATCTCACATGTAATCTATTTCACAACAGAGAACTATACAATAGGTGCACAAAAATGGACAGATCCATAGGTAACATAAAATAATCTTGAGCTACAAATGATAAATGTTGGAAATTTTATTTGTTTCCTGTGCCAGTAGTCTGGTTTGAATGCAACAGTACATGCTCAAAGAAGAAAAAAGAATGCCAAAATATATATGCAAGGCATGTGACACTTTCTCAGGTACATTTGCGCATTTTATTTTTGTCTGGGTATATTATTCACCTTAGTACAAACAAAAATACTGGGTACATCTGCATCAGGTTCATTTTACACCCAGGATTGGGTGAGGTATACTGATAACAGTTTAACGACACTTTCAGTGTGCAAATTCTTCACTCACCCGTTTCCAGACCCTCATACAACTGTGTGAGAAGTGAGTGTAGAGTGGAGAGGAGGTTGCTGCACTGTAGAGACCACCCTTCCCTGTGCTTGATGCCCTGGTTTCCACCAGTGCTGCAGCGAGCAAGCAGTGCATAACACCGCAATATTACCTGAGACACACAGCAAAACAGTTAATCAGCTCTACCATTGAAACACTACACTAGAAAAATACAGTTAACAGTTGTTGAGATGATACATTGAGCTCTGACACACAAAAGGACATGGACCAGCCCTGATAGTTAAAGGGTAGTACCAGGATAGCTTGGTGCCTAAAGGCACCATGCTATTCTCCCTGTACCTCGTGTGCACCTTTATTAAATATCATGGTCCCTCTGTCTCCGTATTGCACTGCAGCATCCTCCGAGAAACACAGCAAAACAGTTAACTCCAAACACCCCGAGGGTGAAATTATCAATGTTTGTAGATATCCTCTGAGGTCTATATCACAGTTCTGTGAGACAGATCGACCATGATATTTCGAGGTTGGGGTCAGAGTAGCTTTCTTTGAGCCACTTCACAGAAAAAAAAAAATAATCAGATTTGCCTACCCCAGAAACCGAAGGTCGATCAAGCTGGTCAGTCAGGACTGCTTCGATTTTGCTCTGGAAAAGGAAAGAACAGAGTGAAATGATCGTACAAACACAAAGAATGTCACAGGCAAAGGAACATTTAAATAAAAACTCTTATAGCAGCTCTTAATCCTGAGCCACTGGGTCAAAATTAAAAAAATACTTAATAGCATTAGATGATACCTGTAACTGGAAGTTGTCATTAATTTACATTATAGTGTAGGAGACCGAGTGGCCATGACAGGTGAAGGGTAGTGCCAGAACAGCATGGCGCATCTAGGTGTGAAGCCATTTTGGCGCCAACATTACACCCTTAACTATCATGGTTTGTCCAGTGCAAACTGTTTGAGTTTTAAAGTTTTATTTTCATTACAAAGTTTTTGCCCTCTCCAAAAGGGCATCATCACAGGAATATAGATAAACACACCTTGAAAGAACCTGTGGGTCCAGGAAAATTAACAATGCAGGTATTGATACAGGCTATGGCAGCTTCATCCACTTTCTGAAACGAAAAGTAAAAGACAGAATGAAACGTAAAGCATCTTATTGAGCATTAAATACAAAATGTGCCCTATATGATTATTGGCAATGCGAGTTTTATTTAGAAAATGTCCAGTAAATGTCCAGTGTAACTGGGTAGATTTTAACCCTTATCATTCAGAATACAACAGTGTGTAAAATAAGTTTGGCTAAAATAGTTCAAGGGTAGTGCCAGAATAGCTTGGCCAAACTATTCTGGCACCACCCTTGAACTAAAGCCATTGGTCTATATCTTATCTGTAAGTACTATAATGTAGCTTGCATATGGCAGTGTACAAATTTGAAGCTTTTAGCCTCAGTATGATATGGGTTAATAAAACCTACCAAGTTATGCTAGACGTGTTCTATTGCTATATACTGTGAGCATACACTAAAATACCTGAAACCATTTTATAGTATCAAGGGTAAAATTCATTTTTCTCTAAAAGGTATTTTTTCGAAAAATACTTACCGATGATATGACTAACAGGAAGTGTCTACTTGCTCACACAATTTTAGCCTAAGAACCCTTTGTGCCCTTGCACAACCCGGGAGGCACTAGAGGAACCCCCAGAGGTGCCGAGAGTTGTCTCCCGTGCCTGCCCATCTGGTTCCGAGTCATATGATGATTCCTCAGTCAGGATACTTAGCTCACCAGCGGCAAGCGGGGCAGGTGGGAGGGTCCTCCGAGTCATGTCATCGGTAAGTATTTTTCAAAAAAATACCTTTTAGAGAAAAATGAATTTATTTCCTCAAAAGCATTACCGATGACATGACTAACAGGAAGAATAGCAAGAAGGAGTAGGGTGCCGCTACCCCAACCATCCCCACGGAGGCCAATGCAGGGCCATCCTCCCTGTCGCACACTCCCGACAATTTTAGCTAAGTGCGTACCTACGGTGCCTGAGGCGCCGGGAGGGAGTGTTGCGCCGCCGTGATGTCCCCCACCAGAGCGAGGTTGTCTCACTAGACTGCCAGATCCCGGAGGTAGAAGCGGGCGAAGGTCGATTCAGCTCGCCAGCCCACGGCTGCCACAATGTCCTTGACCACGCAGTTCCGGTCAAATGCAAGGCTCGTGGCCATGGCTCGTACCTCGTGTGCACGTATCTTGAGCCTCTTCACTCCCTGTGGGGAGAGGTCCTGGTAGGCGGACCTAATGACCCAGTGTAGCTAGGAGGATATCGTCTAGGCTGTTATGTCAGTTCTGCCGGGTTTTAGAGGCAGGAAGAGGGGTGAGCGTCCTCTCCGGACGGCTTTGGTACGGCCTAGGTAAACGCGTAGGGCGCGCACAGGATCTTGTTGCCTGGTCTCCCAGGGAAAGTACATCCCACGCAGCGGCCGTAGGGTGATCACCTGTGGCACAGTCAGTGGAGACCTGGTCTTGGCAAGGAAAGCAGGGTCTGTGAGAAGCTGCACGGAGCCATCCGCACGAAACTGTAAGCAGGCAGGGCGTGCCAACAGCACGCGTAGCTCGCTGACTCTGGCTGCGGTGGCAAGGGCCAACAGGAAGCATGTTTTACAAGTCACGTCCGCGAAGCGGGCCAACGGCAGCAGTTCAAATCTGGCGGAGTTTAGCCACGTCAATACCCAGGGGAGGTCCCAGCGAGGAATGAGTGAGCAGGGCACTGGACGCTGCAGGCCGAAGTGAGTCATAAGGTCAGCGATGTCTTTACAGGCGCCGGGGTCTGGGCGGCCGAGGTGCCGGCAACCATAGACAGGTACCCCCTGATAGTGATAGGGGCCAAACCTTGGTCTCCGAAGAGCCAGAGGAAAAAGTCCGTGAGCTGGGGATTTGTCAGACAGGTGGGAGAGAGGTGTTGGTCCTCGCACCAGGAGCACAGCACTCGCCACTTTCCCTCGTAGACGCGCCGTGTCGAGGGTCTGCGGGCTGAAGAGATCGCTTCCACTGCTGCACTCGAGAAGCCTCTAGCGGTGAGGGCGAGCCGCACAATCTCCAGGCGTGAAGAAGGAGACGCTCCGGGCATGGGTGGAACAGCGATTGGCGGGTCTGCCTGAGCATCGTCCCCGGCGTGGGTAGCCGCAGGGGGTGGAGGGGGGTCCGTGGTGAGGCTGAGGAGGTCGGTGGTCCAAGACCGGTTCCAGGAGAATGGGGCGACCAGCAAGAGGACCCCTCGCGCTGGGACCATATGGCGTTGAGGCGTGTCCCCTGGGTGGTGGATAGGGGGTCCCTCGTGAGAGGGGTGCACCGAATGAAATAAGGTGCCGTGAACGAACATGGTCTAAGGGAAGGTGACCCAACAGAAAACCCCTGGTCCTCCTAGTAAGGGGGTTGGGCGTGGGGGTAGCTTCCCCACCCTGCAAAAAAGGAAATAGCTACAAAAACGCCGACGAAAAGACTAACAGTAATTCCTTTCCTGGAGGAGGAAGGTTCTTCTACTAGAAGACTTATGATGTCCTGTGGTGAAAGCCGGAAGTCTTCGGAAGCCACAGGACCGAGCCGCCTCTCTCTATCCAGGGAAACAACCATGGGCCTATTGCAGACAGAGCAGACCAACTCGACAGATGGGCCGAGTATTTTGAAGAGTTACTGAACAGACCTAGCCCACCCGACCCCCCCGACATCCAGCCGGCAGAGACCGACCTACCCATCAGCTGTGACAGACCCAGCCGGGAAGAGATCAGAAAAGCAGTGGCATTTTTGAAGAATGGCAAAGCAGCAGGGCCAGATGGCATCCCAGCGGAGTCTCTGAAAGCAGACCTAGAGACAACAGTGGAGATGCTGTACCCACTGTTTGGAAAGATCTGGGAAGAGGAGGTGATGCCAGCTGACTGGAAGGAGGGGTGCCTAATCAAGCTTCCCAAGAAAGGCGACCTCAGCAAGTGTTCCAACTACATAGGAATCACCTTGCTGTCAGTACCAGGAAAGGTCTTCAACAGGATCATCCTAGAGAGAATGAAGAGCTCCGTTGACCCCCAGCTGAGAGACCAGCAAGCAGGATTCAGGAAGAACCGATCATGTACAGACCAGATCGCCACTCTCCGCATCATCGTGGAACAGTCTCTGGAGTGGAGCTCCCCGCTGTACGTCAACTTTGTGGATTATGAGAAAGCATTTGACAGCGTGGACCGAGAGACTGTGGAAACTCCTAAGACACTACGGTGTACCCACAAAGCTCGTCCATCTGATCAAGAGCAGCTATGATGGCATGACATGTCGCGTGATCCACGAAGGGCAGTTCACCAGAGAGCTCCAGGTCAGAACTGGTGTCAGGCAGGGGTGTCTGCTGTCTCCGTTCCTCTTCCTACTGGCCATAGACTGGGTCATGAAGATGACCACAGAGCACAGACGAAGTGGAATACAGTGGACACTGCCAGACACAGCTTGATGACCTCAATTTTGCAGACGACTTGGCATTACTGTCCCACACTCATCAACAAATGCAGGACAAGACCACGAGGCTTGCTGACATCTCGTCCCAAGTGGGCCTCACCATTCACAAACAGAAAACAAAGACAATGAGGCTGAACACAACCAGGGAAGAACCAATCTTGCTTGCTGGCACCCCGTTGGAGGAGGTGGAGTCCTTCACCTATCTCGGTAGCATCATAGACAAAAAAGGCGGCACTGATGCAGATGTCAGAGCACGAATCGGTAAAGCCAGAGCAGCCTTTCTCCAGTTAAAAAAAGTGTGGAGTTCCAGAGAGCTGTCACAACACACCAAAGTCCGGATTTTCAACTCCAATGTAAAAGCAGTTCTCCTATATGGAGCAGAGACTTGGAGATTGACAAAAACCACAGTCAACAGAGTACAGACCTTCATGAACAGTTGCCTTAGAAGAATTTTGAAAATCCACTGGCCAGAGAAGATCAGCAACGTCAGACTCTGGGACAGAACAGATTGATTGATTGATTGTACATTGCTTAACGTCCCGACAGCAACAAGGCTTTCTCAGGACGTGCCTGCACTGCTTGTGAAAAAAACAACTAAACAGAACAGTGAATGTATGTCGCCAGCCGGTCAAATACATTAAATAAACCTAACACATGGGCCTAAATAAAGCTAAGACCATTTAGCAACACACATCCAATATCAAGAGCTACAGGCAGTGCAGACAGTAGGGAGAGTTTTAAAAAGGCAAATACAGATGAATGGACTAATGGTAGACAGAAACACATGCCCCAGAATAGAGAGATAAACCCACCCTGTGGGGCTGACCAGGGTGACCCTGGGAACTAAAAAATACCTAACCCCACCCAAGTCCCCCAGGGTAGACCCGGGTGGGGCCTGGGACAGAACAGAGCAGATAACAGCAGAGAATGAAATTGGGCGAAGAAGATGGGGATGGATCGGTCACAGCCTGAGAAAGCCAGCTTCCAGTATCACTAGGCAGGCATTGTCATGGAACCCCCAGGGAAAGAGGAAAAGAGGTAGGCTGAGAAACTCCTGGCGTCGAGACCTCCAAGCTGACATCAAGAGACTGGGAACCACCTGGAGTAGAATCGAAGAAGCACAGGACAGGAGTTGCTGGAGGTCTCTCGTCGACGGCCTATACCCGGGTAGAGGTGACAGGCGTAAGTAAGTAAGTAAGCAAGAGGACCGCATTGCATCCACGAAGCTTGAGGAGGACTTTGGGGATGAGAACTGTCGGGGGGGTAAGCATAAGCATCCCAGGGGATGGAGAGTGCGTCGACTGCCCAGGCCAGGGGGTCCAGGATAGGGGAGACGAAGAGGGGAAGCTGGCGGTTCCACCTCGTGGCGAACAAGTCGATCAAAAGGGTCTCCCAGTGCACACAGATCATCTGGAAGATGTCTCGGCGAAGAGTCCACTCCGTGTGTAGCAGTTGGCCGCGACAAGAGAGAGTCGGCCAAGACGTTCAGGTGACCATGAATGTCTCGCGCCCGGAGGGAAATGCCGCGGTCCTGGCACCAGAGCATCAGAGGGAAGAGGAGCATGCACAGGTCGGGCGAGCGAGTACCGCCTTGCTTCTGGATGTACGCCTCCACTGTCGCGTTGTTGGAGAGAACCAGCAGTTCCTGGTGACCGAGTCTTGTCTCCCAAGTGATGAGGGCTTTCCAAACTGCCTGCAGCTCCAACTAGTTGATATGCCTGACAGCCAGCTCTGGGGCCAGGAACCGGACGTCGTGCTGAAGTCCGGTAGCAGGTGGGTACCCCACCTGGAGAGACTGGCATCGGCACACAGGGATAACTGGGGGGGAGGAGACGCCAAGGGAACTCCAGAAGCCAGCCACACAGGATCCATCCAACGCTGCAGGTGGGCGCGAAGCATCGGAGTTACCGGTACCAGGGCTGTTAAGTCGACTGAGGACGGGCGCCAGTGAAGCAGGAGATGCAGCTGTATTGGCTGGGAGTAGAGACGACCGAGTGGGAGGAGATCCGCGGCCGCATTCATCACGCTGAGGAGCTGAAGCCAGACTCTGGCGGGGGCTGTGTCCTGCTGGTTCAAATTGCTGGCCAAGGCGGCTAACCTCTGAATCTGCTGCTCCGGCAAACGTACCCTGTTGAGGTCAGTAGAGAACTCCATGCCGAGGTGGACAAACCGGCGAGAGGGTGTGAGGTCCGACTTGCCCGCATTGATCAGAAACCCCAACTGAGCCAACAGCCGCATCAGCGCGTCCCTGTCTGCAAAAGAAATGCAGCATTTTTGGAATCATCGGACGGCCACCATTTGGTTGCGTCAGAGGAGGTCGTCGAGGTAGTTGGATGTCGGACTGGACGACGACTGCCGAGCCTTAGCCACCACTGTGTCCATGAGGCGGGTAAAAACCCAAGGGCTGAGGTTGAGACCGAATGGCAGGGCCGGGAACTGGTAGATTACCCCGTTGCAAGCGAAGCGGAGGTATCTCCTCAAGGCGGGGTGAATGGGGACCCGCAGATAAGCGTCAGACAGATCCAGGCTCACCGCAAAGTCCAAGGGCTGGACGAGGCTCTGAGGGCTCTGGCCGTCTAAATGCGGAAGGATGGAGCCGCGATAAATGCGTTCAATGCCAATAGGTCGATGACCAGCCACCACTTGCAGCCCGCCTTGGGTACAAGAAAGAGGCGGCTGTAGAAGGCTGGAGAGTTGGGGTGCACCATGACCTCTGTGGCGGCCTTCTGCAGGAGGGAGGTGACTTCTCCGCGTAGAGCGCTGGCCTTCAACACGTCGGACGGCATGGAGGTCCACCAAGGGGAGCGACGAAGCGGTGGAGGAGAGCGGAAGGAGATCCGAAGGCCATCGGAGACGGTGGTCCAAACCCAGGGGTCGTCTGGGAACAGTGACTGCCACACTTCGCTGTACTAGGCAAGCCTCCCGCTGACTGGAGACCCTGGGACGGCCGGCGGGGGTGGAGGAGCGCAGGAGTCAGGCGGCCCGCCCGCGCCCTGGACGATGGGCAGGACGGGGCGAAGGAGCTAACTTAGCCGGGCAGCAGGGGGCGCCCGGAGGCGCAGGGCCAGAGGGGGCAAGGGGCCTGGAGACCCGCAGGGCGTGACCCGGCGCCGTGCGGGACGGTCGAAAACGAGGGAGAGCTGTCTTGCCAGGCCAACGGTCCGCATTCGCCGTCTTCACAGAGTTCCAGGTGTTCCCGAAGAGGAGGGGTCCACCCAGGGGGGGGCACGCCGAAGCTGGTTACGCAGGTCCGGAGGCAAACCACGACAGGCCAGCAGAACGGCATCATGACGCATGAGGTCACAATTGGAGGAGGCCGGTAGTGCATGACGGACGAGTGGTAGGCTGCCCAGTTGGCCACTTCCGCGAGAGCGAGAAGATCCCCTAGGAGGGGCATCAAGGAGGTATGCCAGGCGTCCTTGATCTGGCGCACGAAGGCTTGGGTGAGCAGCTCCAGAAAGCCCGAGCAGACGAGGGTGTTGCAAACGAATGTAGCCGTACTATCCAGACCACGGGGAATTGCACGCTTCAGGAGGCTGAGGCCGCCCGCCTGAATGATGGCCGCCGGATCCACTGTGGGAAGGGGGCAGACGAAGGCCTGGGAGTGTCCGGAATACCATCCCTGACGAAAGGTGATGTCGAGGCCAGGGGGCCACTTATGGTCGGAGGAGAAATCGGTCTCCCGAGCAGATGAGCAGAGAAGGCATGTCGCGAAATCCGGGAGGTTTGAGGGAGCGACTTGAACTTCTTGGCCTGCCTGCCAGTGTCGACGAAGGTGGAGACCTTCCTCTTGAGCAGGGGGGGGGGGGGGGGGGAAGGGACGGGGGGCAAGCGTCTATGGGGAGGGCGGCCGAGATGAGGCGGGCTGCCTCATCCAGCGTGAGGACGGTGTCCGAACGAGAGGTCGAAGCCAGCGGTGAAGGGTCCGAGACGTCCGAAACGGTCGAGCAAGAAGCGGTGGAACGGCCAGGCGCGCCAAGCAGCGTAGAGATGGAGTCCTCAGCGAGAAGTCTCTCTCAGGATCTCGTCATCCGGGGGGGGGGGGGGGGGGGGGGGGGGGGGGGGGGGAGGGGGGGAGGGGGGGGGGGGGGGGGGAGGAGGAAGACAAAACACGCCGAGAGGCCAAACGGGGGCTGCGGCGAAACCGGGGCAGAGCCCGGGAAGATACACGCCAGGAGGCGCGAGGGGAGCGGCTGCGAAGACGGGAGTGACGTCCATGATCCCGACGACGAGGGCTCCTGCCTGAGCGGCACCGTGGGGTGGCAGAAGGGCAACGCGAGGAGTGCAGAGGGGAGGAACCGGATGGGCAGGCACGGGAGACAACTCTTGGCCCCTCTGGGGGTTCCCCGAGTGCCTCCTGGGTGGGTTGTGCAGGGGCACAACGGGTTCTTAGGCTAAAATTGTGTGAGTAAGTAGACACTTCCTGTTAGTCATGTCATCGGTAATGTTTTTGAGGAAATAAATGTTCTGTTTTCATTCCTACGTCACACGACCAATCCCTTTAGCGCAAACCATACCATGTGACCTCGCTACAAAAACCCTTGTACTTGCAGCGACTAATGGCGGACTTTTGTAGCCCTCTTTCTGATAAAAGACGACCAAAACATTCTAAAGTACAAAGTTACTTAGCGGTGTTCAAAATAACAGGCACACTACTGGAGACTGCAACAATATGAAATATTTTTAATTACATCATGTCAGTCATGATCCAGGTTGGAAGATTTCTTCTTAGCAGAGGAATGAAAAGGCCTGAGGGGTACAATGGTTCCTTTGACCTCTCTCAGGCCTACAAGGGTCTGTGTAGCAAACCCCTGCTACCAGTAACTGATAATGTTCCTGCTTAGTATGCTCTTTCCTAATTATTCAATTGCTTTTCCAAACAAAATGTTAACATGCTTCAGAATTTGATGAATGGTGTTGATGCAGCAGAACCTGTTTTGGGTGACCACCCTTATGAGAGATCACCTGTCATTAAAGACCATTATTTAGGGGGCGGTCCGTGGCGCAGTGGTTAAGGCGCCTGCCACCAATGCCAAAGGTGCGGGGTTCGAAAACGGGTTCCGGCGTCGGACATTTCTCCTCTGGTAAGTGTCACTGTTAATTCGGGTGGATCATCGGGGGTTCTTTTTCCGGGTACTCCGGTTCTTCCACCCCCCACCCCCCCCCCCACACTTTGGTACCGGTTTCAGGCCACTTTACATTTTTCAAATACAAGCGATCAAAAAATCTCTTAACTTCAGTAGATGAACTGGCCCTTCGTCTGTCTTGTACTGTGTTTGTCTTAACTGGCGTAAATCCGTGTCTGTTAAGTGAGTGTGCGTGTTGGGTTTCAGTTCGCGGCGCTTCGAGTCGATTCGCCCCAAAAATTGAGAAAAAGCGCCTATATAATAACGGCATTATTTTATTATTATTATTATTACAGGTGACAATTTTTGGCCTTCAAGACTTCTCTTGAGAGCACCTGTTTTAGAGGAAAACTATGGTTACTCAAAAAAGATTCTAGTCACTGTATAGGGAAAGCTGACTATAAGTATAACTGAGTACATCACATCAGCTAAAAATAAACAATAAGTGCATGAGACAGCTCCTCTGGGTCATCCCCTTATGTCTTACCCTTGATTTTGGTGAAAGCACAACAGGCAAAAGTCGTGAAATGTAAGATGAACCCACTTCTCGAGCCAGCTCTGGGAAATCGTTCACTCTCTCGATCACCCGTGACAACACATGCATTGTGTACTGATGTACCAAGGGAGAGCCATGGGACTGAAAAGAGATACAAAACATTTAAAACTCTTTGCTGTCAGCATCTAGAATTACCTGAAATTATAAGTCTGAAACCACCGAGGACATAATGCGATGTAACTATAGCTATACTGAGGAGCAAAAAAATGTGACATTTCTGGAATTATCGGAAACACTCTAGTGTTTCCGATGATTCCAAAAATGCTGCATTTCTTCTGCACTTTAGTGTTTCCAATGATTCCAAAAATGCTGCATTTCTTTTGCACTTTAGTGTTTCCAATGATTCCAAAAATGTTGCATTTCTTTTAGTACTAAGACAATCATGTCAGCCTTAGGTCTACAGCAATAGGAATAGATCTCAATGTGCTCCTCTGTTTGTAGACACAGGGTTTCATGAGGATCTATACCACTTACTGGGCTCACGATGTATGGTATGTATGGTACTTTGGAGTTGTTGTCTGATGCTTTCTGGCAGTCAGAGACAATATAAATTTTTTTTTTTTTAAATGGTTGTCATATCAGGCTGACCAAAGGAACCCAGAGACGAATCCAAAAAATCTAATAAAATAAGAATAAATAAAACAGTAAATACAATAAATTAATTAATTTAAAAAAAAAAAATGTTCAAATAAAACGATGACCTGTGATAATGTCTCACCTGTAGACACTGTAAGAGGAGGTTGAGCCAGGTCTGACAGTGACTGCTAAATACTGCTGCTGCGCATTGTTCCACCAAACACGCTAACTGTCTCAGGGATTCAAGCCTAAGAAATACAATTTTTAAACAAGAATTTAACAGGCACATTTTAACCTCCTTGCACATGTCACTTGTCCTCGCGCTGGGACCATACGGCGTTGAGGCGCGTCCCCTGGGTGGTGGATAGGGGGTCCCTCGTGAGAGGGGTGCACCGAATGAAATAAGGTGCCGTGAACCAACATGGTCTAAGGGAAGGTGACCCCGACAGAAAACCCCTGGTCCTCCTAGTAAGGGGGTTGGGCGTGGGGGTAGCTTCCCCACCCTGCAAAAAAGGAAATAGCTACAAAAACGTCGACGAAAAGACTAACAGTAATTCCTTTCCTGGAGGAGGAAGGTTCTTCTACTAGAAGACTTATGACGTCCTGTGGTGAAAGCCGGAAGTCTTCGGAAGCCACAGGACCGAGCCGCCTCTCTCTATCCAGGGATACAACCATGGGCACATGGAACGTCAAGACCATGTACCAGAGCGGCAAGGCCGCCCAGATAGCAGCGGAAATGCAAAAGTACAACCTTTCCCTGCTAGGCATCAGTGAAGCCAGATGGACGCAGTCTGGCCAGAAAAGGCTGTTAAGTGGGGAGACGATTCTGTATTCAGGTCATGAAGAGGAGAATGCCCCCCATACAGAAGGAGTAGCACTCATGCTGTCACCAGTGGCACAGAGAGCGCTGATGGGCTGGGAACCTCTTGGGCCAAGAATTATAACAGCAGCCTTTAGAACCAAGAAAAAGCTCAAGCTGAACGTCATCCAGTGTTACGCGCCCACCAATGACAGTGACGAGGAAGAGAAACAAGAGTTCTACGACCGACTCCAGAGTGCCTTGGACAAATGTGCAGAGGGAGACATCACCATCGTCATGGGCGATTTTAATGCCAAAATAGGGGAGGACAACACCGGATACGAAGAGGTGATGGGGAGACAGGGACTAGGCTCGGAGATGAGTGAGAACGGGGAGAGGTTTGTAGACTTTTGTGCTCTAAACCGACTTGTCATTGGAGGCAGCATCTTCCCACACAGAAGAATACACAAAGCAACTTGGGTCTCACCTGACCATACAACAGAGAACCAAATAGACCATATCTGCATTAGCAAGAAATTTAGAAGATCCCTTCAAGATGTTCGAGTGAGGAGGGGAGCAGATGTCGCCTCAGACCACCATCTGCTTACCTTAAAAATGAAGCTCAAGCTAAAGAAAAGCCGCACAGAGACAACAAGAAGACAGCGCTATAATGTAGGCCTCCTGAGAGAAACTGGAGTTAGAGAAGAGTTCAAACTGGTGCTGTCCAACCGGTTTCAAGCGCTACAGGAGCTAGTAAATGAAGAGGAGGCGGTCACCACAGAGCAGCAGTGGAAGGCAGTTAGAGAGGCGCTGAACTCAACCTGCAAAGACACTGTAGGGCTCAGGAAACAGCACCACAAGGACTGGCTGTCGGCACAGACCTTGAAGAAGATAGAAGTGAGGAAGCAGAAGAAAGCAGCGGTCAACAACAGTCGCACGAGAGCAGCCAAAGTAAGGGCACAGGGGGAATACTCGGAAGCCAACCGCGAGGTGAAGAGGAGTATCAGGGCAGACAAGAGGGCCTACACAGACAGCCTGGCAGCAGAGGCAGAAAAGGCAGCAGGCAGCGGCAACATGAAACAGCTCTACGACATTACCAGAAGATTGTCGGGTAAGTATGGCCATACAGAAAGACCAGTAAAAGACAAAGAAGGCAAGCCTATTGCAGACAGAGCAGACCAACTTGACAGATGGGCCGAGTATTTTGAAGAGTTACTGAACAGACCTAGCCCACCCGACCCCCCCGACATCCAGCCGGCAGAGACCGACCTGCCCATCAGCTGTGACAGACCCAGCCGGGAAGAGATCAGAAAAGCAGTGGCATTTTTGAAGAATGGCAAAGCAGCAGGGCCAGATGGCATCCCAGCGGAGTCTCTGAAAGCAGACCTAGAGACAACAGTTGAGATGCTGTACCCACTGTTTGGAGGGATCTGGGAAGAGGAGGTGATGCCAACTGACTGGAAAGAGGGGTACCTAATCAAGCTTCCCAAGAAAGGCGACCTCAGCAAGTGTTCCAACTACAGAGGAATCACCTTGCTGTCAGTACCAGGAAAGGTCTTCAACAGGATCATCCTAGAGAGAATGAAGAGCTCCGTTGACCCCCAGCTGAGAGACCAGCAAGCAGGATTCAGGAAGAACCGATCATGTACAGACCAGATCGCCACTCTCCGCATCATCGTGGAACAGTCTCTGGAGTGGAGCTCCCCGCTGTACGTCAACTTTGTGGATTATGAGAAAGCATTTGACAGCGTGGACCGAGAGACTCTGTGGAAACTCCTACGACACTACGGTGTACCCACAAAGCTCGTCCGCCTGATCAAGAGCAGCTATGATGGCATGACATGTCGCGTGATCCACGAAGGGCAGTTCACCAGAGAGCTCCAGGTCAGAACAGGTGTCAGGCAGGGGTGTCTGCTGTCTCCGTTCCTCTTCCTACTGGCCATAGACTGGGTCATGAAGATGACCACAGAGCACAGACGAAGTGGAATACAGTGGACACTGTGGACACAGCTTGACGACCTCGATTTTGCAGACGACTTGGCATTACTGTCCCACACTCATCAACAAATGCAGGACAAGACCACGAGGCTTGCTGACATCTCGTCCCAAGTGGGCCTCACCATTCACAAACAGAAAACAAAGACAATGAGGCTGAACGCAACCAGGGAAGAACCAGTCTTGCTTGCTGGCACCCCGTTGGAGGAGGTGGAGTCCTTCACCTATCTTGGGAGCATCATAGACAAAAAAGGCGGCACTGATGCAGATGTCAGAGCACGAATCGGTAAAGCCAGAGCAGCCTTTCTCCAGTTGAAAAAAGTGTGGAGTTCCAGAGAGCTGTCACAACACACCAAAGTCCGGATTTTCAACTCCAATGTAAAAGCAGTTCTCCTATATGGAGCAGAGACATGGAGATTGACAAAAACCACAGTCAACAGAGTACAGACCTTCATGAACAGTTGCCTTAGAAGAATTTTGAAAATCCACTGGCCAGAGAAGATCAGCAACGTCAGACTCTGGGAGAGAACAGAGCAGATAACAGCAGAGAATGAAATTGGGCGAAGAAGATGGGGATGGATCGGTCACAGTCTGAGAAAGCCAGCTTCCAGTATCACTAGGCAGGCATTGTCATGGAACCCCCAGGGAAAGAGGAAAAGAGGTAGGCCGAGAAACTCCTGGCGTCGAGACCTCCAAGCAGACATCAAGAGACTGGGAACCACCTGGAGTAGAATCGAAGGAGAAGCACAGGACAGGAGTCGCTGGAGGTCTCTCGTCGACGGCCTATACCCTGGGAGGGGTGACAGGCGTAAGTAAGTAACATGTCACTTGTACAGGTGGCTGCAAGCACAAGGGGGCTAATAGTTAAGACCAACTGATTAACTCCCTTTGCGCATACAACCACGGGTGCTGTAAACCAGATCTATAAACAGTGCCCATTTACAGTGTCAGTGCGCTGCATGCCAAAGGGGTTAAGGAACTGTGTTACAGTCTGTACTAAGTAATCTGGATGCCAATACTAGTTAAACCACCCAACCCTACGCCATAAGCCCAAGTACCATTTTGAACAGTCTTTATTTCAGTCCTCTTCTTTTCTATTAGCACTTCAGCTGAAGAAGGCTGGCCCATATAAAGCTGATGGTTTGTTACGTTTATCTTAATCTGAAGATAAAAATGGGGCTGATGTGTGCCAGAGGCATACATTCTAATGTGACCCTGCACTTAGAATTTTTGTACGTTTCAGATGAAATGTTTTTGTTGAGGAACTGATTATAATTACTGCAAAATCAGTATACATGTAGTGCAGAACCTTTAATAGAATTAAACCCATTCAGCCCTGACACTCACATAGGAGATGGTGCAATCATGACAGTTCAAGGGTTGTTCCAGAACAGCTTGGTGCCTACTACAGGCATCAAGCTATTCTGGCACTACCCTTGAACTATCATGGTCAATAACTTTCATGGTTGATCATGTCTCTCAAACTGTCATGCAGTCTTTGGAGGACTGCTAAAAATGTCTAACCCTTATCATTCAGAATACACCAATAAGTTTGAGTAAAATATTTCCAAGTTCGTTAGTTATTTGGGTTTAACGCTGAGCAGGCAACTAAGGCCATCTCACGACGGCTAAAATAGTTCAAGGGTAGTGCCAGAATAGCTTGGCACCTCTAGGCGCCAAGCTATCCTGGCAACACCCTTTAACTAAGGCCATTGGTCTATATCCTTATCTCGATCTGCAAGTGTAAGTACTATAATGTAGCGTCCATATGGCAGTGTACAAATTTGAAGCTTTTAGCCTCAGTATGATATGGGTTAACTGTAGGAGACAATGTGCTCATTATCGATATTACCTCTTTTTGGATGAATTGAGACCACTGTTGATCTGGCCTATCTGATCCTGTAGTGCCCAAGGTTTCTGCACATGTAGAATATATAATTTGTATTGTAATTTGTATGAGCGTGCTGTACGAGATCGGTCGATTCACTCGGCTGTGAACGAGGTCAAAAAGCTCAGTTCAGTTAAGTTCTGTCAAGATGGGACCTCTGGCTCGGAAAGGCTCACACGCACTCCACCCAACCATCTGGGTCAGAAATATCCCCACCAGCAAAAAACAAACGACTAGCTCGCTAGTTATGATATATTTTTTCTTGTACAGAACAATACATGCCTTGACACCAAACAGCCGGTGCTGAGAGATCAAGGACGATGAAGCGTTGTCTGAGCACAGAGGCAGAACTATCGACACCACGTTTTCTCTGTAATCCGCCATGATGTTTGTCAAGAGATGACCGTCAATTCGGCCTAAGCCAACAGTAAGTGGAAAAATCGCCCAAAGTAGCAGTCAACTCGCCCAAGGCTCGAAGAAGACTGTAAGTCTCCTGCTTTTAAAAGGACACATAAAAATCTATGTCTTGTTCTGCTGGGACGCTTTTATGCCTTTTTCTGCAGGAACACTGACAAGAGATTCTAAGCCTCTTGGGTTTCTACAGGGACACGTGAGTATTTGTGCCTGTTGTTTCTGTAGGGTCACATTATAATCAATGTCTCTTGTTGCTGCAGGGACACATGAGCACCTATGTCTTGCTCTTACAGGGGCACATGAGTGTTTATGTCTCTTGTTTCGCCAGGGGCACATGAGAATCAATGCCTCTTGCTTCTGCAGGGGCATATAAGCATCTATGTTTCTTATTTTTGCAGGTACACATGAGCATCTATGCCTCTTGCTTCTGCAGGAGCACACTAGCATCTATGCCTATTGTTTCTGCATGGACACATGAGGATCTATGCCTTTTGTTTCTGCAGGAGTACATGAGAATGTATACCTCTTCTTGTTGCAAGGACACATGATATGAGCGCGAGTCTATGCCTCTTGCTTCTGCAGGGGCACACTATCATCTATGCTTCTTATTTCTGCAGGGACACATGAGCATCTATGTCTTGCTCTTACAAGGGCACATGGGTGATTACGTCTCTTGTTTCTCAGTGCAGGGGTACATGATAATCTAGATCCATTGTTTCTGCAGGGACACATGAGCATCTATGTCTCCTGTTTCTGCAGGGACCCATGAGATTCTATACACATGAGGATGATGCCTTTTGTTTCTGCAGGGGTACATGAGAATGTATATTTCTTCTTTCTGCAGGGACACATGAGTCTATGTTTCTTTAGTTTATCTGCAGAGACACATGAGATTCTATTTTTCTTGTTTCTGCAGGAGTACATGAGCAACTGTGTCTCTTGTTTCTGCAGGGACACATCAGCATTTATGTCTCTTTCTGCAGGGACACATGCGATTATATGCTTCTTGTTTCTGCAGGGGCACATTAGCATATATGTCTCTTGTTTCTGCAGGAACACATGAGCATCTATGTCTCTTCTGCCTGCAGGGACACATGAGATTCTGTGCTGTTTGTTTCTGCGAGGACACATGAACATCTATGCCTCTTGTTTCTGCAAGGGCACATTAGCTCATAATTATGTCTCTTGTTTCTGCAGGGACACATGAACATCTATGTCTCTTTCTGCAGGGACAGATGAGATTCTATGCTTCTTGTTTCTGCACGGACACATGAACATCTGTGTCTTTTGTTTCTGCAGGAGCACATGATAATCTATGCCTCCTGTTTCTGCAAGGACACATGAGCATCTATGTCTCTTTCTGCAGGGACACGTGAGATTATATGCCTCTTGTTTCTGCAGGGGCACATGAGTATCTATGCCTCTTTTTCTGCAGGGATACATGAGCATCCGTGTCTTTTCTTCATGAGCTATTCGTAATCAAAACTTTTTGAGGTGGCCAGTTATTGCTGATCAGTGATCACTAAATACATGTAGTGGGCAGATCAATACCAATTACAGCTTTGGAAAGTGAAAAGTACATGTTAGAAAATCGCGGATATAATAAATGACAGGATTAACCCATTCAGCCCTGACGCACTACAGCAGGGAGATGGGTCGACCAAGATAATTCAAGGGTAGTGCCAGATTAGCTTGGCGCCTGTCGGCGCCAAGCTAATCTGGCACTGCCCTTGAATTATCATGATCGATCCATCTCCTGCAATTGGTGCATATTCATTAGATGACGCCTCCAAAATTTGAGAAATACGGCCGTCGGGCCTGAATGAGTTAAATATTAATGTTTATGAATTTCGGAGAGAAAACAGTCCGAAAACGTGTCCAAAACTGTGCCCAGCAACACTGAGCCGTGCTTGTTTCTGTGTACGGCCATCCTGTGTACTACACAGGAGCTGAACTCGTAGCATGCCGTACACACGATTTACCACCTTTACCTATTTATAGTCACATAACAAATCAAATAAAATACAACAGGTTATTCAGTGACAGCGATGATATTACAGTGTCTCTCTTGGCTTGACTTCGCGAACGAAGATTTTATAGGAGTTGCCCACGACGTCTGCAGGCTTGTTCGTGGCTGCGGAGGCCAATCCGGGACAGGCAGGTTCGACCGCAGTGGCTGCAGGGGGAGGTATGGCCATGGTTCTGAATTGCGGCATCTCTGTTTTTTCTCCTGAGCCGCTTGTCCTTAAGGCTAGCTCTGCGAGAGTCCTCAAAGGAGACAGCTGCCTTGTAAATGGTGGAGCGCCAGGTGTCACGGTCCACAGCAAGCGAAGACTATTGGTGGTGGTCGATTTGGCAGACACTAAGTGACTTCTTGAGACAGTCTTTGTATCTCTTCTTTGGTGCCCCTCTGTCACGGTGTCCAGTAGCAAGCTCGCCGAACAGGGTGATCTTTGGTAGGCGATGATCCTCCATCCTGTAGACATGCCCCGCCCAGCGGAGCTGTGTCCGCAGCAGCAAAGCCTCGATGCTCACAGTTTCAGCCTGTTCAAGGACCTCGACGTTGGTGACATAGTCACTCCAGTGAATGCCCAGGATGGTGCGCAGGCAGCGCTGGTGGAAGCGTTCGAGGAGTCGTAGTTGGCTGCGGTAGAGGGCCCAGGACTAACCCGGAACCATACAGCAGGGTGGTGAGGACCAAAGCTCTGCACACGTTGACCCCGGTGCCTGTCTTCAGCTGCCTGTGTACTGCAACAAAATAAACATCCCTACACGATGCTCATGCTTGTTTCTTATTTATCAAGTTTTAACCAAACTGCATCATTTAGTTCAATTCACTGGGGAACAGCTCTTCTGCAGGGGCACATTATATTAACGTCTCTTGTTTTTGTACGGACATATAAGCATCGTGTGTCTCTTCTCAGTTTCTGCAGGGCATTGTGAAAATCTATGTTTCGTGTTTCTTTGAGACTCTATGCCTTTTCTTTGTGCAGGGGCACACGAGAATCAATGTCTCTTGTTGATACAGGGACAAATGAGCATCTATGCCCCTTCCTTTTTCCGCAGGGACACATTAGCATCTATATCTCTTGTTTCTGCCTGAACACATGAACATCTATGTTTTATTCTTCAGGGACACATGAGATTCTATGGATCTTCTTTCTGCAAGGACACATGAGAATCTATGTCTATTGTTGCATCAGGGACATGAGCATCTATGTCTTTTGTTTCTGCAGGGTTACATAAGCATCAATGTCTCTTGTTTCTGCAGGGACCCATGAGCATCTATGCCTCATTTTTCCTCAGTGGCACATGCAGTTATTATTTATGCTTCTTCTTTCTGCAGGGACATATGAACATATTATATGTTTATTGTTTCTGCAGGGACACGCGAGAATCTATGCTTCTTGTTTCTGCAGGCACATATGAATATCTATGTTTCTTGTTTCTGCAGGGCCACATGAGAATCTATGCTTCTCGCTTCTGCAGGGACACAGTATCACATACTGATGTTTCTTTCTGCCTCCATGTTTCTGTTTCTATGCCTCTATGTTTCTCAGTCCAGGGACACATGAGCATCTATTTCGCTTCTTTCTTAAGGGACACACGAGGATTTATGCCTTTTATTTCTCCAGGGGCACATGATAATCTATGCTTCTTGTTTCTGCAGGGACACATGAAAATCTATATCTCTTCTGCAGGGGCACACGATCATCTATGCCTCTTGTTTCTGCAGGCACACATGAGGATCTATGCTTCTTATGTCTGCAGGGACACATGAGAATATGTCTTGTTTTTGCTGGGACATATAAAAAATATATGCCTCTTGTTAGTGTAGGGGCACATGAGCATCTATGCCTCTTCATCCTTGTGAGCTGTTCTCCCGTAAATAGAACTTTTTGAGGTGCCCAGTTATTACTGATCAGTGCTCACTAAATACATGTAATGGGCAGATCAGTATCAACGACAGCTTTAGAAAGTGAGAAGTGCATGTTAGAAAATCGCAGGCTATGGCCAAGATGAGGGCGACTGTGGCTGTGGGCGAGATAACACATAGACGACATGACATATGTGCGAGTTGACCAGTAACCATCCCGCTCAAGGGACGCTACTCCTATCGTTTTGTATGCTAGTGTCGTCTGCTAAAATGTGATTCCACTTAAAACATCGATATTATTTATAATGCACATTTAAATGCAATTATAAAGAAAGATTTTTATATGAGTGCCTTGGGTTTTGGAGATACATCTGCCTATCTGGCTAAAAATAAACGACAAGATACGAAGTTTACTGAGACTGGCTGACAACAGAAAAGTCACAGTCACCTCGCGGCAAGCGCGGCCGCGGGCCGAAAATTTCAACTACTGAAAATAAATTTGAACTGACGTGAAAACCTCTGTACCACTGATATGAGAAAACGAATCAGTGAAGCGGCTGTGACGCTGTCTCGGCGACTCTCACTGAAACATGTCAGTTTCCCCCCTGCTAAAAAACAAACAAACAAAAAACAAACAAACAAACAAACAAACAAACAAACAAACAAACAAACAAACAAACAAACAAACAAGCAAAAGTGGACCCCAGTCCGTCAAATCTCGGTGTCCGCACCGCCTGCCGCGGAAAGCGGGAGTCGCAGCCATCTCACTGCCAATTTTAAAGTCCCACCCCCCCCCCCCCCCCAAGAAAATTTATCAGTGAAAATCAGTTGTTTTTCCAATCAAGAAAGATTTGCTGTAATAGATTTTAGAGGGGATCAATAAAGTATTCATTTCTTATCTTAGATATCTTACCGTAATATGAAATGATCTTAATTCAGTGATAGTTTCATGTCACGTATGATCTTGTGTATATTATAGCGGTACTGACAGTCGTTAACTCAGTTGCAGGATATACCACAACACCTGGTCGATACGCAGTTAGCAAGAATATAAAAAGCGAGCACTATAGTAATGATTGGGTGTATGTACACACATTGATGACTAATTAATGTGGTCACTTTCCGCTATCGACCCCAGTTTCAGTCTACGTCACTAGAGCCTGCGATTCAACGACTGACATAAACGTGGGTGCGAGCGCACAACTTATGAGAAAGCTTAGCACACGCGACAGTTTGGGAGCGCTCTACAATAAGTCTGCCAATCCCCCCTCCAACTGGGAAAAAAAAAAAAAAAAAAAAAAAACCGTGGGTTGTTGTCGCACCCTCTGTAGGGTGACCTGTCGTCTGCTACACGTCAGTTTTAGACTAAATGTGTCTAGGCGTCTTTAGTTTATTGTCAATCAAGAGTCTCTGGTTCTATGTTTCGTCCACGGAGCACGAATTAGTCTGATCAATTGATATTTAATTCATAGGTTTACAAAAAATACAATAAAAAGTGTTTGCTGCGTCGTCTGCTACGGGCACTTGACACACTTTCTTAGTGATTTCCCTTGATCATCCCATAATGCTCCGCAGTCTCTGCCGTCTGTGTTTTCAGGTCGAGTAAATACTGGAATGGTCAGTTTTGTGTGAAGGTTGAGGTTCCTGCAAGACTTCTACGGATTGGATTACGTATACCAACAATTGCTTTTTGCTTTTAACGGATTATGGTATCGACTCGGTGCCTATTTGGACAGAGAAATACTTTCCAAAAGGACACCCATCTCTGAAGCAGCCGTATTCAAATGAGTTAGTCCCAAAATGGCGACGACTACATCTGTAAATGTTAGCTTGGATGACATAGACCTTTCTGCTCTGCGAGTAAGTATTTTTAGATGGTTTCAACTTAGGAAAAGTATCAGATGTTTCTTCTTTGAATTTCTTTGCCATACATATTCTTTTTATAGAGATATTGTTTGCCTCTGACCAGTTGAATCGTTTCACAACACAAAGAGGTGTGCTGCAGACTCTCAGACTTCTTGCAGAAATCTTGCGACTGGCATGTCGGTGCCAAACATGGAATGAAAAAGAGTGTATTCATTTTGGTCGAGTTCTCTCGCGTTTTGTAAGCAGTCATTTGCTATCTTTACGATTGGGAAGTTTCCGTCGCGTACTATGCAAAACTTTGTTGACACCACAGACTTCCTGACCTGACCTCTGGTTTTCTGTCGCTTCACTTTAGTTTCAGTAACATTAACTTGGCATCAGTCATCAGTGTGTGTGTGTGTGTTTTCTGACATGATAACCAAGATTTACATGCAGCTTCAACCGTGTCACCATGTATAAATTCGATGCTTGTAAATCTTGGTTATCATACACTTCATACAGAAAAAAAACACACATACACACACACACACACACACACACACACACATACACATACACACTGGCATTGCGAGGGCTGTTTGGTTGCGATAATGAAAAATATAAATTTGTTTGTCAGTAAGTAACATAGAGTACCATGCAGTTACTTGATTTAAATGTGTCTTCTTTTCTTGTAGGACCCAGCAGGTATTTTTGATCTGATAGAAGTGGTTGGAAATGGAACCTATGGCCAAGTTTACAAGGTAAGCGTACAATTGCTATCAGTATAATTTAAATGAAAGTTAGGTCATGCATTGTTGCATTTAATGACATCTTGTACCATGTGCACCATGTATGAGCCATAAATAGTACAATCAAACCTGTAGAAAGCTGTCATCCAACTAACTGCTTTGCCTTTTGCAGAAGGTCCAGTCCACAGGTACTTGAATTTTAATGGATTTAGGCTTAGCTCTTGTGCATGCAGTCACTGGTACTCTTAACCCTTTTAGCCCCAACACCCTACAGCAGGAGACTGATTGACCATGATAATTCAAGGGTAGTGCCAGATTAGCTTGGTGCCTTCAGGTGCTAATCTGGCACTACCCTTGAATTATGGTCAATCCACCTCCTGCAACTGGTACATTAACATAGTCGTTAAGTAACACTTCCAAAATTTGGGAAATGCACTGGTGGGGTTAAAATGGTTAACAAGGGGATTAATAATGTTTTTGCCACCACAAAAGTGATTTCCTAGTCAAGTCAAGAGTCTAAGCAGATTTTTACATCGGCCAGGTTTAAAGTTCAACTAAAGTCCTCTACATCTCTAGGGCGAATTGGTGACTACCATGTATGTGATTGACACTAGTGACAAGATGAGCAGATGGTCAGAAACACATTTTTCTGTAGTTCAAGCACGGATAAATTACTGATTTTTCCTTTTTCTCTTTGTTATTTGTTGTTGTGTGTAATGTTTTGTAGAAACCACTAATGCTGACAGTAAGTTAAATCATAACAGATAAACATTCTAGTTGGGGATCTTGTGTTTTTGTAATAAGTTAACAAGTGACTGTTTGGGGTGACTTTATCCTTTACCGATCAGTATCATCACATCTAAATCAGTGACTGAGGTAGGCTGAGTCATTGAGAGAGAGAGAGAGATTTTACGGGGAGATGTTTTACAGTACATGTATAAGACATGTCTGCTGTACTAGTTTTGTTAACATGGTATGTTAGACTGCGTAATAGTCTAAAACTGATGTGTGCCTGATTAACTCTTGTACATGCTGCCACCAGTACTGTAAATAATACCTGTGGCTACATGCACAAGGGGATAGGGGAAGTCCAAAGCGTGAGACTGAACAGTTGTAGACTGTACTCGAAGAGAGTATTCTGTGAGTGAGTGGGGGGGGGGGGGGGGTGGAAGGAGGAGGAGGGGGGGGGGGGGGCTGTCTGTTGCTTGGGATAAGGTCTGTGCACTATACAGGCACACATTCTCAGTCTCACAGTATGTGGGAGGACACTAACTTTGTAATGTTAAGTTCAAGGATAGGACTACCAATTTGTTCAGCAACTTGCCTGGAAACGTAATGTGCATTGTAGTTTGTCTTGAATGAGTGATGGGGAGGGAACTGTATACAGTGTGATTTTCATCAAATGGGTTCAAACCCTTTGCGTGTTGGTAGTGGATTTTGTTGCAAAGATTCCTGTAAGAATAATCACAACAAAAACCGCTACTGATGTGCAAAGTCAAAATATCTTTTTAGGTTTTATTTTACTTCTTATTGTGAACTTTGTTGTACATTTTACTCATATTCATAATAAAGGCAAAGTAGCATACATGTGTCACTTGAGCACAGACCATTTCCTGAATAGCAAAAACAGGGAAAATCTGACAGGGAAATGATAGTTGAATCCAACGTCATTAAGCCATTAGTTTGCAATAATTGTTTACTGTGTATGACAATAGTACGCAGGCTAATTGAAATCTAATACACGTGTGTTTGCTCTCGCAATTCAATGGCATCAATATGATCTGAAATGGAAAAAATATACTTTTTTCCCAGGTCAGATCTTTTTTTTTCTTCATGACACGGACATTAATGTAATCCAGAGATCCGTTATTTGTGAATTTGTATGAATTTAGCTGGGAGATGGTCATATAACATAAAAGAAGAAAAGGAAATGCAATTTTTGTTTCCCAAGATCCCTAAGCATAGCTGTCATAGGTTTTATTTAGAACTATAATCCATAACTTTAGTTTTCACTTTACCTATTTAACCCCACAGTTGCATAAATTCTCAAATGTTTTTAGATGTCACCTGATGACTGTGTACCAGCTGCAAGAGATAGAATCATAGATAGACCATGATGATTAAATCGTTGTACCAGATTAGCTTGGTGCCATCAGGCGCCAAACTATCTGGTACTGCCTTTGCATTATCATGGTCAGTCTATCTTCTGCTGCAGTGCATCAAGGCTAAATGGGTACTTAAAGTCATGGTCATAGTTTTCACTCTGATCATGTTACTTTCACAACTTACCTACTAACCTAGTCAAAAGTTAGAGTTGCCACATTCCTTCTGCAAATGAAGATAAGTATCGGCTGATCTCTCTGTTTGTTTGTCTATTTTGACAAAGGGTATTTATCCGAAATATTAATAAATTGTGTTGTACCCGTCTTTTCTAAGCGTGTTTCTTTCTCTGTTGGGTACTTCTTTAAAAGTTAGTGTGACATGCACGCAAGTGTGTGTCAAAACACAGTGAATGCCTGAGGGTAACTGCATAGTGTGAACGCTGTAAAGTGACGCTAATTTGACCGTAGACATATGTATACATTTATCCATGGAGTTCAGAATACTTAACTGTTGTAACAAGTTTATTTGAAAATGTAAACACAAGTGATACTATTAACCCTTTTGCTGCAGAAATCACCTTGACAAAAAGTGCTACCAACAGGGTTAATTAATGATAAAATTCTTTGCCTGCTTTGATAGGTTGAAGGGCTTATTTTAGAATAATATCCATGATCCTCAAATTTCAAATATTGGTTGTGTTGTTGGCAAGAGGTTTCGTGATGATGATGATGTTCATTTTTTAGAGTGCATTTCTCCATCCAGTGCTGAATGCTCAAAGCGCTTTGTAGGGAGAGGTTTTAAAGAGAAGAGACATCAAAGCACCAATTTAGAGAAAGAGAGAGAAGGGGGGGGGGGGGAAGAAAAAAAAAGAGTAGTGGGGTGTTTAGTAACTTTATTGCATTCATACAACTCATTACAAAATACAAGTGCTTACATCACTAAACTTGTTGTTCTTTACTGCATCAACGATGGTGCACCAGTGTTTGCGCTAGGCTTTTTGAGAATTGGTAGTTTTGTTTAGTAGTACCTGGTCAAAAATAGCTTACAGTCATACTGTCAAAATCAAAAATTGTAAAATTGTGAAAATTCTACTACAATTTTTGTTATCCCATCTTACTCAATCGGTATTTCTGATCTAATCCGTATGAAACATCACCTGCCTATTGCTACTCTCCATTCTGGTACCGTATTTGCCCTGGCTTAAAGTTAATAAAGTTTAACCCATTCAGCCCTGACGCACTACAGCAGGAGATGGGTCGGTAAGGGCAGTGCCAGATCAGCTTGGTGCCTGTCAGCGCCAAGCTAATCTGGCACTGTCCTTGAATTATCATGGTCGATCCATCTTCTGCAACAGGACCCCACCCGGGTCTGCCCTGGGGGACTTGGGTGGGGTTAGGTATTTTTTAGTTCCCAGGGTCACCCTGGTCAGCCCCACAGGGTGGGTTTTTCTCTCTATTCTGGGGCATGTTAGCAACACACATCCATATCAAGAGCTACAGGCAGTGCAGACAGTAGGGAGTTTTAAAAGGCAAATACAGGTGAATGGACAAAGGTAGACAGAAACATGCCCAGAATAGAGAGAAAAACCCACCCTGTGGGCTGACCAGGTCACCCTGGTCAGCCCCACAGGGTGGGTTTTTCTCTCTATTCTGGGGCATGTGTTTCTGTCTACCCTTTGTCCATTCACCTGTATTTGCCTTTTTAAAACTCTCCCTACTGTCTGCACTGCCTGTAGCTCTTGATATTGGATGTGTGTTGCTAAATGGTCTTAGCTTTATTTAGGCCCCATGTGTTAGGTTTATTTAATGTATTTGACCGGCTGGCGACATACATTCAATGTTCCGTTTATTTTTTTCACAAGCAGTGCAGGCACGTCCTGAGAAAGCCTTGTTGCTGTCGGGACGTTAAGCAATGTACAATCAATCAATCAATCCATTCACCTGTATTTGCCTTTTAAAAACTCTCCCTACTGTCTGCACTGCCTGTAGCTCTTGATATTGGATGTGTGTTGCTAAATGGTCTTAGCTTTATTTAGCCCCATGTGTTAGGTTTATTTAACGCATTTGACCGGCTGGCGACATACATTCAATGTTCTGTTTTTTTTTGTTTTTTTTCACAAGCAGTGCAGGCACGTCCTGAGAAAGCCTTGTTGCTGTCGGGACGTTAAGCAATGTACAATCAATCAATCAATTCTGCAACAGGTGCCTAGTCGTTAGATGACGCCTCCAAAATTTGGGAAATACGTGCGCTGGGCTGAATGAGTTTAATAAAGTTTAAAACGTCCGGAGAATTACCCTTTTACAGTGAACACTGATACATGTCGCTAAAACGCAGACGTGCTCCTTTCTCTCCCAGGCATTAGGCCAGGTATGCAATTTTACAGGTGAGCCCGTCATTTTGAAATGCCAGAGTGGCGCAGGTTCCCACAGGTGTCGCATTACGTTACCTGGCGTGAGTCCACCAACGCCAGCTGCACTGAGATGTCTGCCAGTTCTTTTGGGATTCCTCAGACCGTTCCTCCACAAGAGGCAGACATTTTTACGAAACCAGCAGAGGTAATAGGACAGGAGACAGCAAGCCAATGGCCTGGGTTCTCACGAAGCCCTGCATCTGCTCTTCCACAAGATGCATACATTCTTACGAAACCTGTAGCTGTAGTAAGACAGGCCATCTGCAAAAGGCATGGATTTTCATGTGCCCCAGCTTCCGCAGGGGCTCATGAAAATCCATGCCTTTTGCTGTTCTGGATCTGGATCAACACACTTTCTCTGAGATGAGACGAAGTCAGGTGAAAATCTGTGCCTCTCGCAGACCACCTCTTTGGACTGAGGAGCTGTGAGTGTGAACGTATTTCTTCTTCTTGGGCTGCATGCTTTGGATGTATGCGAGCATGGGTCCACACGTTACATGGAATATTTACATGCAGGCTTAATACTGCACACACACACGCGCTCACACGTACAATGTATACATGTATGCGTACACGCACGCACACACACACACAGAGCTGGCTGTTGTGCTGTTACCTTTTTATTTTAATCAGATGAACGATTCTGTCAGCTTTCATGTTAATTTTGCTTAATTTGTATTGTGTGTGTGTGTGTTTCTTTTACTAACTACTAGTATAGAACTTACGGCATCATTTTTTTTCTTGTCAGACCTGTGTGAAATTACTGCACAGAAATCGTTCAAAAAATGTTTTAGTTAACATTCACATACAGGCCTGAGGCATTGTATGCAGATCTATAAATGATTAATTGGGAGTGAAACAGGTCATGGTGTCTATCACGATCTCCATTTTATTTTTGTCACCCTGTGAGCGTAACAGAACTGTTGGCTGCATGCACCAGGGGGCTAAATTTGAACTCTCCTGTGATTTTCAATGCCATTCTTGTTTTTTCCTGGAGTTTTTGTTTTATTCTCATGACCTGTGTTCTAGTTGATGTTAGTGTCAGCTTATGATTTGTGAATGATGATCACATTTTTATGCATATGGCGGGGGGGGGGGGGGGGGGGGGGGGGGAAGGGGGCAACAGCAACAGGGGATCTACAAAACTGTTGGTGTTTGAGATTGGTTCTTACGACAAGAAGGAAAGAGAATGGACGTGAGTGAATGGTTAGCAATATACTTGAACCGGTCTGTCACTTGTGCAGCACACATGGCGATGTTGCATCATGTCTGTGTGTGTGTGTGTGTGTGTGTGTGTGTGTGCAGACTGAGCTTACCTCTTTCACTTTTACTAGTTGCATTGCCAACATGGGAGATTATTGACTGTCTAAGGTAGAGTTAGTGCAGATTTCTATGATTAGCTCGGTGCCTGATGATGCTCCAAGCAAATCAATATTGTCCTTGACATCTCACATGACATAAAAAAGAAAAGAAAAGAAGAAAAGCTCAGCAGTGCACAAAGTGTGAAATGTCATGCCCTCAGCAAGAGGGAGTTGTCTGCTATTGAACCCATGCAGCTACAGGGGGTCATGAGAATCCATGTTGATGGAGACTAGACTGGGGAAGTTGTGCTATTTTATCATAAACATACATTAGTGGACCATTCTATTTTCTAAACAGGGAGGTACTGATACAGTGTGGCTGCAATTTTAAATATATATACCTCTTTTAACACCCTCAGTTTCAGGAGAGGTAAATCCAGCAAGATGCAAAGATTTTTATGAGCCCCAGCGACTGCAGGGCTCATGAAAATCTGTGCCTTTTGCAGATCATTTGTGTAGTGTGAGGTATGCAATCTGGCTGGGGCAGAAGGAAAGGGTTAGCATACTCCTGCTGCCAGTGACTTGAGTGAGCGTGGCATTACTGGCATTCCTCATGGTCCCCCTACTGCACTGTGCAGTGTTTAGGGGTGCAGTGTACACTCCCAAGGCGAACGCCGCCCGTCCTCATCTGCAAAAAGAGTAGAACCCCATGGACCAGCAAAGACCACGGACAAGCCGTGCGAGAGGTAGATGTCGAGTCAACAATTACGATGTGTGTCTTGTGCCGGTGGCCACGACCGCACTCAAGTCGACTGATTTCTAATAGAGTGAAAGCACCTGTAAAGGTCCTAAGTAATGGCCAGTGCTGTAGGTTGACGCATGCACCAGTTTCCCTCATGCAGATCAGGTCTGTTGACGTTCCATCTACCGCATCTGTTTGCTTAACGCCATCTTCGTCCGCCAGACGACCACATGTATAGTTCGTCCTCGTAACAAAAAGTGAACCAATATCGCTGCATCACCCATGCCGGCATCTGATCCGCCTGGTGCGCAGCGGACTGCAGGAGCTTATGAGGATCTGTGCCGCGTGCAGATGGATACATGCAGCGCAAGAGAGCTTTTACGCCTCATCGTCGCCTATCTGCCAGCGTCTTTGGCTGTTAGACTCTGATTTAGTGACCTGGTCAGGCGAACGACCTTTCAAACTTGCCGTTTCGCTGCACTTACAGCCGCACTCCTAAGTCACAGGCCAGCCCATGACATAAGCAAGAGTCATAGATTCTCATGAACCCCTGCAGTCGCAGGGGCTCATGAGAATCTTTGACTCTTGCTTACCAAACTCGGCGCCAGTTTTATTTGAACGCTATTCGAGGTGTGTTTGCATGTACCTTTTGTTTCAGTGCTTGGCAGCACCTATAGGCTCTTTCGCCACTTGTCATAACACGCATTCTCGGTGAACGATTACGGAAATAATGTAAGGCTTTCTACAGGAAGATACTTTATTCTGTTGATGTGAGTTAGTTTACACAGACGTAAGTTTGTTAAACAAGGATACAGTTCAATGTACTCTCTTCATGAACACTGGTAGGATTTTCGCCCCTTGCACTAAAGATTAACTTGCAATGATATTGAAAAATGTATCAATGTGTTTGCACGCACACACACACACACACACACACACCACACACACACACACACTTATGTGCAAGCACACATGCACCAGGAAGAGTGGAGCAATGTACACTGGTATTGTCCCTGTTGAAACCCACTGACACGCCAACGGATCTCTTGTCCGACGATAATATCTTATCATGATCTCTTCTGCAAAGCAGCAGAGGGAACATTAAATAAAGCCACCAAGAGGCATAGATTCTCACGAGTCCCTGCAGGCTGCAGTGGCTCATGAGAATCTATGTCTTTTGTAAGGGGGCTGCAGGTCTATAGAACGGACACAGTCAAGTCCCATGCACACACTGGTTACCTCCCTGGATCCGCGGCGCATCATGCGAGGGAGGTGACCAATGTGTTTTCATGGGCTGACAGTGTCGGAGGCGCATGAGGATCTTTGTCTCTTTCAAGCGGAAGGTAAACCAAGGAATGGACACGGACAGCTCACACGGGCGTCACAGCTTAGCCATGCTTGCTGTCATCTATGCTCTAAGACCACTTGGACGCTTGATGACATCATTTCCTGGTGTCCTCCTCAGTGGGGCCGCTCAGTGGCTAATAGGGTACTTCTTGCAGACATGGTTCTCGCCATTGTGCGCAGGTCTGCGACTTTCGACCATTCTGCTCGCAGCCGTAAGGTCCAAAATCACAGATCATCACACACTTTTGCGTGGGATGTGATCCTGTGGAATGTTGGTGGCATGCACCATTTTAATGGCCAAAACTGCTTGCAGTGATGCTGGCAGCATGAGTAAATCATTCGTCAGACCTCCTCCGACTAAGGAACAACTGTTGGGGTTCAGGTATAGATCCTGAAGGCTGCAGTGGCTTTCTGGGGACCTGTTCCTGTTATGTAATTACGGATTTGTGGATTGTGCACCTGGCTGAAGGAGAGGAGTTGTATTTTTTAAACCGTTGCATGCTGAGGATGAATTTTTGCAGGTTTGTGAGTTGTCCTGTGAAAGCAAC
Organism: Semisulcospira habei; assembly: GCA_036245525.1. Classification (NCBI taxonomy): domain Eukaryota; kingdom Metazoa; phylum Mollusca; class Gastropoda; family Semisulcospiridae; genus Semisulcospira; species Semisulcospira habei. Next base: position 21,131,469 of record BTPG01000007.1, on the reverse strand, counting down.
ATTGCAGGAGATAGATTGACCATGGTAGTTCAACAGGTGCTAGGCTGTTCTGGCACCACCCTTGAACTAGCATGGTCAAATTAATTTCGTGTTAGGGAGTATCAGGATTTAAAAGGTGAAACTGTGTAATAGTGCAATTTTATCAATGATTCGATGTGAGGATTTAGTGAGGCTTAGTAATTAGTTCCACATAATGTAAAAATTTAGATGTCAGATGTTTGTGCAGTAAGGGTCTGAAGGGTGTGGGGTTCAATGGTTCCAGAACCCCCCCCCCCCCCCTCCATCCCAAAAATGCTTTAAAATGTTTAACTTAAAGTCCCCTTTTGGGGAGTTTGGAAACACCCCCCCCCCCCCACACACACACACACACACACACACACTTTAAGATTTTTTGGCATGTGAAAAGCAAGGTTTTGTTCTGGGCATCTTCTATCTCAGGTTGAAATATCATATCCACCCCAACAAAAAGTTGGGACCCCCCCCCCCCCTCCCCGGCAGTAACTGATCCACCCCTGCCTGCCATTGGATCACTGAGAGGTATTTGTCCCGGTCTTGGCAGTTGAGTGTATTGGTATCCTTCCAGTGTGTCTTCAGCTTTTCTTCCTCTTTATCAGTGTGTGTATGTACAGCATGTGCCTGATTAGGCATTAGTCGCACACTGTATACATCTTCCTCTGTTACTGTGTTAGCTGAGCAGAGAGGCATAGAAGGAGTCCGAAACCAGACATTATATAAACATTAACCCTAGCAACTGCAGGAGCTCTTGAGAGTCTGTGCCACTTGCAGATAGATAGATTTGTGGATCTCTGTTGAAGGGTCCCTGGTCTCTTGAGGCATAACTCTGTTTTTGTACAGTTGACCACATTCAGTTGAGTCAGATAATCAAATCAGATGAGCAAGTCAAAATTGCAGTCGCATGTGTGTCCGAGCTCTGAGCCGCAATTTTATTTTATTTTTGTTTTTGCCACGCAGAGATGAAAAGTGGAATAATATCCAAGATGCCATCAGATAGGCATTAATATTATGAGTCACATCGCCTGCAGGGTCACAGTTTATGTCTTCATTATGTGGATATAATAGAACAGAGTTTAAGTAATGAAAACCAAACACAGCTGTCAGGCGGCTTACACTTACTTCGTCTCGTCTTCAAGTGCAGGAGCTCTTGCAAATGGGCCTCTGTTGAAGGGATGGTTAACCCTTTTTATCCTGATACACTATTGCTTGAAATAAGTTCGACTATGATAGTTCAAGGGTGGTGCCAGAATAGCTTGGCTCCTCAGTGTAATGTAACCTTCATGGAACAATAAGCGACTTTACAAAAATCAGCCTTGGGATGTAATGGGTTAAATGACGAAGTGTAATGATCTGTGACAGATCTGTACGGATGCGGCAAATTCCACATTGGTTGTTCCCTCCGATTCGCGACCGCTGTCAGTGGTAGCGAATCGACGGAGACAACCAGTACAGTGTGGTAGTAGCCATCTGTTCTTGGTAAGAACACTGAAAGGTTAGCGCAGTGCGGAGGGTGCGAGCTGAAAATCGGGTAGTGAGTCACTTGGCCATGCCTCTCACATTTAGCGACAGTGGGGTGCTAACCGTTGTTCTTTCACGGCCAATGTGCTTAGCCCGGCGTAACCCCCTCAGTTTGAGGAATACCTGCAGCCAGGTTTGGCCGGCAAAAATCACACATAGGCGTGAGCCCTTCGCCTTCAGCGGCTCATGTGACAATGGACAAGGCATTTTTTTTAGACTCGCTTGTGTGTAGATTAAAATAAATTGTAATATATCTAGTAAGACAAATTGTAGTTTGTACTATTGTGAAAAAGTCTGTGGAGGTGGGTCGCCAATGTGTGCTTACTGATAGCACTAACATTAATCCCTTAACTGCCAGTTGACGCAGCTTGTGTTTCAGAAATCTTTCTTAATTAATTTAAATTTTAAACCCAGGAGAACCCTAGCCCCACCAGGAACATGGTGTCATCAAGTGGCATTGATCCTCCTGCGCCCCCGCAATTGCAGGGGCTCATGAGGATCTATGGCTCTTGCAGTTGGAGCTTGTCACTTTCCCCCAGCAGTCAAGGGCAAAGCCCGGTGCCATGAAAATCAGGAATAACCTTGAGCTTTAATAATAACGTTTTGTGGCAACCCCTACATTTGGCAGTGAAAGCGAACAAGCAGGATGCATAACAAGTTGCAGCAGCTGCTGCAGCCACTGGTATTAAGTATCACACTATCAGTATCAATTTGAAAAATCACATCATTAGTAAGGGGCACAAAAGCATGGCAGACGCGGGCACTCCCGAGATATTGCCAGCATGTGATGGGATAGGATTTACAAACAAAAACTAGATAAAAGATACCACAGCCAAACAACCGACCCAGTGAGCACACAAACAAACACCGCTGGGTGGATCGAATTTCAAGGGTATTCAGCAGTTGCACAATATGAGGGTAACGGGTATGGGTTGGGTTGTGTTATTTGGAATGTCGAAGCAAGACCATTCCATCTGCATGATGAATAGATTTTCATGAGCCCCTGCAGGCTGCCGGGGCTCATGAGAATCTGTGCATCTTTGCTGGTACTATGCACACCAGTACAAGGACGCTGGAAGATAAGTTTACAGAATTGTTTACATTGATTTTTTTGTTTGTTTTTGCAATCTCTTTTCCACTTGGGTACTCCCGCCTCCTTATCCAGTGCCCTACCTGTTTTAAACTGCCTTACTTTGAAATTTAACCCCTTTTATGTACTGTTCACAGTTTAAGATGGTTGCATATATGTGTAGGTAGGTTAACTCATTACAGCATGAGGATGAAATCAATTTTTGTAGGTATATCCTTTTAGGTCATGGGGCAGATCGACCATGCTAGTTCAAGGGTGGTGTCAGAACAGCTTGGCGCCGATAGCCGCCAAGCTATTCTGACACCACCCTTCAACTAGCATGGTCGATCCACATCCTGTCGTAACATGTCAGGGCTTTAGCGACAGTCCGTCTAAGCAGACCATGCCGTGTTCCATTAGTGTAAGGTTGCAGTGTGTGAAGAGGAGTACAAGTAATTAATTGAAGTATTATTCACCCTTTTCTTTGATCCCATTGAATGGCTAAGATAAATGTTTGCGTCTAACCAGGATTTTTATGTAATCAGTTGTAGCCCCACACATGCTTTAGCACGTGTGAGGCTACAACTGTTTACATAAAAAAAATCCGCTTTATAGTTCGAGGAAACTGTTTGCTGAAATGTACTCAATGCTGAGCATCGTCAGCCCCTGCACCGCCAGTGGCAGTGAGTTAATGGTGAGGTTTCGTTTGAAACAAATGACTCCCAATAATGAACGAGAGCGGAGTTGCGGCGGATCACCAGCTTGTACCAACACTCCAATCATCTCCGTACATCCCCAAACAACCGGGAGATGTTTGGAATGATGACTATTCTTACATTGTACCATCATCAGTAACAATTTGTCACTGTATTTGTGTTGCAGGGCCGGCACACCAAGACGGGCCAGCTGGCGGCCATCAAAGTGATGAATGTCACAGAGGTACATGGGGGCGGGTTTTCTCAGGGACTAATTATTCATTCACCCTTTGGCTGTCGGCAGCGCTTTTTGTTTCCTGCAGGACGAAAAATGCTATGGACAGCCCAAGGGTTAATACACATTGGTGTGTCACAGTTGTAAATCGGACTTGATCTTAAGGGGGACTAGTTAATTTAACACAAAGTAATGAATGCCACAGAGTTAAATGGGTCGTGAGTTCACAGGGACTAAGTCAGTTTACTCATTGAGTCATTCAGCCCTGACACACTGCATGCAACAGGGTGTGGATCCACCGTGATAGTTTAAGGGTTGCCAGCATAGCTTGGCAGACAAAGTGATGAACGTTATGACGGTGAGTTGGGTGGGGTTGTACAGGGAATTTTTATTAATCCATTCAGTTATTACTCACAAGCTAATATAGATTGAGCATAAGAGTTCAAGGGTAGTTAAAGAACAGCTCAGTGTCTTTAAACAAGTTAATGGGTAATGCCAGCATTTCTGGCATCACCCATGAACTCTCATGGTCGATTTGACTCTCAGCTTTATATATTGTGGTCTTGAATTAAATAGAGGGCAACACCCAAATTTGGAAATTTCTAGTTAACCTTACGGTTTAATTACTACTGTTACTGGTAAGGTATCTCAGAACTAGACGGGAGAGGCATTGCAAAGGACAGTAACAGACTACATTTTTTAATAGAAACAAAAATTAAAAGGAATAATTAAGGGGGACTAGTACTATAGCAAAATGATGAAAGTCAGTAGTAAATGGGGCCGAGTCTCTCAGGGACTAATGAACCCTTTTAGCCCCGAGTCCCTACAGCAGGCCGGAGATTGATTGACCAGGATAATTCAAGGGTAGTGTCAGATTAGCTTGGCACCTTCAGGCACCAAGCTAATCTGGCACTACCCTTGAATTATCATGGTCAATCCACCTCCTGCAACTGATACATAGTCGTTAAGTAACACTTCCAAAATTTTGGAAATGGGACCTTGGGGCTAAAAGGGTTAATTACATTTTCAGTCACAGAGCTAGATCGGACTATTCAGTAGACTATAAAATGAACTAGTATTCAATAAATAAACAGAAATAACGCCCTGGTTTCATGAGAACTAATGCAAAATGAATAAATAAACAGAAATAAATCCCTGGTTTCATGAGAACTAATGCAGAATGATGAATATCACAGAGTTAAATGAGGCAATGCCTTGAAAAGAACCAATGAGGTAGTGATTGATTGCACAGAGCTGGATGGACAAAGCTCATTGAAACTGTCGAGGTCTTGATGAATTGCAGTGCTGTTAATGTTATCTCAATTAGCCCTGACAGGCTGAAATACTGTATAGAGAGTATAGACTCTGCTCTTGAACTGTCATGCTCATAATTGAACATTTTACTTCAAGAGTAGTGTCTTATTAACTCTTCTGCAGGCAGTTTAGCGCCATCTACTTTGCTTTGCACTACAGAAACAAATTGCTGTGTTATCTCAGGGTTCCTGGGCATATATCTGATTGGCTTGCTGCTTCTCTAGAGGTCCCTGCTAGAGCATTGTGTGTGGTTGAAACACATTCCTAATACTAATTTAACATGTTGAGCCCTAAGTTGAAAATCCTAAATGTGGACTGAAGAATACAAGACAGTTCAGGAGACGGATCGACCATGATAGTTCAAGGGTGGTGCCAGAATAGCTTGGCACCTGGTGGCACCAAGCTATTCTGGCGCCATCCTTGAACTATCATGCATGGTCGATTAGTCTCCTGTTCTTCTATGTCATGGTTCAATAAACCGAATATAAAATATGACATGCTGGACTACTTGCTTGCAATTTTATGAACTCTTTGCATGTTGGTAGCGGTTTTAGTCGTGCTGATTACTGTAGGAATCATCCCGACTTGAACCGCTATGACACACAAAGGTTTAACAGTCCTAACTGAATTTCATTTCCTTGTTTTCTACAGGAAGAGGAGGAGGAAATCAAACTTGAAATCAATGTCCTCAAAAAGGTAAAGTTTTCCTGTTACTTACATTCAGTTGAAAGATTGCATTGCTAGTATGCCAGTGTGCGTATGAAAAGTGAATTTGTTTACTGGTAGGCACATGTATGATAATGCAATTACAATCTGTATGTGGCATGTATCAAATGAGTTTATCTATGATTTTCTATCAGAACCCTTTCATTGGATCTGCTCAGTGTTTTGACCAGTATTTGACAAAAACCTGAGCGTGTCACTGTTGCTGTTGCTGTTCGGCAGCTTAATCTTATGTTCTGTGTTTGCAGTTCTCACACCACAGAAATATAGCAACATACTACGGTGCTTTCATCAAGAAAGGACCACCTGGAAAAGACGATCAGTTATGGGTAAGTCAAACAAATTGCCATGCAGTTTTTCGTCATACAAATTTTACACAAAATGTGTAGTTTTACACAATTAGCTAATGAGTAGACTTAATTTTGCAGCTAGAGGCTGGAACATGTGAAATCATAAGTTTAACTCATTCAGCCCTGATGCACTACAGAGGGAGATGGGTCGACCATCTAGCTATATGCAAAATATCTGGTTAAAATTAAAAAAATTACAGACTCCAGTGTGGATCAACTGTCCTTTTGTGAAATGGCCATTTTCTCGCCAATGAGCATCTTAATCAAAACATCGAAAAAAATCTCTCGAGATGATTCTTTTAGGGACAATATCCTAAAATTTCAAGCTTGTCTGTCCTGAAACGTGGGCTCTAGTCGCTGTGACACACACACACACACACACATGCATGCACACACACACACACATACAGGTGCCAAAAAGATGTTCTCTAGCAAGGTTTGCGTAGCTAGACGTGACGTCATTTTTATCTTGTTACTTCTTTGCCAGAATTTCTGCCCTGCATGCCAAAAACGTCATGTGCATGCTCCCGAATGCACTCCAACTAGCCCCATTTCAAAGTCTACCATATTTTCAATATGGTAGACAAAAACATCACATTATGAAGGGCTGTAAATTCTTTATTGCATAAGGCATGGTTGTAGCTCTGTGTTCATGTAGTTCTTGACTAGTCTTAGTTGTTTCTCTTTATGTGGCTGGGGCACACACATTTTGGCACCCCAGCTGTCATATGAATCTTCAACCAAGCCTTAAACAATAAAGAGTTTACAGCTTGTACATAACATTAACTCTTTAGCTGTGCTGGCCATTTCATGCCAAGTAAGTCATGCACAGAGACAATAGACACTTGATGAAAGATGTTTGACCTTTTTTTTCTGGCAGCTGGTCATGGAGTTTTGTGGTGCAGGTTCAATAACAGACCTTGTCAAAGGTAAGTGTACCCCTGAGAAATTTATTTCTTGTTTGGTTTCAACCCTTTCTGTCGGTAGCACTTTTTGCTGAGGTGATTCTGGCAGGAATCACCTCAGCAAGAAGCGCTACCAATAGCAACTTAAACTTTTTTGGGGTAAATTAATCCTGTCAGCCCCTACACAGAACAATGAATAGATCAACCAGCATGATAGCTCAAGTATGGTACCAAGACAAGGCATAGGTACATATATGCCATCTGTCCCTTATGTGTGACGTACATGTTTATGCCATGTTGTGGGCTTGCAATTTGTTACCATCAAGAAAGCGTAATGTTATTATTTGTGTACATTTTTGTCCAGCATTGAGTGGTTTCTCTTTTGAGTGTAGATTTACAGCAAATTCAGCTTTGAGCTACCACCCTTATGGGAGATCACTGGTCATTAACCCATTACATAATGAGGCTGATTTAAAAAAAAATTGCTTATTGTCCTATGAAGGCTACATTACAGACTAGGAGATAGATCAACCGTTTTAGTTCAAGGGTGATGCCATAATAGCTAGGCGCCTGAGGCGCCAAGCTATTCTGGCACTACCCTTGAACTATCAGTCAAAATTTATTTCAAGCAATGGGTGTGTCAAGATGAAAAGGGTGAAAGACCATCATTTAGGTGGCTGTCAGCGTCACCGAAATGATGGTCTTTAATCCTTATCATTCAGAATACACCAGTGTGTGAAATAAGTTTGACTAAAATAGTTCAAGGGTAGTGCCAGAATAGCTTGGTGCCTCTAGGCGCCAATTTATTCTGGCACCACGCTTGAACTAAAGCCATTGGTCTATATCCTTATCTGTAAGTAATATATGTAGCTTACATATGGCAGTGTACAAATTTGAAGCTTTTAGCCTCAGTATGATATGGGTTAATGACAGGTGGCACTTTTTGCCCTTCAAGACTTCTCTTTGGAAAGCACCTGACCACTCTTTCTACTGAATACTGTGTATATCAGTGCTTGTCTCCTAAATGGCCTGTAGCCTGAGCAATAGAAAAGTCCATATTTGGAACGTGATTCGTGAATCAGTAAAAATTGATGCGTGCATTTTGAACATGTGTTGCAGCAACAAAAGGGAATTCTCTGAAGGAGGAATGGATAGCCTACGTCTGTCGAGAAATTTTGCGTGTAAGTTGTAATTCACATTAGAAGAGTGACAGCCAAGCATGCAAACTGCGAAGAAAAATCCTGTGAAATGCTTTCTTTATTGTTTCTTTTGTATGTATTTAACTTTTGTCTTGAATGTTAGTTACAGACGCCCATTTACTGGTGTGGGTTATTTTTATGCCATTCATGTGTTTATGCCCATTATTGCTACTGACATTACCTCTCAGCTGAAAAGACGTGCAGTTACACATCTTTGCTGCCGATAAGTATCGTCAGAAGCAGTCAAGGGCTTAACTCATTTGAGACGTGCTGCCTCCGGATACGCAGCTTTGAGCAGTGTATCCGGAGGCGGCACATCTCAAATGAGTTAACTGCTTCGTTATAATGCGTTTAAATTTACAAGTTAGTTTAGAAAACATGTGACATGAATGCATTTTCCCTTGTTTTTCCAGGGCTTGGCTCATCTGCACAATTCCCGAGTTATACACCGGGACATCAAGGGTCAGAATGTGCTTTTGACAGACAATGCAGAAGTCAAACTCGGTAACCACCATTGGTCATGAGTGCTTATGATCCTTAACTCATTTGAGACGTGCCGCCTCCGGATAAGCGGCTTTAAGCTGCGTATTTGGAGGCGACACGTCTCAAATGAGTTAAACTGTCAGAATTTTTTGCAGAGCAGAACACCTCCATGGGGGGGGGGGGGGGGAGGGGGGTGAGGAAGGGGGGAATGAGGGGGAGAGGGTGGTGGTGGGTGGGGGGGGGGGGGGGGGGGTTGGGTTGTATAGGAGATAATCTGTGTGTTGAAATATATTGTGCACAAGGGGGTTAAATCATACATTTGAAATGGAGATTCTGACAGTTTGCTGGAGCTTGTCTTTTGCAGTAAATGTACCTTGTTTTAACAAACTGCAGAACATTTATTTTTTTTACAGTACTGTTTTGTTGTTTATGCCAAAGTATGATTAAACTGAATGAACTTAACTATCCATTAAATGACAAATATACATACATGGAAACTTTTCAGTTGGATAGTACAGTTTATTAAACTTGGATTATTGTCTCATTTTCAGTGGACTTTGGTGTGAGCGCCCAGCTTGACAAGACCATTGGTCGACGCAACACATTCATTGGCACACCTTACTGGTGCGTCTTGTTGATGGTTCTGGAATAAGCCATTATTATTTATTGTTGGTGGGTAAAAGCACTTGCAGTTGGTATGAAATGAAGGTAATGAAACTATTTGTAATGCAGTTGATATAAAATAAAGGTAACAAAACTATTTGTTTTCTATTGCAAGCATTAGCAATTAACTTGTTCAAGTTTAAAGAAATAGTTCTACAGCCCTCCAGAGTTGGGTGTAAATTTTGCATGACTCTCAGAACTGAATGTCTTCCATTACGTAGAATTCTGGGTGTCAAAGGGTTAACCCTTTTAGCCCTGGGACCCTGCAGCAGGAGATGGATTGATCATGATAATTGAAGGGTAGTGCCAGATGAGCTTCGTGCCTCGAGGTGCCAAGCTCGTCTGGCATTACCCTTCAATTATCATGATCAATCCATCTCCTACAATTGGTACATAGTCGTTAGACAATACCTCTAAAAATTTGGCAATGTGGCCATGGGTTAAGAGGATTAAAGTTGTCTTTTCCATGGTGGGCTTTGAGTGCTATAATTCACTGGTGCGATGGGTTCTTTGCCCTGCTTTAACCCCTTCCCTGCCGATGTACGTACACTTCGAGTCTGATGTCTTTGTTCAGCCTATGTCCCAAAAAAATAAATCCACTGTTTTCATCGAAACGCCTGCAATTTGATCTATTTCAGAAATCATCTAATGTGTTGCAATTGTCCTTTCCAAGCATTGTTTCTTTGTTAAGATCTTCTTTGCGTTTGACACGCTTGGTTTGGATTTCAGGATGGCGCCTGAAGTAATAGCCTGTGATGAAAACCCAGATGCCACATACGACAACAGGGTATGAGCTACATGTGCTACATGTCATATGGCATTTTGCAGTCGGTCTTTATTTTCTGTACATTGTACTGTAATATCCCTTGGCTGTCTAGCTTGTTTATCAAGGTGATGCCAACAGGAATCACAGTGACAGAAAGCCCTACCAAGAGCCAAGCGATATCTAGATCACTGTAAATAAACATTTATTTTTTAACCCTTATCATCCTGATACACTCACTGCTTAAAATAAATTTGACTGACAGTTCAAGGGTGGTGGCAGAATAGCTTGGCACCTGAGGCGCTAAGCTATTCTGGCGCCACCCTTGAACTAAAATAGTTGATCTATCTCCTAATCTGTTAATGTAGCCTTCATAGGACAATAAGCAGTTTATACAAAATCAGCCTCAGCATGTAATGGGTTAATGGGTTGGGACACAACCGTACTTCAGTTTTGTTATGACTGTATGGACATGTTGTAGCTTTAAAGTAGTGACGTTTATTTTTATCATGTGTGTTATTTTTTTGGCTAGTAATACTAATAGATAGGTGTGTTCACTTCCTAACTGTGATAAAACGTTTAACCTTTTTTCACAGTTAGGAAGTAAACACAGCAATCTATTCCTTTTAACATTTCAGACTAAGATTAACGATTTGGAAGCTCAGTTACGGAATAGTAAACAGTTCAGCCATGATAGTTCTAGGTTGGTATACTATTATGTAATAGATTCTACAGCCTAGTTCTAGAAGAGCCAAGCTATTCTGGTAGTGCCTTTGAGTTTGAACTATCCGTTCATGGTCGATCTAGCTCTGACCACTGTCAGGGCTGCACGAGTGAAATGATAAATATAAGTTGTCTGTTTTATTTTCAGAGTGACTTGTGGTCTCTGGGCATTACTGCAATAGAAATGGCTGAAGGAAAGCCACGTAAGTACTCAATTTTTGTTCTGGAAATCGTCCACACTTTTAACCTCCTGATGGCCAGCTGACTTGAATAAAATCTCTGAAACCATGCAAAATTGCAAACACTTTTTTGAGCCCCTGCAGTCACCGTGTTTCATAATGTTTCGTGTGTTTTGCTTAGCCGGCTTCCATTGATATCGGCTTTCATCGGGCAGAAATCTGCCTGAGGAAAGCAGATATCAGTGGAGCCAGCAAGAGGCATAGAACTTCATGAACAAAGTGACTGCAGTGGCGTATGTAGGTCTATGCCTCTCCCAGTCACTTGCTTGGAACATCCCTGCAGTCAAAGGATTAACCTGATCAGTGCCGAGAAAATGTGAACAGCACCCAACTGTAAGAGATATACATCCTCATGAAACCCTGCAGTTGTGGAGGCTGATGAGGATCTATGCCTCTTGCTGACACCACTCCGAATCCATGTTCCTGTTACATCTAGGTTTTTTGTGTGCGTCTAGAATAAATGAAGATTGCAGAAACTGAGTCTGCGTCAGCTGGCACTGAACGAGTTTAAAGCTACAATCTTTAGCCTTAACCCCCTTGTGCATGCAGGGGGTGGTGGTACCGTTCACTTTACTGGTGACTGCATCCACAAGGGTTGTTAACCCATTTAGCGCTGGGACCCTGCAATAGGAGATGGATTGATCATGATAATTCAAGGGTAGTGCCAGATGAGCTTGGCACCTGAAGGTGCCAAGCTCATCTGGCACTACCCTTGAATTATCATGATCAATCCATCGCCTACAACTAGTACATAGTCGTTAGACAATCCCTCTAAAAGTTTGGAAATGCAGCCGTGAAGTTAAGAGGGTTAAGCAACAATGAATGCTACGGTAGATATTTTGTTTGTGAATCTCTTGTATGATATTTTAAACCCAGGGGAAAAGTATGTCCTTGAAAGTACATGTAGTTTGTGTGGTGGGAGACGAAAATCAGCTTGTGCATATTAACCCATATACTGAGGCTAAAAGCTTCCAATTTGTACACTGCCATATGCGAGCTACATTATAGTACTTACAGATAAGGATATTGACCAATGGCTTTAGTTCAAGGGTGGTGCCTAGGGGTGCCAAGCTATTCTGGCACTACCCTTGAACTATTTTAGTCAAACTTATTCACACACTGGTGTATTCCGAATGATAAGGGTTAAAAGGATGAAGGGAAAAAGTCCATTATGTTATTGATAACTCACTTTTAGCGAGCCGCATCCTTTACCCTTTCTATCCTGACACACCTTGCATAAAAATAAAATGTGACAGGGATAGTTCAAGGGTGGTGTCATAGTAGCTTGGTGCCCATAGGCTATTCTGGCACAAGCTATTCTGGCACCTCCCTTGAACTAAAATGGTAAATCTGTCTCCTAATCCGTAAAGTGGCTAAAAAAGGGGATTACTGTAAATTTCTTGTGTGCAGCTCTCTGTGATATGCACCCGATGCGGGCACTCTTCCTTATACCCAGAAATCCACCACCTCGGCTCAAAAATCCTACTAAATGGTAAGACACTGTCTTAAGTCAGCATGGCTTTATAGTCAGATTGACCCCTTTTTACATGCAGCCATCAGTACTGTATGCAGAACCGGTGGCTGCATACTCAAGAGGTTAAGATGGTGTTTCAAGCATATGCACATTACAAGGTCATAACTACACATCACTTTCTTTGGTAGATCAGCAGATTATGGCAATGAATTACGTTTATTTTCTGCTATAGTTTTTCCAGTTTGAATGCAGAATTTAGAATGTTTTATCTTTATTCAGTAAATGTTGCAGACTGTGTGACAAGGTTGGATATTCAGTCTACTTCAACACTTCAGATACAAAGAAAAGTTGGGTCCCCTGGCGATTCAGTATATTCTGACTTTCAGTGTTTTGTTTGTAATTTACTTAGCTTCCAACAGACTTTGGAATAAGTAACAATTTTGGGCCTCCTGGTGTTTGGTATGTGTGAAGTTTACTGTGCATGTGCTAGTCTGTGATTTTGGACCTTACGGCTTGCAGCCGTAAGGTTCAAAATCGCAGACCAATAAATATACTGTCTGTCTCCCTTCAGGTCCAGCAAGCTGCACAACTTTGTGGAGTCGTGCCTGATAAAAGACTACACTGCGCGACCCAACACCGAACAACTGCTGAAACACCCGTTCATCCGTGACCAGCCCACCGAGCGCCAGACGCGCATCCAGCTCAAAGACCACATTGACAGACACAAGAAGAACAGGAAAGGTGAGATGGAAATTATTTTTGCACAGCTAATTTAATAGTTTTGTAATAATAAAAAATAATTAACCCGTGCACTGTTATTAGTTCAACAGGAATCGTCTTGATAAAAAGTGCTACCAGCAGTCCAAGTGTGCAAATCTTTTTGATGGGGTGGGTGAGATGATGTAGCACCTTGCGTTTGCCTTTTCCCACCTATTCATTTTGTTGAGTGTTTGAGGTTTAATGTGTCTGCATTGTTTGTTTTCCTCAGGTGAAGACCATGAGACAGAGTATGAATATGAAGGCAGTGATAATGAAGAGGAGGATGAGAGTACCATGCCAGGGGAACCAAGGTACAAGCCTGTTATCATGATGATGATAAATTATGATGTATGATGAAGATGTATGATGATGATCGTCATCATCATCATCATGATTTACTTTTTTTTTGTTGGAAACCCTATGTGTGTTGTTAGCGCCTTTTTTCGGGGTGATTCATGCAGAATTTGGGAAATGCGATCATGGAGTTAGGTGGGTAACTTGTTTTTGTGTTGTTCCAGCTCCATCCTACAGATCCCGGGAGAGAGCACCCTGAAGCGCAACTTCCAGCAGATTCAGGAACGAGAGGCAAAGCGAGCCGAGCCACGCCAGTCACGCCAGTCCCAGCACGCCCAGCCCCGCCCCCTGTCCTCCCACCACCCCCCCTACCACCAGCCCCCACCACCTCAACCCATCCCCGTCCACCACGCCCCGCCCCACATTGTCCCACAGCCTGCGACGTCCGTCTCGCATCACGTGGCTCACCACCACAATCCCCCGCGGCCAGGGTCCAGCCACATCCAGAGCAAGCCGCTGCCGGCTCTCCCGCAGGCATCGTCGTCACCTCACGAGCCAGGTGCTAAACAATTCCCAATGCAGCGTCTGATTGGTGAGAAGATTCTGTTTCAGCATGTCCAAGTGGCTGTTGGCTGCATGCCCTGTTCTGATTGGCTGCTCGCTGCCTTCCTGCACTGGTTGACTGTTTGCTGCATGCATGTTCCAACTGGCTGTTTAACCTGTTCAGTGCTGAAAAAAATTTGAACACACCCAACTGCAAGAGGCATAGATCCTCATGAGCCCCCGCAGTTGCGGGGGCTCATGAGGATCTATGCCTCTTGCTGACACCACTTTGTATCAATGTTCCCAGGACAGCTGGGACTTGTTGATGTTGAATTGATGAGGACTGCAGAAACACAGTTTCCATCAACAAGCACCGAACGGGTTAATGCATGCTTGGTGTTGTTGCTGCGATGCTGGTTTTGGATGGATATGGACGCTGGATTGGTTTAGCGGTGTGGTTGCTTCATTGGTTTTTCTCCTTCAGTTCTGGAACATGATGAGCAACACCCAAATGCAAGAGGCATAGCTGTTCATGAGTCTCTGCAGTTGCTGGGGTTCATGATGATTTATGCCTCTTGTCCACCTCATTCACACCCACAAATGCCTCTGGCAGCGAATCTGTGATGGTTCTCCTTGATTCTGGCAGTGCAGGTTTTGGGCTGTGGACGTTACATTGGTGCTGTTGCATGCCCTTGTTTGCGCCTGTTGTCATTTTTTGTGCACTTGGATGGTTTGTAGGCTGTTGCATACCAGTGGTCCCTCTTGTCTGCTAGAGGCATCCTGAATGCCTGAAGACCCATGTTGGCATCAAGATACCTGTTAACCCCTTCATTGCTGGAAAAATTTGAACTTCATCCAACCGAACAAGGTATGGATCCTCATGAGCCCCTGCAATTGCGGGAGCGCATGAGGCTCTATGCCAGTTGCTGAAAGTGAAACCTCTTTCCATCCATGTTCCTTTGATGCTTGGGGGTCATTTATGTTGCATTTACAATTATTTCAAAAACACACTCTCAGTCCATTGAAGGTTAACCCCTTATGCCAGCGGCCGCATGCTTAGTCACACAGTCTTTCTCATCATCAGTCTCCTGTAAGTCATTCACCTGGACAAAGCCCTGGAATTGTGATTGGCTAGTTGTTTTGTAATCAGTGGCTGACTCAATAAAATTTTGACTGCACACCTGGCATACTGGTTGCCATGATGAATAGAGGGAGACAACCAATGTGCATGCCCTGTTGTGTCCAAATACGGCATGAAGAAATCTTTGGTCACGTGATTGCTTGGGAATCTGGCCACATATCTGAGTGAGCTTGAATCCTGCTGACGGTAGTGGTTTTTGTTGCGATGATTCCTGCAGGAATAACAACAGCCTGACATCCTGCAGGAATAACAACAGCCTGACATCCTGCAGGAATAACAACATCCTGACATCCTGCAGGAATAACAACACCCTGACATCCTGCAGGAATAACAACATCCTGACATCCTGCATGAATAATCTTGACAAAAACTGCTACTGACATCCAAAGGGCTTATGGTGTTCCTGTAGTGGAGCACTTAGATTAGTGGATTTAACCCATATCGTACTGAGACTAAAAGCTTCAAATTTGTACACTGCCATTATGCAAGCTACATTATAGTACTTACAGATAAGGATATAGACCGCTGGCTTTAGTTCAAGGGTGGTGCCAGAATAGATTGGCGCCTAGAGGCGCCAAGCTATTCTGGCACTACCCTTGAACTATTTTAGTCAAACTTATTTTACACACTGGTGTATTCCGAATGATAAGGTTAAGCTTGCTCAAGGTGTTCCTGTATCGAAGTGCTTAGTGGTTTGTGCAGGATTTAAACTCACTGAAGGTGAAGATTGATTGATTGTACATTGCTTAACGTCCCGACAGCAACAAGGCTTTCTCAAGACGTGCCTGCACTGCTTGTGAAAAAAAAAACTAAACAGAAAATTGAATGTATGTCGCCAGCCGGTCAAATACGTTAAATAAACCTACAACATGGGGCCTAAATAAAGCTAAGACCATTTAGCAACACACATCCAATATCAAGAGCTACAGGCAGTGCAGACAGTAGGGAGAGTTTTAAAAAGGCAAATACAGGTGAATGGACAAAGGGTAGACAGAAACACATGCCCCAGAATAGAGAGAAAAACCCACCCTGTGGGGCTGACCAGGGTGACCCTGGGAACTAAAAAATACCTAACCCCACCCAAGTCCCCCAGGGCAGACCCGGGTGGGGGACTGAAGGTGAAGAAGTACCCAACGGAGAAAGAAACACGCTTAGAAAAGACGGGTACAACACAATTTATTAATATTTCGGGTAAATACCCTTTGTCAAAATAGACAAACAAACAAACAGAGAGATTAGCCGCTACTTATCTTCATTGGCAGAAGGAATGTGGCAACTCTGGATTTCACTGAAGGTGTTCCTGTAAAGGCTTCCCTACACGGAGAAACGAAATGTACAAGAAACGAAACATTTTCATTGCATCGAAATGCCTTCTCCGCACACGCAGAAACGCGGTGAAAATTCATTTCGATTGGTATAGGGGAAGTAACTCTTCACTGACACATGCTCTGGTTTGTATCGGTGGACATCGGGTCATATTTCTGACTACTGACGCTTAAAAACTAAACATATAAGACATGTGTGCCTTCACTTACACAATTAAAGTGAATTGCCAACCATATCGAATAAACGTAAGCGCTTTTGAATGCGTAAACAGGGCTGGTTCAAGTGAATCGAGGATGCCGCCGTCTCGAAGCGATAGCTGCCATCTTGTAGGCGGCTTCGCAGAGCAGCCGATGAAAGTGGGATTCAGAAAACTGACCTAAAATCATATTTTGGTGGTACTTTAGTAATGATACTTGATAGATTCCATTTCGAAAATGATTTCTCCGCTTAAATCTTACAGAATCGTGCGTCACATCATGCAATTCTAGCCATAATAGATCTGACTCCACGGCATCGCTTTACCGTTGCTATCTTCAGTGTGTGGGCTTGAATGACGTCAGATTGGGGTGTGACCGAGCGGACGACGCTGATTGGGCGAAGGGTAGAAATGTTTCGGCGAAATGTTTCGTGAATAGAGACAGGTTCTATTTCGTGAATGTGTCGTTTCGCATTTCGTGAAACGGTGAAATGTTGGAGAAATGTCTGAAATGCGGACATTCGACGAAATGTTTCGTTTCGTTTCTCCGTGTGAAGAAGCCTTAAGGGAGTACTGTGGTTTAGTGGTTTGTGTGGGATTTAAAACATTTAGCCCCATTCAAGGGTAGTGCTGGATTGGTTTGGCACCTTCAGGCACCAAGCTAATCTAGCACTACCCTTGAATTATCATGGTCAATCTATTGCCTGCAACTGGTACATAGGAGTTGGGTAACACCTCCAAAATTTGGGATATATGGCCATGCAGCTAAATGGGTTAATCTTGCTCAAGCAACGGACTCCCTGGTAGATCAGGTGGTAGAATATCAGACTGGTTTTAAAGGTCACAGGTTTAAACACAAAATTTATTAAGACCCTTTTCAGTGCCCCGTTTTTGTAATCTTCAATGTAATCTGCTATGACTTTCAGCCCATATATTTTTTTAAAACTTTTTGGCTGTCAGCGTTTTTGTTGTGGTAATTCCTGCACGAATCTATTTGGTGGAAAGGGCTACGGTCAGCCAAAGTGTTAACATTGTTTATCTGTACCTTGGATCTTGTGGTCTTTTATTATGTTCTCTGTCTTTTTGCTATTGTGGTCGTTGATGTTGTGTTCTGTGTATGTTTATTCAAATCACTGTCTGAGGGCATGTGCTTATCTTGTCTTTATTTTTTTTTCTTGAATGGATATAAGCGCTTGGTGGAATCGCTTTGGTGCGCACTGCCGCCTTTCAGACAACACTGAGTAGTTTTGTTTTTAAATGATTTCCAGTTTATTTGTCATGGCGCATGTACGGTAGGTGCAAATGTTGATGCAAGTTTGACCAAACTTTGCTTTACCGTTTTGCAAAATTCTTTCTTCATCATGCATGTATTTAAATTTTTGTGTGTTTGCTGTATCTAATGGTATATTTTTGTGCTTAGTAAGTAGTTTGAGTGTAGTTGAACTTTTTTGCATGTCTTGAAATTGTGTAACCATTTCTGCGTTTTTGTTTTTGTATATTGGACGTTAAGTTTACAGTGTTGAGTTAATGTATTTTGAAAACATGATGACAAACATAGTTTCACCAATGATTCGCTGAGACCAAACAGGCAGTCAGCTCACACCAAGTCTTATATGAATGAATGAAAGTTTTTATTTGGAGGAAAAGCATGCAGGTTCCGATGTAATCCTGCATCAGATGGCAACGTATATAAGAAAAAGTACACAACGTATCGAGTCATGGATAATTTTTTTTTAGTACCTGGTTAACCCCATTGGCTTGTCCGGTATCTCTTTATGTTGTGATGATTACTGCAGGAATCATTGCGACCAAAAGAGCTGTCGACAGCAAAGAATTAACCCTCTTAATCCCATGGCCGCATTTCCAAACTTTTGGAGGCATTGTCTAATGACTATGTACAAGTTGTAGGAGATGGATTGATCATGATAATTCAAGGGTAGTGCCAGATGAGTTTGGCGCCTTCAGGCGCCAAGCTCATCTGGCACTACCCTTGAATTATCATGATCACTCCATCTCCTGCTGCAGGCTCCCAGGGTTAAATGGGTTAAAAAAGGATCTTTCATTCAGTATGTTCTGCATAAAAAAAAAAGAAGTTTTTGCAAGGTTTTATCTGCAACACAGCGCTATACACACGTTCACAATGTTTACATTCCTTGTTCAAATACAAGTAGCAGATTGAGGGATGTAGCAAGTGGGACTGACATTTGGATTTTTTCCCCCTGTTTTTGATAATATTCTTTGTGTTACAGTGATGCCAGACCCACAGAATCCATCGTCCAATGCTGGACGGCCCATGCAGCCAAACCCTACCAAGGCGGCTGGAATGTTTGGTGGGCCCATCAACAAACCAGAGGTGAGAGAAGGCAGTAGAGAATATGCTGCACTTGCCAAGCTTGTTACCATGTGAAGTTATTTTAGAAAAAAAAAGTGTTCTGGACCTCAGAAAAGGTGTTGGTATCTGTAGCCGACTTTTCTTATATTTTATGTGTCTGACCTTGTTATATGCGAAGTGTATTGTAACATTATAATTATTATTATTACTGTTATTATTGATATTATTATTGTTAACTCATTCTGCCCACGACACACTACAGCAAGATATAGCTGGACCATGATAATTAAAGGGTGGTGGCAAAATAGCTTGGTGCCTTTAGGTGCCAAGCTATTCTGCCACCACCCTTGAACTCTCATGGTCGATCTGTTTCCTGAAATGTAATGCAGTCCTCAGAGGATAACTCCAATATGTGGGTATTTCGTAACTGGGGCACAATGAGTTAAGCTGATCATTATTATTCCCCAGGACTTGGAGAGGATAGCAGCCCAGCTGAGCCAGATGGGGGCGGTGGAGCGCGAAGCCAAGGCTATCATTGTGGAGGATGATGAGGATGATGATGATGATGAGGAAGATGAAGAGGAAATCCACAGGGATGGCACTCTGCCTGCCTCAGAGCCTGCCAGACCTTTGTGAGCATTTTATACTTTAATAGAATTTAATAAAATAAATTACTTCCTAATTTAATTTCCCACGCCTGGAATCATGTAGGCGATTGTTTTTTTTTAAAACATCAGTCAGTAATTACAAACTCCTCTTCCTCTGCTATCTAGGTGAACTTATTGACTGGTAATGATGATACCATATACACATCGTTTTCATGGAGCAGTATTGTTAGCAGCAATCACAGGGTTAACCCTTTTAGCCACAAGGTCCCATTTCTCAAATTTTGGAGGTGGTGCCTAACGACTATGTGCCAGTTGTAGGAGATGGATTGATCATGATAATTCAAGGCGCCAAGCTCATCTGGCACTACACTTAAATTATCATGATTAATCATCTCCTGCTGCAGGGTCCCAGGGTTAAAAGGGTTAGGGTCATGGAATGAATGACAGATTAAAGGGACCACTTCACTATCTTGCAAGTACAGGCTGTAAGCACAGTAATATTGTTATTATTTTTGTGCAAAATGTCTGAAACCAAAGGATTTGACTAACAATATTTTTGTTGCATGGCCATCTCGAACCCCATCCATAGTCAGTAAGGTTTACATTTGGTGCGAATCACTGCACAGCTGTTTAGATGATCAAATCTGGTGGGGGTCTACCTGTAGGCTGGGGGTATAGGGCCGTTGCAGGTGCAGACCTTGTTTACTTGTTGCAAGTTTCAGTTAAATTTAACAGGTATTTGTAATGTTTCAGCATCACAACGAGCGTGTGACCACAGCTGTAGATCATACAAGTGTAAGCATAAGTGTTGTGCAGGCATTGTGAAGTGTATTTCATGCATTTTCTCACACTGGCTGTCTCCCGCGATTCACTGCCACTGGTCAGCGGCAGGAATCAAGGGAGACAACCAGTGTGGATTTTATACGGTGCTGATTCGACTTTTGTGTTTTGTTTGTTGCAGCCCAGCACATGGCTTCGGTGAGGACACTCTTGAAACACACTCGTCTATTATCATACATGAAGGTACAACAGTGACATTTTGTAATGTAGAGAGGCCCTTTTTGTTTCCAGTACAATAGAAGAAGAAGAAAATCAAAGAAGAAATGTTATTTAATCTCCTTGCGCATACTGCTACTGGTAATGTTTGCTTGACCGGTGGCCACATGCATAAGGGGTTTAATGTAGGAACATTTCATGAAGATCTCGCAGAAGTCAGCTGGAAAAGCACACACATTACTACAGTGAAACAAGTGTCTGTATTGAGTAGAGTGTGGTCTTCCCTCCTGTACTTTTGTCTCCCCTTTTCTATTTTTTTGTTGCATGATACTCTTATCTTTAAACACAATTAGCTTTTAACTCTTGCTAGTTGCGCCTCATCCTGATAAATTGCAAGAAGCCATGCATCCAAATGTGGCAGGTCTCAATATGAGTTCACTTTCTCTGTACCATACAGACTTTTACAATTCACACGATCATGCAGACTTGGAACTAACCTGGAACCATCCTTGTTTGTGTTCCTCAGTTGGCCTTTACAGTGAACAATTTAACTCATTTGAGATGTCCCAATTCCAGATACGTGGCATAAAGCAGCATATCTGGATGTGACACGTCTTGAATGTGTTAATAGAATCTTTGTGTCTACAGTCTTAGTCTTTTGATCTGTACAGTTGATCTCTTGCAGATAATCTCTTTGTTTTTGTTCAGTTTTCAGGCTTTTTCTTACCTCATTGATAGGTCTGTTTCTGAATGCATTTGACTCTGATACAAAAACACACAGTGGATTGAACATGATAGTTTAGGGGTGGAGCAAGAAGAGCTTAGTGCTGCAATATGCTAGGCGTTTTTTTTTACACCACGCTTAGGTGAATTAACATGGTCAATCTGTGTGCTGAACTGATACATCATTTCCAGAATACGACTCACCGATTAGAAATCTACTGCACAGCTTAACCCTTTTAGCCCCATGAGTGCATTTCCCAAATTTTGGAAGTGTTACTTAGTGACTATGTACCAATTGCAGGAGGTGGATTGACCATGCTTATTCAAGGGTAGTGCCAGATTAGCTTGGCGCATGAAGGTGCCAAGCTAATCTGGCACTACCCTTGAATTATCATGGTCAGTCCACCTCCAGCTGTAGAGCGTTGGGGCTAAATGGGTTAAACAGGCGATGGATTGACCATGATAAATTATGAGTTGGCACCTCAGAGTTGTGAATCAGGAACATCCCCATACTACATGTCACACGCAGTAGAAAGTGAAATATTTCAGCTGTTTTTCTTTGAATCTTTGCACGCTATCAGATGCCATACAGCCGCCTCTGCCAGGCAGTTATGACGTAAATCTGACCAAAGTGAACGAGGATGATGGGGAGAGTACTCTGATCGCCAGACGGGTGAGTACCGGTTTGGTTGTCTCCCTTCCAAAGAATTCCAGGGTTCCACATGCGTGCTAGTCTTTTGGTCCTTAATCAAGGAGAATGACATCCGGATACGCCGCTTAAGCCGCTTATCTGGATGCTGTTCGTCTCGAATGAGTTAAAGCCTGTTCGGCTGTAAGATCCAAATTCACAGAAAAAAACATTTTGATTTACAAACTTCTATGGAGGTCACATGATTGTGTGTTACCATGCAATTAATGGGGAAAATGGAGCGTTTTAGGGCCAGATTGTTTACATTTTGGATGCAGATGTATGCAGGTCATGAAAATTCGACTTGATGATGGTCCAAGGGTAGTGCAAGATTAACTCTTTGGCTGTCGGTAGGATTTGTTTCTTCAAAAACATTACCGATGACATGACCTTATGGGAGATGTCTACTACTTACGCAATTCTAGCCTAAGAGCTTGTTGTGTTACCACACAACCCGGGAGGCACTCGGGGAACCCCGAGGGGGCCGAGAGTTATCTCCCGATACTTCCCATCTGGGACAGAGTACCCATAATCCTTCAGTCAGTCTACTTAGGCTTACGCTGTTCAGACGTGTTTGCTCTAGCCTACGGACTTGGGAATTTCGACCGGGTCGCCGGTCGTCGACGGCCTTGGTTCTTCGCTTGAATTCTTCTTCGTCCGTCCTCCCTGTGCCTCGCGTGGCTCTGGTGTCCCCTTTTCGTTGGCAGCTGCCCGTTGGCTGCTTGTTCTGGCCTGGGCTGTGCTGTCTGCTTCGCTGTGACTTCGCCGCGCGTGCCTTGGTTGAGATTTTCTCCCCCCTTCCCCGGTCCCGTGCCGGGAAAAGGTAAGGTAGTTGGGTGGGCCCTCGGCCGGTCCCCGCGCTGGGCACTGGTTGAGCAGGCTCGAAGGCGGTTTTCTTCGGCGCGGTTGCTTTGCGCCAAGATTCTTGACTTTTACTTGGCGGGCCTCGCGCCCGTTCCCTATCTCCTTCCGTGTTGGTGTGGCATTATTATTTAACAGGGTCAAAATCTCCCTTTCTCAAAAGAGGGCGTTTACGCGTGAGGAAAGGAATGAGACGTTTTTAGCTGGAACGGTCATTCTTAAACGGCTCAGATCCACAGGTGGTCAGCTTCGTTTTCCAAGATGGCGTCTAGCGATGCAGAGCACCTTTTCCTCGCGGTTAAAACCTCTAATGGAATGGGAGTGGTGGGAAAGATCGGTGACAGTTAAGTCTAACTTTATTCGGGCGCTTACCTACTCACTTGTTCCTTACCTACTCTTTTGTACCTTGTGGGGTTCGGGGAATGTGTTATGCTCCAGCCTTTCCTTGACGCATTGCATTGGTGAGTGTGGCGAGAGCCGACGCTTACTTCGGTACTGTGTCGGTCACGTATGCCTGTTTTGCGTAATGCAGCCCTGTTACCTTACTCGGGGGCTTATTAGGTACACGATTTGGCTGGTGGGTGAACATTCTTGTGCACTTTTATACTTGGCATCACATGTTTCTGTTCTTGGATGTCAGGCGTTTGCCTACTTGAGCGCAGGGCCACTGGTCGCCACGCCTTGCTGCCGTTTTTTAAGGTCCAAGATGACCTTTTTGTGGCTGTAAAAAAAAAAAAAAAAAAAAAAAGTTTGGCTTGCCGCCACAGGTGCTGCTCACATTTATGCATGCGCTCGTTCCGCAAGTTACAGGAACAGAGCTACGAAATGGACATTGCTTTTGGACGGGTGGAGCCCGTCTCCAAGGCAGCTAAGGGCCGGCGCCGGTGACCTCAGCCCAACCCGAACCTACCTGACGGTAACAGAGTGCTAAGACGGCCCTATGTCTCCTGAACACTTAATATATGCTCTTTGGTTAAATTCCTCCTTGACTAAGGCTTGTGCATGTGATTACAAATTACGGTCGACAGGAGATTAATGGCCTGTTAGGCAACATAAAACTACGATCAACGCTGCACCTGGAGGCCTGTCGCTATAGTACAGCGCAGGTGTTCAGCGGAGGGCACTGCCCCGACAAAGGTTACTGTGCATGCCGCTTGCTTTGGACCTATACTTGTCATGACATGTTGGAGTTGTTGTGCATGATTTGTTGCGAAGGTTAACCTTAACAGGGCAGGGTCCCTCAGGCCCACGCCCGCGTGCCTTCGGCTTGTATATGTTGCAGTGGCCTCTGGACGACCTGCACACTACATGGAGGATTCCTGTGACCGTCGGACTCACACAAGGTCTACCAGGTGCCGGATGTACTCTGAACGTCGGTGTGACGTTTGCTCCGCATGACCTGAACGACGCTGGGCGCTACTTCGCGAGTTCGCACGGCACCTGTGACTGGTTCCAGACCTACTGGTAGACCGGCTGCTGTTCCCGGTACTGCGATCAATCGAGTCCCGACGAGATGACGGAGAGATCACCAGGCCGGACGCGTCAGGTTAGCGTGCAGAGTGGGTTGATCGATGCGGTCGTTTCCAGGAGGGAACGCACCAAGAACAGACCTTGTGACAGACAGAAAACCAGCACCGGCACGGAGCTCCGTGACCGAGGGACGTGCGCCATCCGTCCTTGATCCACTTCCGATCCCCACTCGTCTCCTAGAAAGCCCTGGCTCCTACGCGGAGTCTCCTAGCCGACAGCGAGCCACATCGCCATAGAGCTCGGTTCACGGAGACATTCTCGCACGCATGCATCGTCTTGGCACAAATGGAATCCGCTGGGCGCACAGTATGGAACCCACACACCGCTCAAGGTCAGCGGGGAAGCCGTCCAGGCGGCCGACGACGTAGCGCAGGTTTCGCGCTCGGAGCGGGTATGCTGGCACCGCCCTCGCTCTCTGGAGGGGGCTCCACCAGGACAGCGCTGCTCGTCGGGGATCACCCTGAGCCGGCTGCTAGTGGTTACAGAGTCCTTGGTGACCAGCTGGCTGGACCGAGGTTCCAGTCTCCGTGCTTACCGCTCGAGTCCGTGACGATCTTGTGGAGAGATCACCACGCCGGTCGCAACGTTCCAGTACGCGGAGTGGGTTGATCGATGCGGTCGTTCCCAGGAGGGATCGCACCAAGAACAGACCTGATGACAGACAGGAAACCAGCACCGGCACGGAGCTCGGTGCCGAGGGACGTGCGCCAATCCGTCCTTGATCCGATGCCGATCCCCACTCGTCTCCCAGACAGCCCGATGGCTCCTTCGCGGAGTCTTCTCGCCGGCAGCGAGCCCACCTCGCCATAGAGCTCGGTCCATGGAGACATTCACGCTCGCGTACACTGTCACGTCACGATGGGAATCCTCATGGCATTTAACATCGGATCTCCTCTCTCGAACTCATACACGCGAGGAGGGACCGCTCCGCTCGATTGGGATGCTCGTCCGCTACGATTTGCCATCGTTGGAGTCACTCTTCCTACACTCAACGTCTACACTCCGCTATCTCTCCACTGCGGGCGTGCTTAGGAGTTGCCGTTCTTCACGTCGCTCCAGGGATCCTGTCCCATCTCGCTCGTCGACCCCTTCGCGTCCGGCTGCCGTTCGTCCCTTTCCTCTCCCCCTCACTCAGCCCTTTCCCCTTCTTCGTGCTCCGTCCTAGGGCGCCTGGCTGCAGTCTCTCCACTTCTGGATGCTCGACCCCCTCCGGTGGATCCTCGGGGAGGACGCGGTCGTTACTTCGCCTAGCACAGACCTGTTTACCTACTCTTGGGGCTTAAAGTACGCATATTTGCTTGGATTACACTTCCATGTGCACGTTTCTACACAGTTTTACAATATATACACCTTTGGAGATCTGCCTACTCACTAGCTTGTGACCTTTACACGTGAGATCCAATTTACACTTAGTCAGTTGGACGGGTTCTGACTTCACAAGGGGGGGTAAACAGGTCTGCGAGAGCTTCGGCTGCTGTCTCCTCTGGTGCCCTCTCGGATACAGCTCGGAGTTGGCCGCGGCTGCCGCACTTCGTGACAGGCGTTTCGACTTCCCTGCGCTTCTTCTCTCGGTTCCCGGAGCTTCTTGCTTCGCCCTCCTTGGAGTGGTCAGCTGTTGGCTTCCCTCGGCAGGGCCGGTTCTCAGGAGTTGCCTGCCCCTACCGGCGGTGGATCCGCTCTTGACTCTTCTTGGACTAAATGACCTCTCTCGTCCGTAACGCCCTAAACTGCGTGGGATCGGGGAGTGCCTTACCCTGCTCTTCGTTCTCCAGTGGACGGCTCCTGGCCCCTGGCAGGTCGTCTGGCCGCGGAAGGACCCCCTGTGCTGACGACTCGGCTGACCCAGGTTCTTCGGAGTTCCTGGCCTTCACTTTGGGGGAGCAGACCGGAGGAGGCTTCTAGGACCTGGTGTCGCTGATACTGGTGCCTAACCTACTCGACATCCCCATTGGGACCCCAGTACTCCTCTAGGGAGCAGAAACCTGGAGGACCACAGTGTCTGCCACCATGAAATGCAGACGTTCATCAACAACAGTCTGGGAAGGCTCCTCGGGATACGCTGGCCGGACAAAATCAGCAACGAGGAATTGTGGCAGCGGACAAAGCAGAAGCCTGCAAAAGTGGAGCTTCAACAACGCCGCTGGAGATGGATCGGTCACACACTATGCAAGCCAGCAACCAACACCAACACCACCCTAAGATGGAACCCACAGGGAAAAGGAAGAGAGGTCGGCCACAAAACACCTGGCGACATGACCTGGGGACAGATGCCAAGGAAATGGGCCACACCTGGGGACAGCTGGAGAGACTCGCCCAGGACAGACGGCTGGAGGGACCTTGTCGGCGGCCTATGCCCCAGGGGGGATGATGGGCGTAAGTAAGTATCCCCATTGGGCGCACAGGGGTACGCCGGAGTTCGGACAGGTGGTACTGCTGCGGCGATGCTCGCGGTGGAAGGGCCTAGCCCCTGCTCGGAGGTCGGCTCTACTCTCCGTCGGTCGTCTCGCAGCCCGGCGGCCGTAGCTACGCCCCATACTTCCGTGGTTCTTCTCGAGGTCCAGCCTAGCCTCCGGACCTCGCGGACAAGAGCGTGAACGGCTTGGATCTGACATGGACTAGGAGGTCTGCTCGTGGGAGGTCTGAGCCAGCCTTTTCCCCGATGGAACCAGTTGCTTCACTCCGAAGGCACCAGGATACCTTCGGAGGATCGGCGCGCTGGCGAGATGGCCTAGTGGACCTGTCCGCCGCAAGGTGGGATCTCTGGCTTTCCCCGCGCCTTCGTGGGGTATAGCCCTTCTGGACGTGATGCCAACGCTCGGACCTGGCCTGGGAAGGATCCTCCTCTCGTCCTGTGGGTCACCCCTTTCCCTGGTACCGGTCCTGAATCTCTCTCTCGCCGCGGACCCCCCGCTACTGCTTCCCGCTTTCTATTAGGTCCTCATGCCGCCGCGATGGTCTCTGTTCCGCCTTGCTGGAGCGCCTACCCATGAGCCTTGGCGGTTGCGACAGACCCTCAACGCTGGAGTCTTCGCATGGGCAGCAGTCGGAGCCTCGCTATGGCCCGCTTCCCCAACTTGACGCCTCTACAAGGAAGTTGGCGAGGCATTGTGCTCTTGGTCAGCGTCCGTCACCTCTCCCCCACCGACCCTGCTGACCCCAGCTGGTTGACTTATCCCCAGAAGACTAGGCAGGATAGCCTGAGCCTGCCTCACATATACCTACGACGACATAGCCGTATGGGCGGACGCGCACGCTTCCGGGCCGTGCCCGGCAGCTCTGAAGCTACAGGGCAGTCGATCTCCCTGTCTACGCTCTGCCATACGATCCGAATTCCAGGATCCCTCCCTCAGGGAGCTTAGAGGCTAATTACGTCCAATTAGCTACGTGCAGGGCCACGAACGCCACAGCCGCCAGGAACTGGGCTGCCCTCTTCGTGGCTATTGGAGGGCTGGCGCGCAGGTGCTCTCGATCGCAGAGTTCTGTCAGCCTAGCGAGGTTACTCGCTCTGGTGGGGGACATCCCGGGGGGGCTCTCCTCCCTCCTGGCGCTTCAGCGCCGTCGCTTATACCTACCTAGAGTTGTCGGGAGTTTGCGGTTGGGAGGACGGCCCTTGGGGCCTTCGGTGTGCTAGAGCGCGGCACCCTCCTCCTTTTCGCCATTCTCCCATAAGGTCATGTCATCGGTAATGTTTTTGAAGAAACAAATGCATTTTTCTTTAAAAGGTATTTTTTCGAAAAATACTTACCGATGACATGACCTTATGGGAGATGTCTACTACTTACGCAATTCTAGCCTAAGAGCTCGTTGTGTTACCACACAACCCGGGAGGCACTCGGGGAACCCCGAGGGGGCCGAGAGTTATCTCCCGATACTTCCCATCTGGGACAGAGTACCCATAGTCCTTCAGTCAGGATACTTAGCTTACCAGCGGCAAGCGGGGCAGGTGGGAGGGTCGTCCGAGTCATGTCATCGGTAAGTATTTTTCGAAAAAATACCTTTTAAAGAAAAATGCATTTTTTGTGTCATAGCTGATTCCAGCAGGAATGATATGGCCTCAAGCGCTACTGACAGCCAAAGTGTTTTAACCCTTTTCATCCTGATACACCCACTGCTTTAAATAAATTTGACTGATAGTTCAAGGGTGGTGCCAGCATAGCTTGGCGCCTGAGGCGCCAAGCTATGCTGGCACCATCCTTGAACTAAAACAGTTGATCTATCTCTTTATCAGTAATGCAGCCTTTGTAGGACAATAAGCAAATTTTACAAAATCAGCCTCATGATGAAATGGGATAAGGATCATAGTTCTCCACTTTTTTAAATTGTTGTTTCCCATGTACTGATAATGTTAACTCATTCAGCCCGGCGCACGTATTTCTCAAATTTTGGAGGCATCATCTGATGACTATGCATCTGTTGAAGGAGATGGATCGACCATGATAATTTAAGGGTAGTGTCAGATTAGCTTGGTGCCGACAGGTGCCAAGCTAATCTGGCACTACCCTTGAATTAGCATGGTCGACCCATCTCCTGCTGTAGTGCGTCAGGGCTGAATGGGTTAAAAATACTCATATGAGTTGTTTTTTTGTGTACAAAACAACTTCTTCATATAGTCATAACTTCATATACCACACAATGTGTAATCACAGGAGAGATATGATGATAGTTGGAGTGCTGTGCCTGATTAGCTTTGGCCCAACTCTGAAGAATGTTGTATACTTATTGGTAGTGTTTTTGTGGAACCCTGATAGTTGATGTACACACTCTAAAATTCACATACACGCATTTGCAGTGCTTTCTTGCACTCCACCTTTGCGCACACAATCCCTTTTCAGTGATATCTGGTTGTGTTGTGTTGTGTTGTGTTGTATCTCTGTATTGTGTTGTACAGCATCTTTCCTAACCCTTTGGATCTCAGTAGTGGTTTTTGACGTGATGATTTCTGCAGGAATCATTTCGTCAAAAACTGCTCCCGACAGCCAAGGTGTTAATCTTTTGTGAAACACACATTCATCAAGTAAGGTGAGTTTTTTTGTCCACAGTTGCAGTGTATCAATATGTGTGTGCTGGTCTGTGATTTTTGTCCATATGGCTTCCAGACATAAGGTCCAAAATCACAGACCAGCACACATTTGTTTTGGTGAAATGTGCTTATGTCAGTTAGCATGCACTGCCTTGAGACCTAAAACTGTTTATTTTGTGTAATTGTTTTTTTTTAATATTTTTTTTCCCACCAAGCTTTATTCTCTCCAGAACGAATTCTCTCCAGTATTCATGAGATGATCGTGCACAAGCATGGCACTGCCGCTTGGCAGACGTTGTCTCTCTTGTTCTTTAGTTCTTAGCAAGGTGACTTGCCGGTAGGTGGAGTTTGAAAATCCCTTTGTCCATGCAGCCGCTGGTACTGTGCACAGTATATGCATGGAAGGGTTAGCGATACCGGTATTCAGGGATGAGAATCTTCCGCCTTTTAGCGGAAATCCGCACTTTCGGAAGGTCCCAGGGTCACAAAAACAACTGATCTGACCCCATAAAATAAGGCTCAGAATGCACCAGAATGCATAGATTTTAACCATCTTTTCAAAAATTGTCCCCCCTAGCATCGCGTACCTGCAAAGCAGGTACGCGCACTCGTGGTTTCGCCACTCGACAGACTTTGGAATTTTTCCGCCTTTTTGTCATTTTAGGATTCTCATCTCTGGGTATTGCTCACGTGTCAAAACTGATTGCAGACAGAACTAAAGTGCGAATCCATGACTTGGTTTATTCTTTTTAACCCTTTTAGCCCAGGGACCCTGCAACAGGAGATGGATTGATCATAGGCGCCAAGCTCATCTGGCACTACCCTTGAATTATCATGATCAATCCATCTCCTACAACTGGGACACCTCCAAAATTTGAGAAATGGGACCTTCAGGCTAAAAGGGTTAATGGCTTCACTTTCTAACGATGCTTTCATGCATACTTCTGGGATCTTTGTTGGTAGATTTTTTTCCTGTGATCTAAGTTCAGATGTCTTGAAAAGCCATGAATGAATTTTGATTACATTTTCGTACGTGTTCACGTTTACATTTTGTTTTCAGTCTGCTCAAGTTTTGTCTTAATTATCTGCTATCTGTGTTCCAATAAAATTATTTTTGTTGATGCAAACTCACATGTTTTAAGATCAGAAACAAAATGCTGATTGGCATTTATCGTGTTCACCTTCTAACACATGATCTTCACGTCATCTAAGTTTGGTGCAAGTTTGGTGCAATGTTCGTGCCAAGTTTTGGTGCTATGTTCTTGGTGTGTGTGAGAATTTGAACCCCAAAGCTTTCACGTCGCCCTAGAATAAGGGAAACCATTTCAAGGAGTAGTGTACGTGGATCATTTGCAGCAGTATCTAGAGCAGAACAAATGGGCTTTCCTCCGGCCAGTCATTTTCCAAACCACCAACCGCGATAGGTTTTTCATCCCACTTGCGCAGTCTTACGTAAAAGATTTAACCCCCTTGTGCACGCAGCCACCGGCACTGTTTACAGTACCGGTGGCTGCACGCACAAGGGGGTCAAACAATGCAGGCAGAGCAATTTCAAGTAGCAGGTGTTGGCTTCGTCCATAAACATGCCACGGTAGGAGTCTTCTAGTCTGTGGTCTAACCTCTTCCGCTTCAATCACTAGCTCCAGGACAATGATTGACCATGATCGCTCAAGGGCAGTCCTGGATTAGCTTGGCGCCTAAGACGCCAAGCTAATCCATCACTGCCCTTGAGCTGAGTCTTCTCCCACGATTTTTGCTTCGTTGTGGTTGATTTTAAAATTGGAGCCCTGGCTGTGAATTGAAAGGTTGTGACTGTAGGGTTGGGGGTGGGGGAGGGGGAGGAGGGGGGGGGGGCTGTATAAAATTGTTTCTACTTCTGTAAGGCCTTGTGAATGTTATCACTGCACTGCCCATGAGCTGCTTCATAGTCTCCCGCAGTTTGAGTTTTTGGGATTGATTCATCAG
This sequence comes from Semisulcospira habei, assembly GCA_036245525.1. NCBI lineage: Eukaryota > Metazoa > Mollusca > Gastropoda > Semisulcospiridae > Semisulcospira > Semisulcospira habei. The sequence continues at coordinate 21,100,119 of BTPG01000007.1, read as the reverse complement.
TGTAAAAAATGCAGCTGTGGGCTGTGAAATGAAAGGCTATGGCCTGTGACATTTTGCTCTTTCTTGATGATGTAAAGCGTGAACAGGCTTTTTTGGCAGGCTGTGATTACACAACCCCAGACACCTTTCAAAGTTTTGTGTTTTCAGTCACAGAAATATTACTACGTTGTAAAAGACCTCCCAAAAAGCAAAGGGCAATGATTTTGGTAAGCGCCGCTACCATCATCTGCGTTTGTTACCCTTTTGCTGTCGGTAGCACTTTTTGTCGACGTGATTCCGCAGGAATCACCTCGACGAAAAGCGCGACCGACAGCCCGAGGGTTAGCAACGGAACTGATGTGACATCAGTGCTGGAGCCAAAGGAAGGCTAGCTGTCCTTCTCAATTCAGTTCGGTGACGTAGATAGACACGTACGCGTTCCACTCCATACTTCATAGGACTTCTGAGTCTTTCCGTATCGTACCAGCGTGAGTTTAGAAAGAAGAAAAGAAAAATCACTTTTTTTTCTCTAGCAATCTGGGACGTAACACGGAAACCTGGATTCTGACACCTGGAAAAATTCCACAGCAGCCTGCGAAATTTAAAAGCTGCTGGAAGTTATAGAAGTGCACCCTCAGTCCTGCTCAAGCGCTATCCACGTGCAAGAGGCGCAGATCCTCATGAGCCCCCGCTGTTCGCGGGAGCTCATGAGGACCTGCCCCTCTTTGTTGGATCTCATTTACCTCTGGGTTTCCTCCATGGAAAGTATCTTCATGCGGCCGGTCTCCATCTGCCTTCAAGATTCACAGGCCCTCTTGAGTTTCGGCAGGTTGTGGGTGCTCATGTAGACTTGTGCCTGTTCAGTAAATTTATCCTTGTGTTAACCCATTGGTAGGACCATCGTGCGGTCTGCATCTATCCATTAACGCTTCTTTGTTGTCTTCTCGTTCCATTTTCTTTCTTCTTCTCCTTTTTGTACACACATTAAAGTCTTCGTCATAGGTTTACGCAAGATGTAATCAGGCCGTAGTTTGTTTCACAGGCGCTTAGCTTTCAGCACGGGCGCCCCACACACAGAGAGAGAGAGAGAGAGAGAGAGAGAGAGAGAGAGAGAGAGAAACTGCCAGAGTTTTTGTTCAGTCCGGTTCAGCTCCGTGGGGTGTAAGATCTCTGTCAAGGTGTACCTCTCAGCCAAATTCCACCTGTCTGCAAGAGGCATAGTTCACATGGCTCATGAGAATCTATGCCTCTTGCTGGTATTGAGGGTTGCTCTACATTACCTACATCCGCATTTCTCAGGGTGGAAAACCAGTTGAAATAAAAGATCTTCATTAATAATTATAGGGCTTTCGTGCTTTTACTGACTGAAAAGCCTGTCCGGGCATTTTTACGTAAGGAGATTCTTTGTGTTGTCTACAACGTTGTTAAGGTCTGACTTTAATTTGGGGTTGGAGTTCGAGAGTTGGGGATTTGGGGGAAGGGGGGAGGGGAGGAGGGGGGTGGAAAGGGGGGGGGGAGGAGGGGGGGTGGAAAGGAGGGGGGGGGGATTGGTTGCAGAAAGGGGATTTCAATGGTTGAATTTATAATGCAAAGGAAATGGAGGGGGGGGGGGGGAAGGGAGAGGATGATAGTAATTGCACTCAAGGTAATAGTCGGGGGGGGGGGGGGGGGGGGGGTAAGGAGGAGAGGAGAAGGGTGATGGTGATGGCACTCGAGGTAATTTAAACGGATGCTTATCATGCGGCAAATGTTTTTCGTAAAGTCAAACAGCAGAGTTTAAACACATCCTTGAATGACGGTGAACCCATCCCAGATGCCCTCCTAGCGTCCTTTGTCTTGTCAGAAGACTTTCTCTACTAGCAGTGCCCTTTCTTGACGCTTGATACCACCACAGATGATCCACTGTCTGTGAGAGTTCCGACGAGTCGGTAAATGATCTCTTGTCGTCGGATATTATGACAGTAAACACAGTATTCAACAATATTTGGTCCCAAAGCAGTTTTCAATAAAAGCAATCATCCCGCCTTTGTCATATTTCCTAACAAATTTTCCGCATTTATTTTGTTTCGCTTGTACGTCAAATTGATCCGATGCGTATCTCAGACTACGCGTAAATGTTATATCTTTGCGTTGCGTCCGTGGAATGGTGTGGATTATTTGGAAACGCATGATCCAGGCCCCAAATCATTCTGCCAGTGCCACGCGTCTGCAAGAGGTATAGATCCTCATGAGCCCCCGCAATGCGGGGGCTCATGAGGGTCTATGTCTCTTGTCACGTTTGCTGCTGTGTTCCCAGGCGGATGTTTTGACTGACGACGATGTTATAACCTGTACACTAAAAAAAACCAAAACAACAACAACTGACAACACTATCTCGTTCTTAAGTAGGGCATAGGTAATTTTATGCGTTCCACAGTCGATGCCTGGCGGGTCTTCCTCCATTCGGTTTACGCTGAGGAATAGAAGAGTCAGGTCACCCAGAGACAAGGTTTCGTCGACAACAGGATATGAAAAAAAGACGTTAAAATGTTCACTACCTCTTTATAGCCCCTCCCCCCCCCCCCACACACACACACAAACAAACAAACAAAAAACATCAACCCCAAAAAAACAAACAAAAAACCCCCAAACAAACCAAACAAACAAACAAACAAACAACCCAAAAACATCGAACCCCCCCAAAAAAAACAATGACAAACAAAAAAACTACACATATTTATTTTGAGCAAAATGTGGATTTAATTAATGCAAAGATTTGCCGTGGACTTACGACAACAAAACAACAGCAGCTAAACAGTACGAGGATATTATTTCTCTGTTTAGGGGAAGGCGAAGGAGAGAAGAGTACCGTGTACGTAGTGTAGCAACAGCTGGAAAACATGACGAGTGGACAACCAATCAGTTACACCTCTTGAAGTCAGCCAATCGGAAAATAGCCCCTAAAAACTAGAGGTCCCAATAATGAACTTGAAAATAGGTCTTGCAAGCCTCTCGACTCCACATCACAGGCACGGGTCGAGAAACTCGTCACGATAATTTTTATCTTTTCTGTGCACTATCAAAGAATACATTCTCTGATAGTGAACAGAAGGCATAAATACAGTGGATCTATATTTAGCGTATAAACGCGTATCTCGCCTCACACTCAGTTACTGCTTACATGCTGTACTGACGAGCAAAAATAATGCGATACAGAACTCCCTGATCAGATCCGAGAGGCGATAAGTCTTTTTGTCTGATCTCGCGTCGTAAAACAGTTATCTACCTGAGGGTTGTCAAAGTATACACATATCCCTTACTGTGCGGTCGAAGTATTTTTACATCAGTTTGCCTGAGGGGTAGTGTTTCAGTTGTTTGGCGACGGGAGTGGCACCAAGCTGATCAGGCACTCCTGTGTTCATTTTTCAGCTCGTCTTATGATTGAGAGGTGCCTTCATAACTACCACATCTTCACAGTACTTCACAGTTCATATAGCTGTACCTGTGATTGTTGTTTGTACTTGGAATTTGCAGACTGGACAGCAATGAGCGCTCAGCCAGGGAGGTAAATGGTCCCAGCAAGAGGCATAGATCCTCATGAGCCCCCGCAGAATGCGGGGCTCGTGAGGATCTATGCCTCTTGCAGAGCGTTGATTCTCGCTACTCGATATACCGGCTGCCGTTTCTCGCATCACAAGAGTTGGGGATCAGCGGGAAAGCTCCTGCGCAGGAGGTCCCATCCAAACGTCATTTCTCCACCGCTCTCAGCGTGATGATTTCTCTGACATAGTACTCCAGAAAGGAATTCCTCGCGTCCTCTAGAGGCATAGATCTTCATGTGCCCATGCAGACGCATTGATTTATCGGCATCTATGCTTATTGCTGTTGATCGGCTCTCGTTGTTCCTCAGGTAATGATGTTGAATTTGCTGCTCTAAGCTTGACGATTTTTCTGACGGTACGAAACATCTAACCATCTCCGTGTGCAAGAGGCATAGATCCTCATGTGCCCCTGCATCCGCAGTGGCTCATGAGAGGATCTATGCCTCCGTCTTGGTTGAAAAGAGCTTGACTTGCAATTTAATTTTTAACTCTTTTTACCCCCCACCTTGGGGAATCACCGGAGCTCCAGCCTATTGACTGCTCTTACGCCTTGATGAGTTTTCTGACAGGCTAAGCGCCAGCTAGAAGACTAACACAGGATGTGTAGGTCGGATGAAGTAGTTTGGCGAAACTTATGACGGGGCTCGAGTGTAACAGTCGAGAGAGCTAATCTCGGGTTGTCAAGTTTAAAAGTGGCCGAGATACACAGGATCAGCTGTAAAGACGGGGTGTATTTAACTCATTCGAGACGTGCTGCCTCCGGATACGCGGCTTACGACGCGTATCCGGAGGCGGCATGTCTCGAATGAGTTAACCGTTTCGCTTGCAAGGTCAAGTGACTTGTAATTAAGAATCGTTAGAAGCGTTTTTGAAGCGTTTCATAAATCCGGGGGATTTAAGAAGAAGAAGAAAAGAAAGAAAAAAAAAAAAAGGGAGGGAGTGGGGTGGGGTGGGGGGGGGGGGGAGTAGGTGGGGGTATCGACATGGAAAAGTTACAGATAGTTGAAAGAAAGTAATTTAACCAAGAGATGTACTGAACAGCCGTCAAGTTTCCAGGTGGCGAAAATATAGAGGATCAGCTATGTAGTGTACCCTAAAGAACACTTGCATGTCCAGAACCAAGTGAATTAACCCTTTGGCTGTCGGTAGCGATTTTAGTCGAGGTGATTCCTGCACTTCTGCATTAATCACCTCGACCTAAATCGCTACCGACGGCCAAAGGGTTAGTTTAGAACTCACATAATTAACCTCCTAAGTAACTAAACGGACGCCATTAAAACGGACGCCAATATCGGAGTCTGTAGCCGCAGGGTGCCGCATCACACACCATTACACATTGTTGTCTTCAAAATCGAATTGTCGAGCCGGAATGGTGTGAAGATATTGATGGTTCATTGCCCACATTGTTTCTGCTTTAGTGCATTAGCGTTTATTTTTTTGGTTTGTTTGGGTTGTTTTTCTTTTTTTTAACCAGCGAGACGTAGGACGAGACGTAGGACGAAAACAGTACCGGTGGTCGCATGCACAAGCGGGTTGACAACGATGCGAGTCGTCGTTTGATGGGAAGATCCTGCCTGGAGCCTGACAAGTTCATTTAGAGACCACGCTGGGAAGACAGTGTGAACACGTCGTTTCCTGTGCGATGTGCGGGCACGGCTTGCTTGTTTCAGTCCTAAATTGTGCAGTTTGCAGGGGAAGTGGAAAAGTTTACCAAACGTGCTTCTTAGCCTCATTGTTATTGTTCATAAGTTAAAATTTTAAAAAAAAATCATACGCAAGTGGTGAGTCAAAAAAATACAAGTAGTCGATTAACCCAGTCAGCCCCGACGCACTACAGCAGGAGATGGCTCGACCATGATAATTCAAGGGTAGTGCCAGATTAGCTTGGCGCCTGATGGCGGCAAGCTAATCAGGCACTACTCTTGAATTATCATGGTCGATCCGTCTACTGCAACTGGTACATAGTCGTTAGATGGCGCCTCCACAAATTTGGGGTTAAATGGGTTTAGAGTCCCTGCGGATGCATATCATGATCTGTGCATCATGTAGACTAGATGCGCAAAGTTACCTGTGTTGAAGCTCGTGAGAATCTCTATGCCCCTAAAGAATTCTGTCGAAGGACAAAGCCGTTCGTTGGTTTACAATTCCTGGAGTCATCATTGCAAAACCGGCTTTGTATATTGTGTTCTTTCGTAGTAGTTTGTGAAGGAACGCCCCAAATATCTCAAGCAAAGATTTCTCACTCGGCAAAGACGTTCATCTTTGCATATGCCCCCCTTGTCACCCCCTGTGTATGCTGCCACCGGTACTGTGACCTGTTCATTGCCGAGAAAAAACTGAACACCACCCAACTGCAAGAGGTACAGATTCTCATGAGCCCCCGCAGTTGCGGGGACTCATGAGGATCTGTGCCTCTTGCTAAAATCACTGTGCAGCCATGTCCTTTTGACGGCAGTGGAACTTGCAGTGATTTCCAGGACACTGTTTGCGTCCGCTAGCAGTGAAGGGGTTAATTCGTAAATAAAGCCAGACTCAGATCAAGGCGAAGGAAGTTTCGCATCTGCGTTTCCCATTACAAGTTTCAGAAGTCCTACGCCGTCTCACGTGTAGGGTAGATCCACACCGGTTGTCTCCCTCGGTTTGCTGCGCCGATGATCAGCGCGGCGAATCGAGGGCGACAACCAGTGTCGGAACCTCCAAATTGCGTGTCAAGTCGCTGCACATTACATCAAGGCGCTTAGGTTTCCGCTGCGAGTGCAAAGGAATTGAGGAAAAAGGTGCAGTTTATGTTTTCCTCGCGTAGATATTCCCCAAGGTGGTAAATTTAGAATGCACAGGTCATTACCTCAACTTATGTGTGGGAAAGTTGTAGAAAGGTAAAAACCTGCAGTGGGTTGTATCAGAAAACCGGTTGTTCTTCGTGTTTGTAGAACCAGATAAGCAGCTTGCAAAACCATAGAGAGTCGGGTTGAGGTTTTCATTGATTAAAATGATATGTGCGAGTATTTTTTTAAAATACATTTTTGTGGGTTTTACGCACTTAGGTAAAAACTTTATGTATACTGACGATCAAGAGAAATGCGACATTTTTGGAATAATTGTCATGCCGATGATTAAAAAAAGGTCTCATTTGTTTTGATCATCAGCATATTTATTTTTTGTATTGCACAGAAAGTACTTGCCTCACCCCCCCCCCCCCCCCCCCCGCCTCTTTTCACCCCTGAATCCTTTAGAAAAGTTATTTGTTACACTTGACCCCATTTATAGGTCAGTCTTTATCAGGTTTCTGTAGTTGTTGACCCACATGCCTGTAGGTCACTGACAGACCATTTCCGGAGCAGTACCTTATCTTTCATGTCCATTTGTTAAACCATTTTGTTTGAAAGAAGTAATTTTTAAGAGTCGGTCATATCACTTGGGATTTTGTGTGTGTGACTTTGTAGTTTAAAGCAACCAATTTATCTCTCACGAAATCACACCACGGAAGGGAAACCAGTAGTTGAGGTTATCCTTTAATCAGAAGTAGGTTAGAAAATGTACTGAGTTCACACGGTCTGCGAATTAACCCATCATGCTCCATCTGCGAAAATGCACGGAGTCTCCTAATTATGATTAAGTTTTCTAGTCGAAACAAAAGAAAAATAGTTAGAGCAATAGACGATTCCGCAAATTAGAAGTAAGCAAAAAACAAAACAACAACTGTGTGTCTTTTGACGCAAACAGTGGATTAAAAGCCCGAACAAACATGCGATATCGCATGTTTGTTCTGGCTTTTAATCCACTTTTCATCGAAACGCGTTTAATTTTGACCCAGCTTTTGATATCCGAACGTCTTTTGTGTTTATAAAAATGGTTATAAGTCCATTCGTATCACGTTTCTGTGTTGTTTATCTCAGCCGATTCTGGCACTGTTGCGAAAGGCACAAACGTTTTAACCCTTTGGAAGTCGGAAGCGGTTCTAGTCGCGATGATTCCTGCAGGAATCATCGCGACTAAAACTGCTAAAACTGCTACCGACACCCATAGGGTTAGTGGTACCACTCGGCCCAATGTGGAACTCGTTAAGTCTTTGACCCAAATTGTCCACATCCTCCTGTCGGACTAGAGTGGTTGTTCACACCGGTTCCCTCTCACGATCCGCAACTTACGTAGCGTAGCGGATCGAGGCAGGTAACCAGTGTGGATTGAGTGTTCCAAAGGCGTGCAGAATCCACGAGTGTTTTATCCCAGCAATCAGCAACATCATTGATTCTCCACGTATGCTGTACGGCAACATGTTCTGTCAATGGTGACGTATTCAGTCTGTCAGCCACCACCCCCGTAGGTCTGCCAAAAGACGGAGGTTCTCATGTCATGCTGAGGCTGCAACTTACGTGCGAAAATGGAAGATTCTCATCTGGTTTGGTTTAAAAAAAAATGTTTTTGCCTTTATGTTCGAAGTCAGTCGTTAGGATCCAGAATCATCTGCGACGCACGTGATTAAACTTTTTAATGGCGTGCATTAAGAACGAATCAGCTCGTAAAATGTCAGCCTTCCATCTATAAGAAGCATAGATTCTCCTTGCGCGTCTAAGCTTCCTCTAAGGATCGGCACTTACATCTGTTTTTGTGTAGACGAAGGAGATTATCCGAATTTTATGAAGACACGTGTGCTGGTCTGTGATTTTAGACCTTACGGCCGAGGCCGTAAGGTCCAAATCACAAACCAGCACACATATCTGTTTTCTGTGCTTCAACACTTGACAGGTGAAATTGTGCCAAGTGGGTGAGAAGAAACCAATGGTATGTTGATCTGTGGAGATAACGGTATTGCCGTGCTGTGCTCCCTCACAGTCACAGATCTTTTGATTTTTAAAGAAAAGCGCAGATAATGGAATTTCCTTGCTGCTGAGGGCTAGGTCTGTTTGATTATGCCAAAGAGAAACTACGTGAAACTTTCTGTCAATCTAACCAAGTAACGAGGACGTTAAGGGTCTGTCGCTGCCTGGAAGTCCGCTTTGATTATGTAAAGGAAAGGCATAAACGTATTGTGTTGGTCAAAAAGGTTAATAGTATTTAGACACTCGCGTACTATTACCTTGCCCTTTCAAGTCTTGGAATTACTTGCGGAACTGTCTGCTGCTAATTGTGCCAATCTCAGGAGGAAATTGAGTTACTTGGGGGTTGACGGTGTTCTTTGGACGCCTTTGATTATGTAAAGAAAATCGAATTGCATTGCCTCTAATGGCCTTTTATGCAGAAGTCTTTTATTTATTTAAGGGGGGGGGGGGGGGGGTCTTCGGTGACAAATTGTGTCAGTCTCAAGAGGTAGCAGCGTTGCTTGGGTCTTTGGGGTGTGCTCCTTAGAAGTCTTTTGATAAGCCACATCAGTTATATTGCCTGCCCGCCTGGTCTTTGAATTAACCCCATCGCTGCCGAGAAAAATGAACACCACCCAACTGCAAGAGGTATAGATCATCATGAGCCCCCGCATTTGCGGGGGCTCATGAGGATCTATGCCTCTTGCTAAAACAACGTTGTATCCATGTTTCTCTGACGGCAGGGCATCTTTGACACTCACAAACCAGACAGGTGAGGCTAGCGCTGGCAGAATTATACACGGCATACCAAGGGGAATTACTCAGCGCTGGACAGAACAAACAGTTAGATCCCCTGCCTCCGTCTATCGCCAGCCCACAGAGAAATATGCAGGTATAGAACAAGACGATCATCTACATCCTCTTACTGGCGACTGACACTGAATTTACAATGATTCCAAAACCAGAACCTGCGTCCACTGGTAGCGAAAGGGTTAAGGAGTAGTACTGTCTGGTCTTTGTGTGTGTCTCAAGAGGAACTATAGGATGTTAAAGGGTGTGCTCCTTAGAAACACACATTACGCAAAGGAAAGGCATAGGAAGTTGGTATCTTGATCAGAAGAGTGAATGGTATTGCCTTTTGGCCGAGGGCCAGTTCAACTCTTTGAATTATGTGGGGAGAACTGTCTGGTATTCGGGTCTCTGACCCAAAGACCTTACCTCTCGGAGGACTAGAAGTCTTTTGATTATGTAGCGGAAGACAACACACAGGGAGACGAATGAAAGGTGTTTGCTAATTAATTGGTTTCCACCTGAGATGAGGAAGGTGCTAAAGGGTTCTGGAGGTGGATCAAAGGGAAGGTGGGAGGATGCTACGCTTACGTAGACTAGTTTTCGAGCTGATGGGGAGGGTGATAGTGGTTTGTTGGGTGGTCGGAAGTTGGATGGACGCTTGGATGCGAGAGACTGAGACGGTAGGGGAGTTGCGTTGATGTAAGACGCCCTGAATTGATGTCATTTGCTCTGAATTGATGTCATTTGCTGGCGCTATTTTGTGAATTTATCTGGCCTTTTGTGTGTTCGTTTGTATCAGTATCTTCACTCGTGTGGCACGTCCACTAGTTACGAGTCGGTTATTCGATTCCATGTAATTTTTTCACCAGATGATACTAATCTCTAGTGCTGTAGCTGTGCGCCGTTGCACACCACAAAGGACAGAGTGAGGCCAGAAACGAAGGAAAAAGAAAGGGATTGGAATTGAGTGTCGGACAAGAAAAGAAATTGTTTACTCTCACTTCGTCACAGATGAGATAAGAAAATGTATGCTGGTCTGTGATTTTGGACCTTACGGCCTTAGACCGTAAGGCCCAAAATCACAGACCAGCATACACGTAGAAGTACGTATTCTGTGACTCCACCCACGCCCCCTAATGGCGGCTCCCCAAGGCGACATTTACCACAGTTTATTGCTGTGAGATCAGAGGGTTTGCTTGCAAAGGCCTGTTTTTATAGTTTCTGGTTTTGTTTGGTCAACAGAAGAGGTATTGACTGTAACTGGCGACTGATTCTAATAACCCCCACCCACCTATATTCTAGAAGTTGATTCCTTCTGGGGTGCCTGACCCCACCCGAGTTTTATCACAGATCCGTACCGTGTCTTTGGTTTTATTACCGAGTAGAACTAGAAGAGTCTTGTGTCTCAGAAAGTAAGTAGGGGACAGTTTAAACCAGCAAGATGCATAGATTCTCACGAGCCCCTGCTGCTGCAGGGGCTCAGGAGAATCTTTGCCTCTTGCAGATCATCAGATATGAGGGTCTTGCTCACAGACTGCAGTTGTTCTTGTTCGAATCACGGTTACGTATGTTTTGAGCTGAAAGGGGAGTTGTAGCGTGAAGCTTTTGTCGATGTTTTCTTTGGCGTTGCTGCAGGTTGTTACACTCCCTAGGTGTCGGAAGGGGGGAAGGGGAGGTTGCGTGGGTGGACGGGGGCGGTTTGATTTTGTTTTCCCGAGGAGACGACACTCGTTTGTTTCATCGAGATGTTGAGATTAGTGTTTGCATTCCCTGTCGTCTCCTACGATGTTTAACTCATTCGAGACGTGTCGCCTTTGCCGCGTATCCGGAGGCGACACGTCTCGAATGAGTTAAACATCAAATGCAATTAAAAAATGATTCCAAGCCCTGACTTCTTATTCATATGTTGTGTCTAGTCTTGCCACGGGCTGACTGAGGCATTAGGCACCTTCCGCTGTCTTTGGCTTTGATTTTATGTGATGGGGAAAAAAACACCCAACACCAGTTATTGTCTTATTTACTTGGGCTTTATGTTCCTTTTCGTGCAGTTACGTAGCTAATAACATCATTCAGAATTCTTCAACTCTGGGATATTCACTTTTTGTGCCACTCTTCGTCTTACTAGAGTCAAACAAGTTTGGTTTGGGCCAACGGCCGGTGGTCTTGGTGCCGCTGACCTCGTTAACGGGTGATTGTGTTTGCTTTGGCACATGCACTCCATACTTCTTCCCCACGTCTTCCACGTGGGCTCGGGGTTACGGCGCTAAGTTAAAAAAAAAAAAAAGTTACATTACAACATTACGTTGTCTTTATCACTTGCTTGCGCTGTCGTAAATCCAGTCATCAATCAATCAATCAATCAATCAATCAATCAATCAATCAATCAATCATCAATCAATCAATCAGTCTGTCAGGAGGAGGACTCAGGGGCTTCCTGGCAATGGTTGTCGCGGCACTCGATTCGCTGCAGCGGTATCGAGGAATACAACTACTGTGGTGCTACCAGTTGTCATTGCAGGTGATCTAGTACTAGCGCTAGCGTCCTAGGCAGCGATGAACTGACGGTTTTATTACACGCAGCAGTCGGTGGTAATATTGGGTGTCTGCATCGCAGACCGAACCCTGGCAGTTAATTCCTCCCCATGAGGTAAATAGGAGCGAGTGAAGATGTAGAGGGTAGCAGGCAATATAGGCAACGATCCTCATGCGATCCAGCAGACTGCCCGTGTGCTATGCGTATTGAGGGTTTATGTCACCATTAGACAGAATGATTGCGTCTGGGCAAAGCTTGCTTCTTGTGTTCTAGTCTTGTGGCCGTGCTGGCCTGTGATTTTGGACCTTACGGCTTCCAGCCGTAAGGTCCAAAATCACAGACCAGCACTGAGCGACTGATGGATGGTCGGGGCCAGCGACCTGTTCGTTGGAAACAGCACTCGCGGGATAACGAGCCGCCAGTGCCACTCTGTGGGTTGCCTACCTGTCTTTCGGCTTAGCAGTACGGAAACAAGGGCGTGCTGGTCTGTGATTGTAGACCTCACGGCTATAGAGCCGTGAGGTCCAAAATCACAGACCAGCACACGAAGAGAAGCACGTGTTTGTCGTGTGGTGGTGATGTCTAAAATCACAAATAACAAAGAGTAGAGAGGCTTCGCTCTACTCTTTGCAAATAAAGCACGCACGTTGAAACACTGCATGCTATGTCAGCCGTGTAGACCACACTAGGTGTTCCCAGTTGTACATGTATAGGCGCAGATTTTGCTTTTAGTTAGTAAGTTAGCGCTGACGCTCTACAGCAGAAGATGGATCGACCATGATAATTCAAGGGTAGTGCCAGATTAGCTTGGCGCAAGTGCTACTTGGTTAGATGACACATCCAACATTTGGGAAATGCGGCGTGGGGTAGAATGGGTTAACGCCGAGCAGGCGACTAAGGCCATCTCACGGCGGTTACCTTTCGGGAAAGAACGCTTGAGCTTTATGATGTATAGCGATTCTCAGAATTGTGTTCGGGTCTGTGGTTTTGGATCCTGTGGCCCGCTGCCGAGAGGTGCACTGACACGGACCATGCCTGCTCAGACAGGTAGCGGTCAGTTGTTCGCGCAGGTCATCACAACTTGCGATTGTGAATCATGTGGGGCTTCGGACAGTGGCTTCACCACTGACGCCGCAGCCAAAATACCGAAGTCCACCGCCGTCTTGTATCCAGACATCCGCAATATGTTAGACGCTCAGATTCTCATGTCTCCGTACGGCTGTATAGAAAGGCTTCATTTTGGATCCCAAGTTTTCCTGAGAGGGAGAGAGTCCTCGGAGCTGTCTTGGCGGCCGTGTCAGGTGTCTGCGTTTGGTTTGGGTGCTGGTCGGATTGTGCAAGGTGCGCGCAATCGTCTAAGCGCCCATTTACCTGCCAGTCTGGCAGCGGAGTCAGGATTAGTTGGGAAAGTGGAAAATTAACCTGTGAGGCAACGCCATAATAAAGTGCAGCCAGTAGCATACTGTAACCGCCTCCGACTTCGTCCATGTAGTTATAAATGAGTCTGATGGTTACCTGCAAGAGGTATAGATTTTTATGAGCCCCTGCGGCTGCAGGTACTTACTTACTTACTTACGCCTGTCACCCCTACCCGGGTATAGGCCGTCGACGAGAGACCTCCAGCAACTCCTGTCCTGTGCTTCTCCTTCGATTCTACTCCAGGTGGTTCCCAGTCTCTTGATGTCTGCTTGGAGGTCTCGACGCCAGGAGTTTCTCGGCCTACCTCTTTTCCTCTTTCCCTGGGGGTTCCATGACAATGCCTGCCTAGTGATACTGGAAGCTGGCTTTCTCAGGCTGTGACCGATCCATCCCCATCTTCTTCGCCCAATTTCATTGTCTGCTGTTATCTGCTCTGTTCTCTCCCAGAGTCTGACGTTGCTGATCTTCTCTGGCCAGTGGATTTTCAAAATTCTTCTAAGGCAACTGTTCATGAAGGTCTGTACTCTGTTGACTGTGGTTTTTGTCAATCTTCAAGTCTCTGCTCCATATAGGAGAACTGCTTTTACATTGGAGTTGAAAATCCGGACTTTGGTGTGTTGTGACAGCTCTCTGGAACTCCACACTTTTTTTAACTGGAGAAAGGCTGCTCTGGCTTTACCGATTCGTGCTCTGACATCTGCATCAGTGCCACCTTTTTTGTCTATGATGCTCCCGAGATAGGTGAAGGACTCCACCTCCTCCAACGGGGTGCCAGCAAGCAAGATTGGTTCTTCCCTGGTTGTGTTCAGCCTCATTGTCTTTGTTTTCTGTTTGTGAATGGTGAGGCCCACTTGGGACGAGATGTCAGCAAGCCTCGTGGTCTTGTCCTGCATTTGTTGACGAGTGTGGGACAGTAATGCCAAGTCGTCTGCAAAATCGAGGTCGTCAAGCTGTGTCCACAGTGTCCACTGTATTCCACTTCGTCTGTGCTCCGTGGTCATCTTCATGACCCAGTCTATGCGGCCGCAGGTGCTCATTAGAATCTGTGCCTCTTGCAGCTAGAATTAAGGGGATTTCTGACAAACTTTGAGCGGACTTGTGAGGCAACAAAATAATGAAGTTGTACTTCAGTAGGTACCGTTGAACTTCGAGTCGGTGGACTCAAGTGTCAGTACATTAGTGGGCGTAAGCTAATGAACAGTAGGTTAATTAAGCGGCCAGGACAATGTCATTTTAAGATGTATGTGTGTGCCATTTCATAATTTCACATTGCATGAACTCTGTCTTTTATTACTGCAGCCTTTCATCATGGTTGCTCCTAAATGGCAAGCACAAGCGTGAGCATAGTTTTTATAGCTGCTGCCAGACTGAATGGAAAAAAGAGAGAATTATAGTGGTAATGTGATACCGGAATTTAGTGTTTGGTTCTTTGATATTTTCCCGCAGGTTTGAGTTCAGATATGATCTGCATGTTGTGCTATTTTTTTCTGTTATAATGTGCAATCATGCACAAAACGTGCACATTAGCTATTTGATGTTCTCATGATTGTGTATAATCGTTCGCCCATTTACAACATACGCTTTTTTTATGCCGCTCTTTGCATACACATTTGTAACAGGGTGGTATGGATTTCTCATGACCTTCTGTGTTATTGATTGTATGGCGGGACTTAGTATTTCCATATTCATTTATGCGGGTAGCATGTGCAGTGACTCATTTACACCTGACAAACTACAGGACGAGGTTCGCCGATCACAATAGTATAAGGGAAGCGCCAAATTAGCTTGACACCTGAGAGGACAATTCGTTACTTTGACGAACGTATTGTCGAAGGGGGTGGAGGGAGGTTGTTGTTCAGGCGGGTTTTCAAAGGAAATTTAATCGGTTGTAACTGAACTATACATTATTTTTGACGTGAGCGTTATTGAAATTTGACGAAAGAAAGGTCGCGGTTGGCGTGGGGGCTGGGGGGGGGGGGGGGGGTGGGGAGGGTTGGTGGTGGTGGGGGGAGGGGGGAGATGGGGGTTAACTCATTCGAGACGTGCCGCCTCCGGATACGCGGCTTATGCTGCTTATCCGAAGGCGGCACGTCTCGAATGAGTTAAGTGTGTGGTAGTTGAAGAAACGTGAACTTCCATTGATTATGACTCGTTCAGTTTATTATTTTTTAACGTGAATATTATTAACTGATGGCGGAGAGGAATTAGGAGGGTCACCAAGCGGCATCGATGCTCATGAGCCCCCGCACTCTGCGGGGGCTCATGAGGGTCTGTGTCTCTTGCAGACGATCAGCCACCACTTGCAGGAAAGAACCAGGAAGAATCAACCGTTTCCGCTCGATTGAATACAACACACCATTCATCACTACCAATATACCATTTACAGCTTCTTGCTGCCGAATGGGTCAGGCTGTAATCCGTCTCTCACGGCAGGGACAAGCAAGAGGCATAGATCCTCATGAGCCCCCGCATATGCGGGGGCTCATGAGGATCTATGCCTCTTGCAGAGCAGTAGAAAGATTCAACAGTTTTCCATTCGATTAAGCACCGTCAATCACTACTAATATTACGGTTACCACGCTCTTGGTGCCAAATGGGCCGGGCTTTGTGCCGTCTCTCACAACAGTGGCCGCTAATTGTCAGAAGAGTATGGTTCTTTGATGCGTGAAATTCGCCTGAGAGCTTTAATTGGCTCTCTGAATGGGAGACCGGATGCAGACTATTGCATGAAGACGGTAGTAACAGCATTATAATAACAATAATAATAATAAGCGCATTAAATAGGCGCTTTATCCCAATTGAAAATCGGCTCAAAGCGCCGCCGCGAACTGAACCCAACAAGCACGCTCACGTGAATCACGCGCATTCACTCACACACTGTACATAAACACAGAACATTCACGTGGTGCTAAGGGCAAGCTCAAGCGAGCTACTGTAGTTTTTGGAAATTCAAAATCGTTTGTATTTGAAATTTGATTAAGTGGGCTGAAGCTGATACCAAAGTGGAGGGGGAGGAAGAGCCGGAGTACCCGGAGAAAGAACCCCCGACGGTCCGCCCGAATTAACGGTGACACTTACTAGAGGAGAAAACTCCGACGCCGGAACCCGTAATCGAACCTCGCACCTTTAGCATTGGTGGCAGGCGCCTTAACCACTGCGCCACGGACCGCCCCATTGAGGAGAGGGGTGTCAGTGAAGGGGGAGAGAGGAGGTAGGAATGTGATGCAAGTTGGGAGTGGGCGGGGATGGGGGATTTGACCTTTTAATTTCAAGGCCAGCAAACACAATCAATAAATCCGCCGCTAAGCACGACTATAAATGTCGCTAGAGGTCAGTTGTCCGGAACCACTTCGGTAGTGCCGTATCTGTAGGATTAGTTGCCAGAACAGTCTAGCCATGTTACCATGTAAGTCCAAAACAGGTACCTGAAGGGCTCCAACAAGGCAACCCGGGTCTGCCCTGGGGGACTTGGGTGGGGTTAGGTATTTTTTAGTTCCCAGGGTCACCCTGGTCAGCCCCACAGGGTGAGTTTTTCTCTCTATTCTGGGGCATGTGTTTCTGTCTACCCTTTGTCCATTCACCTGTATTTTCCTTTTTAAAACTCTCCCTACTGTCTGCACTGCCTGTAGCTCTTGATATTGGATGTGTTGCTAAATGGTCTTAGCTTTACTTAGGCCCCATGTTGTAGGTTTATTTAACGTATTTGACCGGCTGGCGACATACATTCAATTTTCTGTTTAGTTTTTTTTCACAAGCAGTGCAGGCACGTCCTGAGAAAGCCTTGTTGCTGTCGGGACGTTAAGCAATGTACAATCAATCAATCAATCCAACAAGGCAGTGAATGTTTCTGATGGGGACAAACGTCCCCCCCCCCCCATGCACTGCTTTTAAGATTTATTAGGCAGATCTGAAGGCCACAGGCACCACTAATCGGTCAGAAGTATGTGTGTGCTGGTCTGTGATTTTGGACCTTACAACCTGGGGCCGTAAAGTCCAAAAGTCCAAAATCACAGACCAGCGTACGTTCAAAGTCTTGTCACTGCTGACTTTGGCAGTGAGAGAGTTCTTGCACGTGCACACCTGTCGTTGGATCATGGCGCGTGTTTGTGTTAGTGCTGGCAACATCATTCTGGCAACACCGTAGCCTGCGCAACAGACATCGACTTACTTTTTTATTGTCTGAAATTTAGATGATGACTGAACCGGGTTGGAGGAGCGTGTGTCTTGATTCTGACAAGCAAGAGGCACGGATCCTCATGAGTCTCTGTAACCTGCAGAGGCTCATGAGGTTCTATGCCTCTTGCAGATGGTAGACACGAGCGTGCTAAAGTTTATGCAGCGCCGAATTATATTTGTTCTGAAACATTTGCAGTCCTCTGCTGTTATAACTGTATATTTAGATGTAGGTTGTATACTGACGGGGGAAAGAGATGCTGCGTCATTTGAGTCATCGGAAACACTTCTGTTGCATTTCTCGATCGTCAGTTTATTTTCGCAGCAAAAGACGGGCTGAAGATTTTATTTTATTTTATTTTATTATTTTGTGGGTGAGTCCTGGCATCATGAGGCTCATGGGGATCTATGCTTGGAGCATTTAGAAGGGATGCAGTGAAGGACTGAAAGTCTGTTTGCCATACATTGGATTAGGCGTGTATGGTTTGAATTACGTTTTGCTTGGAGAGTGTATGCTGTTGCGTGGTGTGAAACATCTGTGGTTTTCGGTAACAATTTCGTCAAGGCTTGCTGTGTAAATAGGGGTATAAGTAACCGGAGCTTATGTGGTGTTGTTTACACATACTGCACTGTGGCATGTTTCGGCAATGCACGTTTGCCTGTAGGAAGAATACAGACTTTTTCTGCAGGCGACGGAAAGTGGAATCAACGCGGCAAAAACCGCTACCGACAGCCATAGTGTTAACTCATTTAGCCCGCGACACGCCACAGCAAGATGTGGCTCGATCCTTGAACTATTATGGTCGATCTGTCTCCTGAACTGTAATGCAGTCCTCAGAGGATAACTCCAAAATGTGGGTATTTCGTACCTCGGGGACAATGAGTTAACATTTCGGACCATTTTTGTCTCAGGAGCAAGGCTGATGGTCCCTGACTGCTACTGACGACACCTCTCGGCGGAAAAGGCGCGTAACTAGCTACGCGTCTTCTCCGCCGAACGGTACCGCCAGTTGCAGTCAATGGGTTAATTTGTTGTCTTTAACCCTTTGGCTGTCGGTAGTGCTTTTTGTCGCGATGATTCCTGGAGGAATCATCGCGACGAAAACCGCTACCGACAGGCAAAGGGTTAAGCGTTTGGGTGCGTACAGAGACGTTGGAATCCTCTGGTTGGGTGTGGACAGGGTGGAGTAGTAGTGTCCCAACAAAAACACGACCTGGGGTAATTCTGTCCGTGAAAATTTCTCGTAAACTTCAGTTGTAATCTACCCTCAGACAAGCGCAACACTACGCCTGTCCATTCCGTAGACGGTTCCTCCACACTAGCTGGTTTCAGCTAAAAAGGCAGCAGTCGTTTCGTCTACAGGAGACACAGATACTCATGATCCTTTTCATCCTCTTGGCCAATAATGATTCACATTCTGTTTTGGGAAGAATTATGTACTATGTGCGCGTCTGTTTTCTCTGGCGTTGAGGTGTATATGAGTTTCAATCTTAGACTAATTTGTTTCATTGGAAAGTAAATTTTCAACAAATACCATTCCTCTGTGAAAGGCACGAAAGACCCTTCTTATCCCTTGCAGTTTCAAGCCCAGGTTTTACATAGTTCAAGGGTGGTGCCAAAATAGCTTAGCGCCTGAGGCACCAAGCTATTTTGGCACCACCCTTGAACTAAAGGTCCCTCGTGCTGTATAGACCCAGCACCGTTCTCCTCTGTTTTTTCTGTATCGCGGGAGGTACGTAGTCTGGCAGTCAAAGACTTCGTCAGCTGTTACTCGACGTGCTCACTGACTCCCGTGACACTATCGGCGCCGTAACTTCGCTGAAAATTCATGCGAGAAACGTACACAAAAGTACTGGGACCTTTCTTGCGCGCAATTTGATGTACCCCTGCAGCCACAACCCAGAAGCAGTTTACTTTTGTAGCTTTTAAGGCGCCTACATAGGTATTCACGATCCCCTGCAGCAGCAAGCGCTAATTTGTCCTTTGGCTGTCGGTAGCGCTTTTTGTCGCGATGATTCCTGCGGGAATCATCGTGACAAAAACCGCTACCAACAGCCAAAGGATCTAAGAATCTATGACTTTTGCTGGCAGGGAGTGACATCTACGACTTGCTTGTTTCAGATACAGGATGTTGTCGGGGCAGACAACTTCGTCGGTGGCTGTGTTTTGTTTGTTTGTTTACTTTTTTATATTTGTATTTATTTATTATTTATTTATTATTTATTTATTTATTTATTTTATTTTTTATTTCATTATTTTTTTTAATTTAAATTTTTTTTTTGGAGGGGGGGGGGGGGGAAGAAGGTGGTTGGGGGGTTGTGGGGGGGGGGGGGGGGGGCGGTTGGGGGTGGGCATTATTAGTACAGTAGTTGTCTAAGGTGTTCCGAGTTACGTTGTTTTGTAGTCCCACCGTGGCGGGACATTATCAGGTCTACACATAATTTATATTCTTGGGTGCTCTGCGTTTGTTATCACGCGCCGTAGTTTCGTTGGAAACATCATTAGCAGGGATGAATTACTCAATCTGTCTGCCCCTCCCTCCTATTCCCATTGGGGGGGGGGGGGGGGGGGTCTCAGTCCTCAACACGCCAACCAATTTACTAGAGGGGAAAGAAAAGTGCCCTACGTCGCGAATCGTGTCGATTGCCACATTGGTTATCCCTCTCGATCCGCTACGCTAGCGTAGCAGATCGAGGGAGATAGCCAGTGTGGCCGGCTCTTTCTACTGTAATAGCTGTAAATTTTGACGACGGACAGATTTGTGTCTTTTTTTTTTTTTTTTTTTTTTTTTTTTTTTTTTTTTTTTGGCTTGTACCCCACCCGGGTCTGCCCTGGGGGACTTGGGTGGGGTTAGGTATTTTTTAGTTCCCAGGGTCACCCTGGTCAGCCCCACAGGGTGGGTTTTTCTCTCTATTCTGGGGCATGTGTTTCTGTCTACCCTTTGTCCATTCACTTGTATTTGCCTTTTTAAAACTCTCCCTACTGTCTGCACTGCCTGTAGCTCTTGATATTGGATGTGTGTTGCTAAATGGTCTTAGCTTTATTTAGGCCCTATGTGTTAGGTTTATTTAATGTATTTGACCGGCTGGCAACATACATTCAATGTTCTGTTTATTTTTATTTTTTTTTTCACAAGCAGTGCAGGCACGTCCTGAGAAAGCCTTGTTGCTGTCGGGACGTTAAGCAATGTACAATCAATCAATCAATTTTTTTGGCTTGTGAGAATTGGAGATATCTGTCGCCTTGATTACAAACACAGAGCTTTGGTCCGTATCAAGTTATGGTAGGGAAACCATGTACAGCAAAACACACATGGTTGGCTAAGCTTGTCTTGTGACGTTGGTTTAATGCCAATGGTTTTTGCAGACTTGTATTTTGCAAAACATCAGGCTTTCATAAGTGATCACTTGCATTGTTGGCTGCATAGATGTATGACTGGTTTTAACGTTTGATTTTTGAGGGGAAAAAAGGCTTTGAAATCCAGATTTGCCGGAAATGAAGTAGGTCCGTCTTGTATTTGAGCCTTTTGGGATGGAAGAAAAATCCACCTTATACTTTACTAACTGGGAAAAAAAAATTCTTCTCAGTCTAGCTTTGATTGGGATTTCTACCCCAGGATTGCAGTTGGATTTCTGTCCAAAACTTGCAAAAGACGGCAAGTCTCGCTTTTCACAAAATGGACTTGTCTTTTGCCTGCCTGCTGCAGCCATCTTTGGTCGGCTTACGCGACATATCCTTGCAAGATATCCCACAGAGGCCATCCATCACACCTTCTTTGACGAGCTTAGCATCCTCACGGACCCGCTTTCTTTTTTTCTAGCAATCCACCCCAACGCTCTCTTAACCCATTCAGCCCTGACGCACTACAGCAGGAGATGGATCGACCATAATAATTTAAGGGCGCCAAGCTAATCTGGCACTACCCTTGAATTACCATGGTCGATCCATCTCCTGCAACAGGTGCATAGTCGTTAGATGACGCCTCCAAAATTGGGAAATACGTGCGTCGGGCTAATGTGTTAAAAAAAAAACCAACAACTTCAAAGTCACCCGCTGTTACTGATCAGCTGAAATCAACCGAAAGGACTCTGGCATCAAACCTGCATATAGAGTTAGGGACAGGTGCACACGAGCACGCACCCTCCTGGAGATGGGTTTGGAAATTGCAGATGGGTGAAGGAAATGCCTATTAGACGTCGAAACATGCAGTTTTGCATGTTTCGTCGTAAAATATTCCCCACAACCGTGTTGAAGGTTGCCGGGCCGAACATGCAGCTGTTCGGTCATTGAATTGTATTTAGCTTACAGTTTACACGAATAACATGGGTGTAGTGCGAACGTCATGCTGTGCCTCGCTTCTTTGTCTCACTTGAAACCAACCCCCTCCCCCCCTCCCCCCAACAACAACATTGGCCATTCTTCCTTATTTCCAACGCCAACGCCAGATGAATAGACCAAGCCAGCTCGACGGTTGTTGCCTGATAGATGGGCATTTGGGTAACTAACAGATAACAGATGATAACAGATGATTTGGACTGTGGACTGACCCGCGCAGAATGTCAACCTGAACACATTCACGCCCAAGTGCCTTTCGTGGCCGTAAGTCACCATTCCTATCTTCTCCGGAACTCTGTCAATGCATGTGTCCACACCCACTGCAGCTGCTGCCCTTGGTCATTTATTGCAAGAGGCATAGGTCCTCATGAGCCCCCGCATCTGTGGGGGATCATGAGGATCTATGCCTCTTACAGCATATAACCAACCATCTGGAAGAGACACAGTTCTTCATGAGCATTTATGGACTCTAGCTTGTGTCGTTTTCGTCAGTTTTCCCAGTAGGGTTTGAGTCTGGAGAAAAAAAGGAGTCCTTGGTGCACCATACAAAGAAAGATTCCAGCCAAAAAAGAGGAAACACTTAGAAAAGACAACGAAAACACTGTTGTGTTGTAATGACAATAATTGTATTTTCTAAGCGTGTTTCTTTCTTTGCTGGCATTTTCTTTGCATTTTTACACGCTTGGCGGTCACCTTTTTGGTCTGGAGTTGGTGTTCCCTGCGTTCTCGCATGCAGGTGCGGTGCCCATGAGGATCTATTCCTATGGCTCAAATACCAACCGTCTGCAATGGACATAGATTCGCATGAACCCTTACTAACTTGCTAGTGCCGTTTTCGTTTGATTTTCCTCCCAGGAGAGGGTGAGGACGCGTGTTTTCTGGAGAGAAAAGGAATTGCAGTGTTAGCTGCTCGCGTGCAGTTGTCGGGCGCAGTCAGACGCTGGTGTCAGGCATGGGGCGATAAAATGTGACAGACGGCTCTTTAGGTGGCGGGGCTGTAGAGGCTGTTTTCATTTCCCTTGTCGACACGACTCCTTTTTTTTTTTTTTTTTTTGGTCCTAACGGCGACCAGAAAGAAACTAACTGGACAACTTGAGGTTCAGGAGACGTGGGGGGAAAGGGGAGAAAGAGAAAAAAAAAAAAAAAAAAAAATCGCAGAAACCAATGACAGGCCAAAAATCCTGACATACCTCTTCAGAGATTGGTGCCGGAATTATATCAGCAAGAGGCATAGATTCTCATGAGTCCCAGCAGTCGCAGGGACTAATGAGAATCTATGTCTCTTGCAGATGGATATTTCCGAACGTGAAGGTCTGTCAAGAAAGAAATGCAGTCGACACTGCGGCACGTCTCGTAGGTCATGCTTAGCGACGCCAGTCGTACAGCAGGTTCCCGACAAAATATTTATCGGTTTTTTTTTTTTTTTGTTGTGAGTTCTTGGGGTTAGGATGGATAAAAGAGGTAATAGGCTCACAATTATGCAGTGCGCGTTTAATTGCAGAAATTTATTTAAATGGATGGGTTAGATAACTGAGGTCAACCTGTGACGATGTGCCGCGCCCAAACACCCCCCGCCCCCCTCCCCTCCCCAACCGATCCTACACCAGGGGCTAACCTCTCACAAGCATTTAACCGCCTCCCTCCCGCCTTTCCACTGTCACCCTTTCTCCTCACTGTATCAGAGTATGCAATTTTCCCCCTGTCATATGCTTTCCCACATATGTGCCGTTAACCCATTCGCTGTCGGTAGCGGTTTTTGTCGTGGCGATTCCTGTCGGAATCGCCACGACAAAAACCGCTTCCGACAGCCAAAGGGTTAATTTAACCCATTGTTCATGCGACCACCGGTACTGTAAACAGTACCGGTGGCTGCATGCACAAGAGGGGGATGACTATAGGACTCTGTAGTTTCAGTCAAGAACACCATTAGAACTTGCACAAGAGGATTAAGACTGGAGGACTTTTTAATTTCAAGAATTCCATTAGAACGTGCACAAGAGGATTAAGACTGGAGGACTTTTTAATTTCAAGAATTCCATTAGAACGTGCACAAGAGGATTAAGACTGGAGGACTTTTTAATTTCAAGAATTCATTTAGGAACTCAATCTTCACGGGACGCCGGCTCATGCTTTGAGGGAAGTCTGAACTGAGACTTTTGATGAGCATGTGCTTCGTGTCAAGAGATATTCAAGAAACTAATGTTAAAAGACGTACAGACTTTTGGACGCTTCTTCTGTGGTTAGAAATGAAAAGAGCCGCATCAGCTTATCTTTGTTTTTGCGTGGGTGGGGAACGATTTTTGGCGCTTCTAAAGAAATTAAGATAAGGGTGTTTTCTAAATGTGCGGCGTCAGGTGTCGGTCGGATTGACATCCTGACATCCCTTGATAGCTGATTGTTAGTGCCCGGCTAAGCTAAAGGGAAGAGCTTTTTGCTGCACTTGTGCAAGACGCCCAACGCCCACTCTTTCCTCTGATTGCCCACCACAACCTCCTTATAGCCAAGGATTCTTAACCACTTCACTGCCAGCGGGCCCAGACTGTTTCTGATGCCTTTGTTAATTCAACGTCATCCTAGGAACATGGATACAAAGTGGTGTCGGCAAGAGTCATAGATCGTCATGAGCCCCCGCAACTGTGGGGGCTCATGAGGATCTGTGCCTCTTGCAGTTGGGTGGTGTTCACCTTTTCTTCGGCAGAGAAGGGGTGTAGTAATCCTAATATAATGCACAGAGGTCTTGTTATGTGCTGGGCCAGTGCCATGCTTCGTTAGCGCATAAGGGCATCAGTTCTCAGAATAGAAAACTGCCAAGTTATTTTCTACCACAAAAGTGATAGATCAAAGATAATCTTCTTATAACCACTCCAAACCAAGCTTCTTTCTTTTTTTTTTTTTATAGCGCAAACAGGAAATTGAAGAGGAAAATAGGGTTGTGTATTCGACAATATGACGTATGGACAGGTTGATTGCCTCGAAAAAATGGACACCACCCTTCTGCAAGACGTATAGATCCTCATGAGCCCCCGCAGTTGCGGGGGCCCATGAGGATTTATTCGTCTTGCCGACACCACTTTGTATCCATGTTCTTTTGACGTCAGCGGGTCTTTGACGCTGAATTGACAATGATTTTGAAAACACAATCAGCGTCCTCTGGCAGTGAAGCCCGGACTGTAAACAGTGGGGTAATATTTGATACAGCGTTAACTTATTATTTTGAGGTTTAGTTCCTTATTTGTATGTGAATATAAAAGAAAGAATTGTTTCTGTTCACAGTGTCATTTGCCTTTCGACACAATACGCTTTCGTATTTGTTTTCGTGCCATTGAACGTCTGTATAGTTCCATAAGTTTGACATATGTCTCAATGTGATATTACCGTGTCTGCAAGTGTGGCCGGGCGTTTCCGCGCGGCAGTTTTTGCCAGTTTTATTTTCTTAAGATAATTACGAAGCACATGCTAATCTTACGTTACGCACACAGACCAGATTTTCTCTCACAACAGTATTAATTGTGTTCCACGCACGCGCTTTGCAGATTTTGTTTACTCGTGTCCTCAGACCGTGAAAGTGTTATTATACACATTACAACAGTTTACATGTATTTAGTGTACTTACATGAGCGAACAGTGTGATTTTACGTTGATTTGCGACGGCTTTAGAAACCTAACTTGTGGCCAGTGGTAGTCGGAGAAGGGTTTTACGTTTTCGAGGCGTGCCGCATACGGATACGCGACTTTATGCCGCGTATCCTATGCAAGACGTCTCGAACAAATTGATGTATGGCGAAATCCCAGTAGTGGTTGGTGCCTGTTAGGTCCATTAATGACATAAATCCTAACAGGCGGCCTGTCCGGGTCGTGTCCGTTTACCGGTCATTTCTCACATCAATTTTAAATAGCGGAATCTATCTACAAGAGACGCAGAGCTGTGCTTCTTGTTGGACAGGCTAGCACAATTTCAGCCTGTGTACGTCAAACTGGGGAGGCTGTCCAGATTTTAGCTTGTGACCCTCGGTCCGCGATTTTCGGTCCAGCGATTACTACCGGTTATTGTTTATCTGGTGACCCGCATCGGAACTCTTGCCCAGTTTGTGAAGTTTCACACGACGTGAATTTATTAGACAAGATGAAACGTAACCCCTCTTTGTGTATACAGCCACCGGTACTGTTCACAGTACGGGCGGCTGCATGCTCAAGGGGATTGAGCTCTTGATGAGAGTATTAAATTTTACTAACACACTGGGCTATGCGTAGTGACGGAGGAAGGGCAGGGCGTGGAGCGGATAGGGGCAGTTTGGTATAGTCAGAAATGAGAGTTATAATTATGTGTGCGATTTCAGTATTGCGAAAGCCACAACACATCCGTTGACCCATTTAGCCTCACGGCCACATTTCGCATCGGTTGCAGGAGATGGATCGACCATGATATTTCCAGGGTAGTGCCAGATTAGCGTGGCGCTTTCAGGCACTAAGCTAATCTGGCACTACACTTGCATTATCATAGTCAATCACGGATCGCCTCTTTTCTAATCTCGCCCCACAAGCTTTATGTATTTTTTTGATAAAACAGCACAGAAATCTGAGAAAAATCAACCTCGGGATGTAATGGGTTATGATTTCAGAAGTCGTTCCAGTGCTAGAAGTCAAAGAGATACACATTTACATCTATACTCATCGTGTAAAAAGTGTTTCTCTACCCCAGCCTGTGCGTCTCCCTACGAGATGCTGACCTGTCAATAAAATGCCCCAGCAGGGAGCCCGGAAGGTTTGCCAGGTATAACGACGTCTGGCCACTGAAGCCGGCAGTAAAATACAGACCGGGGCTGGCAGGAATTGCAGCCAGGTGACGCGGACCGTGAAATGCTCTGCAATAACGCCTGGCACACGGGCGCACGTCTGCATCTCAGACGGACACTAAAAACACTGGAAGACCCAGTGCCAAGTTAACAACACAGATCGAAGTTACTTGCTCAAGGGTAGCCCCTGATCAGCTTGGCGAAAGGAGGCGCCAAGCTGATCAGGGGCTACCCTTGAGCTGTTGTAATAAGTTATTTCCAGTCAGTCTTTGGTGGTGCTTAGCGGACTGTTAGGAAAGTTTAGGTCTGGTAGAGAAAAGAATAGGAGACAGGAAGCTGCAGAAGGGTGGAGATTTCAAAGTCAAAGCGCATTTTCAGTGAGGCTTCCTTGCATTTCACCACCGTGGTCCATCTGCAAGAGAGGCGTAGGTCTCCACGAGCCATAGATGTTAATGAACGTCCGCACCGCATAATGATTTCTGCCTCTTTCTGCCTACTTGTTGATCTGTGCTCAGGATTCGCGGCAGGGATAGTGATCCATCTGGGTGAGGCATGAATTCTTAACGAGCCCTAGATCTTGATAGATCCCCAGAAAGTTCCCTCACTGCAAGATATTTCCTGCTCATTTCGGCTCCATTTTGATCCGCGCTCCTTATACAGAAGGAGCGGTTTGTCTTTAACCCCTTTCCGGCCACTGTCCCAGATTGTGGTTCTGAAGTCGCTGTTTAATTGAACGCCAAAGAACACTATCCGATTAAGGAACATGGATACAAAGTGGGGTCAGCAAGAGCCATAGATCCTAATGAGCCCCCGCGTCTGCGGGGGCTCATGAGGATCTGTGCCTCTTGAAGTTGGAGAGGGTTAATAATAGCTTTTCCCGGCAGCGCAGGGTTTAAAAGTCTGCATCGGCTAATGAAGGTGCCCAGCTAGCAAGATCGAATGCCGGGGTGCGAGATTAGTGTTGCAAGGTGGAGAGGGGCAAGTATGTCACCATTAACTTTGATTGGCTGGGCCAAAACTGCCCCTGACGTTGATTGGCTATTTGGACATATTTGTGGGGCGTATGGGAATCGGCCCTGAAAGTTGCGCCTTTTATGACCCATCGGCCTTGATTTTCAAGTGGCTTCCATCCAGCACACTTTATTTCGTCTCCTTGTGCGTCTGCAAAATCTGACTCCAGGTCACGGGGTTGAAAATACTGGTAGTCTCGAAAGTGAATGTTGCCAGAACACAGGCAGAACTCAAAATACAAGAGGCATAGTTCCTCATGAGCCCCCGCAGTTGCGGGGGCACATGAGGATCTATGCCTCTTGTATTCTTATTCCTTGGACGGACGAAGTTCTTTGCGTTTGAATTAACGAATTATTGCAAAAAAGGCATTCTGCGGCAACTGGCAGTGAAAGGGCTAATGAACCCGTCGTGATTTTGTAGAGGCTTCCACTAGCGCACTTTATTTCCTGCACGCCATATCTATATATGCGTCCACAAAATCTGCCTTTTGGACGTGACATGTAGGAGACGGAGAAGTTATAAGGGTCTTTGTGTTCAACGAAAACTCCCAACTCGTATGGTAGCGATCCTTCTCAACACGTGATTGTGTCTATAGTTTTTCTATAGTTTCCAGTCTAAAACCATGACTTGAGTCGCAGAGTGGGTAAACGCACTTTCATGCGATTAATATAACGGAGCATCTTGCGCAGGGTTTACCGTCTTACATGCCAGTAGTTCAGACCTATTTTGTGCAGTGAAAACTGGCATAATGTCAGCATTTTTGGAACAACCCCAATTCACTCACCAGACACCGTTTTAAGAGTCCTCCAGGTGCAAGAAAATGGCCAGAGTGTAAATACATTGCAGTGGATTAACGAGGACAATGGCTCTTCATCGTCGAGTTGTTTACAATGCCTTCACTCGCCACATCTTGGCGTGGTTAGGTGGTTCCCTCTTTTACGGCCAACCACTTAAGGTCTACGAGAGCTGTAGATCTTCTTGGGTCCATGAAAGCCACGTGGATTAACGACACCGATGGCTCACTGAGCATTGTCTTGTTTAGAATTCTTTTGCTCGCCACGTCTTGCTGTGGTTGGGCGGTTGCGCTGCTACATCGAATCTCCGTAGATATGCATGTGCGATAGATCTTCATGAGTCCGTGCTGGCCTTAGGGGTACATGAAGATTTGCGCCTTTCGCCGACGAGTATTATTTTACGCATATCACATTTATGTACAGTCTTTTAACCCCTTCACTGCCAGTGAACGCGGGCTATGTTTTTGAAATCTTTGAGAATTCAGCGCCAAAGAGCCCCACCCGACCAACGAACATATACACGCAGTAGTGTGAGCAAGAGGCATAGATCCTCATGAGCCCCCGCAACTGCGGGGGCTCACGAGGATCTATGCCTCTGCAGTTGGATCGTTCTCGGCAGCGAGCGGGTGAAAACCGAAATTATCGCGTTTTAGATGATACAAATGGTACCAGTTTTTTTCTAGCAAGATGCATAGATTCTCATGAGCTCCTGCGACCGCAGGGGCTCATGGGAATATACTTCTTGCAGGTGGAGGCAATGTGTACTGCGACGGAGGAACAGTCTGGAATCGTCGAAGTTTCACTGTTCTGCTGTATTGCAAGATGTGTTTACTAACGGACGAGCAGGTAATTTTGGCCTCTTTGGCCCCGGATGTGCGGGAAAAACACTAGTTCGGTACTTGAAAGAGACGCAGGTCTAGTTCTAGAGTCAGGAGTTTATACATCCTGCCGTGAAAAATCACTTCTGAAGACAGACGTTTATGAAGGTACTACTAGCTTGGTACTTGAAAGTGGAAGCAGTATCGTGTATACTAATTGCATGTACTTGTGCCAGTAGTATAAAGAGCATTTTGAAGGGAAAAAGTTGCATTTTCAAGCGTAGGTGGAACAAGCACCTGACCTTTTTTAGGTTAACTTGTTTATACAGTGCTAACGTGTTGAACAAGAGGCATAGATCTTCATGAATGAGCGAGCATCGGCAGATGCGGGTGCTTATGAGGATCTATGCCTCTTGCCTTTATAGGCCGTTTTCTTTGGAGTGATTCATATATACGTGCATACCCAAAAGCTTCACGATGCAAAAAAAAAGTATTGATTTTGCTGTAATGGCTTTAGACTTCAAAGAGAAGCATTTATCTTTTTTCTTTTTGCTGTAACATGCATGCTATCTTGCATAAACTTGGAGCCTGCAGTTGGGGGAGTCTGTCTGTTATTGTGTTTAGGAAAAAGAGCTGGGTAGATCAAAGATGTCGCCTAACATGCTGTGGATTATCGCATCACACAGATTGCTGAAATAACACGCCGGCGGAGATTTGGAGAAGTCGGTCGGTTTTATAGCTTTTTGATACGTTATTTGTTGACGTGTGTGTGTGTGTGTGTGTGTGTGTGTGTGTGTGTGTGTGTGTGTGTGTGTGTGTGTGTGTGTGTGTGTGTGTGTGTGTGTGTGTGTGTTTGAGAGAGAGAGAGAGAGAGAGAGAGAGAGAGAGAGAGAGAGATATATGCATTTGAAGGAAAGGGTTGGCAATACATAATTTATATGAAAGCAAAAATTGAAGTATGGTATCAGATTGCACTGTCCCACCCCTTCCATTATCAGGGCGGCTAAGTTTCTTGTGAGCCCCTGTGACCTAATCTGCTAGCAAGAGACACAGAAGATACTCATGAGCCCCTGCAACATGCAGGGGCTCTTGAAAATGTGTGTCTCTTGCTGAACCTGCAGCCCTGTGTACACTCTCACAGTGCGAAATTATTCCGGTTGTATGAAACCATACAGAGGACTACAACTAAAACTAATGTCACAAGGCTAATTATGACAGATTTATGGAAGCGAATCATGTGTCCGGGTTAATTTGTACCGAAGCTACCGGCGTATGAGGTTAACCCTTATCATTCGGAATACACCAGTGTGTGAAATCAGTTTGACTAAAATAGTTCAAGTGTAGTGCCAAAATAGCTTGGCGCCTCTAGGCGCCAAGCTATTCTGGCACCACCCTTGAACTAAAGCCATTGGTCTATATCCTTATCTGTAAGTACTATAAAGTAGCTTGCATATGGCAGTGTACAAATTTGAAGCTTTTAGCGTCAGTATGATACGGATTAATCGCAGCAGATCATACCTCAGTCGGAGCTGACACAGCGTCCGTGCCCGTTTCTCACTTCCGTTTCTTTCATCTGCAGGAAGCATAGACTCTCATGAGCAGGCTGCGACGTGAGCAGGCTGCAGGCTGTCTTGTGTGTGTGTGTGTGTGTTTTTTTTTTTTTTTTTTCTGACCCTATTTACATCCATTTTAGTCTGTCGTAAAGAGTTATTTACGCACAGGGTACGGTGGAGAGTGTTACATTTCAGTGTGTCAGATGATGTCGACAGGAATCATCGCGACAAAAGCGCTACCTATAGCCAAAGTGTTAGATTGTTTGGCTGTTCGAACGTATTTCTTGTCTATGTTATACCTGCAAGAATTGTGCTGACAAGTAATACACGGACCATGTATAGACTATTAATTTTACCGCCATTAGAGATTGACTCTTTCATTCGCAGGAAGCATAAATGTATGTAAGCTCGTCCGGCCGCACGTCTTTGGAAGATATGTTCCTGTTGCTGACCGAGATTGGGCCCATTTACATCTTAACCCTTAATGTCCCGATAATTCTATCATGATACACTCATGCACTATAAATTTGACCGGTCATGATAGTTCAAGTGTGTTGCCAGAACCCAGAGGCGCAAGCTGTCCTGGAACCATCCTTAAACTATCATGGACAGTCTTATCTTCTGCACTGTAATGTTGCTTTCATAGGACAATCCACAAATCTGGAAAAAAATTGAACCTCGGGATTTAATGGGTTAATATTTCAGAAGTCATTCCTGTGTTAGAAGTCAGCGGAATAACAGATTTATTATGTACCCCAGCAGCCGCAGGGTTCGTAAGACGCTCTTCCTCAGCCGGGTAGGCAGAGAGCGACCCAGTTTACATAGACTCAGAATGTGGATATAGTAATCAATCTGAGTTTGATTGTCTACGACTGTATGATATTGGTATTTTGCCTTGTTATGACAAAAGCCAGTCTGTCCATTTTGTAGAAAAGCGAGATATTCACCCTTTGCGTGTCGATAGCGCTTTTAACCGCTACCGACACGCAAAGGGTTCATTGTATGTAACAGTGAAAATGGACGTACTGACTTTGGCCGTATAGCGGCGGTACTGGTGTTACCAGAGAAGTCGGACATCTCATGTATTATTGTGTTTGAGTGACACGCCTTGCCGCCGGGTTACCGTTACTGCCCACATGCACAATTACCTCCCCGCGGCGCTACAGTCACTTTGACAGATGATAGGTCCGCGGAGTATAATCATAGAGGCCCAGTCAGCGCCAGGTCCTCGGGTCGACGTTGCCCGTACCAGCAGCCTTGTCGACCCAAGCACTACGTGCATTGGGACATGAGTGGCAAGCTCAGTTGGTTCGGTGAACGCCACGCATTTTCAAAAGACAAAGATCTTCATGCGCCCCCGCAGTCTGCGGGAGCTCATGAAGATACATGTCTTGCTGACTGGATTCTATTTTCACTCTTTTCCCCCGGGCGGCGATCAGATGCTGCTTATAGTCATCGTCCATGAAGTCTCTGATGTGTGGACATCTTCAGATTGCTTCAGTTATCAGCGCGCCCCAGGATACGGGTCTTTTATTTTCCCGCATATTGAATTGGTTTTACTGGTTGACTGGAATAGCTGGACAAGGGTTGAAGGTTGAATTTAGACAAGGAAGCCGATGTCATGCACGGTGTGAAGAACCAAGGCCAAGAAATCGGTGTAGACGAAAACTACCCAGTGCGCAAAAGGCAGTCGGTTGTGCTAGGGCCACAACGGTCTGATGGCCGTGAGCTAGCTAGGTAGGGTGCGATATCTTCAAGTCCGCCATCGTCCGTCCTCTCCTAAAAAAACACAACCTCGACCCGAACGAACTCAAGAACTATCGTCCAGTCTCCAATCTCTCTTTCCTGTCCAAGCTTCTTGAGAAGGTTGTTCTCAACCAGCTCAACCTCCACCTCACCGACAACAACCTGCTCAGTCCATTCCAGTCTGCCTATCGCAAACATCACAGCACTGAAACAGCCCTTCTACATATCTTAAACGATCTGCTTCTCTCCACCGACTCGGGCAACATCTCCCTTCTTACACTACTCGATCTCTCTGCCGCCTTTGACACTATAGACCACTCTATCCGACTCCACCACTCCTTCGGCATCACTGACTCTGCTCACTCCTACCCCACCTGGGTCTGCCCTGGGGGACTTGGGTGGGGTTAGGTATTTTTTAGTTCCCAGGGTCACCCTGGTCAGCCCCACAGGGTGGGTTTTTCTCTCTGTTCTGGGGCATGTGTTTCTGTCTACCCTTTGTCCATTCACCTGTATTTGCCTTTTAAAAACTCTCCCTACTGTCTGCACTGCCTGTAGCTCTTGATATTGGATGTGTGTTGCTAAATGGTCTTAGCTTTATTTAGGCCCCATGTGTTAAGTTTATTTAATGTATTTGACCGGCTGGCGACATACATTCAATGTTCTGTTTATTTTTTTTCACAAGCAGTGCAGGCACGTCCTGAGAAAGCCTTGTTGCTGTCGGGACGTTAAGCAATGTACAATCAATCAATCAATGCTCACTCCTAGTTTCTCTCCTACCTCTCCGACAGACAGCAGTCCGTCACCATCAACGGCGTCTCTTCCAACCCAGTCAAGCTCTCCTGCGGAGTTCCACAGGGGTCCGTCCTGGGCCCGGTCCTTTTCACACTCTACACCTCTCCCATGTCCAACATCATCCAGTCTCACCGCATACGCCACCACCTCTACGCTGACGACTCACAACTGCTAGACAAAGACAAACTCGACAACACTCAGTCACTACTGACTCGCACGGCTGACTGCTACGAAGACGTGAAAAACTGGATGCCAGCAAACAAGCTTAAACTGAACGACGACAAAACGGAAGCCATGCTGGTAGGCACTCGCCAGAAACTCTCCCAGCTCCCTCCCTCTCTCCACCTTCAACTCGATAGCACCCCCATATCCCACTCTGACTCGGCCAAGAACCTCGGCGTCATCCTCGACTCCTCTCTGTCCATGACCAGCTTCGTCTCCGCCACGGCCCAGGCATGCTATTTCCACCTCCGCCGCATCAGTCAGATCAGAAAATACCTCACCACCGAAGCTGCCACCAAACTTGCTGTCTCTCTCATCTTATCTCGCATCGACTACTGCAACTCTCTCCTTTCCGGCCTCCCTCACTCCACCACTTTCACTCTCCAACGCGTCCAGAACAACGCTGCCCGCCTCGTCCTCAGAAAGAAAAAATCCGACCACATCACTCCCCTGCTCAAACTCCTTCACTGGCTCCCCATCCCCCAACGCATCCAATACAAAATTCTGTCTCTCTGCTACAAATCCCTGAACTGCGCTCCTGCCTATCTCTCCAACTTACTTCACCCCTACACACCTTCCCGCTCTCTCCGCTCTGCCTCCGACCCTCTCCGCCTCCACATCCCTCGCACCAAACTCAACACTTTCGGTCCCCGCTCCTTCTCCGTCTACGGTCCATCCGCCTGGAACACTCTCCCACTCTCTCTCCGTCAGAAACACTCTCTCTCCTCCTTCCAGTCCGCCCTCAAAACTCACCTCTTTCAACAGTTTTAGCACTATATCACCACACTCCCCATCCCAAGCTGACCGTCGTAATGTATTTCACTATTTGTGGTACGTGAGTCATTGTCTAAAGCGTGCGCGAGTTGTGAGTGCGCGCTTAAGAGTTATAATTATAATAAGATAAGCGCATTATAAATACCGTAATTATTATTATTATTAGCGTAAGTTGTATAATGGTGCGCGTTCATACTCACAGACTACAGCTTTGCAGGCGTCTCAGTCTTACGTAAAGCCGGAATTCTGTAGTTGCTAGTTCGGGATGTTGCTGACGCTGCCTAAAATAACATTTAGGTTCGGTTGTGGGCAAGACCGTTTTTGTCAGAAATAAGGAGGCACTTTGGCCGCACTGTCTGAACTCCCCAGCGTCAGTTTGTATCCGCCTATGTGCCCTAACAATCTGTGCAGAGAATTTTTTTCCTGATGGTAATTTATAACTTTACTTTGCAAAGTTAGGATTGAGAGGGGGTTTGCTTTGTGGTCTCGTCATCACTTTAAGCAATCTGTCACATTTGAAAATGCACCAGAGATGGTCCGCGCATCGTCAGCGAAATAAGCGAATAATAATTAGCAGATATAATATTTCCCGCTGATTAGCAAAGGAATAACTATGGGCTAACAGATTTTATTACATCATCGTCAAATTTTCATGAATCTCTTTCTGTTTTTAATGTTATTTATTGCACTTTACCGTGTATCAACTTTGTCACATTGGCGTATACCCCGATAAACACGGAACTGTCGCCCCATCACATTGGGTATTAGTGTACAGGGCTGAGTTGCTAGAGTGAACTTAGTCCTGCGCAAGCCGCTATCGGAGCACCGTGCTTAGCAGCTTGCTCAGGGCTAAGCTCGCTCACGCAGCTGAGACCAGTTGCTGCACAAGCTAGCATAGGCTACGCATAGTTTGTGATTTCTGGTAGTTCCAGACAAACGTCAGATGCCGGTGCGTCCGTGATGTGGCCAGACGTCCAGGTGTTACTGCGTGTGCCAGCCATCTTCATTGCCCGCATAGGTGTCTTGTCTGCACGTGGTTAGTACTACATAGAATTCAACTCATCTACACGTTGATGTGCAGGGGTCCATCAGGATCTATGTATCTTGCTGATTCATATGCATGTGTGGTCAGCAGACGGTAACGGAGGTATTTGGGGTTTCAGCCTTCAGCTCCTTAGGATCTTTATGATCGGCGCTTTCCATACTTGATTCTGCAATATTGGTAAACTTGTGGGTAGGTGAAGTGGCCTCGTAGACCATGATTCCTGCGTCTAAGGATGTTATTTGTAAATGAGGACAGTGTCTGTCAGCAAGAGGCAAAGATTATGATAAGCCCTTGCCGCAGCTGCAAGGGCTTATTATGATCAGTGCCTCTTGCAGGGACCGACTGAGGGACTAAAAAACCTCTCCTAAACTTATGACCGCACACGCGTCGAGTTCTTTTGAGGTTGCGGCAGAAAGGACTTTAATGTGGTCAGGTTGACATAGTTCAGCTAAGCTATGAGGCTCATGAGAATCTGTGCCTCTTGCAGACAGCGGACTAGTGAAGTGCCGCCAGCAACTAATGAATGACCTCACACTTACAGAGCGTAGGTGAGGTTACAACCATAGGGGCCCGAAGATGGTGACTAAATGCAAATCCGCTGCGCCACCGCGTGCGCAACACCCGTCACAGGCTCAATTCAGAATACGTTGTTGCGCACGCGGTGGCGCAGCGGATTTGCATTTAGTCACCATCGTCGGGCCCGTATGGTTGCAACGACCAAGACTTTGATGTCTGGAGGACGTAGCTTGCAGTGGCTCATGGGCTGGTATAGGCGCTAGAACCTCTCAAAAATTAATGACCACACACACGTAGAGTCCATTTTGAGGTTGCAGAAGAAAGGACTTAAATGTGGTCAAGTTGTCATAGCTGCAGAGGCTCATGAGAATCTATGCCTCTTGCAGAAAGCGTACGTCCAGCATGGACTGGACAAAGAGTACCGTCAACAGCTAATGAATGACCTCAAACATTCAGGGCCCAGGTGAGGTCCCGGCGAGTACTTTGATGTTGTCTGATTAAAAGTGGTGGCTGAAGTGTAAGACTCAGTCCACTCACGTGGCCCAACATAGAGGAATCATCACTTATACAAAATATGCATGCCGTAAGGTCTAAAATCACGGACCAGCGCACTAAATTAAGCAGATGAAAGGGACGCATGCTTGAGAGGAAAGAATCTTTAGTGGTCTCTAGTGTACAGTATTTTACTCACACTGGTTGTTTCCCTCGATTCGCTACCTCTGTTCAGCGGTAATGAATCAAGGTAGACAACCAGTGTTGTATCTCTTGAAACTTCTGTCTAATCTAAAATTGCTTTTGTGATACCAGTTCTTCAGAAACATGCAAGTGTTGTATGGTGGAGATTTATTATGTTATTAGTCCTACTGTGCATGCGCGTTTTGGGTCTGTCCGTGTCAGTACAAGATACCAATTAAAAAGCAGTCGTTCAAAATTCCTTATCGTCAAAAGTTATTGATGGTCAGACACATGAATATTTAACTGAAACAGCTGCAATTTGAAATTTATTTGACAAGCTTTTACAACTTTCTTTTGTTCTTGTTGTGACGTCAGTTGATTACTTCAGTGATTCACTGAGATTCAAGATACCATTCAAAATGACTGTCCATTGAATATGATAGCTCCAAAAATTGAGTCCCGTTTGCTTCATTTAAAAAAGATTGCGAAGTGACACCAGCACAAATTGAAGAGACGGGCCACAAATGGACAGTCAATAATATTCATCTGCCAGGCAATTTCTAGCGTGCACACAAAGGCGACACCCAAGCCTAATCACAATGTCAAGTTTTGAATAATTTTGTCTGACATCTTTGTTGCGTTGGAGAAACTCTTCATCTAATCAGTGCAACAGTGAAGAAGGCCTACTGCAAGAGACATAGGTCCTCATGATCCGCTGCATCCTGCAGGGGCTTATGCGGACCTATGTCTCTTGCAGATTGGCATTGTGCAGGGGCGCATGCGGATCTGTGCCTCGTGCTAGCGTGTATTTGCCTCATTTGTATCAGTACGTTTTAGGCAATGATGTAAAAAAAAAAAAAAAAAAAAAGTGGTCGTCTAATCAGACCATCAGGAAACACTACCATCCCCGTAGGACACAGATCCTCATAGTGCCTTGCAGCTTGTAGGGCTTTAAAGAATCTATGATTCTTATTTGTATGGATTTATCATGCATATCTTTGTTCATCAGGCGTGGAACCGCATAACGCCCAGGGCTCATACGGATCTATGCTTCTTGATTGCGCGGATTTACCATTTTCATCTGTGCTGATACAACGAGGAAGGTTGTGGAGATTTTCATCGGCCAACGAGGGCAATTAGCCCCGTCTTCCCCTCTGGTGTGACGCTGGCTATGACGCCTCATTAGCTGCTGCCCGTCACTTGGGAGTTGGGTGAGTCCGGGGCCAATTCGTCACTGTCCAGATGCATGCAAGCGACGAGGGAAACCAGACTGTATTGCACCCATGACAACCCCAGACCTCATGTGTCTGACAGTGGTTACCTCACTATTTTCCTGCACATGCGTAGTGGATCGAGGGAGTTAACCAGTGTGGTGGGAAGAACCATACATGTTCATGAACTTCACCCTAAATGCTGTCCTACTACACTAGAGGCTGATGAAGCTCTTTGGATCGTTCCTGGGTTCGTCCACAGCTAGGACGTATTAACCCTCTTGAACATGCAGCCACTGGTACTCACTACTGTAAACAGTATCAGTGGCTGCATGCTCAAGGGGTTAAAGAACTCTGTAATTAAGGTGGCCGTTAATGAGGGGTGACTTTGATTGGACAGGAAAGGGATGTCTCTCCTCTGATTACCGTGGTCACAGTGTCTGATAGGGTTGTCTTTTCTTTTAATAGGTTTGTGGTCTCATGATGTAGGGGTTTGTCTCCCTTTCTGAATTAAAATTCAGAACTTTGTATCATGGTTATCCTGCACAGTTTTGTCATGAAATAAAACTACAAAGACGTAGAAATAACCAGAAAGTTTGCACTGGCACATTTAACATGCTTTAACATATTAGTCTCCTGTTCATACAGGTATGAAACAGTACCATTCCCATTGTCATCTAGAGAATGTCTTGTTGGCGTGGAAAAGGGAGACTTTTTTGTGCTTTGCACTAAAGCGTTTAATTCTCAGTAAAAAGTGTGTCTTTGTCCTACCTCTGGATGTTTTTCTTTCTGAAGTTCAACTCATTTCCTTCGAAACATAACATCCTTATCCTCAAACGCCGACGTTATTTTCTCGCAAGTTGTGCAGGAAAACAAGTTTTGAGTCCACTAATCCTCCATTCATCCGTGCCCTGCGATCATGTTTCACCCATTAGCAAGCCCCACCGCAGTCTTTTAGTCTTCAGCTACCTCAGGCATGAGGTGGAGTTGCAGCATGTGACGGAGTTTGATCCACTTAAGGACCGGCACGTGCAGCCTTAGTAATGAAACGATGGGTGGCAGACAGCTGCTTCAGAACTGATTAAATTGTGCACACAGGCAGAGAATTTTGAATATATTTTTTTTTTCATTGCAAATTATGGCTTTCTTGCCTTCGGAGAAGCATAACGTTATTAAGCAGGCGGGTAGTAAATACAGTTTATGCCAGAAACTCGGAACACACAGGAAATGCTTAAACCGCCAATAAAAGCAGACGCTGCTTTACTCACGAAAAACTGCAACAACTGGACGACTGAAGTGGCTCCACTGGTCCCACACCAGTTGACTCCCTCGATTCGTGGAGTTGACGCAGCGGTGAGACAAGCGGTGTGTGCGGGCCCATTAGTAAAAAAGATACATACGCTTGTAAGTTGGGGGGGGGGGGGGGTATAAATAATACAAAGCACACATAACATATGGAATATGCCCTCCTCAGAATATTACGCTATCGGTGCTCACTTGACTGCAGGTGCTAATGTGATAGCGAGTGACTGTGATAGCGGCTATTGATTGAATGCAAGTGACGTCACACAGCCAGCGTCGTTACGCGCGTCGTCTGCAGTTGGCCATTTTGTGCAGTAGACACAGTGAACATCAGTAATAACGAAGTTATAACTCGGCGAAAGTGTGCTTGGATGCGCAATTCTCGGTTGTGATGATATGCCAGAGAAACAAACATAATGTCCCCGAAGGTGTAATAGTGGTTCCCCCCCACCCCCCACCCCCCTCCCTGTACATCTGCTGTCCGTTTAAGGGAAGGAGAGGAAAGTTGAGCGAAGAGAGAACTTGAGACGACAATCGAAAAGATATCCGGCACTACAGGGTAAACGTGGGCAGCCTAGATGTAAGACACGATTGTAAATAAAATACTAGGTTTAACATTTTTTTAAAAGTTCTAGATGAAAGATGCTTTAGAACATTTTCAAAACTGCGGTACGATACGCTTATAAAAAAACAGAAAATTGTTGTTTAGTCCTTCTACCGCTCTACGGCATCGATTTATGAATAGATTGGAGAGAGGGTTTTCCCAACGTTTAATTTCGCAAGAAACATCCTTATAAATAAAAAAGTATGGCAAAAGTTGACAACACTGAATTGTTGCCTTAAGATAATGTCTAGGTGCCAGTGGAAAAGAAAATCAGACATGGACAGTAAAGGTTCTTCCAGTGGGAATTCATGATGATTATTTTTAAGAAATAAAAGAAATACGTATAAAAGAATAAGATAGCCAACCATTCTAAAGACCAGTACCACGAGCAGAAAAACAAAACAAACAGCAAGAGCAACACGATAAATGTATAAAAATAAAATAAAAAATAAACACAAAATAAATAAATAATAAATAAACAAATAACACCGCGGGAGAAGGTACGGGGGTTGAACCCGCGTCAGTGACGGCATCAGTCAAATCGTGCATGTGATTTAAGTCTGCCGGCAATACCTACTGAGCTAAGAGGAAATAGGAATAAACTGAGCTTAATATAATTAGATGCAAATCACGATGCTGTTAGTGTCAATCGGCTAACATCGCTTTGGACTGGTGTAATGATTTAGTGTCTGAGGACGGATTCCTTCATAACTGTGTACTCAGTGTGTATTTTCCCCAAATCACTTGTTCTGTTGGAGTCACAGAGATCGCCTCAGTTTCGCCGACATTAAATTCAAGGTGACCTCCGATCTCTCCAACAATGCAGCGGTTGTAATTATAGGTATTTAGTTCTTTGACGTCTTTATCTTGTAAAAACCGTCCACGTTCACGATCGCTACTCTGCACCTAGGTCATCTCTGCTGCACAAAATGGCGGCTGTAGCAGACGAACCCAGTTGCGTATCACGTGATCGCGTCGTCTTGCATTCAATCGAGACAAATGATTGAAAACTGCAGACCTTAATAGCGAGAAGCGAATCTGCTCCAGTCTGCAAGGGGCCTAGATCCTAATGAACCTCAGCAACTGCAGGGCGCGTGAGGATCTTGGCGTCTTGCAGACTCAGTTTTTATAACTCTGTTTATGTTCTACCTAATGAATGAGAGGTGTGTGGGGGTCAGCGCACTATAACCTTAGCACGAGTCCTCACGGATCGAATCTGCGTCATTTTGCAAGAGGCGTAGATCCTTAAGAGCCCCTGCAATTGCAGGATCTATGCCTCTTGCGGACATGACTTGTACGTCTTTATGTCTGTACCGTTTTATTGTTGGGGTCAGCGTTCGGATGTCCAGGGACCACACCTGGGCGCATGATTACCTGGATATTCCGCTGGTCAGCATCAGTCTCAGCTGCTGTGTCTGTCTGCCAGCTCCCTTCCGCGTACTCTTCTGACAACCCCCGATAGAGTGCATCGACTGGATCATAATTTTACTTCGACAGTTTATATTGTCTTTTTATCACCCACAAGCTAAAGTCCCCCACCCGGGTCTGCCTTGGGGGACTTGGGTGGGGTTAACTACTTTTTAGTTCCCAGGGTCACCCTGGTCAGCCCCACAGGGTGGGTTTCCCTTCTATTCTGGGGCATGTGTTTCTGTCTACCCTTGGTCCATTCACCTGTATTTTCTTTTTTTAAACTCTCCCTAATGTCTGCGCTGCCTGTAGCTCTTCATATTGGATGTATGTTGCTAAATGGTCTTAGCTTTATTTAGGCCCCATGTTGTAGGTTTATTTAATGTATTAGACCGGCTGGCGACATACATTCAATATTCTGTTTAGTTTTTTTTTTCACAGGCAGTGCAGGCACGTCCTGAGAAAGTCTTGTTGCTGTCGGGACGTTAAGCAATGTACAATCAATCAATCACAAGCTAAAGTGTTATGTTGCAAGTCTACCGTTTTTCAGGTTTTGATGATAGCTAAAACTTTTTTGGGTTGGTCCCTCATCCAATACAAAGTTGTTGCAGATGGCTGTAAGCTTCCCTTATAACAAAGTCGAA
Source organism: Semisulcospira habei (assembly GCA_036245525.1). NCBI lineage: Eukaryota > Metazoa > Mollusca > Gastropoda > Semisulcospiridae > Semisulcospira > Semisulcospira habei. The sequence continues at coordinate 21,058,600 of BTPG01000007.1, read as the reverse complement.
TAAGAGAAAAGTCACAGAACAACGAAAATATCGAACAAAGAAAGAAGGACGCTTGCAAATACAACAGTTTTAACTCATTCGAGACGTGCCGCCTCCGGATACGCGCATAAGCGAATGAGTTAATAAAGTGTGTTGTTGTCAAAACTGTTTGTCATTAAAAGCGTGTTTCTTTTATGCTGGGTATTTCTGTGCATTTTACGCGTATTGCAGTCACCTCTTTGGCTTGGATTTCAGCGTGTTATTATTATTATTATTATTATTATTATTATTATTATTATTATTATTATTATTATTATTTAAAGCTCCCGACTACTCTTTTCGTGCAATTTGTTTTTCGCGTGTTAAAAAAAAAGACTTCTGATATAACACTATCTAAATTAGTTTCCGTGGCATTTAGTTATGTACAGCTGACGTTCTCGGTATATAGGATGGCTATCGAAATATACTAGTGGAACGAGGCTTATCAGATGTCATGCACCTCTACAGTTAGGACAGATTACAGCTAGCGGTATCAGCCCAGCGGGTATCGGACAGGTGTAGGCAAATGAGAAGCAACCGACCCACGTGTCCGAGATAAGCCCTGGCCGAGTCGGACTGCCTCTCTGCCTACGTCAGTCGAAAGAGGTGTCATACTTGGCTGACGCTTAACCCTTTGGCTGGCAGTAGCGCCTTTTGTCGCGATGATTACTGCAGGAGTCATCGTGACAAAAAGCGCTACCGACAGTCAAAGGGTTAACTTTTCAAGAGTGAATATTCTTATTTGTAGCGATTGATAAAGTAGGATGAATCCTAATGAATTTGATTCACTGTAATCTTTTTTTTTTCTCCCTTGAGTCCCGACGCATTTCAAGAAGGTACTGATCGACCATAGATAAAGGGTGGTTCCAGAATAGCTTGGCGCCATTCGGGACCAATCTATCCTGGTACTACTCTTGAACTGCCATGATTGAACTATCACCGGAACCGCACTGATGTCTTTAGAGGAAAGCTGTCGTTTTTATTTTATTATTTCTTTTTATTTTATTTATTTATTTTTTGTTAGGGGTGGGGTGGGGGGTGGGGTGGGGGGCCGGGTGGGTGGGTGGGTGGGTATTGCAGCCTTAGAGCTTAATGTAATGTGTTAAGCATTTGTAGGTCTATATAAGGCATGACCTAGTTTCTCGAGTGTAAGGTGCATGTTGATGAATTTTCACAGACCTTCTGTCCAATTCAATTTGCACTTTGTTGAGAAAAGAAGGCCAACCAGTGCGAAATCCCTGGATAGAGTTAGACACCTGATCTGACTCCTTGAGATTCATTCAGAAGAAGAAACCCTAAAACAACCCTTCCCTTCCCCCTAAAATTAATCTACATTGTATACCTTGCCTGAGGTTGGGTCACCAGGTTGACTTTCTTAATCATCTGCGGTCTGTAGGTTCTTGTAGCGACAAAGTGGCTCTGGCACGGCCAATTGCCAGTTGTTCCTCCTTACACCCCTCATCAGTTGTAACCCCACGGGAGAAACACGGGTGTAAATGGAGCCAGCAAGAGGCATGGATCCTCATGAGCCCCCGCATTCTATACCTCTTGATGATGTTATTTCTTTCCTTTTTCTCGATCATCGTTCACAGAACACTCGAGTATCTCATATAATTGAAGTAGGACACAGATGTAAGTGAATGTCAGCAAGAGGCAATAGCTCATCCAGAAACCCCATAGCATGCGTAGGGTTTCAGGTTGTCGTTGTTTCACCCTTTGCAAGAAACCTCCACTTCTTTGTTAGCATGTCGCTGTCGTCCTCGGTAAAATTAATTGTGCTCGCTTGGCAGCTGGTGCCAGAGGCTTTAATTTTCCCACTGGAAGAGGAAAAAGATTTATAGTGCATAGAAGGGAACTCCCTCCGCCCTCTCCCCCTCCCCCAGATAAAAAAGATATCCTGTCTGCAATAAGAGTTTGTCATGTATGACTACATTTCCAAACTGATATATTCAGAAAAAGTTTCTAGACAGGCTCTTTCATTTGTCACGGAGACTGGGGATTTTACTTAACGTCGCGTAACTTGGCGGGGGCCTATTCCATTGAAGCTTTTAGATCTGATAAATTCTTCACTGTCAGTCGGGCGGTAAAATATTTATTCACAGGAACATCTGAGAATACATGCCGCGTGCATGTGGAGGCGGTTCGTTCACAGACGCCATGTACGGTGGATTCCATCTTATATGCACACTGGTTACCGATACCTCCCTCGGTCCGCTACGCAAGCGTAGCGGATCGAGGGAGGTAACCAGTGTGGAAAGGGGTTATCTGGTAACTGTGTCTAAGAGTCTTTCGCTGTTATAGATTCCATTCAGTGATTCTTGTCACGGGAGCTGACGACTGCACGTAACTCGTGGTAACTTGGTGGTGGCATATTGCGATGGAGACAAGATCCAATGGATTCCTTGCAATCAATCAGGCGATGATACGGGTTCGCAGCTGGCTGATGACCTTTCCATGTTTCCACAGCAGGTTTCTCTGCTGCCATTACTGGACATTGAAGAATTTGGTTTCGTTTTGAACATGAAAGTGGAAAACGACGGTCCTGGGAGAGACAATGTGGCCAAACGCTTGTTTTTACTCACTGTGGCCCGATCGACCTTGGCATCTCCAGGGTTGTGCCGGCCAGATTAGTTTGGTGCCTCCTCTCCTGAACTGGAATGTAGTCATCAGCGGGCATTGCCCAGATTTGGGATTTGGGAATTTAGACTCTAAATCCCGAAATCTGACCGTTAAACGCATCAGCTCTAAGGTCGGACCTTAGAGCTGATGCGTTAACGGTCAGATTCACCATGACGTGTCGTATGCATGCAACTGAAACCCGTGACTTTCCACCTCTCCCGTCAGTGGAGTCAACAGTTTAACCCATTTAGCCCCAAGACCCTACCGCAGGAGATGGATGGACCGTGATAATTCAAGGGTAGTGCCATATTTAAATAGCTTGGCGCCTGAAGGCGCCAAGCTAATCTGGCACTGCCCTTGAATTATTACGGTCCATCCGTCTCCTGCAACTGGTACATAGTTGTCAAGTGACAACTCCAAAATTTGGGAAATGCGGCCTTGGGGTTAAGATTGTTAACGATTCCTCATGATTTCAAGTATTCTTCATCATGGTTTATCCATCGGATTGTGGTTATACTTATAGCTCATCCCTTGCTAACAGCACGCGCAGCGGCGATTTGTAATTTGTAAGGGTTTCCATAGATCCATAGATTCTATCCCTATTTCCGCTGGAGAAACCCACGGGCCTGTACCGCCATCTGTCTCATGTACAGATCTACACTGGTTGCCTCCTTCGATTCGCTGACAACGGTTGCGATTCGAGGGAGACAACCAGTGTGGTATAGATCTTCATGCCTGCGGTCGGCGTCGTCCCGTGGATCAGTTGCTAACTGGCGGAGTACGTTTTTGGCGGACGGTCAGACATCCGGTTAATCAATTAGACCTGCAGACGCGGGACGGTCGATGGTTAATACGTTAAAAGCTTTCCGCGGTGATAGTTAGCTCACTACTGTCTGGTCTGACGTGTCACAAAGTCTTGGTGAGGTACTGCGGGATTATATGGCTATAGTTCCCTCGGCCACCCAGTCTGGCGTGTCCCAGTAAGCAAAAGACCCAAGAGCCAACGTCGGTTCGAGGACCTGGGGTGCAAGAGGCGTGGATTCTCATGAAGCTCCTGTAGTGCAGTCCGCGATGATGATCTGTTCACTGCAGACTTGCCTGAGGTGTCACGAAGGCTTGGCCGGGCATAGGACTAGTATTCAGACATCATCTGCAAGAGGCATAGATTCTCATGAGCCCCTACATTCGCAGGGCTCATGAGAATCTATGCCTCTTGCTGGCTGAGATTGTTTGGAACTGTTCCTTGGAAAGAGCGGATCACCTGTATTTTAAGACTGCACCGTACCACAGATAAAGAGATGATGTCTCTATATCTCCCGCGCCATGGTATTGTTGCGGGTTTTTATGAAATAGAATTAGCCATTATTACGTCAGTTCGGATCATCATGGCTCGTCTTTGATGCCAGGCGGAGGAATATACTGTTGAGCAGAAGAAAGGCGACTCGGTGATATCGTTGGAAACACGTTCGTTTTTCCGATGGTTCCAGTGATGTCGCATTTTTTTGGTTTTTTGCTCGTTAGTATATTTGTTATTACATGGGACTAGTGTTACTGATCCCCATGCTTGGACTTTTGAGGTATTGGTGTTTGTAATCTGTTCCCACGACTTGCGCAGTCGCTGTCGGTAGTAATATAAGATATATTAGAATAGAGCGCCGTCGACTGGATTGAAGAGGAGTAGATCTTTGCTGTTCAGACTCACTTTCTGAGGCCGATAATGCACGGGGTTTCGGTGTAGTTTCGTTCATTTCATTAGTTAGTTGAATCTGCAGAAAGTACCACTCTCCAGTTTGACTTTCTTTCGGCGTCTGCCATCGACTGACTAGTCTACTCCTTGTGTTGAAACCACCGACAAATAGTACAGAGTACTGAGTAGTATTCTGCCTTGTAAAGGCAAAAGACACTAAGTCCATTTTTGTGAAAAGCAGGATTTTCATTGTATTTCCATAGACATCTCGCGTTTCTCCAAAATGGACTTAACCTCTTGCGCCTTCACAGTGCAGCCTTCAGTCTCCGCGTTGAATTTAACAGACACCTTGGGTTCTCAGGAAATGAGTGATGGCGGCGCCTAGTTTGTGTTGAAAGCCGGAGTGAAAAATGATGTGTGAAGATGTCAGGTTGCTACTGCCGTAAATGATCAGTTATGCTCGGCGAACCGAATCTTAACTGCAACAGTCATAGATCCTCATGAGCAGGTTTCAGACGTTCGAGAGGTTTTGTGCACCGTGTTGGCAGAGACGATCCAAATTTACCATCATGTCCGTCTCCAAACCCTTTGGTTGTCGGTAATGCTTTTTGTCGCTATCATTCCTGCTGGAATCATCGCGACATAAAGCGCTACCGACAACCAAAGGGTTAACCCCCTTGTGCCTGTATCCACCAGTACTGTACACAGTACCGTTGGTTGCATGCACTGTGGCAAGAAGGTTAAGCAGAGAATATGAATCTATCACCGTCCCACTCAATTTCGACGAACACTTTTATTTTGCATTGATCATACACCATTGTAAGCCCTTGACGGGGTGCAGGGTGCCATTAAGATCTACGCTTCTTGCTGGAAATGATCTCTTCAGCTTGATCAGCGGAGGAGAGGTCATCGTAGTTCCAGCCGCGGATGGCTTCAAGAATTTTCCCTCATACATCATCATTAGCTGGGCACCCTTGACTTAGTCAGAGATCTGAAACTTCGCTTAGAGAACGGTTTCTCGAACACGAGGTTTGAGTTAGTGTGTCATTGAAACTCGTTGACACGTTACGAGTAACTACTTGTGTTGTCATTCCGTTTCCAGCTTCTAGTCTGCGTACAGGAAAATACGTAGTAAGAAAGCAACACTCGTAAGAAAGACTGAGAAAATTTATTTTACAGAAGTAAAAATTAATGTTTTGTCGTAGTTTTTTTTTCTTCTGAAAGTGCTTTTCTCTCCGTGTTGGTTCTAGTCTATGTACAAGAAACCTAATAATAATAAGAAGAAAGCAACACGCATAACTCATTGTGCCCGAGGAACGAAATACCCACATTTTGGAGTTATCCTCTGAGGACTGCATTACAATTTAGGAGACGGATCGACCATGATAGTTAACGGTTGGTGGCAGAATAGCTTGACGCCTATAGGCGCCAAGCTATTCTGCCACCACTCTTGAACTATCATGGTCGAGCCATATCTTGATATGGTGTGTCGGGGGCAGAATGAGTTAAGAAAGACTAGGACGAAACATTTTACTTTTGTAGTCTTTCTTTTGCGTTTCTTTCATTGTGGGCATCTTTCTTGCGTGGCAGTTACCTTTTTGGTCTGGACTTAGTCTACGTACAGTTTACTTGAATGTCTTCCCGTCAAGCATTGTTTTGTGGTGATGTTATTATCAGTGTGCTTCGTATGGAAATTAATTGGGAACTGAGAAGAAGATGAAGAATAATGAACCCTTTGGCTGTCGGCAGCGGCTTTTGTCGAGGTGATTCCCTGTTTCAACTGTAAATTGTCTGGCTCTTTATGTGGATTATTCACAGCTATAAAGACCTTGAACTCCAAGTCTTTAAGATGAAAGAATACCAAGTTGAAGAGAATGCACCATACGGAAGTCCATGAATTAAATTAACAGTCGTGGTCTTAAAATTAGAATAATGGTGTTTGCATGAAGAGCTGCTGCTATTTTAAATTGTTTCAATCTTCTTCACTTTCTGAGAGGCTTTTATCTCCATGAAGAGTGTAATTTGACATGCTTCCTGCACAGCGAATGAAGGCCACATCCCGGCATAGCACTCATTCAGCAAAACTCAACTCACCTGCCCGAAAGGCATAGAGCTTCATAAGCCCTCTCTGTATGCAGGGCATAATGAAAAATAATCTAATTTCAAGCTAAATCCATTCGTCTATGTTTCTCAGACGTATGGAAGTCCTCGATGGATAGTAAGGAAGATTCATTCATCACTAAAAAAAATATTGTTTTTGTCAGAGCAGCAGAAATTCTGGCAAGTTTACCTCACCAGCAAGAGGCGTGGATTATCATGAGTTCCTGCGTATGCAGGGGCTTTCAAGAATCCGCGCCTCTTGCAGAAGTCACAGGGGCTCACGAGAATCTGTGCCTCTTGCAGGCAGTATGGTGGTGGATGGATGTAGCTGTTATCTCTCGCCTTGTTTGTCTCAACGCCTCATCACAAGGTGATGGCATGTTGTAATAAGTGGCAAGGGAGCTGTCTAGGGGTCGCTGTTGTTATCTGTCTTTCTTTGTTTTTGGAGTTGTATTTACTGTGTTATGTCGACGTGATTCCTGTTTATTTCTCTGTTAGAAGAGTTCTTCAGAAATTCAGGAATCAGATTGTCTTGAAACGTTGTAATATTCCGTCAAGACACTTCTAAGGTTTAAACAAAAATAATGCGAGATTCCTGTATATATCTGTTCTTATGAGTTAGGTTTAAGAATAACACCGGCTAGACATACCTTATATAGATACCTCCTTTGTAAACTAAGACATGTTGCTGCATAATCACATAATGCAGTCTGCTTGAACAACATGGACGTAATTAGGTCCAGGAAAAGGCATACTTGCTTGGGCTCTTGAGAATCTATTGCTTTTGTCTGGCTATATAGGACGACACGCATTGTGTCTGGGCCGTTAATGGCGAGGTGAACCTGACACCGGAGTCCATCCACTCCCACACACAGAGGTAAAGATGATGATCAGTTCGTTTGTTTTTGAAAGACAGTTCTGTCGTCTCATTTCGCTGGATGACGTTGTCGGAGGTTTTTGAAGAAATCTAGATTGCAAACCGCCACAATGGTTTCCGGCAGGCAAGAGGTATACATCCTCAAAACCTTTGCTTTTCGAGGGGCTTATGCGATTATCGAAGCTTACAGACTTCATTTGCGTATTTGGTGCCAAGACGGACACGTTAACTTTAGTGTATGACGTACAGCCTTTGACTTAAAGAACGTTCAGAGACGCAGGTGGAAGAAGTTGATGCAAAAGAAATTTAGCCCTGACACACTGCGTGCAATATGTGGATAGACCAAAATACATATAGTTCAAGGGTGGTGCCCGAAACGATTGGCGCCTATACCAAGCGGTTCGGGCACCACCCTTTAACTATCATGGCCGATTGAAGATCCTTGACCTGTAATCTTGACTTCTGGACAGCTCTCAGATTTTGAACTAATTGTGATGGTGGAAGTTATGCTTTATCGAAAAGCATTATAGAGGAGGATTTCCCAAAGTTGGTTTCGCGAGAATGAAAAGGTCAGACCAGTCTTTAATTCTAACGCCCCCACCCGGGTCTGCCCTGGGGGACTTGGGTGGGGTTAGGTACTTTTTAGTTCCCAGGGTCACCCTGGTCAGCCCCACAGGGTGAGTTTTTCTCTCTATTCTGGGGCATGTGTTTCTGTCTACCCGAGGTCCATTCACCTGTATTTGCCTTTTTAAAACTCTCCCTACTGTCTGCACTGCCTGTAGCTCTTGATATTGGATGTGTGTTGCTAAATGGTCTTAGCTTTATTTAGGCCCCATGTGTTAGGTTTATTTAATATATTTGACCGGCTGGCGACATACATTCAATGTTCTGTTTAGTTTTTTTTTTTCACAAGCAGTGCAGGCACGTCCTGAGAAAGCCTTGTTGCTATCGGGACGTTAAGCAATGTACAATCAATCAATCAATCTTTAATTCTAACAACGGAAACAGGAAAGGAAAGAAAAAACAACTGTAACTCCTTTCCTTAAAGTAATTTTACAAAATTGAAGAGTTTTGCACTCCGAAAGAGAAACAGTTTTTGCGCAGCCAATTTTCTCTTCTTGCCGTTGCGTGCATTGTTGAAATCGCGTTCAGTTAATTACGCCGCTTGTGTTTGGAAATTGGCTTACTGTGTTGCAGCTCACTCTTGACAAATTAGATTCCTTTCTTCTAAATCCCGCGCCATTTTCTGTGGAATTGCTGCACCGTTTTTTTATGCGCCGCCGCATCTTCACTGTCCACCCATTGTGGACCCCTTTGTCACGTTTTGAAGGCATAGATCTTCACGAGGTCCTGCAGACTTTAGTCACACTGTTTGCCTCTCCCTCTCTGGAGGCAACCAGTGTGACAGTGTGCTTTTACTTAACTTCCGCCCCGACAGCAACAAGGGCTTTCTTGCGCTGCATAGGTTCTGGTAGAACTGTGATACCGGAGATTCTCTCTCTTGATGCTTATTACAGGCAAGGATTCCTAGGAAAGATCCTACTGTTTTACAATAGTGTACCTCCGACGGAGCAGGGAATGGGTGTTCCAGTCTACAGTTTTTAGCGATGACATCCTTTCAATCGGGGTTGGTAACTTCTCCTGATAGAATGTCAAACGGCGATGGAGTGGATCCGATGCAATGCCGAGACACATTGGCAGAGAATGCCCCCAGATCCTCGCGAGCTGTTGCAGCCATGTAGTTCGTCTGCAGGAGACACAGATTCTCTTGAGAACTTGCTTGATGTAAAGGTTCACGAGGATTTCTGCCGTTTGATGGTCTTGTACATGGGCTTGTTCCTCCAGCGAACTTGTTCGATGACTCTTCAGCCCAAGATCAGAAAGTAGTGAGCTTTGATACGATTCACCCGATATGCAAGGGACCTAGATCCTCATGAGCCCCCGCAACTCCGGGGGGCTCATGAGGATCTAGGTCTCTTGCACATTTACTCACATCCGTTTCTTTTCTTGCGGTGGGATCCACAGGCGTTCAGTCTGTTCAATCTACGATGCTAGAATCGAACAAGATGCGACCGCTCTGAGAGCGACATAGATCCTCATGAGCCCCCGCAGCATGCTGTGGGGCTCATGAGGATCTATGCTTCTTGCTCCGACGTAGGGGGATCATCAGACTGCCGGTGCAATCTATCAGAGTGCAGAGATTTGGTGATTCAGGCCCTGTCTCACGTTCTGGCACAGCTTCCTGCATTTAAACACCCAATCACACTTGTCTGGGGGCCGCGCTACAATTTTTCCTGCCCGTGATTGGATTGCGGATGGAGAGAAGAGGACACGGCTTGGGTCCCGTAATTCTGGCAAGGTTGAAGTTGAGAAGTTGACCGATCCGTGCGTGTGTGCTAGTGTGTGATTTTGGACCTTACGGTTTGAAGGCCCACTACCGCCGTAACTGTTCAAATATACACTTTTGTAACAGATGGTTACGAAACGCTAAACACTGGTCTAGTTATGGTTCATTTAGACACATGGGAATCCAGTTCAGCACACGTCGTCTTAATATCAAGTAACCTGACGACGACTGCACTCCGTTCTATAATTACAACTGTATCTGTACGAGAAACGGCTAAAAATAGATTGACACGCTAACGGTTGCGCAGAATAAATAAGTGTGATTACGCATGTGTGTCAAACTGCCCTTAAAGTTCATTAGGTGTGTCGATAAGGCACAAGGAACAAAAACGGTGCTGAAATGTGTCTTCAGATTTACATGTAATGGTACTTTAAGGCCGAAAGGTTCAAAATAACACACTAGCACATGATTTATTTTTTGCGGTGACCAGTTACTGAAAGAAATCGAACACACATTTTTTTTCTTTTCAGCCGGACTGTAATACTTGCATCGTTTCTTGGAAACTATTACTTTAAACGTACGTTTGAGTCGCTAGCTACCTCCATTCTTTTACTTCTGACTAGCATTGACCAGACTGCACCGTATCTTGAATTGAATGAGGTCTGATGACCTCTCAGTGTAAAGTACAATAATTATTAGGGTTTAAGAATACCCCCCTTCCCGGACACACACACACACACACACACACACACACACACACACACACACACACACACACACACACACACACACATACATACATACACACACACTGCCAAACCATTCCTAAAAAATAAACTGATGTGCCTGAAAGTTGGTTTATAGACTTCGCTTTTTTTAAATTTTCAACTTTGATGCCATTAAAGACGCACATTCACTGAATTGTCCTATGACTCCTGGTTATGTGCCTTGTATTGCGAAAATAGCACTCAGCACGTCCATGTCTAACTGAAGTCAGGAAGTTCTCGTTTGCTCACGGTGACGAGACGGAGACAAGAAAGCATCGACCTATCGCCTTCATCATCGCAACCGTTGGCCGAAACCCCCGTAGGCTTATACAGCAGAGAAGCTGAGATGTAAAATTGAACTGATCTTTTTGGACTGCCACCTGTGTCTCTTGAATACCCGCCTTGAGATGGTAATCGTAGCGTGTTCGGCGTTAAATCCCAATAACTAACGCACTTCCATTGTCTGCAGGAGGCATATCCCAGTAAGCCAACGTCCTCGGGCCCACGACGGCCGCAGTGGGCCCGAGGACGTGCGAGGGTTCATGAGAGTCTGTTTCTGTGTTTTATGACATTTTCCTGGATCATCCCATCGCCCCGGATCTCGGACAGCCAGCAAGGTCTCATGAGGATCTGTTCATGTTTGAGACGAAATTTTTCGGGATCACCCCATCACTCACTCTGATCATCAAACGTTGGGCTGATGAGAGACGCCGGTGGTCTTCAGCTTGACCCCTGATCATCTCCTTAGAGTATGTAAAAACGTTACAGTCCCTGAACGAGCACACGGCGTGAATTCTCATAAAACCTTCAAGTTCGCAAGCTGTATGAAAATCCGCGCCGCTTGGAGACTGGAGCTGCTGATTCTTTGGGGCCGATACCGATAATGCCGTACGCTTCAATCCGAAATGAGACCTACAGTCGAGGAATAGCTGGGCAAGCCTTTGTCAACAAGAGGCATAGATTATCATGAGCCCCTGCAGTTTCAGGGGCTCATGAGACTCTATGCCTCTTCAGATGTAAGAAGCTGGACTATCGTTTCAGCTGACATGGGCTAATCAGAGAATCAGACTCACAGGAAATGAGCTATTGGTGTGAGGAAATTCTTTAAACATGGTGGTTGCGTTTACTGCAAGCGAAAGAGGAGCAGGGTCAGAGGGCAGTCAATGTTTCCGGGTGAGCTCGGCGTGTGTGGATAAAAGTTCCAGATGTCTAGAGTTTGTTTCACACTGATTGTCTCCCTCGATTCGCTACCGCTGATCAGCGCTAGCAAATCGAGGGAGACAACCAGTGTGGGTGTGTTCTTTTCTTTTTCTTCTTTTTCTTTTTTTTTCTTTTTTTATTATTTGTTTTTAAATTTTATTTATTTATTTATTTTATTTTATTTTATTATTTTTTATTATTTTTTTTTATTTATATTTTTTTTTTTTTTTTTTTTTTTTTTGGGGGGGGGGGGGGGGGGGGCTACGTTCAGTGGCCAACTCCGGGAGACGGATCGACAGATGATAGGGTAGTGCTGAGAGGGCAATATCTCCTGCTCATTTTCTAGGATCTAAGAAACTAAACATAGTTTGCCATGGGTGAACTGTTCACAGACACTCCGCCTGTTTATTGCTGCACTACCCACCCTCACGCACGCACGCGCGCACGCACACACGGCGTATGCCCACACACACAATACCAACAACCTACAGGAGAGCAATAATACAGGTAGTCTTCGTCTTCTTCTTCCTCCTGTGTTTTATATAGCATGCCGGTTGAAAAGGTCCTGGTAAATCAAAGTGACACAGCTGTAGTGCCGCCTGAATCAGTCGGTGTTCAGGTCGTTCTCCTCAGACAATTGCGGTCCCTGTCCCCCATAACTCGCGCGTTAGGGCCCGTCCATTGTCACTTCGGTGCCGTGCTAAACTAACCAACCTTCCCCCACAGTTCCCAAAGGAGTGCGGGTCGATGTGGCGATTCAAAGTAAGCTGCATCCTGCTAACCGATATGGAGGGGTGGGGTGGGGGTTGTGGGGAGGGGGGGGGGGGGAGTCGTTTAGGGGGAGAAAGACACGCGTTCCCTACGAAATTAAAACTATCGGATTGCTTTCATGGCACACGACGTCTTGTCGCGCCGGGCGGTCCGTTGTGACACCGCTAACGAGATTGTTTCTTGCCTTTAAAACAACAATCTCCCTTCACCCTCCCCTCTTCTCTCCCTCGAAGAAATTGGGGGGAAAATAGAGGGGGGCGGGAGGGCTTTGGCGTTTTGGGAAATGGGTGGTGACAAGATTAACCCTTTGGGTGTCGGAAGCGGTTTTAGTCGCGATTATTCCTGCAAGAATCATCGCGACTAAAACCGCTACCGACGCCCAGAGGGTTATTAACTTTAATCAACGGAATATGGGTGGCTGAGTTACGGTTTTAAAAAAGAAAAGAAAAAGAGATAGAGTCACAAAAAGAAAGGAGCATTTTTTTTCTACAAAATATGGGAGCTTGAGAGAGATTGAAAGAAGATTTCAAGAGAAAAAGGAAAGGGGACCTCTAGGATTGAAGTGAGGCATGAGTTCTCTTTCAGATCATTGGCGGGTAACGTTATCCTGCTGGCTGTCCAAAGCAAGATGCCTATGCTTCTTGCGGCTGGGTAGCTTGCTTGAGGAACTGAGATGTGGTTGTTTATGGACCTAGACAGAAGGGCGTTAGAGGTTTACGTGCGTTCCGAGATGAACCTAGTTGCCTTCGTTAATTTCCCACTATGCAATGTATGTTACGTGCTTTCACGACCACTGCCACTGCAGATTCTCGTTGTCACCTTTTGCGTATCCTCGTGTGACTTACCAGTCATCATCACACGTGGTTGTAAAACTGCGAAACTTCTGGCTTTACCTTATACATCTTTAACCATCTCAGCCCTGAGACACTGCTTCATGATGTCGATCGACCACGACAGTTCAAGGGTGGTGCCAAAATAGCTTGGCACCTACAGGACAAATCCCAAAATAGTTAACCCCGTCACTTCTGAAAAAGACGCCCACTGCAAGGGACGTTGATCCTCGTGAAACCCCGCAGTTGCGGGGGCTCATGCAGATCTGTGCCTCTTGCTGACAGTGACATCACTGTATGTTTACGTTCCTTTGGTTGGGCCTCTTGTGCATTGAATTAACGAAAGATTTCAGAAAAAAATAATTTGCGTCTACTGGCAGTGAAGGTCGGGGTTAAAATGAAACCGGAAGCCTTCGCCAGTCTCGGGCTGTACAGTCATACCTGTGTAAGGCGACAAGGGACTCTTATAGGTGGTCGCCTTAGATAGGGTCATCTGTATAGCAGAAAGAAGATCACATGAGACATACAGTGTTGGGCTGATGAGACATGTGGTCGCCATACCCATACAGTCACTTTGACAGGTTTGACAGTACATGGATCTCTGGCTTCCGTCCTTGCGCGTCCTTGCGTCCGCCCTTCCGTCCGTCCGTCCGTCCGTACAGGGAGGTAAGGAGGCCACGGGTTAGGACCCCTCACTACAAGTGGACGCAGGTCGTGTTTTTTGAAATCAGTGTACAGTCAACGTCAAAACTCCCAAGCCATCAAAGAATCATGGATACAAAGCGATTTTAGCAAGAGGCGTAGATCCTCATGAGCTCCCGCGACTGCGGGGGCTCATGAGGATCTACGTCTCTTGCAGTTGAGTGGTGTTGAAGTTTCCTCGGCAGTGAAGGGTTGACTGAGGTGCATGGGTTGCGGCGCACGAGTTAGCCCGTCAACTTCTCTCTAACAAAAAAAAAAAAAAAAAAAGGCAAGCTCAGACATGATCGATTTTTCTGAGAGTTGCCGAAGTTTGCGGTCACAAAGCTAGAGACCCAGGCGTCTGCCCTCCAACACCAGCTTTCAGACCGGCAGTAAATAACGGGGCTTTATGATTCAGTCAGCGACAAACGACCGCAGCAGCATACTAAAACACCAGAGACCCGTCCCCCGTCGTCTGAAATCCTCAGAACGTAAGTGTAATGCAGGTTAACCCCTTGACACCTACTGACGACACCGTTCGGCGGAAAAGACGCGTAGTTGCGCGTCTTTTCCGCCTAGCGGTGTCGTCAGTATTGAGAATTAGCCACGCGTTTTAGTCGAGCGAAACCGTTAATAGCAGTCAAGGGGTTAAAAGAGATTCAGTATAGGTAGGGTCCTTCTGAAAGACGGATGTTTGATTGACTCTTTCCCAGCGGCGTCGTGTTAGAACTGCCTTGGAAGAGGAAAGATTTGTCAGCGAGAGACGGATCAGCAGTGCGAGGGAAGAGAAATTGAGAAATTGTAAGTTCAGTCGTCGCGCCAGGACTACGGTTTGTTAGCAGGAGATGGCGCGAGAGTGTAGGGAATCGATAGACAAGACGGATAGTATCCTGCAGCGGCCTGTCTTCCAGGGGGGGCCCCGATTCTTCATCATCCCCTTGGTAGACTGTCGTTGGCGTTAGGCCGCGCCAACAAGCGGAGATACAGATCCTCAAGAGTTCATGCATCAGCCAGCAAGAGGCGTATATTCTCATGAGCCCCTGCATCTGCATCCGGTGAGCGGGTGCCGGAGGAGATGAAAGGAAGTCTTGGCATCCCGTGGGAACAGGGCTAAGCTGAGACAAAAATCGTTCACCACTGAAAGTGTCTGAACTTTTCCAAAGGTTTCCCTTCTAAAGGATACATCGTTTGTCCAATCGCACTGAAGGCTTCCCTTGGTGGTCATAGATCTTTGTGGGTAGGCTAAACCGATCTGTGCTGGCTACAGGTGTCAGTGTGTCTACCCGGGCTCATGAGAATCCACTGCCTCTCGGTTGCAGGTCGAATGGGGTTTTGGGCTGTGGAGCATTGCAGACAAAAGTAAAAACCTCCGGCACCGCAAGCGCTAGATACTTCCAAAGGTTTCTTTTTCCCCCAGTCCGAATCTTGAGAGTGTAAGAATCAATAAACATAACCGATGGCATCCGCTGATGGCTTGGTCGTTCGTTCGTTGATAACAGCCCGGGGGGAGGAGGGGGGGGGGGAAGTTGCAAAGGAGTCTTTTGTGTGCCGGTCTGTAATTTTGGACCTTACAGCACCTTCATCTGAGGCTATATCCAACAATATACTTCGTAGGATGTAAATTTGGCCTATCTTTTTCAGCACTGAAGAGTCTTTTAGGCGTAGGCTTCTAAATCAGAATCAACGCATCTTGCAGACCAAGGACGGACGCATGCTGAGAAATCACTGTAGTGCTCGATGTGCGAGATGGAAAACGATTGCGTTCGATTCCAGACGCATAAATCGTGTGCCGAAAAGCACCAAAGAAAAAATATTTTTATGCGGCGGCAGGGGCACATGCCTCTCTTAACTCCTTCACAACCGAGAAAACTTGAAAATAGCCTAGCTTCAAGAGGCATAGATCCTCATAAGCCCCCGCAGTTGCGGGGGCTCATGAGCATCTGTGCCTCTTGCTGAAACCACTTTGGATCCATGTCCCTGTGACGGCTGAAGATCTCTGACGTTGAATTTACAATAATAAAAACCAACAACAACAACACAAAAAAAAACAATAGCGTCCACTGGCAATGAAGGGGTTATGCCACTGCAGGGCCACGTGACTATCTGTGCCTCCGTTCAGTGAAAGGGACTCGCAGAGAATGCACGTGGGGGAAAAAGCTAGAAAGGGGCTTATGAGGATCTGAGCCTCTGTTAGACAAATGGAACTCGCTTGGCGACAGTCTGGGACTCGGTAGACAAGAGCTATTGCGCTCGGTTCCAGACAGACAAATGTTGTGCAAGGAGGAATCAAAGAAAAAGACAGATCTTCATCCGAGAGTGGCTCTGTTCCAAAGTGACGACCCAATTCGCAAATCTTGTCTGTGGTTGGATTCAGCACGCAAATATAGGCACGTGAAGTGGAAATCGATGTAGGACTGATTGTTGAAATCACACAGGCACTTAGAACGAGTCAGGGTTAAAAGGATTGAAGGATTCCATGCGCAAAAGTTGACAAAAGTATGATTTGAAAATTCAGTTTAACCCCTTGACTGCTACTGACGATACGTCTTTTCCGCGTAGCTTTATTGTCAGTACGGGTCAGTGGAGTCATTTTGGAACAATAGCAGTGCCTAGAGCAGTCGACTCGACTTGTTTACAGCGTCAGATAGCCTACAACAAGAGCCGTCTGTATCAACGCTCTTTTAGGGGTCGGTGACACTTTTTCAATGCGATTTACGGCTGCTTCTAACAACACGAAAATGTCGTGCCCCTGGCATTTTTGATATATTGGATGTTCACTATAATAAGCTCGCAGGCCACCGATTATGATCCCACTGGGTCCAGACAACTTGGCGATCAATCATTAGATACTCGCCTGGCTTTGTATAGATCAAAGGGAACTGCGCCAAGTTGGCAAAAAAAAAAGAGGCCGGAAAAAAGAATTGAAGAAAAAGATAAAAAACAAAAAAAAACTGCTGTTGTGTGGGTTGTCGTACCGTTAACCGTTTTACAGCCAGAACACAAGCAACACCCGATTGCAAGAGGCATAGATCCTCATGAGCCCCCGCAGTTAACCCTAATCCTGACACTGCCGGTGACGAAAAATGAAATCTCTGAAACCATCACAGACAGAAGTCGGTTGAGCGTGAGGGTCGCATGTTTGAACGAGGCTAGCAAGAGGCATAGAACTTCATGAGCTACCGTACTGCGGGGGCTCATGACGGGCTGCAGGTCTATGCCTCTTGCAGTTGGGTCTTGTCAGTGAAAGGTCAAATGGTTAATAATGCTTTTCCCCACTTGTTTTGAATCATACGAATCGCTTTGTCCCCAGCTTAATTTCCGCGTCAGTGCAAAGTGACATTAACCAAAATTGTTGCGCGTTGTTGAACTGTAGTGGTGTGCTTGCTACAAACAGGGAAATAAACTAAAAACAATTGGGCGCGTACTGCTTACCGTCCTGTTGTTCATCGTGTGTTTCCTGTGACGTAGGCACCGATGCAAAACAGAATGATAGTGAGAAAGCGAAACCTCAGTACGCGGGTGCACGTGCGCACATTTGCACACGCCACGGTGCATGTGCATCAAGTTTATGCACAACCCAGGTTGGACAAAAGAGCTCGTATGTGCACCGCTCGATCACGCTTGTCTGTCAGCCTTCGCCATGTCCTCGGATCGAACGTCGAAGCTGCCGCAGCCTCGTTGTACATTCATTAAGAACGCTTCCTCCCCCCCACCCCCCCACCCCCTTCACCGCCTCCCCCATCACAACAAAAAATAAATAATAAATGAAATATTTAAAAAAAAATCCTACGGAGGAACACGTATTATTCAACTAGAGGCAGTAGATCCTCTTGAGGCGCCGCGATTGCGGCGCCTCATGAGGATCTACTGCCTCTTGCAGGTAAATTGAGTTCCGATCGAATTGTTTCCCATGTAACCACTGACCAGCTTACCATACCCTAGTCAGTGTGATCGATTGTGCGGTGCTTGCGCGCTCATGTACGTGTGGTCCCCCCCCTCTCTGTACGGAGACAGCGACTTGCATAAGGCGAGCAAGAGGCATGGGTTCTCATGAGCCCCAGCGAACGCAGGGGCTCATGAGAATCTATGCCTCTTGCAGATTTCGTTCGATTCCAAACTTTCGTCCTGCAGCAGCCAGCGTAACAATGTGATCACAGACACTGTGATCGACTGAGGGAAGCTATGTTCCAACTATACAGCAACCGTTACCGTCGCAGGCGTTTTGTTGATTGTATCCGACGTTTCCTTTACTTTGATGAGTTTGAGCAGGCAGCAGGAGTTCAGTAGGAACTTTATACGATCCTGATACTTTTACACCTGTGCGCCCCGCAGCGGGAAGATTATTGTGTTTCATTGTGTTCTGAGAGTTGTTTCATGACCGCCGCATGGAGATTGTCTTCCTACTTGCAGCGTGAAGCCACACTCGCAGCGCCAGGCTACGTGTACTCGCTGTACTCCCCTCCCCCGCGTGCCCCTTCCAGGGTCTAAGCAGAAACAGTCATGGGCTAGCGCTCGTAGCGGTCGAACGCAGCAGGGTGGGCCTCTCTCTTTCTCTCTGTTTCCCTCCCTCGCTCTCTGTTCTCTACAGTATTTCCAGTATCTATTCAACTTTCTGTGTCCGCGGTGGCGGAAAAACAATTTTCATAATTCATGGATTGATGCTGAGACGCTGGAAGCAGTTTGTGTGTGTGTGTGTGATTCCATTCCGTCAGATGAGGGGTTTGTAGACCACGTCCTCCATGTGAGTAGGAGATATGTGAGTAAATGGGACTTGAGCCTTAGCAAGAGGCATAGATTCTCATGAGCCACTGCGACCGCAGGGTCTCATGAGAATCTGTGCCAATTGCAGACGGAGTGTCTCAACAGCAACAGTGTCGTCTCCATCGTAACATAGGCGACTGGCTGGCTGCAGGACCGTGGATTTATTTTATGACGAGACCGATCGAGGTTTCGTCACTACCCGCATCAGTCCGTGAAGAGAGTTCCAGCCACCCTGGCAAGAGCATCGGATTTCAGCCGCGCCGTCTGTCTGTCGCCAGTGACTAGTCTCTTCAGTGGTTTCAATCTCTCCAGCAGTTGTTACATCGAGATCGTGAGAATGTAGAGTAGTCAGTATTACCGTATAACGTATCTTTGGTGGTTGGTGCTGGTGTTTTTCAATATAAATTTTGTTTTAATGAAGTGTCTGTGATGTGTGACCGTACGGCTTTGTAAAACTGGGAGAACAAGGGCCTCGTATTAGCGCTTGACAATATTACTCACACATTGTGAATTTAATAAATCGCCGGACTTTACAGCTTTGTGAGAATCTGGAATTCATCAGTGGCATTACTAGTACTACAAAGTTGTTTGTTGTTGTTGTGAAAATGGAAAGTGCATTTCTGTGATTTTAGAACATTCGGTTCGAAGCCGTAACGTCCAAATCACATGCTGTTTCGCTAGACATTTCTCATTTCGTGCGTTGGGGTTTTGAGGTTGTTGTAAGTTAGAGGATTGAAACTCGCACGCGCAGATCCTGTTTATTTCATGTCTGATCTAAAGTCCGGAAGAAAATGAAGTACCGGCATCGCCAAGAACCTCTAAGGTATGCAGAGGTCTCCGAGATCAACTCTTAAACTTCGCAGCGTACTCGGGTTTGTGATTGAAGACAAACGACTGTCAGCTTACGACAGCGTTACGATGCCGTAGTGCAGCTGCAGTTTCCTGAAATCAGAAATGATGATTCTGTGTGTGGAGCACATGAAGGGGCGTCGGCAGCGATTTTCTGAGAACACTCAAGAGTGTAGGCGTGTCATTTCGTCCAACTCAACTACAAGAGGCATAGATTCGTATGAACCTCTTCATGCAGGGGCTCATGAGAATCTATACCTCTTGCTGTCAGAAATCGCCTCCATTTACTTCCTCTGAGTGAGACAGCAGGGTTAAGACTATGACGAGGCGGAACTTGTCATTCAGAGTTGCTGGTTTACATCATATTTCCGGCTTTGAATGTTTATGCAGGCAGTCTATAGAGAAAGTCAGCGCGTGTACGTAATGTGTAGCCTTGTGGCCTTGCCTGCCGTCGCAGTTTCATAAATTTGAAGGTTTCGTTTCAAGCGAACGGTTCCCAACAAGGGACGAGATATAAACTACGGCAGATAACCAGCTTGGACAACAGGCATAGACACCACTCCAAACATCTCCAAGAGGCATAGATCTATGCCTCTTGGAGATGCTTGGAGTGGTGTCTATGCCAGTAGTCCAAGCCGTGACTTCGCCGTCGTTCGGTGTTAGTAGTCGTCCGGCGCAAACGTTATCTCTATTATAATATCCGTTGGCTCGCATCTTGTCGCCACTGGCCAGTCCGTATATCCACGTTCCTGTTGTGATTCTGACGGACTGTAGGCTAAAACCCCGTGGACTTGCTCCGTTTGAGGCTCATAGATGTCAGTGCGTTAAACCTCGGGTATCACAAAACATCCGAATGTTATTTTTGTTTTGGTTATATCCGAAGTTTGTTATCAGCGAAGTAATTTACTTAACTGACATTCTACCCCAGGACCGAAATCCTCAAATTTTGAAGTTGCCCCCAGGAGGGCTGTACAATAATAGAGACAGATCGAGGATGCTAGTTCAAGGGTGGTGCCAGGATAGGTTGGCGCCTATGCTATTCTGGCACCGCCCTTGAACTATCATCCTCGATCTATGTCTTGTTGTGGTGTGTCGGGGCTGAATGAGTTAAAAGGGTAGTCGAGACCTCGGCCGAGAAAAGTGTTGACTTTCAGTTTTGTCCGACCTTGTAAGCAAATAATTCCGATTCCTATGATCAGGAGACATAGATTCATACGAGTCCCTGCAACTGCAGGCGCTCATGGGTATCTATGTCTCTTGCAGATCAAAGCGGTTGGCTGCTGGCAACACTGAAGAGTTTCAGCTATAACGGAATCGCCTCGACTTCGCTCAAGCGTGAAGTGAATAGAGCATCACGGTCGTTGGGGTTGGGGGGGGGGGGGGGGGGGGGGGAGAAATCAAGCGAAAACATTTCCCTGCTGCCGACTCCTACCCACCTGCAAGACGCGTTGGAGCCTCATGACTATTAGACTGCACAGAGACTCACATGAAAATCTGTACCTCCGTTTGGCCTCGTGTACGTATGTGCCTGACAGTTGCAGGGAGAAAAACCAGCGCAGTACGGTGTTGCCAATCGAGCAGTATGGAGGGAGGCTGATGTAAATTGTGTTACTGAAATTGTGGTACTGGAATCGGCGGCTATCAATATAACGGGATCGCGCATTCACGGGCGGGACGCGGATGTGACTAATGAGAACAGCTCCCGGCGTAGATGTATGTGTGCTGGTCTGTGATTTTAGACCTCAAGTTACGACCGTAGGCTGTAAGGTTCAAAATCACGATCGGCTACAAGTGTTGTCTTACGGAATCGCTGTTAGGCTTCGTCGTGCTATGTTGTGTCATAATTATTAACCTTGCAGGGTTCTATTATAACACCCAGTAAATTGCGTTATTGGTGCCACGCGAGCTGCAGGGACCCGGCAGGGGCGGAGTGCCGTGCGGAAGAGTTGGGGGCTGTATGTATTCCGCAGGTTTCTATTGAATCACAGACACAATTTGGTGATAACGCACAGGCTAATTTATTTATCACTTACTCTCTTAAGTCAAATTTCGCTTATAACAAGGTCGCTCATAACGAAAGTCGGATATAGCAAGGTTTTTTTTTTTCCCCAAAGGCCCGACTGCATCGTTTCTGCACACTGCTTCGCTTGTAACAGTCCACGGATATAACGGCGTAAGGTTTGGCTCCTCTGGCTTAGAAAAAAAAAAAAAATCCTATGTTTGCTGAATAACATGTGACAGCGTCGCATTCTAGGATCCGTCGCACACGGTCTGTGTAGGAAAACTTCGATATTTTCATTTTATCAGCGCCCGCGGCGTATCTCTATCATTACGGGTCTTTGTCGCATTCCACGGCGCGGCGAAGTTGTGTCAGCTGGCGTTGGAGCACGGTCATTGAGCAGGGGCTTATACAAGCGAATTGTCTGCTGTGACTGTTATTTGGTGTAGTAGTGTCCTTCGCATTCTTCAGTCGTAGACCTAAACCCCCAGTCGTTTCGTCCGCTTGGATATAAATGACGTCAGTGTTTGCTGGCAAGAGGCATAGATTTTCATGAGCCCGTGCGGATGCACGGGCTCATGAAAATCTATGCCTCTTGCAAGTGGGAGGAAATAGTGTTGAGTTTCCATTTGTGTGATTGTGTTTGAACAGATTTGAGGGACAGGACCTTCATATTACAGTTCGGTAGTCTGCATGTAGCCGATGGTAAATGTTCATTTCTGGTCCATTTTTTAAATTAAAAAAAAAAAGAAACAAGCGTTTAGTGGTGTATCCCAGTTATCAAAGGTGCTGTCAACGTGTGTGTGTTTGTGGTCAAAGTTTCAACATCTGGCATTTCATGAACGTATGTCTAGTGTGTACATAGGTTGTGGTACGTGGTCAAACCGCGCAGGACTGTAAACAGACACGTGAGCCAGTTAATTGCTGCAGTTTGGACCAAAGCAGTTGAAATCTTTTACGAAGGATTGGTAACGAAGTGTATAGCATGCTCACTCACAAAGTTAAGTACAAGAGTTCTGAAGTATGGTACGCAAGATGTTTATAACAAACAATACATTAGAAACAGTAAAGAAATCGTTACAAGGCAATTAAAACGCAGCGCTTAAGTGTTGTAGACTTCAAGACATTATTATGACCAGTGCATTACAGTACTCCAGGACAGACCCTCTTCAGACCTCTTGACATTTGTGAGTAGTCGGATGCTGACCTCTAGACCACCAGAGAATGAGGGATAATTCCATAACAAGTGGTTTCAGCGTCTGTGGGGCAACAGCCTCCCTTTTCTCACACTGGCTACCTACCTCGGTCCACTACGTTCATTTGCGGTAACCAGCGTGCCCATTACTGTGACATCCGGCACTTCGTTTCAGTGCGTTCATGCACGAAGAGATCCTTGCAACTCATTTGAAGACGACACGGAGTGTGTATTGGCGTTGTAGCCGGTGCTAGCAGTTGCCGTACGGGCGGATGTACATCAGTGGATGCTGCATCCTTGGCTTTCATTGATCTTCACTGTGATTGAGTGTCTCAGTAAAAAAACAAAACAAAAAACAACCAAAAACACAAACAACAATACATTAACACATTCGAGACGTGCAGCATCCGGATACGCGGCTGCAGCCGCGTATCCAGATGCTGCACGTCTCGAATGAGTTAATGGCTTTATGACTCTTGAACAGTCTTCTCATAGAAAGCTTTTTGAGTGTCTTTGCTTTACTTCCATGGGCAGGTAAAACTGGTAACCACTTTCTGTCGCATCGCAGGTTTGGTGTAGAGCAATCAACTAACAATTACTGTGATCAATCGCCAGGCATGCTGTCAGTCAATCGATCCACCATTTTCTGCGCCATTCAAGAACAATCAGATAATATGAATTAACAAATTTCACCAATAAATCTCCCAGCCACGCGAGCCAGATTCACAATCAATAGGCATCAGCTGACAATTTCGGCTCATAAATCGTTTAGCCGCGCAGTCAAGGTTACATCAGTGCGCACCACCCACCAGGCTGGAGACATCAGCGCCGTGTCCCGTCCCGGATGTGGGGCTGGGACAGGACTGCGAGTCCCTGGACCTGCTAATGACGCAGGGCAGTGAGTCTCGCTGTCTGTCTGTTAATGAGGACTGTGAGACAAGCAGACTACTGCCGAAGCAGGGCGGTGAATCTACTAGTGAGGATTGTGAGTCCAGCGGACAGCTAGGAAAACACAGTGAGCCACAGTCCCCAGCACTCTTGTTAAAGCAACGTTGTGAGTTCCTGGACCTTCTGATGAGGCAGGGCAGCGAGTTTCGAGGACTCTCTCTACACGACGACAGCGAATCCAGGAGACCATCGGTTGGGCACGGCTATGAGTCTCAGTCCTCAGGACTTTTGCTGGATCTTTTGATGAGGCAGGACAGTGAGTCTTTAGCACTCTCCGCTCATGACGACTGCGAGTCCAGCAGACTACTGGCGAAACAAGACTTTGAGTCCAGAAGACCACTGCTGAAACACAGCGACTCGAATTCCCCAAGACTCTTAACAAAGCAGCGGTGTGAGTCCCGGGCGAGGCAGGACTCACCCCGAAGACTTAACCCCTTGTTGAGGCAGACCGGCGAGTCTCGGGTGGTGGTGGTGAGGCGGTTAGTCAAGAGACTGTTGCAGCGGGTCCGCTGCCTGCCCTCCCTGCCCCACACTCCCCGAGCCATGGTGCTGATAGAGGAAGAGGTGGACATGTTCCACTACTTCAAGATCGTGGATAATTACTACTACATACTGGTAGAGGTGAGTTTGTCTGTATGTTTGTCTTTGGAATTAACCCCTGGACTTCTACTGACGATATCTCTCGGTGGAAAAGACGCGTGGTTACGCGTCTTTTCTGCCGAGCTATATCGTCAGTAGCAGTCAAGGGTGTAAGCATGTTAATTAATCGCCTTGTGCGTGCAGTCACCAGGTGGCACTGTATAACCGGTAACTGCATGCACAAGGGGGATTAAATTTGTCAAAATCGCAGACGATGTATTGCATGTCGTGCAGTACAATGCAATCTGCGGGCTTTTTCTTCTTTACTACCCACCGGTCTGCCTGGGGACTGGGTGGGGTAGATTTTTAGTCCAGGTCACCTGGCAGCCCACAGGTGGGTTTCTCTCTATTGGGCATGGTTCTGTCTACCGAGGTCATTCACTGTATTGCTTTAAAACTCCCTATGTCTGCACTGCTGTAGCTTGATATGAATGTGTTGCTAATGGTCTAGCTTATTAGGCCCATGTGTAGGTTATTAGATTGCGCTGGCATACATTCATGTCGTTATTTTTTCACAGCATGCAGGCGTCTGAAAGCTGTGCTGTCGGACGTAAGCATGTACAATCATCTTTCTTACAACGAACTAGCACAAGTGTATTGCACATTTGTGTCAGTGTCGGTAGTGGTTTTATTCGCGATGATTCCTACAGGAATCATCGCGATTGAAACCGCTACCGACACGCAAAGGGTTAAATTAATTCGTGACTATATGCGGGCTCAGATGTGTCAATTTTGTGACGTTTTACTCCAATTCAAACTCACTTTAACCCCCCCCCCCCCCCCACGCCCCCCCCCCCCGCCCCACACACATACATATATCGATCCAGGTCCCGATCGTCAATATTTCTCTTAAATAACACCAGCAGCGTTATGTTGGGGAAAAAAGTGCGTAGGAGGTGCGATAACCTCTCGATTGCTGGCAATAAAAGCACAGCTCCCGTTCCACTTTTCCGAGCAAAGTGCTTACGCACATAAGCTGTAACATTATTCCGCCGGTGTTTTGTCACTCGGTAATGACTTAACGATGATGTATTGCGCGCGGGTCGGGGTGACATGGACGTTTCTGGCATTGTGGGTTTCTGGGTCAGCAGCCTATCTGACACCAGCAATAATTATATCCGCCGATTACTCCCCCCCCCCCCCCCCCCCTTTCCCCTCATACGTGCATGTCATTTGGAGAGGTTGCCACAGCACTACAGACCTGTGTGTGCTGGCTTGTGATTTTGAACGTTACGGCTTTCAGCCGTAAGGTGCAATATCACAAACTAGCGGAGAAATATTTACGACACTATCAGTGATCGTATCCGGTAAAGTTATTCCACCGCCTCTAGAATAGATAATATACGTGAATGCAATATGGAGAGGTTGCGACATTGTAGCAGAGGGATGTGAGCTGGTCTGTGTTACTGGACAGTGCGGCTTGGATCGTGCACATTGATTGATTGATTGATTGGGACATGATCGCACGTTCTTCCTCAATGTTTACTGTAAACTCATTCAAGACGTCCCGCATGCGGATACGCGGCTATCTCATGAATGTGTTAAACACGGTAGAAACGTACAAACAAACAAAGCGCGCACTTTTGCGCGCACATAAATATGCGGAGGGTGGTGTGTCAGGAGAAGATGGGGTTTTAGTAATGCGCGAAAGAAATGCCATGTTTGAAAGCGCAAAGGGGAGGTGGAGGTGGAGAGGAGGTCCGCAATGCGACTTTTCACCACTAAAACCTCGCACAAACTTTGGAAAGCAGAACGAAAACAAACCACGAAAGCAATATCTCGGGGCCCCCGATAACGACGACCACCAGTGACAAGATTGCAGTAGTCAAAAGTCATCAGTCCCAACTTGAACTCGTCCACTTGTAAGAGATATAAACTCAAAATCAGCTGCTGGAAACCGCAAGGCCTCGTGGGTTTAAAACATATCGAGCTGGAACTCAACGATTTGGCACTGTAACCAACGTTATATATTTGCCTGCGAGCTGCATGGAGGCTCATGAGGATCTATGCCTCTTGCTGGGCGAGAACTGTTCAATTTTGCGAGCGTAAAATTGTCAGTTGTGTATTGTTTTGCTCAGACAAGGAGATACCCGGATTTCAGCTGACTTTAGTTTTCTCTCATACCATCTGGTTTCCTAGCGTTGTCCCTCTCCTCTCCTCTTATCACCACTGTCCACTCATTGTTTTTCCAAGCTCTCGTGCCTGTCATGAATGCTCTATTTATTTTCATTTTTACTGGAAGGCGGGTATGCTTCACAGCAGGACTTCAAAACGGGCGAACCTCTACTTCTTTGCGAGAGGCAAAGACCCTCAGTTCTTTCACAGACTTGAGGTGCCTGTTCATTTGCAAGGAGGGTCTGAAGTTGTATCTTGGATTCGTAGAACGGAAGAGAATGTTTGTTTTTCTCAGCGTATATTAGGACTTACAGGCATAGATCCTCAATAGACTCCGCAGGCTCCAGGAGTATATAATGTTGTTTAATACCGTTTATCGGCGATGATCGTCTGAGGATATCCTATCCCTTGGTACCCAAGACCGAGGAGAGAGTGTGAGTACGTGGTTTTTTTAGTATAGAATTGAAATACGTTTGCATATTCAGCATAAACGATAGCCTGCAAGAGGCATAGATCCTCATTAGCCCCTGCAGGTATGTGGTTCCCTCGTGAAGATCTGCGCCTCTTGCTTTGCAAACACCGTCCGAATTAACGTAAATCTGTGCCTTTGTTAGATGGAGATTGAGGAGGTTGCTGCATGAGTTTATCCATGTCTTAAATTAAGTTTGCACTTTAACAAACGATTTATATTTATGTGCAAGAGGCGTGGATTCTCATGAGCCCTCTCAGTTGCGGGGGCTAATGAGGATCTATGCCTCTTGCTGGGCGAGTTTTGGGGGTTGTCTGTGTCAGTGTTGTAACTCTCCAGGGAATCGGAATGAGTTAGGGAAATGATCTGTTTGTGCTTCCCATCTTCTCCCCTAATCGCTTTCAGACGCGCAAGGCAAATTGTGCTGATCTGTCTCTGATCGTCTTCTGCCGTTCTACAATATTTCCTGTGCATTTTCTTTACTTCCTGAGCTTTTTCTTTGGTGAAGGGTGCGCGGGTGTTTTTTTTTTTTCTTTTTTTTTTCTTCTTTTTTTTCTTCTCCGTACATGGCCGAAATTAGACATGAGGGTTCCAGTGCATGTTTTGTCATGCAGTCAAAAATCGTGCTGACTTCCCGCTTTTTCAGTGAGAATGAACAGTTTGTTGTCATCGTTGTTGAAGTTGTTGTTATTTTTTTAATTGTATTGTTCCAGTAGGGGAATTTTGGCCAACTTCTTCGTTAAGGCGAGTAGCCACAGGGCAGCGCCGCACGACCGAACTGACAATGTTTTCTTCCACCTTTCAGTTCCTGTAGCATCCTTCCCCTGCCTAGAATGATTTTGGGATTTCCAAGTTATTATCGTATTTCTTGGCAAGAGATTTGCTTGTGTGTACAATGCTGAATGCCCATTGCCACCTACCCTGCCAAGTCTTCAGCTTCCTTGCCCATGATTGTTTCGGGCGAGAGTGATATTAACTGGTATCTGTCTAGACGAATCTTGTTTATTTTGAAGGGAAATTTGAGCGGGCACCCCACTAGGCAAAAGCGGCAAAACAGAATTATAATATTAACGATGGCATTGTCTCGCCAGCACGCACAGATAGGGACCCCTGGGGGATGGCTCGTCCTCAGTTGGCAGTAGGTTATCGTAAGAGAATGACTACGGTATTTAGAATGATCTGTCCGTGTCCCACTCGTAGACCTGTTTCATCTGCAAGAACATAGCTTCTTGCTTGGTGGTTAATTTTCTCTCCGTTATCATACGAAGGATGAAGACAGGGTTTTAGAATCTTGCACCCTACATTCATTGTATCTGCAAGCGGCATAGATTCTCATCATGAGCCCCTGCAGTTGCAGGGGCTCATGAGAATCTGTGATGCTTATCGTGGAGATTAGGCGCGTATGGTTAATGGTGCTTCAGGGAAATCTGTTTTTGAGCCGAGATATATAGCGATAAAACGTTAGTCCCATATTGCCTGCAATCGAGCGATGGGGCGTCCAAATCTTCATCTTAGACCGTGAGACGGAGTTACAACAGAACTAGTTTTGAGCGACCACGCTAATGAGAGACCACCTGTCATGAACGACCATCATTTTTGGGCTGTAGCCACCTAAATGGTGGTCTTTCGTGACAGGTGACACTTTTTGCCGTGCACGACTTTGTTGTTGTTGAGAGAACACCTGTCGTTTAACACATTTTTTTTTCTTACGAAAAACAAAAAGAGGGTTGCTCAGAGCAGGTTTAGCTGTGTATCAGTATATGGCAGGTCCACTGTCTCAGGAAATCCCTTTGACCTCCCGCCTTGGCCAAACCGGTGGTTAAGATTCGGGCGATTCGTGTATTGTTTTTGCAGGTGCTGCAGATCAGTGTGTGGTCTCCATTATTTCGTAGAAAAAAAAATGTCAGTGGTGACTAGTCAGTTGTGTGTATGCAGACTTAGATTTATCGCTGACTTCCTTTGCTTAATATTTGAATTAAACCAGCGAGCAAGAGACAGATTCTCTGCGGATGCAGGGGCTCATGAGACTCAATGTCTCTTGCAGACCAAAGGAGATAACAGTGATAAGAATTTAAGAAGGAATGAAAAGTTTTGACATTGCTTCGGGCCACCTATTGTGTCCGTTTGTCTTTAGACTCTGGGGAGTCATTGTGTAAAAATTCGTACTCAATACTCCTCATTAAATTTTGGGATAAACGTGGTAGGGAATGTCAGCGACTTGAGGCGCACTGAGTACAACGGAATGGGGCACAGCTTTTGCGTCGGATAGCGTTGACTGTGAATTTGTCACGTATCAATTTTAACCCCATGACTGCTACTGACGATACCGCTCGGCAGAAAAGACGCGTAGTTATGCATTTTTCCCGCCGAACGGTATCATCAATACAGTCAAAAGTGTCCAGTTTAATAAGATCGCTTGTTTAACCCTTTTAGCCCCAGATCCATACAGCAGGAGATGGCTTGACCATGATAACTCAAGGGTAGTGCCAGATTAGCTTGGAGCCTTCAGGCGCCAAGCTAATCTGGCACTACCCTTGAATTATCATGGTCAAGCCATCTCCTGCAACTGGTACATAGTTGTTAGGTAACACCTCCAAAATTTGAGAAATGGGACCTTGGGGCTAAAAGGGTTATAAAGCGACTTTTGGATAGTCCCTTGAGTGGTTGCCTTACACAGGCAAGGCGATCAAGTGTAGCAGTCAGGGGGGTAATTATGTTTGGGACGAGTTGTCTCCGGCTGATTTTCTGTCTGTAATGATCTTGATGTGAAGCGGAGTTTCTGTTTTTGTGTTCAGTTTTATACGTTGCCCGATATACACACCCTGCTTTAAGCACCACCACCACCTCCCTAGCCCGTGGCATTTACCCTCAAATGGCTTCTGCTCATACCTATTAGGCTGACTAAAGGGTAGTGCGTACACCAAGCAAGAGGAACCACGGGAGCCCTTCTCGCTTAGCAAAAAAGCATAGATTCTCATCAGTCAAGGCAGTCTGCAGGGGCTCACGGAAATACCTGCCTCATGCATGGCCGGCAGAGACTGATCAACAGCTGTGCCCCTTGCAAATAGAACGGTCAGGCATGGGGACAATATTTGTATGCCGGGCTATGATTTTACTGCAAGGTCTACTTTATGTTTGCTGCTCTGTGCTTTTGGACATTACGGCCTGCGGCCGTAAGGTCCAAAAGCACAGACCAGCATACCGCACTACGCTGACTGGCGAGTTAGTAGTGCACATGTGCACAGTAGCTCGCTTTTGAGGCGAGCGGCTAGTTTGCCTTTCTTTTTCATTTTCGTCTCTTTTGCCCCAGTGTGGCTTTGCTTTGACAGCCTGGATCAAAAGCTAATAATTCAGAGGGAAAGGCCTCGTCTGCCAAATGTGTTTGAAATCCCTGCCAATAGCTAAACACTGACTACTACCATATTCGTTTGAAATCGTTGTCGACTAAACAGCGACTGGAGGAGGTCTTTTGTCGGGCGGGACAACCTTCAGTCAAAACGTTTTGTCTGAAGAGGTATGGTATTCTACCGCTAAAACACAGGGAACCTGTATACACCCACCCACTCATCCCGAACACCCCCCCCCCCTCCCCTTTTTCTCTCTAGTCTGGTGGTGTTTGCATTCGGCATCTGTGTTTATTGACCAGCTGCATTCTTTTGGTCATCGAGCCTTTGTTTATGTCGTAAGATTGTTTTCCCTTTGCTTTGAGAATTTCCCTCCTGTTATGCCGTCGCTTTGAGAATTTCCCCTCCGTTATCGCTGCCGGAAAGCAGGCTAAATGCCGCTGTTATGATCAGCGGCGACGATCTCCTAAACGATCTACTCGTTTACTGGATCTGTGATTTTGGACCTTACGGCCGCAGGCCGTATGGTCCAAAATCACAGACCAGCACAAATGGTTGCAAGGACTCGGGATTTTTTTCTTTGTGTTTTCATCGAGAGGAGTGGTAGGTTTAGGGGGCGGTGTGAGGGAATGGGTAAGAAATAGGTGCTTGTGATATCAGAATAGGTAGCAAGGGATGGTTGTGTGACAGTGTATGTCCTTTTATCTCAGCTTCATCAATTTTATGCTTTTATTCGCGCAAGTTGTTTAAAATGGGATACGCATAGTCAGAACTAGCAGTTTTACTTTTGTTCTCTTCCGGCTCTCTACTTTGAAGTTTCGTTAGTAGGAATCGGGTAGGTCTTCATAATAATATAACGGATTACTTACCTCGTTTAACCCTTTGACTGCTACAGAGGATACCTTTCGGCGGACAAAACGCGTAGTCACGCGTCTTTGTCCGCCTAACGGTATCGTGATCGTCAGTAGCAGTCAAGGTGTTAAAGGTGATAGCGAGAGGACATTTTTTGGATGTTTGCTCGACTGATCAGTCATCACATCATGGTCAGGTACTGACATTCTCACTGGGCAGGAATGTTGGTAACCAGTTGATAGCCCGGAATAACGACCTCAAGAGGTGCAGGGGCCGATCCTTGTCATCAAGAGGCGTAGATTCACGAGCCCTCTGCGACTGAAGGGTCATCATGTGACTCTATGTCTCTCGCGGATGCAAGATGCTAAATACAGGATTGTAAGGATAACATCACTCTGTCAATGGTAGTGATGATTGGGTCAACGCGTGTCGAACGCATTATGCTAAGTCTATTCAAGGGCGGAGGTCAGTTCCTTTTATTTTATGTCGATGAACTCATACGATTGTGTAACATGCGAATTTATGCTGACATGTTGACTGTTGCTTCGAGTTTTCTCAATATTTATTGGATTTTGATATGTTTGACATCAGCGATTCAGACGAAGCCCATCGTTATTATTGGAGACAAACATATGATACCATGCACCGAGCAGAGGCTGACGTATACACAAGTATTTCTACTGTGAAGAAAATACCAGAACACTGGGATGGCTCTTCATGCCCGTTGCTGACTGAGAAGAAGAAATAACATTTTTTCGCCTTTGAATTGCAGGGAATGATTTGAAACATGATTAGTAACGGATAAAATAATTGGCACATGGGCAAGCAGTTAAAGCCATAAGGTCTTAGGTCGTAAGGTCCAAAATCTAACACCAACACACGCATTATATTACTTGTCCTCAAGGCTCTTGAGAATTCATGACGTTCGCAGGTAGACATCTGGACGGACGTCACTCGAATGTACTTATTCACCTTTCCAGTGAAAACATACCACTCGCGAGCCCTTGACAGTTGCGTAATCCGTCCTGTCCAATTTCCACTGGACCTACAATATACATGGACCTCTGATTTTCTTTTGTGTACCTCCAACCAAATCCAAACGTTACCCACTCAATCTCGGGTAACCCAAGATTTTCCGTTTATGTACATTCTTCTTAATCCAAAGCCACCCCGCCAATACCGGGTGCGAGTGCTAGAACTAGAAGAGAACCTTGTTTGGGTATTGAGTGTGACCAGTTGTGGACCCTTCAAATCAAGGGAGATATGGCCTGGACACCTGACTGCCTCCCCTGACTGGCTGTTGTCTGGTCGTTGGGTGTCAATGTTGGGGACACTCGACAGTCGTAGGCCGAAAGTCTGTGATCTACCCCATCCTAGGAAGTTGGGTGTAAATGACTTAGCTGAGCAGGCAAGAGATGCAAATCCGCATTGGAGCCCCTGCACACAGCAGTGGCTCATGAGAATATAAATTATGCCTCTTTGTCGTGATAAGGTATATGGTTCTTACGATATACGAACCAGTGTGTAGAAGCTTACGGATCTAGCGGCGCTTCAGACAGTAATCACAGAAGCAAATCTTACACTATGCAATTTTAGAAGTTCTGAAAAGCGATAAATCAATTGATAGATCAAATTTTACATTCTCAGTGACCTATGGTTATACAGCTCAAGTTTTAGATTCGCCGTGAGTATATAGGCCGTTTTTACCAGTCTGTCCAAATCCAACAGGTAATCTTTAGCAAGGAACTACTCTGTAAATTTTAAAATATTAGTTGTACTTAACCAGCGACGGGAACTTAGGAGGAAAACAGATATTTACAATATATAAAGTGCCACTCATCATCATCAAAATCGTGAAATCCTCATTCGTTGTACAGTGGAAAATCTTTAGTAATTCAAAGAGAATTTGTCAGCAGAATTTTCCGGTGATTATAAATAAATAAATTGTATGGCAGGAGGACACACGAACAAAATGACCTTTCTGCGTCGCATAGTTCTGTCTGCGTCAAACCCAGTGGGCGTGAGGACTTTCCCTTTTCACACGCTGGTCGTCTCCGTCGATTCGGGGGAGCTGGATGGCTCGGTGGTAGAGCGTTCGACTCTTGTCGTGGGTTCAAACCCAGCTGGGGTCAAAATTTGTACAGGCCTCTTTTCGGTGCCCCGTCTTTGAAATCACCTTCGTGGTGGACAAAAGGCGTTAAGCCCTAAACGTTTAACCCATTCAGTTCTGACGCACTACACCAGGAGTATATTTCAAGGGCGGCGAAAAGCTAGTCTGGCACTACCCTTGAATTATCATGGTCGATCCATCTCCTGCAACAGGTGCACATTCTTTAAATGACGCCTCCAAAATTTGGGAAATACGTGCGTCGGGCTGAATGAGTTAACGTTTTTTTCCCGTCGATTCGCTACCGCTGTGTGGTAGCGAATCGAAGGAGACTACCAGTGTACCCCCTCGCTTGCCCTCCCCGGTCACGCCTCCTGTAATTACCTTGCCTCCGGTGTCAACAGCTTGTTTCCAATCACAACACGCAGGTGGCTGGACACACAACAGCCTTTTCACTGGCCCGTGACTTGTAACGGACTGATGTTTTGAGTTACCGTCTCATCTTAGTGGATGTCGTTTTTAGGACACTTTCGCAGTATTGTCGTTTGATTTAGGTGTCAGCGTGATACACCAGCATTGTATAACTGGAAATTGCATTGACAAAGGATGGTCGTCCTTGATCACATTTAGTGCCCTAGGACGTTAAACACCAAGTAAGTCAAAGAAGCTTTCGACTTGTTACTTGCTGTTTTGTGTTATAGACTTCCCAGGAAATGTTTGCCGTACAGAAAAAATTAGGATAGGATGATGTAAGGACAATCTATTTGAATGAGTGCCTTCTCCCTCCCCGCAAAAACAAAAAAAAACAACAACAAAAAAGTTGAAGATAGGTTATGTTTCTATGATCACCCCTTCCTGTACAACTGTAAGACAATGCAATCTCGAATAAAGAAATTAAAAATACTAACTTCTGGGAACAGTTTCGCCGCGAGCCTGTCCACTCTGCAAAAGGCATTGATCCTCAAGAGCTCTTACAGCCGCAGGGGCTCAGGTGAATCCATGTTTCTTGCTGTGTGAGTTGTTTAGATCAGTTCATCGTTTACATCCGCAACAGACTGCCTCATAATCGCATGCAAATGTAAATCAAAACTTGATCAGTTAATTGCTAGTCTCGTGAGCCGAGGTCTCGGCAGACGTGACCGAGGGAGGAGATTCGTGACAGGCTGCACGTCTTCCTGAGCCGTGATACGCCCTTTGACACGCCTCCCCAGGCTAGCATCGCCCTCAGCATCTGGCCTTTCTCGGGATTATAATCTCAGTATCCTCGGAGTTAAATGTACGTCAAATGTACGTTCAGCGAGGTTAGCGTAACTAGACATGACGTAATTTTTATCTTGTTACTTCAGAGGTTTAGCCTGCCCGCCATCATGGACATGCTATTAAATTCGCCCCTCTGCGACCCGTCCAAAAAGTCCCTTCTATAAATAGAAGGGACTTAAAAATGGGGAGGTGTCATCTAGTGACTATGGTCCAGTTTCAGGAGATGAATCGACCATGATAATTCTAGGGTACTGAAAGATTAGCTTGGCGCCTAAAAGGCGCCAAGCTAATCTGGCAGTACCCTTGAATTATCATGGTTGATCCATCTCCTGCTGTAGTGCAACGGGGCTTAATGGATTAAATACCATTCCAAGGATTTCACGGTTCATCTGAAGATTTCGTCAATAAATAAAATAAAAATAAAAAAGGCAAACAGCATGAAGACGCGACACAAACGTTTTATATGTCCGTCAAACTTTTGCTGTAGTGTGTCGAAGCTGATGGTTTACAGACGTACCGTAGCATCACTTTTAATGCAGTTTACAATGATTTGTAAACAATAGAATGCCCATTGTTTCTCATGCTCAGGTTGCCGTGTCATATTCCCAACAAAAGGCTTCCGGTTTCAGGATAGGGCACGCGCTCGTTATCGCACACAAGTGGACGATCGTGATCCTCCATCGTTTGTAGAAGCGCATCAGATGTCGCAGTATTTGTTCAAGGGATGGGGCTGTGTGACGTCTCCATGCATTACGCAGAGTAGGACCGTCACTGGCGCTGGCTCATGCACGTGCACACTTCGGGGCGCGCGCACTACTGTGTTCCGGGGCGTTTCAGGTTCGGCTCATGGAGACCAGAGAGTTGCATGTTGAAAAATAGTTTACAGAGAGGAGCTGACATGTGCAGCGCGAATGTTTCGACACAGCAAACAACGCAAGGAAATTGTCATTAACCCTTTGGTTGTCGGTAGCGGTTTTTGTCGCGATGATCGCGACAAAACCGCTACCGGCAGCAAAATGGTTAAAAGACGCGAGATTTTCCCAATTGTTTAATGAGTACATGTACTTGTTCGTGTTTCTTGTCGGGTATGGTCCATCAGATGGTATACTGACGAGCAAAAGAAATGCGTCATTTTTGGAATCCCGATGATTCCAAAGAAATGTCGCATTTCTTTTGCCCGTCAGTATATTATCAAGTCTAGACTAGAAGGATGGCTGTCCAGCGTTTTTAAGAAAAGAAAAAAAAAAAAGAAACACTTCGGAAAATCAAGAACAAAAAAGATAACAAATAGGAAGCTGTTTTGCCATTTATTTAATTTTTTAATTAAAATAACAAACACACATTATTTATCTCTTCAGTTTACTGTAGAAGTCAGCTTTTACAGTGAACAGAAATGACAATAACCCATTCAGTTCCAACGCCCCACATCAGGAGCTGGATCGACCATGATAATTCAAGAGTAGTGCCAGATCGGCTTGGCAAGCTAATCTGGCACGACCCTTGAATTATCATGGTCGATCCGTCTCCTGCAAATGGTACATAGTTCGTTAGATGACATCTCCCACATTTCCGAAATGCGGCCGTGGTGTTAAATCAATTGATACACACTGTGAAACCACATTTACCTACCCTAGCCTGTGAGTCGTAAGCTGCCTCACCACTCTGCCTCCATCTGTCGTTTAGGGGACGCACGTGCGTTTGTTGTGTTAGTGGGTACATTGTTCCAAGAGGTGGCGCGTGTTTGTCTGGTACCAGCTGTGGTTTTATCGACAGCACTAGGGGGGCGCGCGCGCAGGTTGACCGTAATGTGGTCAGGAGCTCGGGCTGTTTCTCAGAGAGCTGTAACAAAGACTGAGGAATAATGGAGAAATACGTGGGTAGCTAGCTGGCAGGTGCGTGTTCACAAGGCGACGCTCTCCCGTGAACAATTAACCAGAAGCATGGTGTGGTTACGGAGTGTCTACCACCCTTGACTGTTGTTTTGTGAATGTAGAGTGGTTTTTGTTGTATTTTGTATTTAAAAAAAAAAAAACCCAACTTATTTAACCCCTTTTTCATTCTGATACACCTATTTCTTGAAATAAATTTGACTATGATAGTTCATAGGTCCCCCACCCGGGTCTGCCCTGGGGGACTTGGGTGGGGTTAGGTACTTTTTAGTTCCCAGGGTCACCCTGGTCAGCCCCACAGGGTGAGTTTTTCTCTCTATTCTGGGGCATGTGTTTCTGTCTACCCTTGGTCCATTCACCTGTATTTGCCTTTTTAAAACTCTCCCTACTGTCTGCACTGCCTGTAGCTCTTGATATTGGATGTGTGTTGTTGCTAAATGGTCTTAGCTTTATTTAGGCCCCATGTGTTAGGTTTATTTAACGTATTTGACCGGCTGGCGACATACATTCAATGTTCTGTTTTTTTTTTTTTGTTTTTTTTTTTTTTCACAAGCAGTGCAGGCACGTCCTGAGAAAGCCTTGTTGCTGTCGGGACGTTAAGCAATGTACAATCAATCAATTAGTTCATAGGTGGTGTCAGAATAGCTTGGCGCCTGAGGCCACCCTTGAACTAAAATGGTTGAACTATCTGTAATGTAACCTTCATAGGACGATAAGCCAATTTTTTAAGAAAAAGCTTTAGTACTGATATAACGGGTTAATTAAGACTTCACACACACACACACACACACACACACACACACACACACACACACACACACACACACACACACAAATAATAATGCTTTTAACACACACACACACACACACACACACACACACACACACACACACAAACACACACACACATAAATAATAATGCTTTTAACACCCTCTGGGCATATTGCATACGTGTGTAAAGACAAATGGGCAGTTCAGCACTTTATTCACTGGCCGTGGGATACTTTTCGTTTCTCGTAAGTCGTCAAAACCAAACAACACTAGTTAACCCATTGACTACAGCTGACGGTACCGCTCGGCGTAGTTTCGCGTCTATTCCGCCGAGCGGTATCGTCGGCTGCAGTCAAGGGGTTAATCCGTATATTTGTCCATTTCTGATAATGGCTACACTGCTGTTTCTGTTGACTCGCGCACGGAAGTGCAGTGGGAGAGAGGTGGTAGCGTTTGCACGGGTCGCGTCTGCTGGAGACGTGTGACCTTTTTCAACAAGAAAAACACCAGGCTACGAGACGGATTTATTCGGCGTGAAGCGCACCTCAAGTCCTAGGGTTGGTGCCATTTGTGGTAGATGGGAGA
Organism: Semisulcospira habei; assembly: GCA_036245525.1. Classification (NCBI taxonomy): domain Eukaryota; kingdom Metazoa; phylum Mollusca; class Gastropoda; family Semisulcospiridae; genus Semisulcospira; species Semisulcospira habei. Next base: position 21,020,920 of record BTPG01000007.1, on the reverse strand, counting down.
ACAATTTGTGGAGGGGATTGAGGAATATTGTGGAAAACATTTTCAAAAAAAAAAAAAAAAAAATTCCCAACAACAAACAAGCACGCTTAGAAAGTACAATTAAGTACAACACAGTTTAATAAAGTGCTTTGTAATTGCACTTTCTAAGCGTGTTTTATTTTTTGGGGATTTTTTCTTTGAATTTTATACTCTTTGCAGTCACCATTTTGGTCTTGATGTCGTACTAAACATTTTCAAGTTTAATGTTAGAACATTACAATTTTGTACAACGTTTTGGATCTGTTTTAACTAGCCCCGGATCCCAACAGGATAATTGTCAATCTGTCTCCTGCAACTGGTACATAGTCGTTAGGCAACACCTCCAAAATTTGAGAAATGGGACCCTGGGGCTACAAGGTTTAACAACTGTCGCATTTTCAGAGTGGTCTTTTTTTTTTCTTTCTTTTTTCAAAGTTATCCGACAAAAGACTAGTGGGAACAAAGAGTAAGTTATTTAAAGCCATTCGTCATTACAGGCGACTCGGGAAAACTGTCTTGGGGATTTTCAGTCAGTACGAGAGCGTTCTATACTTCTTGGCCATGCAAACGATGGTAGGCTTCGTGATAGCACCCGGTGACATCTCCAGAATATGAAAGGAAAATTAAAAAAATTCAGATCTCGACACAGCATGCCTTGTGCTTTTTTCTTTGCACAGATATATCCACGGCGTTTGATTAATCCGCGCATCGTTTTCACAGACGATACTTGAAAACAACGCAGCGTGGTGCAATCAAACTGAAATCATAGACTAAACACTAGTGAAATGACCTCCAAGTAATAATCACTATGCAGCCAGCGAGAGGCATAGACCATCATGAGCTCCCGCAAATGTGGGGGCTCATGAGGATCTATGCATCTTGCAGATGGGTGTCACTCGCTGTAACTCTGTAGCGTCAGGTACCCAAAAGAGACGTCAAACGTTTTAGCATTTTCGGGCAGAAAATCACTGACTAATTGATCGGAGCTTTGCCAAAGCTGCCGACGTCCTACCAGTACTAGTAGTTTTACGGTCGCGCAGAATGTTTGCTTCCTGTATTTTCACTTTTTTTCCCCCTCGTTTTATTGGGCCATTACTTTGTGGTTGGATGTTTGTCAGGTAATGGTGTCTTGATATGCGAGGTGGGGATACGGGAAAAAAGAAAGTAGGAGGGGGGGGGGGGGGCGGGGGAGGAGAGAGAGAGACGTTCTAAGACGTATCTTTTTTTCTGTTCTGAAAAAAAAATGTAACTTTTATTTTCAAAGATTTTTGCTTCAGGCGATGCGGAAAGATAGGGATTTCTTTGCAAATCAAATGTGACATTTGTGCAACAATTTCTCATTTGACGCATACGATCCTGCGGTCTACATTTCAAAGAAAGAGAGGGATTGCGAGAGAGACTTGCTTGAGCGAACGCAACCTATCACCAAGAGGCAGACTGCGGGGGCACGTGAGGGTCTATGCTTCTTGTTCATCCACTGTAGTCACACCCGTGTTTCTCATTTGAACTGGGCGCCTTGGGCGTTATGATTGACATTCTTTGGCCTGCTCAGACATTACCACATGAGCCGCCTCCATTTCCGAAAGGCATGGCTGCTCAGAAGCCTGGAATACGCTCGTGGGCTCTCGAGAATCATCGCAAGACTGCAAGGGCCAGTTTACACTATGAGATTACGAAATTTCTTCCGAGTTTGCTCGACTGCTGCGAGTAACCACTTCCCTGCCACTGGGCAGACTGTGTTCTGAAATCGTTTAATTCAAGGCCAGAAAACAGTTAAAGGAACATGGATAGAAAGAAAGTGGAGTCAGCAGGAGGCAAAGATCTTCATGAGCCCCCGCAACTGCGGGGGCTCATGAAGATCTATGCCCCTTCATGTGTGTTGTGTTCCGGCAGCGAAGGGGGTTTACGATAATGTCACGCTAATTGAGATTTCTTTGATGCACCATTTTCTACCCTGACAGCACCGAATGGAGATAAATACCAGAAGATATTTGCACGCTAACCTTTCCGAAGTTCCGAAGTAATGAGCAAAATGCCTTGAGACAGAGTGTGTACAAATATACAGGCGCAGGCTCAGACCGGGCGGACCTCTGAAGGCAAAAGAAAATAAGTCCATTATGTGAAAAGCAAGATTTTCATTGTATTACATGAAAATATCGCTATTCACAAACAATGACTTACTGTCTTTTGCCTTCACAGGGCGAACATTCTTTGGAGAATTAAATGGGGCCGCTGTCAGCAAGCAATGGGCATTGATCCTCGTGAGCCATTGCGGTTGCAGGTGCTGATGAGAATCTGTGTCGCGTGCAGACGGAGTAAGATGCAGGCTAAATGACAAAAGAGGCAAATTGATGCTAAATAAATGGATCAGGAGTCGTCACGGCACATAACTTAACAACACCCATCATTTTGTCAGTCTTTACCGGAAATGACGTGCAGGAAACCGGAAGTATCGTAAAAACAATCAGAGCTAAGATCCGTCAGCATGCAAAATGAGTGTTTGTTGCCTAACAGTTCCGCTGTGGCCAGAGGCTGCGCATTGTGTATTGTTCAATGCCTCGAGCCGTTCAGTTTCTGTTGTGTGGCGCTAAACCAGTCTGGTGCCATTTTTAAAAAACAGCCTGGCCAATCTGGGGGGTAGATTTCACACTGGTGGTCTCCGTCGATTCGCTGCCGTTAAAGCGGCAGCGAATCGACGGAGACAACCAGTGTGGGTGGATTTGTCTAGGCTCTCGCGGAATCCCGTAACAAGAGAACTCCCTTACGTAATGCCCCGCGTTTTATCACGGATTAATCTGCAGTTGGCCAAAGTATTAGGACACTACGAGTTCAGATCCATCTTGAGGAGGCGATATGATCTTAATTCTTTGATGCTTAGACACAGTTTTAAATAGGCGAGTCCCGCAGTGAAGAGGGATGTGCCTGCTTGGTTTCCTTTTTACCTGTTAATGGTCATTCATTAAAGTCGAGGAGACGCCGTTTCCTGTGGAGATTTGACCTGCAGAGCTTAGAGTCACTCACCGGCTTCGTTTGTTCGTTTGTTGGATTGTAGCGTCCCTTGGAACCCTAAGGCGATCAGGGACAAGTCGCCGGCTTAAGTGCATGGTTGTCTTTATGTCTTTTATGGTCGTTCGTAGAAGGATTTGCTATTTGAATGAAAAGTTGAAGGAAGAAAAAGCTAATTTATGACCATATTTGCCTTGCTAAGTATAGCTTTCAAGATTCAAGAAATTTATTGTCCATTAAAGGATATTTGTCTTTGCCTGCCGAGCGTAGGTCAAGGTTAAAAACATAATATCTCAATTACAAATCAAACAAACAGCATGGCTAAATCTCTGACTAGACAATGACACTAACATCATACGCACGCCCAGACACGCGCACAGACTCACAAACTTTCAGAGTGTGTGTGTGTGTGTGTGTGAGTGAGAGAGAGAGAGAGAGAGAGAGAGAGAGAGAGAGAGAGAGAGAATCAATGAATCAATGAATCTTTATTTTACAACGGTGAAGATATTAACACAGTCAGTGACTATATCATTTTTCGTACCTGCCGTGAGAGAGAGGGGGAGAGAGAGAGAGAGAACCAAGATTTTAGCAAGGACAAGATGTAAGAAAGGTCTTCAGACCTAAATCTTTTTATCCTTGGAAAATAAAGATTCATTGTCATCTCAGCCAGTCTCTATCTCTTCAGAAGTAGTAGTTTGGTGTATTACAGCCTGTTGAAGAAGTCGTTCTTTGACACTCTCAAACTTGGGCCCCCCTCCACCCCCACCCCCTCCGGCCACACACACACACACACACACACACACACACACACACACACACACAAACACACAAACACACACACACACACACACACACACACACACACACACACACCCCTCATCCCCACACATCCTCCAGCAACCAGTTGGGAATTATTCGGGGGATTCCGGGAAGCATTAGTGCGGGCGGAATGGCCTCGAGGCATCATGAAGGATTTGCACTACAAGACGTGCCGATGATTGCCTAGATCTGGGGACCATAATTGCTGCTCTTTGGAGGACTATTGCACCGCTTAGGTGTGTTGGCCTGTAATTTTGGACCTTACGGACGTAGGTCCAAAATCACAGACCAGCACATTATTTAATGTCGGACGAATCAATTCTCGTGAGCAGGCTACCGCAATGTACAGTAAGCGTAGATCCTCGTGTTGCCCCGACCCAGCAATGAATTTAGACAGAGGCATGAGGTTACGACCTTGAGATTCTCGTGAGATTGTGGCTGAGGCTCATGAGGATCTTTGCCTCTTAGAGATAGACGGCAGACTCAAAAGCGGGTAGACATCGACTTGAGACTCATTCTTTAGGGGCCGATCGAGCTCAACTTTTTAGCGCGAGGAATGGATCTTTATGAGCCTCCGCAACGTGCTGCGGTTCTTGAGGATCCATGCCTTTTGTTGTATTTCAGGAGCTGATTTCTCTCAAATTGTGGAAGTTTATGAGGATCTATGCCTGTTACAGAATCTTGGCATCGATTCTTAACGTGCAGAAGTGGGCCCTGAAATATTACAGGAATCACAGTGCTAGAGCTGAAGATACATACGTACAGCAAGAGGACTGGGTCCTCATGAGCCTGACATGAGCAAGAGGAATAGATCCTTATGCCATGCGCCTCCGCAAGTTGAGGAGGCTCATGAGGATCTGTTCCTCTTGCTAAAATCGGGCTTATGAGGTTCTGTGTGTATCTCAGATTTGCAGATTCGATCCTCAGCCAGAAGAAGTGGGTCCTGGAATGGGCATCATAATTCCGGAGCTGTGATTGTCTGTAACTCCCTGCAGGCCGCGATTTGCGATCGCAGATTGCTTCTCTTTCCAGATTTTCCACTAACTTAAAGGGGTGGGGTGGGGGGGGGGGGGGGGTAATTTTCCAGCTGTTTTAATGCGGTGGAATCTTGCTGTCTAGTAGTCTCATACACCCATCGAAAACCAACAGAAAAGAAAACCCAACAGACTCCACTCCTGACCTTGTGTCTCTGCGTTCGTCTGGAATTGGTGAATTACTAATAGCATATACAAATAAATGTCGACTAGACAATTTACATTGAAGACTTCTTCATTTTGAGCACACCGTCCTGTCGTTCTGTGGTGTACTTAAAGTTAACGCTTTTCATCCTGACACACTACTGCTTGAAATTAATTTAACAGTGATAGTTCAAGGGTGGTGCCAGAATAGCTTGGCGCCTCAGGCGCCAAGCTATTCTGGCACCACCCTTGAACTAAAATGGTTGATCTGTCTCTTAAGCTTTAATGTAGCCTTCATAGAACAGTAAGCAAATTTAAACAAATCAGCCTCAGGATGTAGCGGGTTAAAATATTTGGCATAGAGAGTGGTTCAAGTTTTCACGCGGTCTTACCGTATACCTGCAGTTGACGGATGGAGAGAGGGAGGGATGGATGGATTGTTTGAATGGCAAAATATAGGTCTATGTACTTACCGAACTCCTGTCAACTCAATTATACAACCACTGACCTATATGCGTGTATTACCATCGCACGTAGAACTCTTTGACCACCTCCGCTGTGGAAATGCTGGAGAAAACGAGGTTGGTAAGGAGCAGATCAACGTGTATGACACAGTCTGCAAGAGGCATAGATCCACATGAGCCCCCGCAGGTTGCGGGGGCTCATGAGGATCTGTGCTTCTTGCAGATGGGTAACAGTCACGGCAAAAGTGGTCAGGAAATTGTTTTCCTTTGCGTCGGTTTAAATAGCTTTCCAATTAACTTCACCACCTGCCCCCACCAACACCGTGTCCTGGTAGGGAGGGAGATAAAAAAAGTTGTTGCCATAGACTGCGCTCATATCAGCCAGTTCGGTCCTTAATAATAATAATAATAATAATAATAATAATAATAATAATAATAATAATAATAATAATGGAACGCAGTTAACCCATTTGTTCAGCCCTGACGCAATACAGCAGGGGATGGGTCGATCATGATAATTCAAGGGTAGTGCCAGATCAGCTTGGCGCCTATCGGCGCCGAGCTAATCTGGCACTGCCATTGAATTATCATGGTCGATCCATCTCCTGCAACTGGTGCATAGTCATTAGATGACACCTCCGAACTTTGGGAAATACAGCCGTCGGGCTGAATGAGTTAAATACTGTGTTCGCTGTCAATGTTTTCACACGCAGAACGCCTGCAACGAAGATGTCCAAGATGACGATTGTGTCTAAGACGGTGATGATCCTGTGGTTCAGATTACACTGGTCATTGCTGTCGTCTAAAGGCTTGATAAAGTTGTTGTCTTGAGGTCCAATATGTCTGTACGTACTTAAGTCCCACGCAGGATCTAATTACTGTACGTATCTTTGACAGTTTTACAGCAACCTCTGATACTCCCCTTGTGGTGCCAGGTTGCATTATGCCTCTGATAAATTAAAAATGTACTTTTTAATTGACGTCGGCAGTTTTACGCGTACCACTGACACTGGCCCCGACACTTTTACACGTTACCCTGACACGCAGCTGTTTTAGATTTCTCGCTGTTTGTGATACTTAACCCTTTCATTGCCAGTACGCGCAGATTATGACTGAGTAATCTTTGTTAGTTCAAGACCAAAAAAGCCCTAGGAACATGGAATCAAAGTGGTATCTGCAAGAGGCATAGATCGTCATGAGCCCCCGCAACTGCGGGGGCCTATGAGGATCTATACCTCTTGCAGTAGGCTGGTCTTTACCCTCTTGTGCTCTCAGCCACCGGGACTGTTTACAGTACAGGTGGCATCATCACATGCGCAAGAGACTAAACGGAACCCGCCTGCCCGGGAAAGTAACCAGAACGTACTGTGAAGCGTTGTGACCCCACACCTTGATAGAGGCCCCGTTCCGTTAAGGCCCCGCCACACATGCCGGTTGTGCCCCGATTTTGAAGCCGATTCCGATCCGATTGCGATCGGGTGACGTCATATATCCGATCCGATCCCAATCGGCTGGGAATCGGGTGTCTAGAACCTGCACTATTTTTTCCGATCCGAATCGGTCCCGATTGTAAGCTTCAACCAATCAGAGCGCGTCTCGCAAAGCATGTCGTTTGAAAATGGCGGAAGATCAGTACCTTCGTTGCCGATGTATCGCCCGCCTCTTCCCGAATATGATGCAAAACTGCTGATAATACAAGCACATCATCATCACTGTCAAAACTACTGAACAGCCATTTCGCTGAACAGGTACGACCTTGATCTTCGATTCAAACCGGTCGGCTAAAAAAAAGTCGGGGAATGTGTGGCAGTGCACACGTTTTTGTAGTCCGGTCCGATCACACTCCGATTCGAAACTGCTCGAGAATCGGCCTCAAAATCGGGCATGTGTCGCGGGGCCTTTAGTGCGAGCAGCCAGGGGCAAGGGCAAATTTTAGAGGGATGAGGACTTCCAGCTCTCGATGATTTCGTCCAGGAGGGGGGGGGGGGGGCGGAGGGGGGGGGGGGGCGGGGTGGGGGGGGTCATCTGGCTGTCTGTCTGTCGCTCCGTCGCGCAGCGGCTGGTGGTGTTGCCGGGGCCGGGTGGGTGGTGGAGGAGGCGGGTGGTGTGGCCGGGGGACCGTCGCTAGTACCAGGCTGGTGGTAGCTGGTGGACCAGCCACTGCAGGATGCCCTCAAGAGTGTAGGTGGGAGGGGGGGGGGTGGTGGTGGTGACCTGTGGAACCGTCGCTGGGTTGGTGGTGGTGGTGGCTGGTAACGTCGTGGCGCGAATTCGGGGGGCGGTGGCCAGTGGAGGCGGGGTCTTGGTGTGGGGCGTTGGGTGAAGTGTCGATGAGGCGGTGGGATTCGGAGGTGTGGCGGTGGTGTCGCGAGGAGGGGGGTTTTCTTGGGTGCCGGCTGGCGTTGTCTGGCAGATCTTGGTGGTCTTCTCCTGCGACTTTCTGTACTGGCTGTCGGGTGTGCTTCTGGTTGGAGGTCTTCTATTGGTTGGGGTGGACCGGTGCTGGCGTCTTGGGTCGTTGTCGTGGTGGAGCATTCCACCTCTCTTGTGGTCGTCGGGGAGGTGCCGGTTTTTTGTGCTTGGTGGATGGGGTGGCTGAGGTCCCCTTGTTGTTCCGTTCGACGGTGGCTTGGCTGTCGGATTCTCGTGTTTGGGGGACTGCCTGGCTCTCTTGGCTGGCGGTCGGTGGTGCGTAGATGTCAGCTAGTGCCCCTGTATGGAGCAGCCATCGGGTGGAAATTAGGGCTCGGTGGTAGTCATCCCCGCGCGTTGCGAGGATGGCTGGTACCGCTGATTGGAGCAACAGGACTATATCGTTGATGTCCAGTCCCCGAAGCCGGACCTCCCTCTCTTCTGTGGACCAGGGCCCCTCCCGAGTTAGATGTTCGGGGATGAGGATCCCGGGGGGGGGGGGGGGGGGGGGAGTCCGACTCTGAAGATGGCTCTGATGAGTCCTGTACTTCTTCTGTTTCTTCTTCCACTGGTGGCGGTGGAGGTTGGGCGGCGGCTGATAGGTTCGCTGTAGTGAGGTTGGGGAAAATGTTCGCCCTTATGAAGTCGTCCATCTTGGGGAATACTCCTACTGGTGGCAGGGGCATTGGGTGTCGTTGCCACATTTCTTGTAGGCTGGGCTCAGGTGACGCACGTGGCGTCACTGGCTGCGTTAGTGGTGGTGGTAGTAATGGTGGCGACATAGGTTGGTTCTGTCGCTTTGTTTCTTTCCTGGAGTTGGAGCTGGCTGTGGTCTCAGTTCAGGGTGGTGGGCCAGATATTCATCTGCCTGTTGTTGATTAGTTTGGCGTCTTTTCGCCCTTAAAAGGGCGGGTTTCTGTTTGCGATATGACATAGCGTAGTGCTCCGTGCGGTGGACCGTTCACTGGGCGCTGAGGCGTGTAGTTTGGCTTGCTGTAGGAGAGGCGCAGAGGACCGTCCACTCTGTCCAGTTGCTGCGAGTCGAATGTCGAGCAGCCAGGTGCACAACGCTCTGCTTTATTGCCGTGGCCCCTAACATTGCGATCCGATTTATGTGCCAGAGGCATAGATCCTGATGAATCCTTGCAGCTGGTAGAGGCGCACGCCGATGTGTATGTCTTGCAGTTTGCAGGGGAGGATTAGTTAACTTGGCTGTCTTCTCCACACGGGAAGGAGGTGATGGGGGAACTTTATCATCGCGTGCCCAACAGTCGCAAGACTTCATTCAAGAAGGCGATTAAACCATGCCGTCTTGAGCGGATGCAGGGGCTCACGAGAATCTATGCCTCTTGAGGTTTGGACTGCTCTCACCCGATGCACGCCAGGCGCACTGCCGCCGGTTCCGCCACGGTTCGTTGACCACAAGGGCCTCTCGCGTGGCTGGTGTGTGACCACGCATAGCGTCCGAGCCTCCACTTCAGGACTATCGGTTTCAAAGACGAGTCACTTTTGATTTAGCTCGGCCAGGTATGGCAGGTGATGCACACCTTTCGTTGGAGACGCAGAGCATCACGTCGGTGTAACCAGGTCACCCTCGTACAGTAGAACGCCATTTTGAGCAACCGCCCTTTTTTGCAAGAGAAAAAAAGTGATCTTGAAGCACGTGTGAGAGGGCTTGAAAGGCAAAACTTGTCACCTGTCATTAATGGCCATTATTTGGGTGGCTACAGCCACCTAAATGGTGGTCTTTAATGACTGGTGATCTCTCTTAACCCTTTGGGTGTCGATAGCGGTTTTAGTCCAGATGATTTCTGCAGGAATCATCGTGACTAAACCGCTACCGACACCCAAAGGGTTAAGGGCAGTTGCTGGAAACAGGTTCTGCTGTATCTAACGTACATAATCATGACATGACCAATTACACAGACAATCATCTGTCCTGTCTTATCAGTTCTGGCTCGTCCACACATTCACCCTTTAAATGTAAGAGCCCTCAGAAACGGAACGGCCATGATAGGTCAAGGCCCTAGATGCCGAACTAATCTGGCACTACTGTGATGGTCAATTGATCTTCCAACGCCTGAGATCACAATCTTCTAAGACGCCTCCCGAAAATGCAAAGTCAATGTAGCTGAGTGTTAAAAGTTAACACACTCGAGATCTGCCGCATTCGCACACACGGCCTAATTGCGCGTATTGGGATGCGGCACGTCTTGGCCTATCGGTAGCTTTTTTGGTCGAGGCGATTCGACAAAAAGCGCTACCCGCAGCCAAAGGGTTACACCTTTTTTTATGCACAGTTTGTAATCGTCTTCTGAGCCCTGCGGACAAGTCGGGTGAAAACAATCCGGTATGATGGTTCTGGGGTAGAGTTTGATTAGCTTTGTGCCTCCTGGTATGGCACTGCCCTTCAACTTATTACCATCCTTCCAAGTTCGGTGGTTTTAACTCATTGTGCCCGAGGTACGAAATACCCACATTTTGGAGTTATTCTCCGAGGACTGCATTACAATTCAGGACTCAGATCGACCATTATCGACCATTATAGTTCAAGGGTGGTGGCAGAATAGCTTGGCGCCTATAGGCGCCAAGCTATTCTGCCACCACCCTTGAACTATAATGGTCAAGCCATATCTTGCTGTGGTGTGTCGCGGGCAAAATGAGTTAACTTCAGGAGTTCGCGTCGTTTTTCCTTCCTCTAAGAGCATTTTTTGTTAAAATGAGATTAAGTCCAGACGCTTGTTAGGTTTCTCATTAGACCCGGCTTTGATTAAAACCTTCCGTGCCAGCATGTTGTTTAGGTTGCAAGGTATAGGTGCTGGGAGGTCAAAACCTTGTGTTTTGCACTCGTTGTCTGAACCAGAAGCGGATCATGGACTAGTGCCTGTTTGTACAGGGAAGAGAAGGCATGAGACTGGTGGCGAGGCGCACACTTGTTGTCTCCTTCGATTCGCTACCGCTGAAAGCGTTAGCGAATCGAGGGATACAACCAGTGTGGGCGAGGCGAGGATGCCAGCTTGGACTCCAGAGACCCGTAACGTGAACTACTGTAGCTCTATGTAGAGACCACATGCATGGATGCTCGCGTTATTCAAACCATAGAGGAACATCAGGTTTAGTGGATCGAATATGAGCTTCAAAGAAACATCAAGAAGCAGGATTGCATGGATGCAGACTCTGCATGGTGGTCCTGCAATTAGAATCTGATGCCAGACTTAGTGACAAACCCCCTCCGTCCTAAAAAAAAAAAAAAAAAAAAAAAAACCACAAAAAAAACGCACGTATATGTGTGTACTGTAGCGGTAATACGCAAGATTGGTCAAAAAGGGAAAAGATGGGTAGGTCTAATGCCTCTGCAGAGAGACAGTTTTTAAGTCCCTTCTAGTTATAGAAGGGACTTTTTAGGATGGGTCGCGGTGGGGCGAATTTAATAGCATGTCCCTGATGTCAAAGGCGGGCAGGCTAAACCTCTAACAATTGAAGTAACAAGATACAAAATTACGTCATGTCTAGTTACGCTAACCTGGCTGCTGAACGTACATATGGCGCGAAGCGCCGTATGTATGTGTGTGCGTATGTATGTAAACAAGAGAATCTCTGATACACACAAACTTGAAACGTGACGAAATACTTTCCTAAGTGGGTGGCTAAGAGAGCCTCCGAGCAAATTGTAATTGAATGTCTCATTGAAGACATAAACAACCGTTTATAGGAAGTCGGTTGACCCAGTCCGTACTTTTTGTCATATTTACTTGAACTTTTGTATAAAGCTAGTTTGGAGAAAGACATTGGATGAGTTCGTTAGCCAGCTTTGTATCCTTTCAACTTCTTTAGTAAAAATTAATTCTTTTCAGAAAGAATTAACATACTACAAAAATCTTTACTTCTAGAGAAAGTCAGACAGTGGCGGTGACATAAAAGAGGCTACTCCGTCAACACGCAGACACTGACATAATACTCTAAATATGACGTCATTCTCTCTCGCGCGCGGCTCTCTCTCTCACAAACAAGCGCGCATCTCCAGGAGGAATAGATCCTCATGCGCCCTCTATGCCTCTTGGAGATGTTTGGAGCGCGCGCTCACGCACGCACTAACACGCACACACACATCGACGCGCTTTCAGAAGAGCATGCAGGTGACCTGTGTACTTAGTATATCATGTAGCTAGGTAAAGTCAACCTGCTTTCACACAAATTATAGCAAGACTGAAATTGTACCGTGAAGTTCTAATTTTGTCACCATTTTCTACAGCCTATGAAGCGAAAGTGAAACTCGTATAACGTAAAACATAAAATTAGGTAACAACTAAAACTTACGTCATTACAAATGACGTTTGACAAATCGATGACGCGTGTCCTGCGCCCCTTATAGAACTCACTGACCCATTGGCAGATATGGGAGATTTTTTTCAAATAGAGATAATTCAACATAAGAATCAGATCAAAGACAAAAGGTATAGACCATTGACAGCGAGGACAGCTCGTATAGAAGGGACTTGTGGGTTATGGTTCATCCCAGCCTTGTTAAAATGTTCCAGTGAAACTACGAATTGGTATCTAGTACAAGTTTAACCCATTTAGCCCCTGGACCCTGCAGCAGGAGATGGATTGATCATGATAATTCAAGGGTAGTGCCAGATGAGCTTGGCGCCTGAAGCGCCAAGCTCATCTGACACTACGTTTGAATTATCATGATCAATCCATCACCTACAACTGGTACATAGTCGTTAGGCAACACCTCCAAAATTTGAGAAATGGGACCTTGCGGCTAAAAGGGTTAAGTGCAAAATTCAGTCTTTTCTTGCATCAGGCAACTTGAAAATGGAATTTTAAAGTTGATTGAACTAGCAAACCTTTAGTCTCAAAGTCTTCTCTGCAGATGCTTGAGGTGCAACGATGCCTTTCGCATTCACAGACTGGGCGGCGTTTTCTTGCACTCGGAACATTACGTTAAAAACCTTAACAAATCACAAACGCCTTTCGTCTGCAAGAAGAACGGATCATCATGATGCAGGGGCTCATGGGGATCCTTTCTTCTTGCAGAACTTGCGGGGGCTCATGAAGATCTTTGCCTCCTGATAGTCCCATCACTTGCGCGCGTAAGGTAACACTGAGGATCGTTCAGTCTACGAAGATACAGCCATTATGCATGGACTATTCTCAAGCACACAGCCGAGCCCTCTTGGCGGCGAGGCTAAGTGCCTGACTCCTCGTTGCTCAAGAAAGCACTTGATTTGCGTCCATTCTCCCGAGAGAAAATAAGACTGAGCTGTACAAGATATAAATCGGCGAGGTGGCCGTTTTGTCTGGAATATCATTTCGTGCGGTGTTACGCCTTGAAGAAGCATAGTGATACCACGGTGTGCACTCAAGCAACCATTTTGTGCGTTATATTCTCATGAGCCCCTGCGTCTGCCCAGGCTCATAAGAATCTATGCCTCTTGCTGAAAGTTGGCTTCCCTATTTATTTGCTTAATCGTTGATGATGGGGCCAGTTGCGTGAGTGCGCTTAGTCCTGCGCCAGCTCTATCATGCAACTAGCTCCTGGCTCATAGGTAGTATCTTAGTTTTATGTCTACATGTGGTGGAGTTTACCGTACGACCTGTGTAATTTGTTGTCCTTGACGCTTGGAGAGACCTTCAACCTTGGAAGGGCGGGGTCAGATTGGGGAAGCGATCAAAACAGAAATGGTCCTCGTCCTCTTAGCTTCGGATGTCAAACAGTATGTGGGAGAGTGCCGCGGCGATGTTTTTGCCCTGTGGTCCGATTATTCAAGTAAAACAGACAGCCCCAGATCTACAAAACAATCCTCAGGTAGATTTGGGGCTGTCTGTTTAATTGAACAAACCGGACCGAGAACGTTGCCCAAGAGATTCATAATATATCGTTTAGTTTGGTGTGTGTGTGTGTGTGTGTGTGTGTGTGTGTGTGTGTGTGTGTGTGTGTGTGTGTGTGTGTGTAATTTTTTTGTTTGTTTAATTTTTATTTTATTTTTTTATTTTTACGAATCTAGACCGGTATACTAGAAATACCGCTGGGCGGAAAGATACGTAAGTACGCATGGAGTCTTTTTCACCAGATGGTATCGTCAGTAGCTGTCAAGGGGTTAATTGTTATTGTTAGTCTCGCCGCCGGCTTTGTCCTCGCATTTTGGATTCACTTTCCTCCCTGTAATCGTTGATTATTACTCGTGAGAGAGTTTCCTCCCTTTTTGTTTGGCAAGAATGAAAAAGGTAAGTAATCATGAAAATGTCATTATTTGTAGTGTTTATTGCGCAGTAATGAGGTTACCTTGGGCCAAGGAAACACAGGTTTCGAATTCTGCCTTGTAGCTTGTAGAAGAAACATCTTTAACTCATTCACTGCCAGTGGACGCGGATCTGTCTTCGAAAGCAGGTTCGAAATTCAGCACAGAATACTCCGATCAGTCCAAGGCACGCGGATATGAATTGGGTCTGCAAGAGGCAAAGAACCTCATGAGCTCCCGCATCTGGAGAGGGCTCATGAGGTTCTTTGCCCCTTGCAGTTGGGTGGTGTTCGCATTTTTTCGGCAGTAAAGAGGTTAAAAGAGATTGGGGGGGGGGGGGGGAGGTATGTGGCGCTAATGCAATGCCCCACTACCGTTTCCGTCGTGATGACACAGGGGATGGAGAGGGGGCGAGGGGGGGGGGGGTACTTGGAACTGATGATTGCGTTGAGGATGTTAGGGTTTTAAATGAAATGACGCATAGCTGTTACGTTCTGTGGCGGATGGAGCGAACTTCCGGCTCTTCCTTCCGGAGCGCCGGTTTTTGGTCGAAATTCTGCATCTTGGTTTTAGCAGCTTGATGGGGCGGAAAGAAAAAGTGTCAGAATATTTTTTAATCAGTGGTCCGCGTTTTTCAATCAAAAATTATTTTGCTTTTGCTCTCTGTGTGGCTCTCTTTGTCTCTGTGTGTGTCTCTCTCTCTCTCTCTCTCTCTCTCTCTCTCTCTCTCTCTCTCTCTCTCTCTCTCTCTGTGTGGTCTCTCTCTCTCTCTCTCTCTCTCTCTCTCTCTCTCTCTCTCTCTCTCTCTCTCTCTCTCTCTCTCTCTCTCTCTCTCTCTCTCATATTGCCTTGCAAGTGAAAGCACTAGCTGACACTATATATGGTAAGCGAAAGTAGTAGGAATATGAAGTGTATTGTAAAAGTACTTTCCCACGTGTATGGCCTTGGGAAAAACACTTCTTGCAACGTTAGTGGCCTGACTGCACCAGGCACCACCAAAGTTCACCGTTCATGCTTTGGCAAAACCATGGAACTCAGTGTTGTACTGCAAAGCGTGCGGTGCAGGGCTGTGTTTTGACGCGGGGGTTCTCGATGCCAGTGTTTTGACTAAGATTTTATTGGCTTCCTTATTTATGTATAGTCTTTGAATGAAGTCCCGACTGCCTTCTCAGTCAAAGCAACATACCTAAACTGGTTAATTTCGGTGCTCCGTCTTTGAAACCATCTTCGTGGTGGACAAAAAGGGTTAAACGTTTAACTTTTTGTTAACCATTTTAGCCCCGGGACCCTGCAGCAGGAGATGGATTGATCGTGATAATTCAAGGGTAGTGCCAGATGAGCTTGGCGCCTGAAGGCGCCAAACTCATCTGGCTCTAACCTTGAATTATCACCATCAATCTATCTCGTACAACTGGTACATAGTCATTAGACAACGCCTTCAAAATTTGAGACCATGGGGCTAAAAGGGTTAATATTATTAAGAAGAGACAAGAGACAAAGTAAACGGATCATCAGCTTAGAAAGAGTCGAAATTCTGCATTTATGAATTTACACGAGAATTTTTATCTTGGGCGTACTGTCGTAGTTAACTCCCAGTTGACGCATTTAAATTTGTTAATTCGCTGCCAGAGAGTCCCAGCCGTCCCAGGAACATAGGTGTAAAATGGTGTCACTAAGAGGCGTTGTTTCTCTCGGAACCCCCTCAACTGCTGGGCATCACGAGGATATGTCTCTTATAAGGATCGTGTTGACTTTTTCTCGGCAGTCGGGATAAATGAGCGTTAGGGGAATGAATTAGGATTTTCGATTCCCATGATCTTTTTTTCCCGCTACTTTCTTGTTAGCTTGTATTACACACTGGTCCGCAGCCCCTCACCCGGGTCTGCCCTGGGGGATTTGGGTGGGATTAACTACTTTTTAGTTCCCAGGGTCATCCTGGTCAGCCCCACAAGGTGGGTTTTCCCCTCTATTCTGGGGCTTGTGTTTCTGTCTACCCTTGGTCCATTCACCTGTATTTTCCTTTGTTAAACTCTCCCTACTGTCTGCGGCTGTTTGTAGCTCTTGATATTGGATGTGTGTTGCTAATTAAATGGTCTTAGGTTTATTTAGCGTAATAGACCGGCTGGCGACATACATACGTTCAATATTGTGTTGTTTTTTTTTTTTTTTTTTTCACAAGCAGTGCAGGCACATCCTGAGAAAGTCTTGTTGCTGTCAGGACGTTAAGCAATGTACAACCTATCGATCCGCAGCGCGTGACGCGAAGCGGATCGAGGGATAGGCAACCAGTGTGCTTATTGCTGAAACTTGATTCGCTTCAGCGTCTACAGACCGATTGTTCTCCGTCAATAACCTTACGGGGCCTATCTGTGTTTGTTTTCGTTCACCGCTCCAGTGTTTGTGATCCCTCCGCTCGCTGTAATTGGCCGTGATCCTGTTGTGTTTGTATAGTTGCTGCGTATAGTGGGAGATAGAATTGCGTGAGCGGCCTTTCGTGAGGATTAAAGGTGTATATGTGGACAGCAATAGGCATAGATTCTCATCAGCCCCCGCAGTTGCGGGGGCGCATGAAGATCTATGCCTCTTGCAGGTGGGTTGCTTTTGTGTACATTTACTTTAAAATTAGCGAACAGTTGACATTTTCAGCGTGTGGTGGAGAAGCGGGCGGTTAGTTTTACTTCATGAAAACAAAGGTGTTAGTTTTATTCCATTAAATAAAGGCTCTAACAATACTGTGTGTATGGTAAGTGTGTTGTGCAGGTGTGCTGGTTTGTAATTAACTTCTCATAAATATTTCCGAGAGCGACTGACCATGCAGTGCTGACTGGTTCGACGGAGAAACACATTTCGATTCAGAAGCTCCTTTCAGCATGCTCATTTTCAGGTGGTGGTGTGTTGGCCAAGTCGGAGTAGCACGTAATATTAGGCGCCAAGCTATTCTGGCAGCACCCATCTTGAACTATCATGGCCGACACGTCACCTGAACTGGTATGCAACGTCGTGTTAACTCTTCTTGTGTCGTCGGTACCGGTTCTATTATTAACATCTTTCAAATCAAAATGCCCACCTTAGAGCTCAGTGTATTAACCCTTATCATTCGGAATACACAAGTGTGAGAAATACGTTTGACTAAAATAGTTCAAGGGTTGTGCCAGAATAGGCATTCCGGCGCCACCTTTGAACTAAAGCCATTGGTCTATATCCTTATCTGTAAGTACTATAATGTAGCTTGCATATGGCAGTGTACAAATTTGAAGCTTTTAGCCTCAGTATAATATGGGTTAAATTAATGGCAGAGTTTTGTCTTTGTTGTGCCAAGTTGACACGGGTTCCATTTGGGTGTCTCAGTGTATCGCTTACTCGCACGACCTGAGTGGTTTGCGTAAGCCGAGACGTGTCGCGTGATGGCGCATTATCACAGCATCACACGTTATGCAGATCCCTTCCTCACATCCGCGGCACAGATTTTCATTAGGCCCTGCATCCAGGTCCCATCAACAAGAGGCATAGATTCTCATGAGCCCCTGCGTATGAGAATCTATACCTTTTGTTTGGAGAGATGGAGGAGGTGATTGGTGTACCACCGATTTTATCAAACGGGTCGATGTCCGGTAGGCAGCCATCTGCCGCTCAGGAAATTGGGTGTCAGGTGCAATAACATTGTCGGCATCACACCGATACCAGACCCTATCACTCCGAGGGACAGCCAGGCCCACCTCATTGACAGCTTACAGTAACACATGATTACGGGTCCATACATTATTATCTATTTAGCTGCAGTGAAACAACTAGCACCGTTAATGCAATTGCAACGGGCCTAAACCGACAGCTCCACTAGTCTGTCTGTCCACATGCGCTGTGGACGTTATCGCTTGTTTAGCCACTACAACTACGAGTTTATGCAGATTGTGTTTCTGGAATTATTAATTCAGCGTCAATAGCCCAAGCCCGTCAATTGAACATAAGACACAAAGATGTTTGGGCAAGAGGTATACTCCTCATGAGCCACCGCATTCGCGGGGGCTCATGAGCTATACCTCTTGCAGTTGGGTTGTGTTCAGTTATGATATGTGCAGGTCTGTGATTTTGGACCTTAATGTTGGAACGGAAAGGTCAAAGCCACAGACCAGCCGGGTCGGATTTGATGCTGGTGAACAGTCGAGTGTCCTTCATGAACTCCCAGAACTAGATGACTTCTATTCTATAGTATGGACGTCATTTAGAAGTTTAAGAGTTAAAATTCGGCCTTCCCTGGGTTCGTGTGATCTTTTGGGTATTGGACACATGACGGCGTAGTGCATGAATTTGAATATTAAATTCCTTGTTTCATCGTGCTAATGCCACGTGCGACATTGACATTGGGAAACAGAGGCTAACAGTGTGAATGCAGTGGAGTTTGTTTTCACTTCCTATCGATATCTCCAGTGTGATCCTGTGACGTTTCTTTTGTTGCGGTCTTTAAAATAGTTCGTGTCAATAGCGTGTGTGGAGTAAGTTTTCCTGTTCCTAGTTTGATCGTTCGATATTTTGCTGTTTGGTTTCAATCGTTCGCGCTTCACTTGCTTCGAAAGCTTACTTTGCAATTGCAAATGCCGGTACTCTTGGTATTCGTTCCATATTTATCCTTTATTGAATCTCACCCCCCCCCCCCCCACACACACACACACACACCACCACCACCACCACCACCACCAACACCACCCGGCCTTCTGCCACCTCTAAACTGTAGTGTAGTAATGCAGACTGATTTACCGCTATGCGAATTAATCCCGTAAAAAACATCCCGTATTTGCATGTTAAAGATTTTCCCCTAGCCCGCGGCATACTTGCAGTCCCTTGGCCATCCTTTCCCGTCTGCAGGAGGTATAGATGTTCATGAAGAGATGTGACACATACTTGCGTAGTTTACTTACATCACTGCGCAATGTTGGTTGGAGTGATCGAGGTTTGAGCCTCAGATTGACGGCAGGCATCGTTTTAAACAAACCTCGAAGGTAATGGCGGGGACTTGTGTAATCGGTTCCGTGTGTTTAATCAAGAGGCCGGAGATTTTTTTTAAACGTTTACATCGCCCATGTTATCAGCGTAATGCCCACTGGCTGTCTAGTTAATCGAGCCGCTTCCTGTCCGTGTGTCTCTCGTTTGTATGCGGGTCTGCGGCGAGTTTAACCCCTTCGCTGCCAGGAAAACGCGAACAAGATCCAACAGCAAGAGGCATAGATCTTCATGAGCCCCCGCATTCGCGGGGGCTCATGAAGATCTATACCTCTTGCTGACACCATTGTGTATCTATCATTCCATATTCTCTGGACGGGTACTGTTCTTGTGCGTTTTATCACCAAAGATTTCATAAACAGTCTGCGTCCGCTGGCGGGGAAGGGGTTGAACTGAAGTCAACGGCAGCTTCGATGGAAAGCAGTGCACTCGCAGACGAATATCTGAATCGTGCATGCCTTTCTTCATGAGAATTAACCCTTCTCATTCGGAATACATCAGTATGTGAAATCAGTTTGACTAAAATAGTTCAAGGGTAGTGCCAGAACAGCTTGGAATAGCCTCTAGGCGCCAAGCTATTCTGGCACCACCCTTGAACTAAAGCCATTGGTCTATATCCTTCTCTGTAAGTACTGTAATGTAGCTTATTATGGCAGTGTACAAATTTGAAGCTTTTAGCCACAGTATGATATGGGTTAAGATCAGCACACAGATCTGTGTACGTTTCAGCTGATTGCTATCTGCAAGAGGCGTAACCCCTTCACTGCCGAGGAAGAAAGGAACTCTACACTACCGCCAGAGTTATAGCTCTATAACTCTTGCTAAAACCACTTTGTATCCATGGTTCACGGGGCAGCAAGAGCTCTTTCGCGTTGAATTGACAGATTTCAGACGCACAATGTACGCTCGGTGGGTTTAGATACTCAAGAACCTCAGCAGCCTGCATTGGCTCTTGACTATCTGTGCTTCTTGCACTGGATGGTGTAGGTTAGCTGCTCTAGCTTGGCGTAATCAGATTGGGTGGCGCGGACGCCTGAGGCTGCAGAGCTGGAGTTGTTGGAGTCGGGCACACTCTCATTACATGGAGGCCTGTCAGATTAAATTAAATTTTACCCAGCACTTTTAAAAATCGAGCGCAGAGTGAGGACGATGGAATTTCTGGCAGCGGGTCGATCGTCACCGCTTGTTGATCAAACTCGCGCCGAGCTTTTCAGACCTGCCTCACAGTTAATATTCTAAAACAATCACCTCCAATGTTGGGAAGTGTTGAGGTAGACTTTTCTTTGCTGCACTGTAAGTTCGATTGCCAATAAGTTGAAGTGTTTTTTGTGTTATCATTATCGGTGCGGTCAGACGAGTTTCTTTTAGTGTGATTGCTTATATTCTGCCTACATTCCTTCCATTCAAGCAAAAAATGCTCTGTGGCATATTTGTTTGGGTTGTTAGTTTTCTGCCCCGCTTTGCTCTCTCTCTCTCTCTCTCTCTCTCTCTCTCTCTCTCTCTCTCTCTCTCTCTCTCTCTCTCTCTCTCTCTCTCTCTCTCTCTTGTGCTTAACTTTGATATAGGACCTTATTCCGGCGTAAAACTTTAACCCTTTTTCGGTCGGTCGAGGTGATTCCTGCACGCTATCGACAGCCAGAGGGTAAAAGTCCAGCTGCACAAAATAGCACACATACATATGAACTCTGGCCAGTTCCCCCCCCCCCCCCCCCCCCCCCCCCGGATTCGGATGCGACCAGCACACAGAATCTCTCTGCATGGAATAAGGTCTTTTCACCTTACTGCCTCCTTGATGGTCAAACCAACGCCGGTTTTCTCCCGGGATTCGCTACCGGAATCCAGGGGGACAACCAGTGTGGGTCAAGTGAAGACCTTTTGGAACTTACAGTTGGTGAAAACTTCGGACAGGTGGGCAGCTAGTTTGAGAAATCACCTTTGTTGTAAAGCCAGATGAAAATACAACATGCAGCCCGAAAATGCAGTTACTTCTTTAGTAGAAGTTTGGCCAGTCCAGCAAGAGGAGCAGATTGTCCGAAACCCCTGTGGCTGCAAGGGAATCTGCAAGAGGCATAGATTCCCTTGCAGCCACAGGGATTCATGACAATTTGTTTCTCTTGCTGGCAGCGAAATACACGAATTTACATCATTGCTAGTTCTCTTACAAGTCTGTATGTAGAGGCTTTGCTTATTGGCAAGCGGATAGCCCTGCCAGGCCGAAGTGCAGTGGTCTTAGTGGGATCAGTGGCATAGAGTGTCATGAGTCCTTGTAGATGTGTGAGCGCCTTAGGATGTATGCCACGTGCAGCTGGGTGTTGTTCATTATGCCTCGGCAGTGAAATGCTTGAACTGTGACTGTTTCTGCAAATGGTCAGCTGATTGTTCTAATTGGGCTTCTCAAGTGCACCTGTCCACTCTACTCCTGCTTGCTGCATGCCATCTCTTTTTGTACCCCCCGCCCCCCAACACACACACACACACACACACACACACACACACACACACACACACACACACACACACACACACACACACACAACACAACACTCACCACCACCCATCCCCATTTTTTCCCTTTTTGTCTATTTCACACCGAAAAGATCTTCGATTAGCATAGCAGAGGGCATGTAAGCAGCTAGCTTTTAGTAGCATGCATAATGTGTGATTGCATAAGTATAATCATTGCCAAGTTCGTCATTGGAGTTTGTGTCAAACCTCTTCATATACTGACGAGCAAAAGAACTGCAACAATATGGGAGTCAGCGGAAACACTTTTCTTGTGCTCGTCAGTATTTTTCCACGAATCTTGATTTTTTTTTTTTTTTTTTTGCCCCCTCATGGACACGATTCTCCTCAAACTTTACAGTTATGTCCTGAGATGTCTATTTTTCCCTAAACGTCCTTCTGGTTTTCTCGGAGAAATGTCTCGACTCGAGAGGCTTTGTCGGAACGTCCCCTACTCCAGATGGACAGAAATGCCTTTGCAAATATTCTAGAGGAGCGTTGTCTTCACGTCTCTACAAGTGTCCCCAGGAATAAAACGAGGACGGAGTGTTACCGTCGCTCGTGAACAGTTCCTGGCAGGAAATCAGACGGTAATTATTCCTCACAGCAAGAGGCATAGATTTTCATGAGCCCCTGCGACAACAGGGGCTCATGAGAATCTATGTCTCTTGCAAACGCGATGTGGTATTATCGTTCCTTGTCAACAATTCCTACCAGGAAATCAAACCACAAAGATCGTCTCAGTCTGCGGCGCATAGACGTTCCTGTTTTGTCTCAGCGAGAGATGTAGATTCGCTTGGGTTACTGCGACTGCAGGGGCTCATGAGTGTCTGTGCCTGTTTAAGGTGGATTATTCAGCAGAGGCTCCTGAGAATCAGTGGCTCCTGAAGATCGAGATGACAATGATTTCTTGCGCAGGAGCACAGAAAGGTCGCGTCTGACTCATACGTTTTCATTACTCTTCATCGGCGTGCCGTTATTCTAAATGACACTCGGAGTTGTGTGGAGAGAAAGAGGTGGGGGGAGGGGGGGGGGGGGAGGAAAGGGGATGTGGGGGTTGATGGAGGTGGAGGAGTTGAATACCCTTCCATCTCCAAGGTGCATAGATCTTCATGAGCAGTTCTGATTTGCTTGAGCGTTTGAGGATCTATACCTTTTGGTGGTAAGACTCAGTTGCTATTATAATCTTTCTCTTAGATTGTGGCGAGGTGCATAGACTTTCTTGAGTGCATACAGTGTGCAGAGATGTATAAGAATCCTGGTCATTTCTAGAAAGGATCAACCACAGCAAATTCTGTTTGTTTCACAGATTTATGAAGGTTTTAGCGTGTGACTAAATAGAGAGGAGAGCGGACTAGAGAGGAAAATGTTTGGAATCAGAATCAGCTCATCAAGACCATAGTTTAAACGCGTCCGTCCAAAGTCCCAGGCAGTGAAACACATAGAACCGACAAGAAGTATAGACCCTCACGAGCCGCAGCTGTGCTGCGGCTCATGAGGACCTGTGCTTCTTGTAGCTGGCCGACGCTCGCTACTAAAGTCAAGGAGAGAGTCCCCGAGATTTATTCACGGTCCTGTCATCGGTGGAAGCCCAGGGGAGTCGTTTCAGGGTCCCTCTGCTAATAGCCGCGGTCATCCCAAACAAGAATTTGTTAGCACGGGGGATTCCAGTGGTTTAGGGGCATCCACAGCGCGCGCTGGTGCTTTTGTGGAAACAGTCATCAGCAAGTCCTCTTCATCAACTCCAGTCATAGATCCTCGTGAGTGATGGGGGAATTTGGGATTTCAGAGCTTTGCATGGTGGCATGAAAACTTTCCCTAGGCAGCTTTTTCTAGAGAGTCTCAAGGGAGACTCCACTTTTTTTCTTTTTTTTTTTTTTTTTTTTTTTTTTTTTTTTGGGGGGGGGGGGGGTCTAGAACTTGCATTGTGCATGATATGAACGGTTATAACGCGGAAAACAGTACCGCGGTTGCGTCTTTTCCATGTGTAAAAGGCATAGATTCTCATGAGTCACAGGGCTTGTGAAAATGTATACTATTCGCTGGTGAAAATCGACTGTCTGTTCCTCAGGGCCATCCTGGAGTTGGGGTATGGTATGACTTTGTGTATTGAAAGGGATGTAATATATGGCATCGTGTATGAGCAATTTATGACCCTCCCCACCCTCACCCCATTGTACACACAACAAAATCATTCAGCCAGTCCTTTTTCATCTGCAAGAGGCGGCTAAGCCGCCTCTTGCAGATGAAAAAAGACTGGCTGCAGAGGCTTATTAATCCTTTTCCGCATGCGGTCCTAGATCGCTTAGCTCTGTCTTCCAAATGCAGAGGGCGTCATAGACATCTCAGCTTGAGGCTCCTAGTTATGGCATTGTGACCGACCAATTTTGGGGAAAGACGAATCAAAAGCTGATTAGTGCTTAGGGGCTCGTCTGGCCCACCATAGTCCACGGCAAACAAGTTGACTGTTAGGATGATAGCTGTAACGGCTTTGTGCATGCAGCCACCGGTACCGTCAACAGTACCCGTGGCTGCGTGCGCAAGGGGGTTAACGAAATGGGCTTAGGGGCTAGTGTCTAAAGTCCCTTTAGTCCACTGCAAACAGTTGACCGTTTGGATGAGAGATTTAATGAAAGTGTCCCTTCCTTGGAGATCAGGAATTTTCACGTTTGTGTTTATACTTTGGTGCCACTGCTGCGGAAAATGCATGGGACCCAGTCCTAATATTGCTGTTTGTGTTGAGAATTCCATAGTTCAGTCAGGATATGGATATGGCAGGGGGGGGGGGGGGGGGGGGGTTGGGGATGACTCAAATGCTGATGCTGGCTGATATGGGCCTGAGGATGCTGTAGTCTGTGTAGTCTGGCATGGGAAGAGAGGTGGGGGGGGGGGGGGGAATCTCTCTCTCTCTCTCTCTCTCTCTCTCTCTCTCTCTCTCTCTCTCTCTCTCTCTCTCTCTCTCTCTCTCTCTCTCTCTCTCTCTCTCTCCAGAGACATAGAAGGAAAACCTCTTTGAAATAGAACCAGTCCTCTATAGTAGCCTCCTTCATCTCACTGGAAACTCGGAGATCATCTGCACCTCATTTCAACAACGGCTTCGTTCTCTCTCTGTGTTTTAGTCCAGATCGAATGTATAGTCGGCGGTGACAAATAGTGATGACTCGTTGACGTGCCTTATCTCAGTGCTGCCTGCCTTCTTCTCGACAGGACCTTCCGTCTGCAAGAGGCATAGATTCTCATGGGCCCCTGCAGCGCAGGGGCCCATGAGAATCTACGCCTCTTGCTGGCCGAGACCGGCTTTAGCTGTTCCTCAGTGTTAGAGTACCATCGTGATTGTGAACTTGCGTTGTCCTAATGATGCTAACCCTCCCCTCTGTGGCTCTCTCACGTTCTCCAGTGTCCGAAGTCCGGTCAGGCAGTGGTCAACTTATTGATTGTGCGGCATACTTTTTTTTTTTGTCTGTAGAAGACATAGATCGTCAAGACCCTGCGCAGACTGCAGAATCACATAAGGATCTATTCTTCGTGACATGTCAAATTAGCATCAGCGTCCTTCAGACGAGGTCGTTCATTGTATGTTGACGGAGACAGTGATCAGTTAATGATGGGGGCCACAGTCAAGAGGTCGGTGCCGGGACAGTACTAGTCTTCAACCCCTCCGCATCCAGTACCTCAGCCTTCCTCACGTGCAAGAAGAATAGTTCCTCATGAGCCCGAGGCACGCGTTTGCCTCATGAAAATCAACGCCTCATGGATCGGTTCCCTTGCGGTTTTCTTACATCTCGTCTTCCCGGAGAGAGGTGACAGGGTTGAAATCAAGCGGCTGTGGCACCCCATTTCATCAGTGTGTGCAAGCCAGTGTCGAGTGGTTTGCCTTCGATCTCCAGTCGCACGTGCACTTAGGAAATTAGGGCTGAGCGGGAAAATCTTTCGGTCCTGCCCCTGCCGTACACGCATGACCACATGAAGCATGGTTTCACACGAGACCTTGGTATGACGCCTTTTGTTTGCTGGTCTTTGACTTTGGGCCTTACGGCCTTCGGCCGTAAGGTCCAAAGTCACAGACCAGCGAACAGATTAGCACCTTGGACCATGATCAGCTCTGACTGTTATTAACCCCTTCCCTGCCGCTGTACACGTACATTTTTGTTTCTGAAATCAGTTCATTCAACGACCAAAAGCTACAACCGTCCAACGAACGTGGATACGAGTAGGTCTCAGTAAGAGGCATAGATCCTCATGGGCCCCCGCAGTCGCGGGGGCTCGTGAGAATCTATGTCTCCTGCAGTTGGATCGCGTTCACTTTTTCACGGCAATGAAGGTGTTAATTTGAGGGGGTAAGAAAGAGGAGGGGGCGGGCGGTGGTGGTGATAGTGGTGTCCTTGTTCCGGGGTTTAGTGTACAACTTATTGGGTGAGGTCAGCGTTGGTGTGTGGCACTTATGAATGAAAATGCATGATGAATTTGTGAACATTGTGAGAGAGAAGTGAGGGGGGAGGGGGGGGGGGTGTTGATTCCGGGGTTTCGTTCACGACTTTTGGGGTGAAGTCAGCTTTTGTGTTCGTCACCTATGATTCAGAATGAGAGCATGCACTAATTTTTTCGGGGGGAGGGGGGGGGGGAGGGCTACATGGTAAATCGTGTTTTGAAAAGGTCAGTATTAGAACAGCAGACGTCGGGTCTTAAAGGTCAGTCCTATCTGGGTTTTGGATCAGTCAATTATGCGAATAGTTCTTCATACTTTTTGTGTTTGTTTATATAAACAGGTCTACAATCGTTGACACGTCGGAAAAAGGAGGTTTCGACCTAAAGGTCCTTCCACCCGTACCCGTAAGGTACAAAATCACAGACCAGCACACACGTGATATCACGCCAGTAGCCCTTCCCTGTAAATTGAGACGTAAGCATACAGGACCTTCTGGGCCGGGATATGGATCTGCTACACAAATGGACATAAGCCTGGATGTTCCAGACTGGAGGGGCTCAGATAGTGCTGGTTTGTGATTCTGGACCTTATGGCGCATATCCGTAGGAACCAAAATCAGAGAACGGATCTGCCCTAGTATGGTTTGAGACGATAAGTCCACTGTTTTTGAAAAGCGGTATTTTGATTGTCATACGATGAAAATCTCGCTTTTCACACGAACGGATTCACTGTCTTCTTATTTCCAGGGGCGGAGCGCCGGCGGTCCATCTCCATGTTGTTGACGGGGGGGGGGGGGGGGGGGGGGGCAGTGAAAAGCATTGCCGTTCCTTGCAAATCAAGACATAAACACGCGATTTCTGAAGTCTTCAATTAGATCTTAGGGATGGGAGGGAAAGTGAGCTTGTTGTCGGGCCGCGTGGATCCCCTAAGGCATCCTGTCACACTGGTTGTCTCCCTCGATTTGCTGCTGGCAGCGAATCGAGGGAGGCGACCAGTGTGGCGTCGTAAATGCCGCGCGCGTTTTCTTTCATGCACAGTTTACCAAACCACAGATGACTATCATCACCTCTGCTGTTTCTTCAGCGTAAACGTTTGGTGCATTGTCGGACCCTGGCACAGTCGTATTTGGAACAGCTGGAGCTATTCTTGCTTAGCAAAAGGTATAGATTCTCATGAGCTCCTGCATCCGCAGGGGCTCATGAGAATCTATGTCTCTTGCAGGTGAAATCCTCGTTGTGAGGTTAACCTAGCCTCTCTGTCTCTGTACAATCTTATGCTTACGTCAATTGGCACCATCGGTTAGAGGAATCGCTGGACTATGGAATGGTGAACAAGAGGTGTACATTCTCATGAGCCCCTGCTGTCGCAGGGGCCCATGAGAATCTATGCCTCTTGCAGATGGGAGGGTCTGGCCAGAGGACTGTGAAGGTGAGATGTCCGTTGAGAGGGAAATGACCCTACTCCTAGAGTATAACTATGCATACTCGGGATCTTGTCTGTTTGCTGTGTGGTCCAGCTTCATATCAGAGAAGGAACAAAACGGGCGAAGAAAAACGTCAGCTGGATAAAATTTTAGGACTGACGCGCCTCTGTTTATTTTTGCGTAAATTTGTTAGTGTTAACTCATTCGAGACGTGCCGCCCCGGATACGCGGCATAAGCCGCGTATCCGGAGGCGGCACGTCTCGAATGAGTTAACAAAGACCGCATTCTGCATTCGATCAGATATGCTTCGGGTTTTCACGCTGGACCTGCTAAAATGAGCCCACCGGTCGAAATCCGCACATTCCTGGTTTTCGGGAAGCGGCATTACAAGATAGAGGTGTATTTGGTCGAATTTAGGAGCCGTCGCATGAAGACTGTATATCAGATTGACCGTGATAGTTCAAAGGTTGTTCCTGAATACAGTAAGCAACAGCTTATACTGGCCGCAGTTTGCCCGCTCGCGACACGACATCGACCCGAAGACCTTTGCTGACTGGGTTACGTCGAGAAATTCTGGCACCATTCCTGAACTATGCCAATGGTCGACTCCTGGACTAGATTTTTGTTGTCGTTGGCGTTAACCCTTTTTTTCACAAGCTGCATCAGTGTATACGTGTAACAGCGGTAAAACCGGCCACTGCACGATCTGTGTGACCAGTGTCACATTGTCACACGGCGCGTTACAACAGTCGTCATTGCCGGAAAGTCATTGTCAAGAGACCCGTGGCCTGTGTTTGCCCACTGACTCATTACCGCAGGGTGGCGGAATGGGCACCGAGGGCGTCTTGTTGATTAGCTGCCACTTGTCTTGACAACCCGCTTCTTGGGGACACTTTCTGTTTAGAGACGGAAGAAAGGGGTGGTGGGTGGGTGGGTGAGGTCGGGAGAAGGGTGACTGCACACTGGTTGTCTCCCTCGATTCGCTACGGCTTTCAGCGGTAGCGAATCGAGGGAGACAACCAGTGGGGGTGACTAGTTGGTTGAGATGACGAGGAAGTGTGAAGGTCTTTGATGTGAACGTTTTGATTTTCATGATGCCTGCCAGTAAGTCCATGTTCGAGAAAAAACGAGATTTGTATTGTCATACAGTGTAATTGTCGCTTTTCTCAAAAAACGGATATACTGGGTGGGTGTTGCTTATCACGACAGATATGTGAGTTGGTCTGCGACTGTGGTGTGTACGGCTTTCAGCAGTGCATATAGTGTAAGATCACTAACAACGAATATTTATGTATATATCTTCGAAACTAACGTAGGCCTGCGTAGGTCAGTGGTAGAACCTGTCCAGATTTTATTGCCTGTAGACTAAACGCCACACGGTTAGACTTCAGCCGTCTATTTGGGGGGGGGGGGGGGGGGGAGGCTATAGCGCAACACTTTGTTTTCGCGTTTTAATGAGTTCTGCCCTTGGTTCACAGTCGTTGTTTGCAATTAATTAAAACCATGATTTGGAAAGGGTGAATGTTTTTGTTCGATTTCATTATGTTGTTTTTATTGCCAGGTTTGAATCCTTGCGTGGATGAATGTCGTTAGGGTTCCATCAGATTCGAAATTAAAACGCATTGCGTTGTGAGAAAATGCACGCATTCGTCTGGCTTCGTCGCAGATAGATCAGTGCTGTTCGCTTGTTGAACACCACCTATTGAACACCACCGAAATGCAAGAGGTATAGAGATCTTCATGGGCCCCCGCAGTTGCGGGGGCTCATGAGGATCTATTCCTCTTGCTGAAACTAATATGTAGCCATGTTCCTTTGACGGCTGGGGCTTTTCGACGTCAAGTTGAATTTACAGAGATTTTCAAAACACACTCTGCGTCCACTGGCAGTGAAGGGGTTAATAATCGCATGAGAGCATACAGCCCACTTCGTCGTGAAGCCATTTCCGGCACGAACAGCAGCCATAGGCTGAGGTAGAGAAGTGCGCTTTCACGATGTTTTGTCAGTGTTCAGTATTTATTTCTTCCGCTCGCTGTTTACAGTGAAGACAAAAAATAAATACGGTACACTGACACACAAAGCATTTCTCTGTCATAATCTGTGCCAACATCTGTAGAACTAGAAGAAAAGTCAGTGCATATATGCAGCTTTATCAATCCCGGTAGGACGTACCGTGGACGTTTAACCCCAAACTAACCAACCAGCCCGGTAGGACAGTTTTGGCTGCGTCGCGTCAATTTACAAAACTGGACGTACTGGCATTGGTCCATTTTCGTGAAAATCGAGATTTCTATTATGATACCATGCCAATCTCGCTGTTCACAGCAATCGGTGTGCAGGCCTTTTCCAGATCCGGGCAGATTTGCAGATGCCCAGTCTTGCTCCAACGACTCCACGTCTTCGCGAATCTGGTCTTCCACAGAAATCGATGGCAAGCAATAACGATGGCTCAACAGTCAGAAGACAAATAACTTTCTCCACGGAAACGAACGGTCCCTGCCCGCCTGCCCCTTTGTCCACCCCATCTTTCACATTTTCGTGGACAAAAACTGAATCGTCAAAGAGGCATAGATCCTCATGAGCCACTGCAGGTGCAGGGGCTCATGATGATTTATGTCTCTTGCTAGACGTGAGAAAGGAAAGGGTGTAATTTGTATTTCTGTTGTGTGATCTGAGTTTCAAGTTCTCAAATAACTCGTCGAATGGTTCAAGCGCAAGAGGCATAGATGTATGTCTCTTGCTGTGTTTAGAAATGGTACGATTTATACCTCTGCACTTTATTCGGTGAGAGTCAAAGGGATTTCAGGACAGTGATAACTTCGGCCACGGCGCCAAACGTTGACACGCCTGACCTTTTGTCTGCCGATGCCAGCAGCGAAAAGCATTCCATTTGCAAGAGGCACATATCCTCATGAACCCCCGCAGCTGCGGGGGCTCATGAGAATCTGTGCCTCATGGTGGCCAATTTATACCAGGCGGGATGGGTCATCGACATTACATATGGGATAGTGCCGGTTGAATCTCCCTTCTTGCAGCCCTGATATGAATATTCCAGGGAGCCACAGTGTTTACTCGGGGTCCAAAGGGTTAACAGGTTTGAGTCATCTGTTTGATCGCCTGATCGTTTCAACGTTTGATGGTCGTGCTCCGCGCTTTCCTAGATTCAAAGAATGTTTACTCTTGGAGAAAAGTTACTGATGGATGGAGTTTCATTGGGAAACGTAAATCACGAAATGTTTATCATTTCCCCCATTCCAAAAAAAGTGTGATGAAGTGCGAAATCGTGAAATAACATAACGTTCTTTAAAACTCGGGCTACGGCGTGCCAAGAAGAAAGTATAGGGATGTTTATGTCGTTTTCGATACAGCAGACACTGCTGACAGGGTTGCTATAGAAGATACTGATGTACAAGTGATTTGTTTGAACAAGATTATTGTCGACTAAAGCTATAGATCGGTTTAAAAAAACAAACAACACTAACAGTAACTGGAAAAAGCTGTAAGGACGATTGGCCGTCACACTGGTTTCAGCGGTAGCGAATCGAAGGAGACAACCAGCAATTCGCCGTGGCCTTGGGTCGTGTTCCGCTGTTTTGACTTTTGACCGTAGATTTGAATATTTTATACAGATACAAAGACTCTTGGAGTAAAGCGATTCAGTCCGTGTGTCTTGGGCTCTTTTCGTCTAACATCAGTCAAATTCTCTACCTTTTGTCCAGAAATTGTGCACGTAGAGACGCCGAGATTCATACATCGTCACAGTGAGGATAGGACGGTCGAAATGTGTGTGCTGTGTGTGAGTTTTACGTGATTTGCGACTCTTGCAGAGGGGGAGGGTCAGGGTTAGCTGTGGGGCTGTGACGGAAGACTTGATGTAATCACGGTTAGATCCCCCAGGCGTCGGAATGGCCATTCATTTTGATTAGCTGTCTTTGTTAGGGGGGTACTGTTTTCTTGAGTGCGTTTGGGGGGCGATGAACAATCGGGGCTAGGGGAGTCGGTCCTAACGCTTTTTTTCCCCCCCTGTCTGCGAGTGGGTAGATTCTCCAGAACCCCTGCAGCTGCAAGAGGCGTAGATTCTCATGTGCCATTGCGACAGCAGGGGCACATGAGAATCTGCACCTCTTGCGAATCTGCACATGAGAATCTGCGCCTCTTAGTGCTGTTTTCTTTAGTGTGTTTGGGGGCGATGCGCAATGCTCACAGAATTAGGCAATCAGTCCGTTCCGTGGGCAGTAGGCGTAGATTCTCATGCGTCCTTGCAACGAGCAGGAGCGCATTGAGAATCTGCAACTCTTAGTGCTGTTTTCTTGAGTGTGTTTGGGGGCGATGCGCAATGCTCACAGAATTAGGCAATCAGTCCGTTCCGTGGGCAGTAGGCGTAGATTCTCATGCGTCCTTGCAACGAGCAGGAGCGCATTGAGAATCTGCAACTCTTAGTGCTGTTTTCTTGAGTGTGTTTGGGGGCGATGCGCAATGCTCACAGAAATAGGCAATCAGTCCGTTCCGTGGGCAGTAGGCGTAGATTCTCATGCGTCCTTGCAACGAGCAGGAGCGCATTGAGAATCTGCAACTCTTGCTGACACAAATTTACTCCAAGTTCGTGAGACTGCAGGTGTCATCGTGGTTTTGGCGTTAGCTGTTGACTGCAGATTCATCATCTGGATTGCTTCCGATGTCGTCTGTTTTTGACATTTGATAATTGAATATTTGAGGTGGGGTGGGTGGAAGGAGGGTTAGGGTCGAAGCACGCTGGTTATCTCCGTCGATTTGCTACCGCTGATGTCGGTAGCAAATCGAGGGAGACAACCAGCGTGAAGTCGGAGATGCAGGATCTAGCTTGATTTGCAGGTTTAGTAAGAATAAAAAACTATATACTATTAAGAATAAAATTTGGAAAATTGTCAGACAACACACTAACGGTATTGAGGGAAAAAAAGTATAAAAGTTTTGAGCACTAACGCTATTTAAAAAGTATGAAAAGTTTTGAACGCTTAAGAAGTGTAAAGAGTTTTCCGATTTCCGAACTAATATTTAGATAGCTCCTCATGTGTCTGAATGATCGAGATTGTTCCATGCAACCGCCAGTGCAGCATGAGAATTATGTTTTCTTTTTGTTACCCTAGAGACAATTGATTGATCTCCCTGCTCCGCCATATCTTTTCCAGTTCTCTCTCTCTCTCTCTCTCTCTCTCTCTCTCTCTCTCGAGAGAGAGAGAGAGAGAGAGAGAGAGAGAGAGAGAGAGTTTGGTTGTGTGCGGAAGAGGAAGCTGAATATCACGAAGGATTTATGAGGAAATTCGGTTTCATACGCAGTCGCTGAGTAATTGTGATCAAATGCTTGGATTATGTTTAACCCTTTTAGCCCCGGATTTCTGCAGCAGGAGATGGCTTGACCATCATAATTCAAGGCTAGTGCCAGATTAGGCGGCTTGGCGCCTTAATCCGGCACTTGAATTATCGTGGTCAGTCCATCTCCTGCAACTGGTACATAGTCGTTAGGCGACACCTCCAAGATTTGAGAAATGGGACCTTGGGGCCAAAAGGGTTAATCAACGCAGTTCGTCTGCTGCAGACAGCGGCATGGGGCTCATGAGAATCTTGGCCTCTTGCTGCTTTTGAATGGACCTCGGTGACATACTTACATCTGACTCAGGCCTCAGTCATGACAGCGAGCCTGTCGCCAATGACCGAAAAGTGATGAGGGTGCCGGTCCTACAATGCGATTGAGACATCCCGGTTTATGTTAATGGTTTCCGTCCGCGTCAGCGATCTCGGGATCAGAACAATAAACTGTATAATTTACAGGCATTTGATACTAAATTCATCGCGGTTGCCGTTCTGTGATTTTGGACTTCACGAGTAGAAGCCATCAGATGTGAAGTCACAGACCTGTGTATGTTGAATCATCTGACTACTCAGACGTATGTAGCGCTTATGGTCTGAAACTGTCAGTCTGCATCCATGTTAAACCAGTAGGGTGAGTGACCTTCCGTCCTGCAACCCCCCCCCCCCTTCCCCCCCCCCTCCTCCTTTCAAGCGCGCCTCGGCCCACCCATCCATGCCCCCACCCGGGTTTTTGGTGTCCTCCACCCCTCAACACCCCCTTTCCCACACTGGTTGCCTCCCTCGATTCGCTACCGCTGTTCAGCGGTAGCGAATCGAGGGAGACAACCAGTGTGCCCTACTCCACCCGTTCTCTTTGTTACTGTGCACGTAGTTCCATTCCACCTGCCGTTGTCACAGAGTATGAAATAGTAATTAAAACGCTAATGCCATTAAATCATTGCGTGCTAGTCTCATTAAACCAGGTCTGCTACCTGCCGCACATAATTAACTGCCCGCATGTCTTCTGATACCTAATTATTGTCATTAATCACGCGGCTTCGCAGTGAGCGTAGGGTTTGAACTCCCCCCCCCCCCTCCCACCAAGGTCCCATTGTTCAAATGTTGGAGGTGTTGCCTAATGACTATGTACAAGTTGCAGGAGATGGACTGACGATCCTAATTCAAGGGTAGTGCCAGATTAGCTTGGCGCCTGAAGGCGCCACGCTAATCTGGCACTACTCTTGAATTATCATGGTCAATCCATCTCCTGATGTAGGGACTCGGGGCTAAGTGGGTTAAATATGAGAGAGAGGTGGGAAAAAGAACGAAAGGAGCAGGGGAGTAGAAGAGTAGAGAAACGAGAGATGAAGTTGGAAGAAAGGGTGATAGATGGGAACGGTGCACGCACAACTTGTGTACCCAAGCGCGCGTGTGTTAAGAGAGAGAAGAGAGAGAGATGGAAAGAGGGGGGGGGGTGGGGGGGGGGGGGGAAGAGGAGGACAGGGGCTGGCAAAGAAAAGCGAGGTGTAATGGTGTTAGCTGACTGATGATGGGATTAAGTATCGATCAGCCCTGCCTGTAACTGCTTTGTTCTCTCTCGAGTAAGGCTCATGGTCACACACAGGTTGGCATTAACTCTGTAATTTACGGCTGTGCTGTGTGCACGGAATTAATGCAGTCGTTACGTTGAAAGGGGATTGGGGGGGGGGGGGGGGGGGGTGTCAATTGCGAACGCAACCGAACTGCAAGAGGCAAAGAACCTCATGAGCCCCCGCGACTGCGGGGGCTCATGAGGTTCTTTGCCTCTTGTATGCCCCTATTTATATGTTTTCTGCGAATGGATATGGTTTAAAAACAAAACAAACGTGCCAGCGGCTGTGTAAAGTTTAAGGAAGAAAGCAGGGTACAGCACAAAAGTAGAGTGTCATTCACGAGCTGGGTCATTCAGTGAATCCCAGCTAGCGTTTGTATCTGTGGTGGTACTGGCAGAGCTTTGGCGGACTTCTCGTCCCAAAGTCATGGTTCGAACCCGGGTTAGTGGACACGCACTCACACGCACGCATGCTCATTGTGTTTTGCTTGGGCTGATTTTAAAAAAAAAAATTTTTTTTTTTTTTTTTTTTTTTTTTTTTTTTTACTACATCCCACCCCTACCCATGTCTTTCTGCCACTTCATGAGTTAAAATGAAATATATTTTTAAACAACCTTGTGATGTAGAAAGATAACGTTTTCCCGCCAGTAAATCTATTCATTTACCGCGGCAGCTGCTGTTTCGTCTGCTCTTTGTTGTCATATCAGTTAGTGGGATACCAATCCACAGTGACAGTAGAAATCTACAGTTGTCTCTCCCCATTCAGTAGTTTCAGCGGACACTCGGACAAATCATAATTTCAGTTTTTGTGATAACTTGATAGTAATTGTTGCTATTCTTCACCTTATTATTGTGGAAAATACAATCGGGATAAATGGTATTTGTTTGTCAGCCAAACACAATACAATGCTATCAATGTTAACCCTTTTGTAGATGCAGCCACCGGTACCATTTAATGGTTGCTCGTATTATTATCCTGAGAGCATTTTGTTGTTCCATCGGCCTATAGTTTTCATTGCCCTCAGTGGTATTGGGCAGGTTTCGTTTGAAACGAACGACTACCGACAACGAAAGCGAAATCGCCGATGATAACCAACTTGTGCCATCAGCGTAGACAACGCTCCAAACATCTCCAAGAGGCATAGATCCAAACATTTATACCTCTCGGAGATGTTTGGAGAGTTGTCTATGCTTGTTGTACAAGCTGGTATTCCACCATGGCTTCGCTTTCATTCGTTGTCGGGAGTCGTTCGTCTCAAACGAAACCTCACTATTGTTTTAGGCGACAGCGGTCACATAAATATGGTACCGTCAATTATTATTAGATTTCTACTGTCAGCGTGGATTGGTATCTCTCGTAAATTGTCTTGTTTTCTCTCCACGCTGCCATAATTTCTGTGTAGTTGTAATGTGAAATGAACACCGGCAGCTGATGCCGATATGCCTGCAGCGAGATCTTGCCGCCTGCAGAAAGCGCAGATGCTCATAAGCACTTGCAAGCATGCAGGGCGTCACGAGCATTTTGTGCTTTCTGCGTGGGGGCTCACGAGGCTCTTATTTATCTTAGTGTTCAGGAGAAGGGGGGGGGGGATGGGGGTGTAGTGTTTCATTAACCCTTATCATTCGGAATACACTAGTGTGTGGAATAAGTTTGACTAAAATAGTTCAAGGGTAGTGCCAGAATAGCTTGGCGCCTCTAGGCGCCAAGCTATTCTGGCACCACCCTTGAACTAAAGCCATTGGTCTATATCCTTAACTTTAAGTACTATAATGTAGCTTGCATATGGCAGTGTACAAATTTGAAGCTTTTAGCCTCAGTATGACATGGGTTAATAGCGGCAGATGTTTGTGAAGCTACCTTTCGTCAGGTGTCCCACCATTTGCCTACAGGGCCTAGATCCTCATGAATCTGCAGGTTGCAAGGACTCACGCGGATCTGTGCGTATGTCACCAGTTGTTCTCTGCCTCTGCAGAAGTAGTTTTCCTGGTTCGCTGAAGGTGTTTTCAGATCTTAGAATCGAACGTAATTAAATACAGGGATCGCTTCACGTGTTTTCCACGCGTTTCAACTGAGACATACGATACGGCGTATCGTTATCGTAGTGACCATTATAACGCAACAGGGAGAGACAGCAGGTGGTTTTTTAATTTTTTTTTAACCCTTTTACCCCCAAGGTCCCATTTCTCAAATTTGGAAGTGTTGCCTAAAGACTATGTACCAGTTGCAGGAGATGGATTGACCATGATAATTCAAGGGTAGTGCCAGATTAGCTTGGCGCCTTTAGGCGCCAAGCTAATCTGGCACTACCCTTGAATTATCATGGTCAATCAATCTCCTGCTGTAGGGACTCAGGGCTAAATGGGTTAAGAGACAATGTACGTATTGTTTGTAGTATCTAATGTTTGATGTTTTTTTAGCGTCTGTGTGTTTTAGTTAGTGTTTTTTTGTTTGTTTTTCTGTTTACTTGTTTGTTAATGTCTGCTTCAACGTCACACTGGTTGTCTCCCTTGTTTCGCTACCGCTCATTTAGAGTTAGCTAAACAAGTTAGACAACCAGTGTGCTTCAGCATGTTTTCTGTTGTCCCTTGCTCACTCCATGCACCCTTCATCTCAACTCTTCACAATTCCAAACATTAAAAATATACTTTGTTTTTTAAAAAATCTGTTACATGATCGTGTTAAGTGCACTGCATATTTCTCACGTATTCCTCATCCTTACACTGTTTCAGAACAAGTCCGAGCCGTCAATTCAGGAAGGCAACCGTCATGGCGGGCGTCGGGAACGGGACATCCCCAAGGGTGTCGGTAAGCCGCCCATGGCGCAGGTCCACAGGACTTCTTCAAATTCATCCAACTCTTCCGCTCCTGGGGCGCTTGGTATGTCTAACTTGTTGTTGGTTTGGTTGGTTGGTTGGTTGAATTTATTTCTTTACCTTTGTCTCGGTTGTTTTATAGTCCATTGATGATTTTTGTTTTGTTTTGCAAGATGCGTGGATTCTCAAGGAGTGTGGAAATTTATCATGGACCCAAGTTTTGGATGGTCCGTAAACATAATGTTTGGAAATACGTGATCATATATACAGACTTGCATGTAGATTTGCATAAGAATGGATGCAGGATTGGTCTTTTAATTGGTATACAGAAAAACCTCTTCTTAGCAACCACGTTGTTTGCTTACGTCCCCTGTCATTAAGACCACCATTTAGGTGGCTACAGCCAGGGTTATGGTAGTGGCTACAGCCAGGGTTATGGTAGTGGCTACAGCCAGGGTTATGGTAGTGGCTACAGCCAGGGTTATGGTAGTGGCTACAGCCAGGGTTATGATGGTCTTTAATGACAGGTGCTCATTCATAAGGGTGGTCGCCCAAAACTGGTTGTACTGCATATTGTGTAATAGGTACATACATGTATAGTGTATGACATGTGTTGTGTTGACAGCAAGTGGCCCGTCTCCGCGTCACAGCACGACCAGCAACGTCATGCCGGACCTCCTTCCACCCCACACCCCACCCCAGTCGCGCTCACCCCCCACCCCCCAGCGGCCGCAGGACAAGACGACGTCAGACGAGGTGCGTAACAGTTGCGCTGACGCATGGAGCCCTGACATACTGCAACAGGGGCTAGATCGACCATGCACGTGCAGAGGTTGCGCCAGAATAGAGGCGCTTTATTCTGGCTGTACCTTTGAACTGCATGGTAGATCAGTTGTGTGTCAAGGCTCCGTGGGTTAGAGCAGAGGAGAACGTGGTGTCGTGGTCTTTTCCCATAGTTGTTGTGCGTTTGATAGGGACAGTGATACCACAGTTCATTTACCCTTTCATGTTGTGTCAGGGAGTAGGGCATTATACGGTAGAACCTGTTTTGAGCAACCACCTGTTTTGTGATAAACAAGTAGTCTTAAAAGACAGGTGCTCTATCAAGAGAAGACTTGAAGGACAGAAAGTGTCACCTGTCATTAAGATTATCATTCACGTGGTTGCAGCCACCTAAACGATGGTCTTTAATGACAGGTAGCCTATCATCAAAGTGGTCTCTCCAAGCAGGTTCTGATATATAATTTACCACTATTAGCGAGATAGGCGACTCAAACATAGGTGAGGTAGGGTTTAGAGTTTGTCTGCCAGTGGATTGAAGTGGCTAGCTATGAGATCTTGAGAACATCTTTATGTGCATGCTGGTCTGTGATTTTGGACCTTACGGCCGTAGGCCATAAGGCCCAAAACCACAGACCGGCATGCCTAGTTGCTGTGGTCATCGAACGCCACCAGGAAGTGGAAGTTCATTTTTCTCACACAACTTATATTTAAGTGGGTGCAACAATTGCGGGACATTGGCTCTCTCCAGGATGTATCGGCCCTGTGAAGCAAAAGGCAATATGTCCAGTTTTGTGAAGAGCACGATTTTCATTGTATCACAATAAAAATCACGCTTTTCCTCAAAATCAACTTACCGTCTTTTGTCTTCACAGGGTAGGTGTCTGGATTTGTAGTTTGGAAGAAGGATGTGTGCTTACAAATAACCAGAGGAATTAAAACGGCGCATTTGTCTTTCACATTTGCTGATTAATTTTTTGAAACTAACTTTTTCATTTAACTCATTTAGCCCGACGGCTGAATTTCCCAAATTTTGGAGGCGTCATCTCATGACTATGCACCAGTTGCAGGAGATGGATCGACCATGATAATTCAAGGGCAGTGCCAGATTAGCTTGGCACCGACAGGCGCCAAGCTAATCTGGCACTACCCTTGAATTATCATGGTCGACCCATTTCCTGCTGTAGTGCGTCAGGGCTGAATGGGTTAACGCCATTCACTTACATGACCTCGTTTTATTTGGTAATGGTAGGAATAATGGCACTCCGTTTTTTGGGTGAATTACTGGTTTATTGCTAATGGTAGTTATTTAACCCCATAACTGCTGCTGACGATGCCACTCGGTGGGAAAGATGAGTAATTACGTGTCTTTTACTGCCAAGCGGTATCATCAGTAGCAGTCGAGGGGTTAAAGGCCTTGGTATTTGTATATAGGCATACCTATGGTGATCGAGATACCCAATGATACACATAGTGTGCATGCTTAACATTGTAGAGTATTTCGTCCTGCCAGTACTATAAGGGTAAAGATATGCCATTGGAGAATGTTTTTGGGACTAGAGTAATGCTGAAGGATCCCACTCTTTTAATAATAGTTATCTCATTTTATCCAATCAGAATACAATCAGAATCTGACCAATCAGTAGTAAAATCAGATTTTGGCAAGCGTGTGGGACTTTTTAAACGAAACAGAAGAACAGCGAAAAAGTTGCCTTGACAAAATTCATTGGTAGAAAACAACTGTCTGGATGATCAAGCAGCTTGCAAAAAAACGGGATTGCTTCCTTGCTAATGAGAAAACCCCAGTCTAAATTTAACACGTCACCACTCATTGCAGCCAGTCCAGCTGTGACATTTTCCTCAGTTGCTTTGTAACTAGACAGGGAAGTTATGGATGTAAAATTAGCCGTGGTGAATCATAATTTCATACAGTCCAGCAGCTGACATGATACCGTTAGCAAGAAGCGTAGATTCTTATGAGTCCCTGCAGCTGCAGGGACTCGTGAGAATCTTTGCTTCTTGGTGGCACATTCTGCCCCATTTACGTTCTGACAAGGAAACAATCATTGGAAAGTAGGCGACTGATTAAGTGGCCATGGTGTTTTTCATTTCTGTTAAATTAATCACTAAATGATTTGGAGCCTTGAATTGATGTAACTGTCCATCACATGACTTCAAGGGGGGAAATTACTCAACTAATTTTGGCATCAGTCAGCATAAATTCTATGACTTCAAAGGGGAAATTACTCAACTAATTTTGGCATCAGTCAGCATAAATTCTGTTAGTAGAAATTGAAAATGTTAGTCTGAGTTCAGTTAGTCTCAGTATAACATTGGAAATGAAGGGAGCAGTCTGTTCAGTCTGTATGGACCTGTACCTGAAGTTCTCAGCTAGGCTGAGACATATGGTATGGACAGATTTTTCATTTTAATTAGTTAAAATTCAACAGTTTACAACTGTTTCTAAGTTTTAGAGATCGTTTGGTGTTACATGTGGGCCTCCTGTTCTCATGTTCTTTAGTGACAGTTTCATCTACCTTTCAAATACAAAATTAAGTTCACAGGACAATGTTCTTTGTAATTAATATGTTGATTATCGTATATGCCCCTTTTTTCATGCAGTTGATACTCTAGGTATCTTTGCCCCATAGTTTAATTAACCCCTTCACTGTCAGTGGATGCAGATAGTGTACTGGAACGTGTTAATTCAACAACGCCATACCATCCAGGGGACATGGATACAAAGTGGTGTCAGCAAGAGGCATGGATCCTCATGAGCCCCCGCATTTGCGGGGGCTCATGAGGATCCATGTCTCTTGCAGCTGGATCATGGTCACTTTTTCTCGGCAGTGAAGGGGTTAAATATCATCCTTGCCCTGTATTTGAATCACATTCCACCTTTTCCCTGGACCATCATCTCTTTCTGGCCACAAAACACATTGAGTGTGTGCAGTTTGTGGCGCAAATTTTCTCATCATTTGCGTGAATTTTGGGTTCTGAGTGGCAGTGCTATCGCTCTTGGCTGTGAAATCTCACAGCTCGTAACACATTTTCTTCTGTTTTGCACTTTGAAGTGGCCATTCTGAGCAAACAGCGTGCTTGTGTGCTTCACGTGTAAATTCAGTCCCTTGTGACTGATTAATGCCCTTGTGCTTGCGGGGCCAGGTACTGTGAACAGTACTGGTGGCTGCATGTGCAAGGGGGTTAAAAATGTGCACATCAGGCAAATTTGCAGTGGTGCTTTGCTTCGTCCTCAGTTTTGCAGTGGTTTGAAGTGGTTTGCTGTGTTGCAGGTAGTGACATGGTTACAGTTGAAACATGTTTTTTTTAATTTCTCAGATTAAGAATGAAAAGTTAAATAGGTGCGACTGACAATATGTTATGGGCAAAAACTGAAAATTATAGTTTTTACATACTGGTACACTGTCATGGAGATTTTGACATTAGCAGCAAAAAATCATTGTCACTTATTAATCATGTGTTAAGTGTATGTATCTTGTACATACATGTAATTTGTAGAATTAGTACATGTGTTACTGTTAAAATATATCTGTGTGATGTTATTCTGTATTTGTGTGTCCTCTCCCTCTTGCCTGTCTTGGTCTCCATTAACTTACTTGTTTGTCCTTGTGTCAAAAGTCTTGACTAATTTCTTAGTTGTTTTTTGACAGTCCTAAACCTGTTTGCTTGTGCTTGCAGCCAAAGTATGCTATTAACTGTTGCTGCTAAAATCAGATTTGACACATTTGCCTTTTGGAAGTAACACTTTTAATCCAAACTAAATTTTGTTCTTATGTCAGACTGAGACGCATGCTGCCCTTGCTGTTTTTCAAAGAATTCAATTTATCTACTAAATACGTCTCTGTATCTCTCATATAGAATCTGATGAGCAAAAGGTTTTTGGGCTGACATCAGCCTTTGTTGATGTCAGCCCAAAAACCTTTTGCTCACTGGGAACATGGAATATCCTTGTGCATGTGCATGTTTTGTTCCACCAATTAACTGACTGATGAACAAATGTCAGCCGACTTAAAAAAATCATCTCGATCAACAGGCCAGAATCGAGCTTTGTTTTACCACACCCAGGCAAATAAACAATACTGATGCAAGTCGAGGAATTGTAACTTGTAGAAATAAGACAATCACATTGAACAACACTCTTGCAAGGGAAATAATCCAGGAATGGCAACTTGTATAAATGCCTTGTAGCGCATTGAACTCTACTGATCCAAGGGAAATAATCCAGGAATTGTAACTTCGTAGAAATCCCCAGTGGCAGCATGTTGGACTGATCCGAGGGAAATGATTGCATGCATTTTCCTGACAACAGTTTAAATGGTGTATCTCACCAGCATATACATACATACGCACACTATGTCTCACAGTAGTAAAAGCTACATTTTTAGGGATCCATGAGACACACACTTCTATACACTATATCTTATCAGCACAAGTGTCCGGGACCCTTCGAATGGCAGCATGGACAAGGCATGTACTACACTATGTAGTGTACATGTAAAACAGTATCAATATATCTGCACGTCCTGTGAACTGTATATTTAATGTCAAAATGTACCTGTAATTCTAGTGAATTGTTTAACTGTTTGAGTATTAGCATAAAAACTGGAAGCAAAGCAACAAGGCACAATCTACATCATATCTAATGAAAGGAGCACTGTTCATTAGTGAATTTTTGTACTTTGTATTTAGATTAGTATTTGTTCGCATTTATTTTCAAGGCAAGGGGAGGTTCATAGAGAGTTTGGCTTGATCTTGTCTGGCTATTGGGCGGGGGTAGCAATTAATCCCTTAGTTTAAGGGTGGTGCCAGAATACAAGCAGTAGTATCAGGATGAAAATGGTTAACAAGGGTTTGTGTTTTCACTCGCAAAAGTGTAGCAGTTTGAACAGTTGCTTGGTGCTTTTCTCTGTTTCTTGCACCTGGTTTTGCTTGTTTCCTCTTTCTCTGGCCAGTTCTGACAGTCCTGCTGTTGGTTTGGTGTGATTGGTGCAGTGCCAGA
This sequence comes from Semisulcospira habei, assembly GCA_036245525.1. Taxonomy (NCBI): domain Eukaryota; kingdom Metazoa; phylum Mollusca; class Gastropoda; family Semisulcospiridae; genus Semisulcospira; species Semisulcospira habei. The sequence continues at coordinate 20,977,896 of BTPG01000007.1, read as the reverse complement.
ATCTTGGCGTTTGTTGTGACTTCGTTCCCTGTGATACCTTTACGTTTCTACATTGCATGGTCACTTCGTCGGATTCATCTGGGTCTGAAACATCTAACTCTGTTCTTTAGTGTGTTTGAAATTCTATGCCAATAGTACACATAGACTTTTTGGCTGAAGGGGACAACTTCATTATATTTAGAGATAAATTGTGCCAGCCTGAATATAAACTCAGCAAAAATCTACACAGCCAGAATCCACCAGGTGTAAATCACCCCAGCGTAGATTTGTACTGCCACTGTTCCACCCATATTTATCAGTGTGGTGTTTTCAGACCTTGGTGGTTTCATACTCAGTAGATTCACACTGGATTTTCATCTAAGTAGGGTGGAATCACAGCAGCCCAAATCTTCACTAGGTGGATTTACACACTTTTGTGCTGGGGTAGATTTAAGCTTAAGCCATTACATCCTGAGGCTGATTTACCCCCTCAAAATTTGCATAATGTCCTATTAAGGCTACATTACAGATGAGGAGATAGATCAACCACTTTAGGTAAAGGGTGGTGCCAAAATAGCTTGGTGCCTAAGGCGCCAAGCTATTATGGACCATCCTTAAACTATCATAGTCAAATTTATTTTAAGCAATAGTGTATTAAAATGAATAGGTTAACCTTAGCAGAGTTGACCCCTGCAGTTTTCACTGTGCACAGGCTTAAGCATGTTTCATTTTATTTTTAGTTGAAGACCACATGAGTCTTACGATGATTTTTGCATTGGGAATGTGAGGTTTCCTTCCTTCCTTCCACTTTGTTCGTCTTCTTTTGTGACTGCTGCATTTTCACTACACGGCTTTCTACGTTTGTGGGTTCTTGCTTGGCAAGTCTGCTTACTCCAACCCCTTTCACTGATCAGCAACAGGCATAGATGCTCATGTGCCCCTGCAGCTCATGAGAATGCATTCCTTTTGGTGACCGAGATCAACTCCAGTTGTACTTGTGAAGGGGTGTTGGAGCTCACCACTAGTCTGCCTACTACTTCCAGTCTCACTTGCTGTGCTTTGCGGTTGACTGACATCACTGAGATAGCTCATGTGGAGCCTTGTCATTTTCATCTTGTGTGCTGTTTGGATTGCCGCACTGCGCTCACTTTCTTCTTGAGTGGATTGTCCTTAACATCAGTCTTCATGCGGATCGAGGCCATTGGTGTGCTTGGCTGTGATTTTGGATCGAAGCTGTAATCCAGCTTGAAGTGGTGAAGTCCAAAAGGACAGACCAGCACATGTGTCCCTCTTACGCCCGTTGTCTTCGTCTTGTGATCAAGGTGAATACGTTTGAACCTGCTTGTGGGTCGAAACGACGGGCTTACATTGGGATGTTATGTTGCTTGGATCTTTGCGATTGTCATCACTCACTGACATTTTTTAACCTCCTTGTGCATGCAGCCACCGGTGCTTTACAGCACCGGTGGCTGCATGCACAAGGGGGGTAATCTTTCTCCTTGTTCGGACTGTTGTCACTTTCCTCTTGGACATGTCTGTCTACTCGTATAGATTGTTGTGACGCTCCTCACTGACAATTGCCTTCTGTTTTTGGATTGTTCTGACACTCCTCATTGACGTGGTGCTGTTCCTTCATTGTTGTGGTTCGTCATCCGTTCGTCCGTGGTCGTCTTTGTGTTTTGGTGGCCAGTGTCTCTGTCTGTCCCTCCTCACTGCCCCCTCTCTCATCACGCATCGCACGTCCATCCCCCCCACAGTACCGCCAGGCTGTCAGCAAGCAACCTTCCTCCATGCGTCACCAGAGATCCTTCTCCGCCTTTGGCTTTGGGGCCGGCAGTGCCAGCGCCACGGGGACACTGACCTCGCTGTCTCAAGGGTCACGCCGCGGGTCGCAGATCAACGTGAATGTGACGCCCTCACAGACCTCAGAGGCCACCAGCGACACTCCAGAGATCCGCAAATACAAGAAGCGCTTTGGCTCAGACATCCTGTGTGCCGCACTCTGGGGTGAGTAATAGCCAAATCTAGTGTAAATCAACCAAATATTATTCTTTATCATCTTTTTAATGTGCACTTAATTTTTAAAAAATACATTCATTGTGCAAAATGTTTTTATGAATTAAATTGTGACAGACAAGCCGTTTTGTAGATTCCTGGCCTTGGCAGCTTTCTTTTTTAATTCACTGTGGCATGCAGTAAAGTTTCTAGATGATAGCTTTTTAAACTTCCAGAAAGCACTGTAATGAGTTCAGATTTTATGGATGTGTTTCTATTTTTATAGGTGTCAACCTGCTCATCGGCACAGAGAATGGACTCATGCTTTTGGACCGAAGTGGTCAAGGAAAAGGTAATTATTTTCCCCCTTTAAATCTGTTCACGCCCCAGTCAGGACACGATGTGAGTAGTCATTGTGTTGCCTGTGTTGCACTTACACTTGATCATGTACCTTTTTGGTACTAGCCCTGAAAGTAAATGCCAGATGATTCAGAAGAGTTATAGAAAAGAATTTCATTTTAACTCATTTAGCCCTGACCCACTTCAGCAGGAGAGGTATCGACCATGATAATTCAAGGGTAGTGCCAGATTCGCTTGGCGCCATCAGACCATGATAATTCAAGGGTAGTGCCAGATTAGCTTGGTGCCGTCAAGTGACAAGCTAATCTGGCACTACCCTTGAATTATTATGGTCGATCCATCTCCTGCAGCTGCCACATGGTCTTTAGGTGACACCTCCAAAATTTGTAAAATAGGGTCATGAGGTTAAATGAGTTAAGCGTTTTACTTTTCACGATCAAGATCAAGAGGTGCCAACCAGTAAGTTGCATAGAATTACATATACCACTGCAGCTTGTTTGGTGCGCATCAAAATCAGATGCCATTTGACTACTTGGGACTTTGAGGGCTGCCAGTGTCCAACCTAGAATTGGTAACCTCTCGTTTAACCCGTAAGCCCCTGACACACTGCGACAGGATGTGTATCAACCATGATATTTCAAGGGTGGTGTCAGAATAGCTTGGCACCTGTAGGCGCCAAGCTGTTCCGACACCACCCTTGAACTATCATGGTCAGTCTAGCTCCAGAAGTGCAACATAGACCTCGGAGGATATCATAGAAAAATGATGATTTCATCCTAAGGATGTAAGGAGTTAAAAACTTGGTCCTATACGAATGACAGAACGTTTTACACAGTTTCTCTGTGGTATGTTTGCAGTGTACACGCTGATCTCGCGTCGGAGGTTCCAGCAGATGGAGGTGTTGGAGGGCCAGAACATCCTGGTGACCATCTCTGGCAAGAAAAACAAGATCCGAGTCTACTACCTCTCCTGGCTCAAGACCAAAATCTTCAAGACAGACGGGGTATAGCATTTTATCACTTTTCAGCTGTGAGGTGGATTATCAGTAGCATGCTGATCCACTAACTTACGTTCAGATTGGATTTGTGTCCATCATGCAGTGAATCCAGATTTTTATCTTACAAAAAAAAAAAAAAAAAAAAACCACGCAAAAAACTCCTGAAACATCAAATTGTGCATGTAAGAAGAAAATGTTAAGAAATTATCCAGAGAAACATAGGCGGCCACCTGTCTAAGCAGACTATGTTTTATCCCATGGTCTTCTTTCTATTACTTAGATGATCATCTGTAAGAAGACCACCTGCCTAAGGCAGCCACTTTTTTGTATAGTTCCTTGGGTGGTCACCTGAAGCAGGTTTGTCTATTGAATAGAAAATTGCCAAGAATTTTTAAAAAAGCTTTATTCTGAAAGATGGTTTGACATTGATACAACTACAAGCTTGCCTTAGTCTTTAATTTTTCCTTTTTGACGATTCCTAGCCTTTTTGGCAAGTTCAGTACTGAATTTGTATTTACCAGTAAGAATGCACTTGAACTGTCCTAGACTGGTTGTCTTAGTGTGCGTGTGCGTACACACACATTTTGTCACCACAAGTTGGTGTAACACATGGATATAGTATATGTATTTATTTTCATTGCAGAGCGACAAGAAGAACGGTTTCGTTAATGTGGGAGAACTGGAGGGATGTGTACATTTCAAAATTGGTGAGTGTGCCTTTTTCTTTCAGCAGTTTATTTCAAGGCATTGTTCCTACACTAAATTAACCCCTTGACTGCCAGATGCAATCGGCCAGCATCCTAATGCAAGAGGCATGGATCCCCATGAGCCCCCACTTGAGGGGGCTCAGGAGGATCCATGCCTCTTGCTGACACCACTTTGTGTCCCTGTTCCTTGGATGATGGCACTGAATTTACAACAAAAAAACCACAGTCTGCGACCACTGGCAGTGACACATTCATCCTTGACCCCTACTCTGCCAGAACACGGCAAACAACATCCAGATGGAGGGGAAGGGGGGTGGGGGGAATGTTGTTTCAGTAAAATAATGGATTGGCCGTGAAACTTGAAGGGTAGTGCCAGATAAGCTGTGCACCTTCGCTCTCGTTAATTATCAATTCTCTGGAATGGTATTACAATAGGATTGGTTTTTTTGCTGCTCGCAGTAAAATACGAGAGGATCAAGTTCCTTGTGATCGCCCTGCACGACAGCATTGAGATCTACGCCTGGGCCCCCAAACCCTATCACAAGTTCATGGCTTTCAAGGTCAGTATTTGTGTGCTGGTCTGTGATTTGGGACGTACTTGGCTGTGCCTAATAAACGTAAGGCTGTCAGGCTGACATCAGTTGCCGTTGGCCGGCGCACAGCGGGCCACAGCAATGCGTGGGCAGATGGCTGCTGATGTCAGGCCAAGGACCTTTTGTGCACTGTGTGAGTCGTGGTGATTATTTTTCTGCCCTACCATGCCTTGTTATGGAAGCTAGTGCTTCGCAAGCTGGCTGCTACTGTGTGCGACTTTTTGTGGAAACCTCCACCTTGTAACTTCTGTGTGTGTGGCACATTTTTCTTTACCATTCCACTGGGTCCTCCGGCATGAGTGAACTTTGTCCTGCGCCAGCCATTATGCAAGGTGCTCCACTATAGTGGAGCACCTTGCTTAGTGGCTGTCGCAGGACTAAGCTCACTCATGCAACTTGCCCATGGTCCTGTGGGTCTACTCATTTTGAATGGTGGAAATGGAAGTTTTAATGTGTGTACTTGATGATAATGTGTTCTTTGTACAAGAAATCATGACAAGCACCATAAAACAGCATGTGTTATTGTTCTTCTCCTCCCCCCCCCCCCCCTCCCCCTCCTCCCCCCCCTCCCTCCCCTCCCTCTTCAATATTTTATATTTCGCTTTTAAATAATGATTGATTTTCCACTTGCAGTCCTTCACAGAGTTAGTTCACAAGCCTGTCCTGGTGGACCTTACCATTGAGGAGGGTCAGAGGTTGAAGGTCGTCTATGGGTCACATGTTGGTTTCCATGCCATTGACCTTGACACATCTCAGGTCTTCGATTTATACATTCCTTCGCATGTGAGTATACTTTGAATGTGACATAGGTATATCTTAACCCTCTTGTGCATGCAGTGCCGTTGGCTGCATGGACAAGGGTGTTATTAGACATGTTGTCTTTAAGTACCAGAGTGTCCCCTTCATCTGCATTGATCATCTTCTGCGTCTAACTCTTTCCGTTCACAGGAGACATAGATTCACATGAGCTCTGTAGTTGCATGATAATCTGTGCCTCCTGTTGAGCAAAATCACCTCTTTCTGCTCTACAAATGGAGGATGTTTTTCAAGGTTGAACCTATGACTTTGGTACTGTTCTCTATCACCGGCCTGGAAGAAGCTGAACAGGAAAGTTAAAACACATTCGCCTTAAGGACAATACAATGGAAGATTGATCGGTTGCGTTAGTTCAACGGTAGTGCCAGATTAGCTTGGCGCCTTCCTAGGCGCCAAGCTAATCTAGCACAAACCTTGAACGCCAGAAAAGATGCTGTAAGCTGTAAATAGAATTTACTGCTTTCTTTGTGGCCTGGTGGGTGTATTTATTTGATCTATATGGTGGTTTTGTACACATGGTCTTTCATTTTGCTGTGTATGGTTACACTATGTTACACACCATATTAGTGTAATGAGGCACTGGCACAGGCGCAGTATTAATAATAATAATAAATTCAGTGGTTTCTTTATTTAAGAATTAAGCACCACCTTACCACAGCAAGATATGCTAACAGACAGTTTAACCCTTTTCATGCTGATGCACCCATTGCTTAAATAAATTTGACTATGATACATGTAGTTCAAGGGTGGTGCCAGAATAGCTTGGCGCCAAAGGCGCCAAGCTATTCTGGCACCACCCTGGAACTAAAATGCTTGATGTAGCTCATAATCTGTAAAGTGGCCTTCATAGGACAGTAAGCACATTTTTCTTTTTATAATCACCCAGAGGATGTAGTGGGTTAATGAATTGAGCACCTGTAAACTGATCTGATAACAGAGGTGTGAGACCAGCACACATCTACAGATATTTAGCTTCATTCATTCGCTTGTTTTCTTCATTCTTTGGCCTCAGATTTTCGATTTACAATGCACTCTGATGATGCAAAGGATCTAATTCATAGGCCTTAATAAACCGAGGATGCATCTGATTGTTCACTGTGGTCCCTTACCCCAGGTATCTAACTTGGGTCTGTCATTTGACTTTGGGATTTGTTTTGACTCAGTTTTATTTTCTTTTATTCTGTTCAGCAGCCATCTGTATTTTCCTTTAATAACAAATTGCCTCGTTTCCTCCTGATTACTGATTTTATTTTTTCGGCCTGTGTATCGTACTTCTAATAACATGCCGTCTTTTTCCTTTTTCCTTCTTCTTTCCTTCTCGTGCTCTCTGTGAGCAGTATCGGGCTCCTCATAATAATGTCACTACTCAGCCGCCCAGTGGCAGCGTCACCTTTTTTGTCAACCAGGTATCACCTCTGAATTGATTGCCTGTCCAGGTGGCAGACTCTTTTTGTTGTTGAATGATGTGTGACTAGGGTAGAAGTCTTTCAATTTTCCAGCTACTCTCTGCTTTTCTTTGAAAGAATTATTTTCTTTGGAAATATTTGTGTTTTGAAATAGTCAGTATTTTCCTGTAAAACTAAAATGTTTGCGTGCTGGTCTGTGATATTGGACCTTACAGCCTTTGCCATAAGGTCCAATATCACAGACCAGCACTCTTGCAGATTGATGAATGTGTGATTACATGTGTTAGAGCTTTACAGGACTTTTCCAGTGGCCGTGTCTTTGACTGAATGCTTTTCGCAAGACTTGCCATTAGGTTTTAATATTGTGCTTTTGGCTGATGTTCTTTTCAAGCGTACATGCGCAGTGTTTGGTGCCTTGTAGCTTTCTTGAATTTCGCTTCTTCTGACTATGCTACTTTGCTTTGAATCTTACTTTGCCTTGGGCTGTTTTGTTGCCTGTTAGTTTCTTTTTTTGTGTGTGTGCAATTTCTATATATCCGTTATTTTGTTCCTGTCAGTTTGGCTTATAGAAAACAGATTGTGCACAGGATTTAAATTCAGTGTAATGTTGATATTTTACTTTCAGGCAGCTAGTACCTGGTATTTGCACATAGGTCTGTGACTTTGGAATTTACAACAAATGGCTCTGACGTGCAAAATCATAGACCAGCATGTGTGGGGGAGAATTTTTTTTTTCATTGTTGTTTTTATGTTCGAGCCTTCTCTGTTAGGCTGCTGGATATGAATTAAGCTGCTTCTTCTCTGGCTGTTCATTTTTTCCATTATTTCATGTTGACGTTTTCTCAGTGCAAGCACCTTACTGTCTTGCTTTATTTTTCCCTTGCACACTTGTATCATTTCATCATTTTTATGTTTGTTTGTGAGCCTGTTTGTAATGTAAATGCATTTCATTTACTACTTTTTCTTCTTTAAATTTTTTTTTTTTTTTTTTATTTTTTTAGCTCAATGTGCTTTCTCGTGTACATAAATATATATATATATATATAAATCTTTATGAGGGTCAAACTCTCACTAACATGACTGTTTCCAACCAACTTTCTTTGGAGGTGAAAACTTTTTTGTGTGCGACTGTGAAACTTGTATGTGTGACCATGCTGTGTTTGAATGCAACGCAGGCACGTTCTGAGTAAATCTCTCTCTGTTAAGAGCATTCAGAAAGTAAATCAAAGCAAACTGACTCGGTGTCATTAGACAGTACCACTTCACTTTTTGCATGTCAGTAACGGTTTTTGTTGCAAAAACAAAAACTACTACCAACATGCAAAAGGTTAACACATTCGAGACCTGCTGCATGAGGATACGCAACATACCATGCTACATATCCAGATGTGGCATGTCTAGAACGAATTAATGGTATATGAATAAATTCAAAGAGGGAGAAAGGGCAAGGGAGATTCCCAGTGAACTAACGGTCCTCAGGCAAGGGTCATTATAATTTTGGCAGGCTGTTGATGTCTTGCTCACTGGGTGTTGTGTTTTGTTTTTTTTCAGACACAGGGTACCATTACTCCACACACCATTGTCATCTTGCCAAACTCCAATGGAATGCATCTGCTGTTGTGCTACGACAGTAAGTGTCCTTTTTAACACAGTCACCATTAGGATGCCACAGAGGGAGATGGTATAGGCCATGATACTTAATACCTCAAGTGTCAGATTAGCTTGGCGCATGCGCCAAGCTAATTTGGCACTACCCTTGAACTGCTGTGGACGAGACTCTCCCACAGTGGGTACACAGACTTTTTAGTGTCCCCTAAACTTTAGCAAGCCAAGACTGGGGTTAGATAATACATGTTGGCTGTGAGAAACGGACTAACTATAGAAATGGCATGTGCAATCTTGTGTCTTGATATCTTTAATATTAGAGTTCTTTAACCCATATCATACTGAGGCTAAATGCTTCTAATTTGTACACTGCCACATGCACGCTACATTATAGTACTTACAGATACGGATACTTACAGATAAGGATATAGACCAATGGCTTTAGTTCAAGGGTGGTGCCAGAATAGCTTGGCACCTAGAGGCGCCAAGCTATTCTGGCACTACACTTGAACTATTTTAGTAAAACTTATTTCACACACTGGTGTATTCTGAATGATAAGGGTTGAGACAGTAGATCTGATAAGCTAGGGTATGCAGGTACAGTAATGTGTATTTTGTATATCGCAGATGAGGGCGTGTACGTGGACACTAACGGCAAAGTGACCAAGAATGTGGTGCTGCAGTGGGGAGAGCTGCCCACGTCTGTCGGTAAGACCTTAATACATGTAGAGGTTATCCCTAAATCAATCAGAAGTAGGTCAGACATTGCACAGATTTTAAACATTCTGTGGATTTATTCAGCCCACTCCATCTGCAAGAAGCATATATTCTCATGAGCCCCTGCAGCCGCAGGGGCTCATGAGAACATATGCCTCTTGCTTACAAGGAGTTGCCTCATTGATGTACTCAGGATGAGGGTTTTTTTCCATATCATACTGAGGCTAAAAGCTTCAAATTTGTACACTGCCATATGCAAGCTACATTATACTACTTACAGATAAGATATAGGCCAATGGCTTTAGCTCAAGGGTGGTGCCATAATACTTGGCGTGTAGTGGCACCAAGCTATTCTGGCACAACCCTTGAACTATTTTGGTCCAACTTATTTCACACACTTTTGTATTCCGAATGATAAGGGTTAACAGTACGACTGCGACAAGGATGCATGTTACAGTGATAGGGCCGATCCAGTGAAAGTGACCTTTAGTCCTTACTGTAAAAGGGTCCAACCTACTCTCTTACTGATTCTGATTGTGTTGCAGCCTACATCAGTACAGGGCAGATCATGGGCTGGGGGAACAAGGCGATTGAGATCCGGTCGGCCGAGACAGGACACCTGGATGGAGTCTTCATGCACAAGAAGGCACAGAAACTCAAGTTCCTGTGTGAGAGAAATGACAAGGTATTGTGTTTTGATTGTTGACACGTGTGTATTTCGCAAGTTTTGTGGTGGCGGCTATGAGTTCAGTGGTCTTTACAGCAGGATCTGGCATGAGTGATCCACCTTTTATTAAAGATCAGCATTGCCTTTACTGCATGGAAAAAGAAAACAGAAAATAGAGGTTGAAAACCCTTTAAGTATGAAACATGAAACATATGTTTCATGTTTCATACTTAAAGGGTTTCAACCTCTATTTTCTGTTTTTCTTTCACATGATACCCTTACGGCAGCAATTGTACTTCCTGTACTGCATGATTTTGTTTTTAAAACACAGGCTTTCAGAGCTTTTTTTTTTAATCCTTTCCCAGGAAAGAAGAAAACAACAGGTCATTTAATGCAAGTTAACCCGTTTAGCCCCAAGGTCCCATTTCTCACATTTTAGAGGTGTCGCCTAATGACTACAGCTGTGACCCGACATATCGCGGTCGTTGGGGTCCACAAAATGGGCCAGTGATATATCCATCCGCGAGATATCCGGCTAAAAGAGAGGGGGGGTGGGGGGGATGGTATCCAAAGGGGGATGGTATCCAATGAGAATCGGGGCGTGTGCGTAGGCATTACCTATCGCATGTGCGTTCTTTCTTTCAAAGCCGAGGCCAAAAGAGGAGGAAAAGACAATTCAGAAGACAAGTAATTTCACACACACACAAAGGACCACTCTGTTCTCGTTTATGTCATTCACACACATTAATAGACAATTTCCGAGACAAGTTAGGTAGCCTTTATTCTTCAATGATCATCTCGCTAGTGTGTTTCGTTTGAAGTCGTCACGCCGGTCGCACCCGGTGAGAAAATCTGATGGTGAGAAAATCCACGATGACTGGTGAGCAACAACAGTAGGGTAGCACACCTCTCTTCAGCTTCATAAGCGGACCGTCTAACTCTGCAGCAAGCATAGACATTCATTATCCCTCGCAGCTGTGCGGTCTTCCTATCATTGCCTGTGTTTGTTTCTTCAAAAACATTACCGATGACATGACTGAATGGAAGTGTCTACTACTTACTCATTCTAGCCTAAGAGCCAGTTGTGTTAAGGGGAGACATGGTAGTCAAATAATGAATTTTTTTGTTTCAGAAACTGTTGGTTGTTTGTTGTCATTTTATGATGTAAAATAACTGCTGGATTATATATAGACTTTGAAAAATGTCAAAAAAAACATTTTTGTGACTTTAATGCATCAAAAACTGGGAAAAACCTTGCAAAATTAGCTAATTTCAAAATGTTCTTGTGTCTGAACTAATGCTTATATTCTCTCACTTCTTTTTGTTTTTTAAATCTATTTATGTGCTAAATAGACCTGTGCATGGAAATTGCATTCAGTACATCAGTAATTTTATAATGAGCACTAGAAATAATCATTATAAATTGCAGTCATCAAGAGACCGAAAACAGCAATTCACATGGTCACCAAACACAAACTAATACACTAAACTCATATTCCATGCACAGAAATATTGCAACACATGTTACAAATATCATATCCAAATATGAAATGGATCGGTCAAGCCATTCAAAAGATACAACCTTTTATTTGGTCGAAAAATCACATTTTGAGAAAACGGTCCCCAAAGATTGGACAAGCAAAACGGAGTACTGTGCCATAACAAACACCTATGGGATAAAAAAACAAAACAAAAAAACAACAAAAAAATTGAATAGCCACATATAGAAACATATTTCTCATGAGAAAATGAAAAGCAAAAGGTTTCTCAGTCTTGGATATATGCACACGTTGAAAATGCGCGATCTGAATGAGCGATTCTCGTATTTTGATCGAGTTGTACGCCATGCGTAATGGTGCATTGTGGGACAGTCGGAAAGACCCGAAGCCATTCGGAGCCTGGTCGGAAAAACCCGAAGTCATCCAGAACACTCGGCGCGCTCTGCTCATTGATTGGTTTCCGAAAATAGTATTATCTCATTAGCATAACGTTCGTATAAGGAAATCTCCGGTCGTTCGTGACGTCGGTTTTGCGCCAATAGCTATTTATAGAGCCTTTGTAACCTTTAGCTGGTTGGTGAATGGGAAAGTAGAGACGGAACCGGTTCGAATGAACCCAAACATGGCGGCATTCGTCGCTCGCAAAGCGGTGTTGTCAGGGTCCAAACATTGGATGTTTTCGAGCAAAAGACGTCGCAAATGCTTGAAACATTGAGCAGGTGCTTCACTTTATTTATTTTTTTACAGTAAATAAAAGGTATTTTGTGATATTTTATGGTTGTGGCCGGGTTCTAGGGGGTTCAAACAACCCAAAAATCCAGTCAACCCAAAAACACTTCGGACACCAAAATTGACGTTTTTGCGGTACCGTGTCTCCCCTTGCTTGCCACCGCCCAAAATAGAACTCAGTGGAGAGCACTGTCTGTTGCTGCTGCCTTTCAGTCCCCCCAACGCCCAGTTCGGGCAAGGGACTGATGATGATGATGATGATGTCTCCCCTTAAGACACAACCCGGGAGGCACTCGGGGAACCCCGAGGGGACCAAGAGTTGTCTCCCTATACCCACCACCCGGAAGCCGGGTACCCATAATCCCTCAGTCTAGTCTACTTAGGCGCACGATTCGGTCGTCTTGCGCTCGGCTCTAGCCTACGGACTTTGGTTTTCGACCGTTCTCGGGTTCGGACTTGCTGTTGGAATGAAGAGCGGGAGATAGGATCGTTTCGTCGGCCCTGCCTGTGCTGCTGCGTGGTTTTCTCGTCCCCACTGCTTGGCGCCTGCGCTTCGGCCACTGGTGAGCTGTCCGGTGATCTTCGCCGGTCGTGCCAGGCGGGTTTTGGACGTCTCCCCCCGTTCCCCTTCAGCGGAGAGGTAAGGTAGCGGGATTGACCCTCGGCTGGTTCCCGGGCTGGGCACTGGTTGTGCAGGTACGAAGTTTTTCGTCTTCTTCTCACTGTAATTGCGCCCCCACTCACCTTTGGTGAATCGTAGAGAAGTTTCCTACGCTTTTGTACCTTGGGTGTGGAAAATTCTTTTACTCCATGGCCTGATTAGCTGAGTGGCACAGCTTGAGTCACGCCTTGTCATCGCGTGGTTTGTTCGGGACCAGCGCCTGTTCTGTTTTCGCTCACGGGTGATGGATTTAAGCGCACACTCGCATACGCAGGCATACGCGGTAGACAAGTACTCATGTACCTTAGACAGTGGATATACGTTCCGGCGGGCAGCTGGGGGGTTTACGCTCCTTGGCTGGGCGGGCCCCTCGTGGCATGTCCACATAAAGTGGTGATTTTCTGCCCCAGATGTTTTTCTTGTCTTGATTGTCATTGCGTATTGAGTTGTACAGCATGCGGCCGGTGTTGGTTTTTTTTTTCCACACACGGTCACCCTTAGTAATAATGTTTGGGGGCCTGACTCCTTTTGTCACAGGGGTTGGTACATATGTTGTTGCTCACCTTAGCACTTGACGGCGGTGAATCTACCTCGTTACTGCACTGCTAGATTGCAGACGTGCAGTTTGGTACCTCGCTTCCGTCATGACGTATTCGTCTTTTGTGTACATATGTTGTTCCCTCGCCTTAGCGCTTGGCGGCAGTGGGCCTGCTTGCTTACTGCACGGCTAGTTGTCGGCATGCAGTTGCAGACCTGTTTACCCAAGAATACACTTTTGGAGAAACTGACAACTCACTGGCTTGGGAATAATTACACATGTGAGGTCCAAAGTACACAATTAGTCAGTTGAAAGTACACTGACTACACCCAGGGGGTAAACAGGTCTGAGTTTGGTACCTCGCTTCTGTCATGACATGTTTGACTTTTGCTACATATGTTGGTTGCTCACCTTAGTGCTTGAGGGCAGTGAGTCTACCTTCTTGCTGCACTGCTGGCATGCAGGCTTGACAGTCTGTTACCCCGCTTGGTGCTTGTGTGTTTTGTTGTTACGAAGGCTACCTTTCGTGGCTTAGTCCCACAGGACTCGCCCGCAGGCCTTCGGGTGTTATCTGTTGCAGGGATGCGCTACCCATTCACACAGATGACAGTGGCTAGTTCAGCCCCCAGGGGTCTTTCGCCACTGCACCGGATGCCCCGCCGACCATGCTTGCTTGCAAGCGATCGGCACCGGTTTAGGCGCCTTCCAGACACTGCGGGTTTCCGCACGACAACGGACTGCCCTGGGAGAGAAGCCACACCGGATGTCGCGACTAGTGCGCGAGCATGGATCGTGGAGGCCGCTGCCAGGGGGAGCGCACGGGAACAGCCTCTGGCAAGGCCCGCTCGGAAAGACAATTACGCACACGTCCGACGTCTTAGGACGTTGCAGTACACTACCACCTTGAGAGGACAAGCAGCTTCTCGGCTGTAAGCCCCAGCCCGGCTGCTACTGGTAGGTGTGTTCTTCATGTCCAGGCAGCGCCCATTGGGACTAGGCCTGTCTTCCGACACGGGAGGTGCCTCCTACCACATTGGGATGATTGCGTCACCTGGCCTCAGCAGCGCGGATGGCAGCATTGAAGCGTCTGCAGGCGGGAGCGACCTATGCTGTTGGTGCTTGAAGGATCCCGTTCCGCCCCGATGAAGAGGGGCATGCCGATGTCCTTCACGCAAGGCAGATGTTCCGGTGGCCGTCGGACAACCACTGGGTCGGGTCTCCTATGCGCAGGATGTGGATACGCCTTCCAACGTATCCTTGGCACCGGTCGCTTGAGACCAGGACGTCCCTGTGGGAATCCCCACACCGGATTCAGTGGACTAGTGCACGAAGTGGGCCTGGATCAATGAGGCCGCTTCCAGGAGGGAGCGCGCCCGGACTAAGACTTCCAAGAAGCCATGTCCACTTTCTGCCCCACTTGGCTCCAAGAAGCCCGCGGGATCCCGCTGGGGGTCCCCCTTACCGGCAAGAAAGCCCGCCTCCCTCGGAGCCCGGCTCAGAGACATTCACGTGCACGTCCAGGGACTCTAGTAAGAATGCTCGTCTCCAAGGAAGCGGAGACTACTATCAACACAGTTTCGGGCCACCTCTCGTCCCGCTCGCTCTGCGCGGCGCCAGAATAGGGACCACTATCGGACTGCTGAGGACATGCAAGCTATGCGGAGGCTTCCAGTGGCCGTCGGGTAACCGTACAGTCTGTCTCCTGTGCGCTGGGTGTGCTTCCGACCACTCTTGTAACGTCTGTGCTACCTGGCCGGAGCTGCGATGGTCTAATCTCTGGAACTTTAGAGGAGGGAGACTCCTACCCTCTCGGGTACTTGAAGATTGCCGAGACGCCTTCCGCTGTGCCCCCGGCACCGGACGTGCGAGACCAGCTGGATCCGACACAGAAAACGCCACTGAGTAATCGAGGGATTAGTGCAGTGTGGGAGTTCGACCGTCAAGACCGCCTCCGTTAGAGAGCGCGCCCGGATACAGCTGGTGGAAAGAACCCGCCTCTCCCAAGAGCCTGGTTTGGTGGGACGCTCGTGGCGTCCCTCCTCCACCGTCGTTCCCCACTCGTCTCTGAAAAGCCGCCGGGATCCCGCTGGGGGTCCCCTGGCCGGCAAGAAACCCGCTTCTCCCAAGAGCCTGGTTCACAGAGACATTCACGCACTCGTCCGGAACCTCCTGGTTGTGAAGAGCGTAGACACAGGGATTCTACTCGACGTTATCGCTCTCCCTCGCAAGATCATAAGAGGACCTTCCCGCTCGGGTGCTTGGAGTTGCCCAAGACGCCTTCCGCTGTGCCCCCGGCACCGGACGCGCGAAACCAACTTGATCCGACACAGAAGACGCCACTTGAGTATTCAACGGATTAGTGCACAGAAACCCGCCTCTCCCAAGAGCCTGGTTCGTTCCCCACTCATCTCTGGCCGCAGGGATCCCCTTGCCGGCAAGCAACCCACCTCTCCCAAGAGCCTGGTTCACAGAGACTTACACGCACTCGTCCGGATCCTCCTGTTCGCGAGGATCGTAGGCGCTGGGATTCTACTCACCGTTATCGCTCTGCTTCGCAAGATCGTAGGAGGACCTTCTCCACTCATCGTTCGACGGATCAGGACTCCCTCGACTGGTTTCGCGTTCCTCATCTCGTTCGGACTCCCGTTCGTCCCGTTCCTCTTCCCATCGACCGGCCACTTCCCCTTCCCTCGTCCTCTCCGTTCCGTTCCTCCTCGTCGCAGCCGTTCTCCTCGTCGGAACCCGCCTTCGGCAAACGGGAGAACCTCGCCGCGTCGCTCCGTCTTCGCTCTCCCCTTCGGAGGGAGTCTTCGACCTGCGGTTCGCCGTCAGCGGGATTCCCTCCCTCGGAGCCCTCCTCGGTCGCCGGTTCCAGACAGCGGGACTTTGACACCCTGAGTTTGACGGCTGACGACCCCTCGGACTGGTTGCTCGGACGTCTCAGCCGTTTCTCCTCTTCCTCTTCTTCGGCTTCCAGTGCTGCGGTTCCATCAGACCTGTTCTTCTGCGCGGATGGACACTCGGCCGGCGCTGGACGGGACATCCAAGCTCATCGCCGCCGCCCTGCTGCGGAAGTTGCCCGGCATCGCCCCTTGACTCACCGGGGGTTCTCATCCATCGTGGACACTGGGGAACCAAGGCGCAGCCCCTTCTCCCTGACGTCTAACCATCTCGACAACTCTCGACAGGTGGTACCGCTTGGCTGTGCTCGGGGTGGAGGCCTAGCCACTACACAGAGGCGAATCTACTCACCTTAGTCGTCTCTAAGCCCGGCTGCTGAAGCTACGCTTCCTACTTCCGTGATTCTTCTCGAGGTCCAACCCTTCGACCTTCGGACTTCGCGGACAAGAGCGTGCTTAGCTTGGATCTGACGCGGACTACTAGGCCTGCTTCTTCGGCTCGTGGGGGGAAGGATAGGTCACAGGAGCTTCTCCTCTTCGGCTACGCGACAGCGGAGGTGTTCTTCCAGGATCAGGGCAGCTGGCGATCCTCCGACCAGTGCATACCCCCTACCCTGGTGCTTGGGGAAAGAACTTCATCTCCCTCCGTGCGTGACGCTACCTGGACCGACGGTAGATCTGGGCCAGTCTTCCCCGGTGGGACCAGTGGCTACACACGGAATACACCAGGACACCTTCGGAGGATCGGCGCATGAGACCAGGATGATCCTACGTTTTCAGTGGACTGGGGCACAGGATGGGGCCTTGACCGAGGCCGCTACCCGGACGGAGCGAGCCCGGACACAGCTTTTGAGAAGCAGAGAACTCGCCTCACAGAGCCCAGTTCAGAGAGTCGCGCTTGGCGACGTCCCACGTACAATCTCGGTACCCACTCGTCTCCAAGTAAGCCGCCGGGATCCTGCTGGGGGTCCACTTGCCGACAGGAACCCGCCTCTCCTCAGAGCCCGGGTCGGAGAGACTTACACGCGCTCGTCCGGAGCCTCCTGTCGACTCCCCTCGGGAGGAGTCATCGAATGCTACGTCTTGCCCTTGCAGCCATACGGCGCCTGAGGGATGTTGCCGTGGTGGATTGGTTAACGAGCTTCAGGAGCTACGCCTCACCCTGTCTGCCTACAGTTCGAGGGAACAATTACGTACAGCTCCTCTCGGACCATACCTTACCTGGACCGCCGCGCCTTGGTCCACAGGTTCACCTTGCGCCCGCTTACGGGGCGCTATTCCACCAGGAGACCACGTAGCAAATCCCTGTACAAGCCTCACGGGTGCCTACGACATAGCCGTTCGCTTCGGACGCGCTCGCCTCTTTGCCGGTTCCGGCAGCACTGACGCTACATGCCGGACGTTCTTCCTGGTTAAGCTCAGTCATACGTTCTGAATTACAGGACCCCTCCCTCAGGGAGGTTAGAGGCTACAGGTGCGTTATCAAGGCACTTGCAGGGCCACGAACGTCACATGCGTCAGGGACTGCACTGGCTTGCACTTCGTGGCTACTGGAGGCTGGCGGGCAGGATGACTTCGCCCGCCTCGATTGCAGAGCTCTGCCAGGCCAGAGAGACTCCTCGCTCTGGTGGAGGCCTTTTTGCGGGGGGCACAACTCCCTCCTGGCGCCTCAGCGCCGTAGGTATTCACCTACCTAGGGTCGTCGGGAGTTTGCGTTCAGGAGGACGGCCCTTGGGCCCTAAAGTGTGCTGGAGCGCGGCACCCACCTCCTGTTCGCAATTCTTCCATTCAGTCATGTCATCGGTAATGTTTTTGAAGAAACAAATTCATTTTTCTTTAAAAGGTATTTTTTCGAAAAATACTTACCGATGACATGACTCAAACGACCCTCCCACCTGCCCCGCTTGCCGCTCGTGCGCCAAGTATCCTGACTGAGGGATTATGGGTACCCGGCTTCCGGGTGGTGGGTATAGGGAGACAACTCTTGGTCCCCTCGGGGTTCCCCGAGTGCCTCCCGGGTTGTGTCTTAACACAACTGGCTCTTAGGCTAGAATGAGTAAGTAGTAGACACTTCCATTCAGTCATGTCATCGGTAAGTATTTTTCGAAAAAATACCTTTTAAAGAAAAATGAATTTTTCATTAGAGGAGGCGAACAAGGGTTCAGCATCAGTTTTCGCACCCTCCAGGTCTCAACCCCTGGCTGCCAAGCATGGCGAAACTTGACACCTGTGAAAAGCATTGACCTTGATGCGCATTGAATCAGTGTTTCCTATTAACGCATTTATGTGTGTGGTCATATCTATGAGGAGGTCACGTTGTAATCTGTGTGAAGCTGCTCCTACTTGCCCAGCAGCCAGTCAAGTGGGGAGACATCTGCCATGTGCCAGAAGCCTAGACCTTCATTATACACTGACTCTGTCTCCAACGCTCTTTATGTACATACATGTATGTATGTGTTCTTTATATGGAGAAGGTTTGTGGGTATTCAGTGTGTGGGCACCCACCCAGCTGTTGCGTCAGGCGTGTGTGCAGCACTCCCTGGAGCGATACAGCCAAGGCGTTGAAAAGTCCGATTTTTTTCTTCTTTTTTTTTTTTTTGGGGGGGGGGAGGTGGGGGGTGGAGGGATCCATGGTACCCCCCCCCCCCTCCCCCCATATATCCGGGTTCGCGATGTAAGGATTCGCGATATGTCAGGTCAGAGCTGTACGTACCAGTTGCAGGAGATGGCTTGACCATGATAATTCAAGGGTAGTGCCAGATTAGCTTGGCGCCTGTCAAACTGGCGAACTACCCTTGAATTATCATGGTCAAGGCATCTCCTGCTTTAGGCATCCGGGGCTAAAAGGGTTAAGGTGTTGCAAGAGTAAGTTGATAAACTTTCATCATTCTCAGATTTGTGTTTTGAAGAACATGTGGCGAGCCCTGCATACCTTATCTCAAAGGTTTGTCAGTTTTAACCCCTTGACTGCTCAGCAGCTTTCCCCCTCCTATGAGTTGCACATCCAGCTCTCTCTCTCTCTGTCTGCAAGAAGCATAGATTCTCATGAGTCCCTGCAGGTTGTAGGGGCTTTTGGGAATCTGTGCTTCTGCGGGCAGAGATTGGCATTCTCATATTGATGGGCATCTTCCGTCTATATGTACAGACCTGCCTGAGTATTATGTGCATCCGAATATAGTGAAATCAGATGCACATTGTTATGTAAATAGGTCTGTGGCTCCCAAGTCAATACTCAGTGAGCCAAAAAGTCCTCTGGCCAATGCCAGTCTTAGCTGGCCCACGCACGTGCACAGGCCAGCTAAGACTGACATCGGCCTCATGTGTGTTTTTTTTCTCAATCCTACCTTGCTTTTTTGCACCATATCGTTGCTAAAGTGGTTAATACAGCCTGTCTTTATGGCTCCCAGGTACCGCAGTATAATGAGGCAGACCTGTAATGTTGAATGAAATGTTGTCTGTAGAGTCACGTTTAATGAAGAATGTTACTTCTCTGGCCAGGTTTTCTTTTCTTCCGTGCGGTCTGGATCTTCCTGTCAGATCTACTTCATGACACTGAGCAAGCCTGGACTGGCCAACTGGTGATGGCCTTGCTGTCCCTCAGCAACAACCTTCACTTCATCTTCATGACGACAGTGATAACTGCTACGCTGACAAATCATAGCCATCAAACGCACCAGACATCTGCAGCTTATGTAGCTTCCATTAGCGACATGGTTACCATGGCAACACATAAGGTTATGGTGACCTCATCAACGCTTCTATGTCATAGTTACCATGGTGTCACATCTAGGTAATGGTGACCTCAGCAACTTGTCAAGGTCTTGGATCCCATAGCAACACATCAAGGTCACATTTCATTCAGTTGCTCCCCAGGGCAACCAGTCACAACAGACACTGTGTCTGCGACCAAAATACTCAGACCGATATTGTAGGGGATGGAAAAAAAAAAAAAAGAACTTGCCAGAGAGACTTCTTCTACAACACACACTGTGACAGTGGAATACAGCTGAAAATGCTACTTGGAATGAAACATTGTCGTCATAGACATTTTTTAATTAAGGTTGTCTCTAAATCAGAAGTAGGTCAGAAAATGCACGGAGTTTGCCATTTGGCGGACTCAGCCACCCTGCTCCATCTGCAAGAGGCATAAATTCTCATGAGCCCCTGCAGCCGCAGGGGCTCATGAGAATTTATGCCTCTTGCTTGCAAAGAATGGCCTCACTTACATCAACAGTGTGGGGTAATTCTTTGTAATTAACCCTGTGTGCCTGCAGCCACCAGTAGTGTTAACAGTACCTGTGGCTGCATGCACAAGAGCGTTAACTGTTCAACTGTCACAAATGTTAACGCTGCAGTGAAGGCAGGCAAGAAGCAGGACGCAAGAACTAGAAGCTTGGATGCACCCTGTAAAGGCAATTGCCTACTTTGTTTGACCTGATTCTGATTTGGCATAACCCCCTGTTAATCACAGTCATGATCACACGCGCTCTTTTGTAATGCTTGTACATTCTTTTTACTTGTCCCGTTACGTTGGTAGAGAGATAGAGGCACTTGTGGATTTTGTGTGTTATGTGTATGAATCATAATTTTTCTGCTGTGTTAATTTTATAACGTTGATGTCTTGTGATATGATATGAGGGGTCAGGTGGGTGGACAAGGGATGCTCGCTTGAATAATTAATGGTTATTTTGGTACCGGTTGATAATGGTGATTGCATATTTTGCTTCTCGTACCACTATACTCTTTAGCTGGCTTCATCTTCTTCCATGTTTCTTGAACCTATGAATCCTTGAAAAAGAGTGTCATTGGCACGTGAGAGGCGGAGATCCTCATGAGCCCCTGCTGAAAGCAGGAGCTCATGAGGATTTATGCCTCTTGTTGGCACCATTTAGATCTGTGCAAAGAAACCAAGTTTATCATGATGTAAAGAGTGGGATGGTTGGCTGTCGTATAGGGGTATAGTGTGTAAGAGATAATGCTGATCAAAATCCGCGCAGAAAGGAAGAAGTTGTTTGTTTAGTGAAACATGCATGTCTGTTCTTCTTTAAACTGAATGAATGTAAACCTTTTGGCTGTCGGTAGCGGTTTTAGTCGCGACTAAAACCATTACCGACAGCCAAAGGGTTAAGGGGTCTGTGATTCTTTTAAATTAGATGTTGCTTGTGCTTCCATGTAGTGCATTATAAATTATTGGGCTTGGTGTGGCGCCTTGTGTTGCTCAGATTTTCTCTCTTTTCTTTAACCCCTTATGCATGCAGCCACTAATACTGTAAACAGTCAAAGTGGCTTCATGCACAAGGGGGTAAGCATAGCGAGTGGGTGTTGTCAGAACATCTAGTCACAAAAACAGAGATGGAAAGGTCAGTGTGTTTGTATTTGTAGGTCTTTGTTACCCCACTTGTGTGTGCCGGTGGCTGCATGCACAAGGGGGTTAATTTTTTTGTGTACTCATAAATGCCAGTACAAAGTACATACTCAACTTTGTTTACATGTTAGCAATTAGCATCATCATTGCTTTGCATTCTTTTTTGTCTTTGTCTCTTGGGCGCCATATTTTCTGTAGTAAGAAATTAGTTAGCAGCGTGTGTATGTTTGATTGTTACTTTACAGAATACTTTAAAAAAATTGTGTGCGTATGCCTGGTTTGTTATCAAACGCGAAAACATCCAAAGAGATTGTTGTTTGTGAATGGGTGAGTTATGTTTAAAAAAATTTTGATGCTCTGTTTGCACTGCCCATAATATTATTTCTTGTTCATGTTTTTTTGTACGAAGAGCTGCTGATGTTTGGATTGTTTTGTTGGATTTCTTAATGGCTGAGTATATGGATATTATTTGCATGCTTGTTCATGATTTTGGACCTTATGTCCTGGTGCTGTAAGGTCCATAATCACGGACGAGCTCACTTTTTTTTCTGCCAGTGATGTGTGGTTCAGTCGCCAGCAGATTTCTGTTTTTAGTCCCTCATCTGGTCCCTTCCTTTCGCAAGAGGCATAGATTCTCATGGGCCCCTGCTACTGCAGGGGCTCATGAGAATCCATGCCTCTTGCTGATTGACATTCACCTGACATGCCTCGAACACAGGGCATGCGTTATTTGGGGGTAAGCGCGAAGGGGATTTCTGTACAAAGCTGCATGTAAGGTCTCAAAAACTTGATTATCATTGTCTGTGTATCATTTTCTTCCTCACAAAACTACAATCAAAAGGGGAGATAATATTGTTAGGTGATTGAGGTGGGGGTGGGGGGTGGGGTAGGAGCAAATATGTGTGGGAAAGAAGCTGTTTGGTAACTCCCTTGTGCACGCAGCCACTGGTAATTGTAAACAGTACTGGTGGCTGCATCCACAAGAGGGTTAAGCGCCAGAAGTTTCTTATTTTGTACATATTTTGTACTTGGGTTAACTCATTCTACCCCATCACCGAAATCCCCAAATTTTGCCGTTGTCCTCTGAAGACTGCATTAGCAGTGCAGGACACAGATCGACCATGATAGTTCAAGGGTGATGCCAGAATAGCTTGGCGCCCATAGGCGCCAAGCTATTCTGGCATCACCCTTGAACTATCATGGTCGATCCTTATCTTGCTGTGGTGTGTCTGGGGTAGAATGAGATAATTTGTAGTCAATCTTATGATGAATTTATGTTATACATCTCATGTCTGATGCCAAATTGCAAACATTGCTTCTTTCATTTATTACACTGTATCAGTAACATTTCCTCATTAAGTTAGGGAACAGATAAACTGCAGGTTTCCCACGTTCCAACACTGATACCTTGTTGTAAACTGTGCTATTGGTATGATGGGGTGTGTATGCTTTGACTCGGTTTTGTGTCGTGTAAGTGCTGTTCGTGTGTTGGGATAAAACGTGCAATCGAGTGACAAACGTTCGTCTGTGTATGTTGCTGTGGTGTGTTTTCTTTGAGATTATGAACATGCTAGTTTGGCCCTTTGTCTGTTGGTGGTACGTTTTGTCGCAGTGATTCCCGCAGGAATCGTGGTGACAAAAAGTGCGCTGGACATCCAAGGGGTTAATTTTTCATGAATAACCTGCATTAATTTCCTGAAAACATTTGCTTTAACCCTCTTGCGCATGCAGCCACCCGTGCTGTTTACAGTGCTGGGAGCTGCGTGCACTAGAGGGTTGGTGTATAAACACACTAGCATTAATTGTCAACAAACACTGGGTTCGGTTACAGTCACAGATAATTAGCTTCCATTGTATTCCAATCACGAGTAATTGTATTCTTGTATTTATTTATCATTATAACTTTCAGTTTTCTTTGTAGTTATAATTGTTGAATTATAGTCGCTTTCTAATTTGTAAGTATCTATTAAAATAAATTTTGTGTGCGCTGATCTCTTATTTTGGGCATTATTCCTTACGTTCTTAACCCTTATCATTCGGAATACACCAGTGTGTGAAATAAGTTGGACTAAAATAGTTTGAGGGTAGTGCCAGAATAGCTTGGCGCCTCTAGGCGCCAATACTAGAGGCGCCAAGTTATTCTGGCATCACCCTTGAACTAAAGCCAATGGTCTATATCCTTATCTGCAAGTACTATAATGTAGCTTGCTTATGACAGTGTACAAATTTGAAGCTTTTAGCCTCAGTATGATATGGGTTAAAGTCCATAATCACAGACCAGTTCACATTTTTTCTTTAATTCAGTCACTGTTCTTTATTAGTTCAGAATGTTAACCCTTTGGCTGCTAGTGATGACACCTTTCAGCGGATATTCTGCTGAGCGGTATGGTCAGTAGCAGTTGAGGATTTAACGGCAGTTGGTGACAGCAGATGCAAGTATGGGCTGAGAGATATTGCTTTGACCGAGAGTAAAACCCTTCCTGTACATGTAGTCATGGGGGTACTCATTACTGTAAACATTACTGGTCACAGCATACACAAAGAGGTTCAGGCAATCGAGGCACCTCACCATCAATAGCTGCGAAAGTGTTGCATGGCGTTGCCAACGGCAATGCCATGCAACACTTCCGCATCTATTGATGTGGGGCGGCTTGAATGATATCAGTGATATTTTTTGCTACCCACAGCCTTATTCCTTTTGGCAACCTGCACTTTATTCCGAGCTTTTTTTTTTAATAAAAAAGGATTTTTGGCAATATTGCTTTTGTGTGGTGCATGTATTTGTCACTTAAGGTCAACACCAAGTTTTGTAAAATCATGGTGGCTTGGCATCAACCGATGCTGTCTTCAAACGCAATACATTCGGAAACAATAATTACAATAACTTGATACCAAAGCAATCTTGCTGTGTGTTTTCTTGCTATACTTTGACACGGGCCACTTGCCAACAGGATTTGAAAACTTGTATAGCATGCACATTGTAACTTTCAAGGAAAGTTTAAAAGAAATATATACTTAAAGATTTTTTAATTTCAAAAGCTGTAGGCAACCAGAAAATACTGTCTTGAGCAAAAAACAAACAAAAAAACAAAACAATAAACCAGGCAGACAAACCTCTTAAAGCTGATTTGGCAAAACACAAAAACGAAGAAATGGGTTAAAAAAAAGTTGATTTTGGATTATGAGTAAAAGCAAGCCACAATATGTATGCCTGGCAAATCTTGTTTAAATGGATGTGCATGCATTAACCCTACTGTGCATGCAGCCAATGGTACTGTGAAAGTACCCGCTTCTGCAAGCACAAGGGGGTTAAAATGAAAAGACGTGGTTAAGGGGGCATAAAAGCATTGTGTCAAAGGAGGCAGAAACATGCTGGCATTAACGTGTATTTTAGCAATAGGCTTTGTATAGATCACCTTCTGAGTGATTTTCACACAGTGTTAAACTCTTTTTTTCCACGAATCCGGATGCAGCACATCTCGAAAGAGTTGACCCTTTTAACCCCAAAGCCACGTTTCCCGAAAATTTGGAGGTGTCGCCTACAACTACATATCAGTTGCATGAGACAGATCAACCATGACATTTCAAGGGCAGTGCCAGATGAGCTTGGTGCCTGATGGCACCAAGCTCATCTGGCACTACCCTTGAATTATCATGGTCAGTCCATCACCTGCTGTAGGGCGTTGGCGTTAAGTGGGTTAAATGTTCCCCTTTGTCACATCAAACGAAAATTCATTCAGAGAACAATGAATGATTAGCAACAGCACTTTGTGGTAAAGTTTGCTTAAAAATATGCTTAACACCCTTGTTCATGCGGCCATGGGTTCTGTAAACTGTACGATGTCTGCGGGCACAAAGGGGTTAAGGTGTCATGGCTCCATTTTAATGTTTTGCTTCACTTGGCGTTTGGGACATGGGGACTATTTCATTTTTTAAAAAAATTGCCATTCACCTTGTGTGTTCATTTAACAAAATTTTTGCTGTTTAGGTCATTTTCTGTGGTAAAGTCTTTGATCTCAAAACTCTTGTCAGGTTAGCATTACAAGAAGAGGTCACCCTCTGACTGACGGTAGCGCTGTTTTTCGCGACGATTCCTGCAGGAATTGTCGCGACAAAAAGCACTACTGGCAGCCAAATGATTAAAATCTTTAGTCACAACTGTATTAAGTGGACTGCAGACCTCGCTGTTCTGTTTTTTTATTTCACGTGGAATGTTTCACCGTTTTGTCTTCATAACCCTTTGCTTGTCGGTAGAAGCTTTTGTAGCGATGACTCCTGTCGGAATCATCGCGCCACAAACCGCTACCGACACGCGAAGGGTTAAAACACCCGGGGGCAGTTGAACTCACTTGAGACGTGCTGCATCCCAATACACGGCATGAAGCCTGCTGACAACACAGGGTAATTACTGTGTTCAGGTTGTCATTCTAGTTTCCGGCAGCATGCGTGGGGCAGGTTGAATGAGTGAGAGTCCTGCGCCAGCCACTAAGCAAGGTGCGCCGCTATAGCGGCGCACCTTGCTTAGTAGCTGGCGCAGGACTAAGCTCACTAATGCAACTGGGCCCCTGGTGCTTGGAAAACATACTTCATGTAAACTATAATTCAAACCAAGTTGGATATTTTGTAAGGTTGTTAAAGTATGTTTTCACGCAAACAAGGTGACTGTAAAATGCAAGAAAATAATGTATAAAAAAGAAGCATACGTAAGATAGACATGTTTTGTCGCAGTCTTTCTTAGCCTTTTCGCTCTCGGTAGCGATTTTACTCGCAATGACTCATACTGGAATCATCGTGACTAAAACAGCTACTGACAGCTAAAGGATTAAACATGTTTCTTCCTTTCTTTGGTTATTATCTTGAAGTATTTTTGTAAGGTGGACAATGTAATTGTAAAGGACAATTTTCTAGTAGGTTTTAGGGTTATGAACATTCGCAAGCTTGCTCTGTATATTTCTATCACTGTTTCGTGTGATACATCAGGCTAGGCTGAAACATGTACTAGGTATGCAGGTTTCACCCTTTGGATGATCTGCATTTTCAACATTTTTTTTTTTTTCAACAGGCAATTTTTTCATTGTTATTGGGAAGCACTGTACATTTCTGTATCAAGGTTTATTCACTTCAGAATCATGTTCATGGGCATTTTCTGTCAATTTCCAATGTAACTGCTTATATGAATTTCAATTTTGAGAATGTGTACATATGGTAACTTGTACCATTTGCGAAGGCACTCCCCAGATAGACCCATTTGGGGAGTAAGCCACATGTACACTGCTTTTCAATTAAGATACTTAACAGATAGACCAACTCAAAGAGTACGCTACAAGTACACTTCTATTCAAATGAGGTGCTTTGCATCTCATTTGAATAGAAGTGTACTTGTGGCATACTTCCCAAGTGGTTCTCTTTGGGGAATACTCCAGTCAGCATCAGATTTACATGAAAGTGTACTTGTGACTTATTCCGGCGAGTGGGACTATTTGGGGAGTATTTCCACAAACGGCACAGGGCGATTACACTTGCATTGACAAATTGTGTTAATTTTTTTTTTTAATGTACATAGACCAATCCAAAATCGTGCACATTACAATCTGTACATTAATTGCAATACATCCACTTGTCTCAAGCTTAAGTTTTGTACAGTTCTATATTTATTCTTTTCCACAAATCCATTAACCAATTTCTGATGGCTGCCAGAAGCGATGACCCTGAAAACATCCGGAATCAGTGTAGGTTAACCGTATGTGCCTAAGGTGTACAAGTATGCTTGAGGCCAACAAGAGGCATAGATCCTCATGAGCCCACGCATTCGCGTGGGCTCATGAGGATCTATGCCTCTTGCCTTTGGGTGTTGTTCATTGTGCTCTGGCAGTTTTTCCATTGAAGCCGTGTCACACTTGGTGGTTCAACTTCAGTCGACTTCCAAAGTGACGTCAGTAAAGAAAAGATCTGACTGGTAAATCAGATAGCTTTTCACAAAAATCTTTTCATCACATTAATCAAATTAATTTTGGAAAAAGAATGTGCTGGAGTGAAGCTGAAATGTACTCTTTAAGATTTAGATCTCAAGTTTTGTGTATGGCCAATTTTTCTCTTTTAAAAATTCACAACTGGCAATCAGTCTATGATAATTTTTTTATGATTTTTTTTGTTTTGTTTTTTTTTTTTGGGGGGGGGGGGGTTGTAAAATTACTACTTCAAGATAATTTTACAATGTTTTTCAATGACGATGTTTGTGATTAAAATTTGCGATGCCATTTTTTTGCCACACTTTTCTAGTCTGTTTCTGTTAGCGCATAGTACTCGTGTATGTCAGAACAAAACAGCTTTTTGCTTTGAGTGCTTTGTGTAGGATATATGTTTGTGAGCTGGTCTGTGATTTTGGACCTTGTGGTTTGAGGCAAAAGGTCCAAAATCACAAACCAGTGCACATTGAGTGCAGGGCTAAGTTACTGCAAGTACTTAATTATCAACAAGAATTAATACCCAACACCTTTCGTCTTCCACAATTTGATTTAATTGCGTTTTTAATGGTGATGCTTTGCTTGGTTTTGTTTTCTGAAAAATTGTATGTTTACTGCTGTGTGTGTATTTGTTTCATATTTTGTTTTGTTCACGCTGTGGCGCCTCTAAAGCTGGCGCCATCCGTCTGCCAGAGGAATAGATCCTCATGAGCCCCCCACATGATGCGGGGGGACTCACGAGGATTTATGTCTTTTGCTACTCTGAATTAAAGTTTGTGTTCTTTCGGTCGCGTATTTTTTAGTTCCCAGGGTCACCCTGGTCAGCCCCACAGGGTGGGGTTTTCTCTCTATTCTGGGGCATGTGTTTCTGTCTACCCCAGGTCCATTCACCTGTATTTGCCTTTTTTAAACTCTCCCTACTGTCTGCACTGCCTGTAGCTCTTGATATTGGATGTGTGTTGCTAAATGGTCTTAGCTTTATTTAGGCCCCATGTGTTAGGTTTATTTAATGTGTTTGACCGGCTGGCGACATACATTCAATGTTCTGTTTAGTTGGTTGTTTTTTTTCACAAGCAGTGCAGGCACGTCCTGAGAAAGCCTTGTTGCTGTCGGGACGTTAAGCAATGTACAATCAATCAATCTTTCGGTCGCACATTTTGTTGTGTCTTTGATAAAGTACCTGATTCTGATTAGATGGAATCAAGTTCAACTTTCCATAGTGGTTCTTGTAGGTCAGAAAACTCTTTTAGGCGTGCAGTCGTCAGCAGAGTTGTGTGTCTTGTTTTATTTTCGAAAAAGAATATCTCTTGAAATAATGTCAGCTGTCGGAAATTTCTTTAAGTTGTTAAAGTGACGACAGATGGATAAAGTCTTTGAATTTTCTCATGACTTTTGCAGTATTTCAGTTTGCGCAGCAGTCTGAAATAGGATTACCCAACAAAGCTTGTCAGAAAAAGGATTTTGTTAGTTACTAACCCTCCTGTGCGTGCAGTACCGTAGACCGCATGTACAAGAGGGTTAATGTGTGTTAGACTGTGTGTCTTGTATTTTGAAATTTTTTAAATTAGTTTTTGCTCAGTTACCAGCATACACTGGTTGTGCCCCACCCGGGTCTGCCCTGGGGGACTTGGGTGGGGTTAGGTATTTTTTAGTTCCCAGGGTCACCCTGGTCAGCCCCACAGGGTGGGTTTTTCTCTCTATTCTGGGGCATGTGTTTCTGTCTACCCTTTGTCCATTCACCTGTATTTGCCTTTTTAAAACTCTCCCTACTGTCTGCACTGCCTGTAGCTCTTGATATTGGATGTGTGTTGCTAAATGGTCTTAGCTTTATTTAGGCCCCATGTGTTAGGTTTATTTAATGTATTTGACCGGCTGGCGACATGCATTCAATGTTCTGTTTAGTTTTTTTTTCACAAGCAGTGCAGGCACGTCCTGAGAAAGCCTTGTTGCTGTCGGGACGTTAAGCAATGTACAATCAATCAATGTCTCCCTCGATTCGCTGTCGCTGGTCAACGGCAGTGTGTCGAGGGAGCCAGCCAGAGTGTTATCTAGAACTGGGCGATCCGTTTGTGTGGATGTCTTGCTTTGATTTGGTGAGGACACAAACAGGTGACTTGCGTGCAAGAGCTAAGAAACAAAGGGGGAAATTTTAACTCCCTTCTGCATGCAGCCACAGGTACTGCAAACAGTACCGGTGGCTGCTTGCACAAGAGGGTTAACAGCAAATGACATTCGAACTAGCTTTTTCGAGCGTGTGTGCTTTTTATATTCTTTGATGTGTAAGGTACAGTTTTTGATAATTTGTATGTAAGTTATGTACGTATGTAAAATCACACAATGTATGTATGTATGTACATGTATGTTAATGTATGTATGTATCTAGCCCTGCACACATCCCAATGATGTGAATGTACAACAGCTATTAAGTACAGAAAATAAACTTGTACTTCATTTCTACAGTCTTGTCATATTCACACCAGAAGAACGATTGCTGAGCATGTAAAATACAAGGAAATGACAGAAACACGTTTAATTCAATTAGCCCTGACATACTACAGCAGGAGATGGCTCGACCATGATAATTCAAGGGCAGTGCCAGATTAGCTTGGCGCCTGTCGGCGCCAAGCTAATCTGGCTCTGCCCTTGAATTATCATGGTCGATCCATCTCCTGCAACTGGTGCTTAGTCGTTAGATGACGGCCTCCACAATTTGAGAAATACGTGCGCCGGGCTCAATGCGTTAACCCTTTTCATCCTGATACACTATTGCTTAAAATAAATGTGACTATGATAGTTCAAGGGTGGTGCCAGAATAGCTAGGCGCCTGAAAGGGGGTGGGGCGGGACCTTCGTCGCCAGCTCGGCGTTAAACGCCAATAACTAACTGTACTTTGATTTCATTCTGGCGTGTTAGTCTGACGAGTTCAGCACACTGGTTGTCTCCATCGATTTTGCTGCGCTGATAAGCGAATCGAGGTAGACGACCAGTGTTTGCGAGCCGTATTTGTCACTAGCCGAGGGGGCTGTCTCAGTGGTGATCTCACACACGCATGTACTCACCCAACATATCTGCCATTAACTTGGACTGCCTGGATTAAGACTTGTGAGTGTTGACACATCTATCACGCTCCATTGTGACATTGGCGATAACGGTGAACCCATATCATACTGAGGCTAAAAGTTTCAAATGTGTACACTGCCATATGCAAGCTACATTATAGTACTTACAGATAAAGATATAGACCAATGGCTTTAGTTCAAGGGTGGTACCAGAATAGCTTGGCGCCTACAGGCGCCAAGCTATTCTGGCACTACCCTTGAACTATTTTAGTCCAACTTATTTCACACACTGGTGTATTCCGAATGATAAGGGTTAAAGATACCATCCCTACCCGATGAGTGCTACGAGGTTCGCTCGGTGATCATCTAGAGTTGTCGTCTGTTGTACAAAGGATTTCACACTTAGCAAAACGCCAGCTTAAAAACCCAAAGTGTGCGTGCCCCTGTGACAAGAAAAACGTAAAGCGTTTCACTAAAAAACAGTGTGTGTGTGAGCACGTGCGTTAGTGCGCGCCTGCGCATGTGTGTGTTTGTGTGTGTGTGCGCGCACGTGTGTATGTATGCATGCGTGCGTTCGTGTGTGTGCATGTGTTTGTGCGTATGTGTGTGTGTGCGTGCCTGCCTGACTTCGTGCGTGCGTTCGTGCGTATGTGTGCGTGTGTGTGTGTGTGTGTGTGTGTATGTGCGTGTAGCCGTATATTAATCCCTTTTCAGACGTTTATCCAGTCCACTTTAATGATACCTCAACTCACGCGAGTGTTTTCAACGGCTCTCGAGAATTTGTTTTCATTTACAATGCTCTAAGATCATATTATATCATTGCAAGAGACACACGCGCGCCGCAATTTTCAGCATAAAACTATCCGTCGTAAATGTTTTATTACAGTCAGTGTTGGGGTACGCAAGCCTTCGGGCTATACTCTTTTATCTCATTCAGCCCTGCGCACGTACTTATTTTCCAAATTTTGGAGGCGTCATCCACCGACTATACACCTGTTGCAGGAGATGGATCGACCATGATAATTCAAGGTCAGTGCCAGATTAGCTTGGCGCCAACAGGCGCCAAGCCAATCTGGCACTACCCTTAAATTATCATGGTCCACCCATCTCCTGCTCGAGTGTGTCAGGGTTGAATGGGTTAAGGTCAGAGTAATCCTCTTTTATCCGGCTCAACTTCGCAGTGGTGGTGAACTTTGACACCTGAAACGGGTATTATAAAATCTGCAAGAGGCATAGATCCTCATGGGCCCCCGCAGTAGCGGGGACCCATGAGGATCTATCCCTCTTGCTGATGGCTTTTGAGTCTAAAGTATCATGCTGGCGTTCGGTGACTATGGCGGCGCAAGCACACACAAAAACATTCTTTATCTCAAACAGGAAAAGGCGCGGAATTATGATTTCATCTGCAAGAGGCATAAATCCTCATGGGCACCAGCAGTTGCGGGGGCCATGATGATCAATGCCTCTTGCTGGCATCATTTAGATTTGTCCTCGTCCGGCGTTCATAAACTGAGTTTACGATGGTGCTAGACTGAACTGGGACGAAAAGTGAAGATGTATTGAACAGGGAAGGGTGTGTCAGTTATAGATTTTCGGACTTTGGTCACTTGACAGGTATAAACCCTCTGTGTGTGTGTGTGTGTGTGTGTGTGTGTGTGTGTGTGCATGAGTGTGCGTGTGTGTGTTAGTGTGTGTGTGTGTGTGCCGTGTGAGTGTGTGTGTGTGTGTGTGTGTGTGTGTGTGAGAGAGAGAGAGAGAGAGAGAGAGAGAGAGAGAGAGAGAGAGAGAGAGAGAGAGTATTTGGGTTTAACGCCGAGCAGGCGACTAAGGCCATCTCACGGCGGAGAGAGAGAGAGAGAGAGAGAAAGAGAGAGAGAGGCGGAGGGAGAGAGAGAGAGAGGGGCGGAGAGAGAGAGCGAGAGGCGGAGCGAGAGAGAGAGGCGGAGAGAGAGAGAGAGCGAGAGAGAGAGAGGCGGAGAGAGAGAGAGAGAGAGAGGCGGAGAGAGAGAGAGAGGCGGAGGGAGAGAGAGAGAGGCGGAGTGAGAGAGAGAGAGAGAGAGGCGGAGAGAGAGAGAGAGAAAGGCTGAGAGAGAGAGAGAGAGAGAGAGAGAGAGAGGCGGAGAGAGAGAGAGGCAGAGAGAGAGAGGCGGAGAGAGAGAGAGAGGCGGAGAGAGAGAGGCGGAGAGAGAGAGAGAGGCGGAGGGAGAGAGAGGCGGAGAGAGAGAGAGGCGGAGAGAGAGAGAGGCGGAGAGAGAGAGAGAGAGGCGGAGAGAGAAAGAGGCGGAGGGAGAGAGAGAGAGGCGGAGAGAGAGAGAGGGAGAGAGAGAGAGAGGCGGAGAGAGAGAGAGGCGGAGAGAGTGAGAGAGGCGGAAAGAGAGAGAGAGAGAGAGAGAGAGAGAGGCGGAGGGGGAGAGAGAGAGAGAGAGATGCGGAGAGAGAGAGAGAGAGAGAGAGAGAGAGAGAGAGAGAGAGAGAGAGAGAGACAGAGAGAGAGAGGCGTAGGGAGAGAGAGAGAGAGGCGGAGAGCGAGAGAGAGAGAGAGAGAGAGAGAGAGAGAGAGAGAGAGAGAGAGAGAGAGAGAGGCGGAGAGAGAGAGAGAGGCGGAGAGAGAGAGGCGGATTTAGAGAGAGAGAGAGGCGGAGAGAGAGAGAGAGAGAGAGAGAGAGAGAGAGAGAGAGACGGAGGTAGAGAGAGAGAGAGAGAGAGAGAGAGAGAGAGAGAGAGAGAGAGAGAGAAAGAAAGAAAGAGAGCGAGAGAGAGAGAGAGAGAGAGGCGGAGAGAGAGAGAGAGGCGGAGAGAGAGAGAGGCGGAGAGAGAGATAGAGAGAGGCGGAGAGAGAGAGAGGCGGAGAGCGAGAGAGAGAGAGAGAGAGAGAGAGAGAGAGAGAGAGAGAGAGAGAGAGAGAGAGAGAGAGAGAGAGAGAGAGAGAGAGGAGAGAGAGAGAGAGAGAATGACAATGACAATGATCCTTTATTTGACAACGGTAAAAGTTTTGGTAGTAACAACCATTTTTCGAACTTGCTAATCTACTGATTACAGAGTTACTATCGCACTAATTGTTTTCTACTGCTGACAAGGGAAATTTTTTTTTACATGACACAGCACAAGCCAAGAATGAAGAGAGAGAGAGAGAGAGAAAAAAAAATATGTAAGGGGGAAGTGACATAGGAATTACCAACTTTACTGGTCGGGCATAATGACATGTTGTGAGGTTTAATTAAAAGAATATAATAAGAATACACACAACCTAATGCGCATACATATCGCATGCACATTTGAGCAAGCCACTCTCTATCTCTAATATACACGTACGCACACACACACACGTACAATGCACACGCGCACACACACACACACGTGCACACACACGCTTACGCGGCTTATAACGTTAAGCTAGTCAGTCATATGAGTAGCTGGCTACATACAAGCTGTACCGAATAAATATGAGTCATCAGTCGAAACCTGTGATACACGCAATTAATGATCTAATGAGAAATAGTATTTTTCAATGTGTGCACAGTCACGGGGATGCTGCTGACAAAAATAAGTACTTGGTGAGACTGACAAACGAGGAGAAAGTAGCTGATGTCGTGACGTTTCTAGGCAAGGCATTCCAAAGACTAGAGCCAGAGAACGTCAAACTCGTTTTATAGAGATCAATTCTAGGTCGCGGCACAATATGGGATTTTCTTGATCTGGAGTATGTTGATGACTGGACGGTAAATAGCGATGTAGCTTATCGTTTAATGCCTTGAACAAAACTATTCCCTTATTGTACATTAGATGATCTTTCAGGGGCAGAATTTTTAAGGCTGCCAATTTTTGGTCAGTAGTTAATCTGGGATCAGGGAGTATTAGTTTGGCAGCTCTCCGATGTAGAGAGTTCAATCTTTTCAAATTGACATCGCTCGAACCATCCCACACAGTAGAAGCATAGTCTAAATGCGATCTAATATGGGCATTGAAGAACAGTTGACGTGTCTCCATATCAGTAATGTGTTTAAGTTTTGCTAAGATGTACAGATTTCTGGAGACAATTTTACAAACATTACTGATGTGTGGCTGCCACCTAAGCTGGTTGTCCACCGTGACTCCAAGCAGGCGATGGTTAGTAACTTGGCTGATGGTTTTGCCTTGGAGGGACAGACTGAGTGAGAGAGAGCCAAGCTGGTGTTTTTGGCGGGTGCTAATTACCATGCTCTCCGTTTTTACCGGGTTTAAAATCATAATATTATGACTGCACCATTCATCAATATCTTGCAGTGTGTTTTGCAGTCGTGAATTGATGTTTGATATATCCTTATCTGGCGTGTGTACAGCAGCATCATCTGCAAACATATCACATGTAACGCTTTCATTTTTTACCGCAAGAGGAAGATCATTTATGAACAAGCAGAATAAAAGGGGACCAAGAATAGAGCCCTGTGGTACGCCATGCTTCACTAACCTTTGATTCGAGTATGAGCCATTTAGTAATACCTTTTGTTTTCTACCTTCGAGGTAGGATTTGAGAAACAACGCCGAGATAGTGAAGGGAACTGTCTTACGGAAGACCAAGACATACTGAAGAGATGGACAGAGTACTGCTCAGATTTGTACAACCACCGAGCTGCAGGGGACCCAGGCATACTTGTCAACCCACCCGTGACCAACAATGGCAACTATCCCATCCTCCGAGAAGAACTAGAGGCTGCAGTGAAGTCGCTGAAAAAAGGGAAGGCAGCAGGAGCAGACAACATCCCTGCAGAGCTAGTTCAAGAAGGGGGAGAAGACACGATAAGCGCCTTACTAACAATCTGCAATAAGATCTGGCAGTCAGGGGATTGGCCCACACCATGGACCCAATCATTTTTAATAACTCTCCCCAAAAAAAGGCAACTTACATCAACTCCAGAACTATCGCACGATCAGTCTTATATCCCACCCAAGCAAAGTTATGTTAGAGATCCTGCTGAACAGGCTGAAGCCACAGGCAGAGGAAATCATAGCTGAGGAACAGGCAGGCTTCAGACCAGGGCGCAGCACAACTGAACAGATCTTCAACCTGAGAGTTCTATGTGAGAGATACCGCCAGCACCAGCAGGACCTCTATCATGTCTTTGTGGATTTTAAGAAAGCGTTTGACAGGGTGTGGCATGCAGCCCTTTGGTCCACCATGAAGCTATACAACATCAATGCCAACCTGATCAAAGTCATAGCAAACCTTTACAACAAGGCCACTAAAGCAGTCTGCTTCAACGGCAAAATAGAAAACTGGTTTAGGACTACAGTTGGAGTCAGACAAGGCTGCTTGCTCTCACCTACTCTTTTCAACATCTTCCTGGAAAGAATCATGACGGACGCTCTGAAAGATCATGAAGGAACTGTCAGTATTGGAGGCAGAACAATCACAAACTTGCGCTTTGCGGACGACATTGATGGCCTTGCAGGAACAGAGAAGGAGCTAGCTCAGCTGGTGGAAAAGCTGGATAGTACAGCCATTGCATATGGGATGGAAATCAGTGCAGAGAAGACCAAACTGATGACCAATAACGCCAGTGGCATTGGCACTGAAATCATGGTTGGAGGCCAAAACCTGGAAACAGTTAAGAAATTCAAATACTTAGGAGCCATTGTGACAGATGAGGGATCAAAACCAGAAATACTGTCCAGGATTGCGCAGACAGCAACAGCACTGACAAGACTGAAGACCATATGGAAGGACAGAAACATCACACTCTGCTCCAAGATCAGACTGATGCGCTCCTTAGTCATCACAGTGTTCTTGTATGCCTGCGAGTCATGGACCCTCACAGCAGACCTTGAAAGGAGGATACAAGCCACTGAAATGAGATGTTTTCGAAGGCTGCTTGGCATCTCATACAGAGATCACATCACAAACGAGGAAGTGGGAAGCAGAATCAGGCAAGCTATCGGGCCCTATGAAGACTTATTAACCATTGTGAGAAAACGCAAACTGAAGTGGTATGGGCATGTCACGCGTTCAGCAGGGCTTGCCAAAACAATCCTGCAAGGCACTGTGCAAGGAGGACGAAGGAGAGGAAGACAGAGGAAAAGATGGGAGGACAATATCTCAGAGTGGACAGGACTGAAGCTGGGCGATACGCTGAGAATGGCAGAGAACAGAGAGGATTGGAGGGAGCTGGTTGCCAAGTCATCAGTGGTGCCCCAACGGTCGGCAAGACTACGGGATATAGATAGATAGATAGATATTGTGGTACAGTCTTTACTTTCGTGAATAACTTTATCGAAAAGTAATTTCTTTGCCTTCAGAACCATGGATTTTATTCGATTACGTTCTTTCTTGTAATCGCTGAAACGCTTCTCTCTTCTCAGCTCGTCCCTGTGCTCCATGGCCTCAATAAGAGAGAGACAATGACAATGACAATGATTCTTTATTTTACAACGATGAAAGTTTTGGTGAAACCATTTTTCGAACTTGCCGTTGCTAATCTACTTTACATATAATGCACATATCACAAAATACTATCTTTAAATTGGGAAAAAATAAAATAAAAAACGAAGAAAAAAATTAATATAAACTTTAAAAAAAGAAATCATCGAAGAAGTGGAAATCTCACACATACACACAGTTGTAAAGGTGTACATATCCATATATACATTCATAGACACAAGCACAAACACACAAACACACACACGCGCGCGCAAACACACACACACACACACACACACACACACACACACACACACACACACACACACAGACACACACACACACACTACGTGCAGTATTAGCATCTTGTATTAACTGAAGATATAAGTGAATTGAAGAGTTAGAAAGGGGAAAATCGTACACTGCAATTGCAAGCTGCTGTTAAAATCTTACGATGATGAGGTGAGGTACTTGAAGAGACCGGTTTTAAAGACAAAAGCGTTGTTGATGTTGTTTTTGGCCAATATGTTCCACATGCTAGCACCCGAGAACGCTAAACTTGTCTTATAGAGATCGATTCTAGGTCGTTGCACAGTAATGGACTGCCTTGATCTGGAGTATGTTGATGCCGGGAGGGATTTTTTTTTAATATACTCGGGGGTGGGGGGGGAGAGAGAGAGAGAGAGAGAGAGAGAGAGAGAGAGAGAGAGAGAGAGAGAGAGAGAGAGAGAGAGAGGCGGAGAGAGAGAGAGAGAGAGGCGGAGAGAGAGAGAGAGAGAGAGAGAGAGGCGGAGAGAGAGAGAGGCGGAGAGAGAGAGAGAGAGAGAGAGAGAGAGAGAGAGAGAGAGAGAGAGAGAGAGAGAGAGAGAGAGAGAGAGAGAGAATGACAATGACAATGACAATGATCCTTTATTTGACAACGGTAAAAGTTTTGGTAGTAACAACCATTTTTCGAACTTGCCGTTGCTAATCTACTGATTACAGAGTTACTATCGTACTAATTGTTTTCTACTACTAAGAAGGAAAAAAGAATTACATGACACAGCACAAGCCAAGAATGAAAAAAAAAAAATGTTGGGGGGAAGTGACATAGGAATTACCAACTTCACTGGTCGGGCATAATGACATGTTGTGAGGTTTAATTAAAATAATATAATAAGAATACACACAACCTAATATGCATACATAACGCATGCACATTTGAGCACGCCACTCTCTATCTCTAATATACACGTGCGCACACGCACACACGCACAACGCACTCGCACACACGTGCACACACACGCTTACGCGGCTTAAGCTAGTCAGTCATATGAGTAGCTGGCTACATACAAGCTGTACCGAATAAATATGAGTCATCAGTCGAAACCTGTGATACACGCAATTAATGATCTAATGAGAAATAGTATTTTTCAATATGTGCACAGTCACGGGGATGCTGCTGACAAAAATAAGTACTTGATGAGACTGACTTTAAACGAGGAGAAAGTAGCTGATGTCGTGACGTTTCTAGGCAAGGCATTCCAAAGACTAGAGCCAGAGAACGTCAAACTCGTTTTATAGAGATCAATTCTAGGTCGCGGCACAATATGGGATTTTCTTGATCTGGAGTATGTTGATGACTGGACGGTAAATAGCGATGTGATATATCGGGGTAGCTTATCGTTTAATGCCTTGAACATAACCATTCCCTTATTGTAAATTAGATGATCTTTCAGGGGCAGAATTTTTAAGGCTGCCAATTTTTGGTCAGTAGTTAAGCTGGGATCAGGGAGTATTAGTTTGGCAGCTCTCCGATGTAGAGAGTTCAATCTTCTCAAATTGACATCTCTCGAACCATCCCACACAGTAGAAGCATAGTCTATATGCGATCTAATATGGGCATTGAAGAACAGTTGACGTGTCTCCATATCAGTAATGTGTTTAAGTTTTGCTAAGATGTACAGATTTCTGGAGACAATTTTACAAACGTTACTGATGTGTAGCTGCCACCTAAGCTGGTTGTCCACCGTGACTCCAAGCAGGCGATGGTTAGTAACTTGGCTGATGGTTTTGCCTTGGAGGGACAGACTGAGTGAGAGAGAGCCAAGCTGGTGTTTTTGGCGGGTGCTAATTACCATGCTCTCCGTTTTTACCGGGTTTAAAATCATAATATTATGACTGCACCGTTCATCAATATCTTGCAGTGTGTTTTGCAGTCGTGAATTGATGTTTGATATATCCTTATCTGGCGTGTGTACAGCAGCATCATCTGCAAACATATCACATGTAACGCTTTCATTTTTTATCGCAAGAGGAAGATCATTTATGAACAAGCAGAATAGAAGGGGACCAAGAATAGAGCCCTGTGGTACGCCATGCTTCACTAAACCTTGATTCGAGTATGAGCCATTTAGTAATACCTTTTGTTTTCTACCTTCGAGGTAGGATTTGAGAAACGACGCCGAGTTGTTGGTGTACATGGATACTTTCTTGATCAGTATTTCGTGGTTTACTAGATCAAAGGCTTTACGAAAATCTAGAAACATGACTCTTGTAAGTTTTGAGTCGTTGATGGAAGATAACCATGTGTCTATCATCCGTATCAGCGCAGTGTGACATGAGTGTTCTGATCTGAAGCCCGACTGCAATGAATAGATTAATTTTCGGCTTTCCAGGTATATAGATAGATGCTTGTGAATATGCCGTTCTAAGGGCTTGGACAGAACAGGTAGAAGTGATATGGGCCTAAAATTATTAATTTCACTAAGATTCTTAGATTTAGGTATAGGTATTACTTTCGCGTCTTTAAATGCGTCTGGAAAACAATTAAAATTAATACAGAGGTTGTAGATATAAGTGATACTCTCTACAATGTATGGGAGGGATATCTTGAGTATTTTCGCACTAATCTCATCCAGTCCTGATGATTTTTTATTTTCCAAGGATGTAATTAATTTACCAACTTCATGGAGAGAGCGAGAGAGAGAGAGAGAGAGAGAGAGAGAGAGAGAGAGAGAGAGAGAGAGAGAGAGAGAGAGAGAGAGAGAGAGAGAGAGAGAGAGAGAGAGAGAGAGAGAGACACTCACACACAGAGAGACAGAGAGACAGAGAGGAATGTGCACCAGTTACTGTACGACGCCGGAAAGAAACGGAATACTTCTTTTCCAACGTTTCCGGCTTATCACACGCCATATAACCAATGCGCTAAGGGTCATCGGCCTTTTGCGCAGTGGGTACTGACACACTAGCGATCGGGGTGTCGACCCGCTTTACGACATAGCACAGTAATCTGACATGTAGCCTTATCAAACGCACAACTGTTGGGTGTACTTCAGATTACAACGACGCAAATCCGCAACGTAAGTTATTATTATTATTACGCGAAAAGTGTCTGTAAGTGTACCCGCAAACAAAGAGCCACTCTGGACAGCAAAACAAGAACGTTTCAAGTATTTGTTGCTTACTTCAGATGTTCAGCGTACTGTCTGAGCTACCGTCACACAAAATTGGACGAGTTATTACCCATGGCTACCTTGGAGGACACAGCGTTTCATTAGTGGTGAAAATAAGCAAAACTGGACACACTCTGTGAAGCAAGTTTCCCGCTGTGATATGTTTTAACACACAAGTTGTGTGCATTGCTTATGCTGTTATTAACTGCCTCAAACGAAATTTGACTCGAAAAATTAATTAGAGAACGAGAGCTCCCGGTGACATCATTTTCTTAATAAATCTTATTTGATTTATATGTGAATTACTTTCAAACCATTTTTTTATGCTCCAGTGACTGACTGGGATAAAGAACACACCCATATCCATTTGATCAGGTAAATATGGCCGCTAAGCTAAAAATAAAGAACGTTTTGATTTTCATGTTTTTAGGTCATGTTGATTATTTAGGTGCCTTTGACAAACGAAAAGTAGGTCAAGACCAAACAGGCCGGATATTCATGCACACGGACACTGCACATTGGTTGGCTTTTAGCTGTGTTCTCTGCAGATGCTCCGCATTTCACTTTCAATTTCCTGTGATGGTAGTGTCACTGATGACGTCATAAGTCATCGATGTGCGATAAATCTAAACATTCTTTTTGCACATGACATAACACACTCTTCATAACATTTTCTAATAAATGACGTCAAAAATAACCCGGATTAAAGCATATTTACGAAGAAAAGCGGTATGCTGAAAAATTCGCGTTCCTTTTGTTGATCAGTATATATATATATATATATATATATATATATATATATATATATATATATATATATATATATATATATATATATATATATATATATATATATATATATATATATATATATATATATATAGCTCGGCTGGATTTGGGTGTACAGTAACATTGTTGAGTCCAGCCATCCGGCCAACTGCGGAGACACAGCACTCACGCCGGCTGCTGTTTGGAACGTTTGGATACGTGCACACAACGTGAGATCATTTCATTTTGAGCTCACGCGCATTCAGGTACTTTACAGTGCAGGCAGATAAAGCTTCGAATTCGTTGTAAGGGCGTGCACTTACTGTGGATATCCGGCTCAACTGTGACTAAGCTAATGGGTGCGGATACAAATACAATGTACAATTAAGTGTCAGTACTGACGATAGCGTTCCGCGGCGGAAAAGACGCGTGGTAACGCGTCTTTTCCGTCGAATACTATCGTCAGTAGCAGTCAAGAGGGGCTTGATATTTTAACCCTTTGGCTGTTGGTAGCGTCTTTTGTCGCTATGATTCCTACAGGACTGAATCGTCACGAAAAAAAAAACATTACCAACCGACAACGCTTTAATTCAACTCAGTGGTGTAGATTCTAGTTGATCTGTATCCGGCGACTTATACGCAGTGTTCAGTAAATATGTGGTGGTCTGTAATGTTGAACGGTTCAACATTACAGACCAGCACACACAATTTCTCTTTTTGTCAGGATTTGGAAAATGCGCTGTGCGGAGTACACAAAGTCTACAACAAGGTTGACAACTAAACTGATGCAATGACAACAGCGTGAAAACCTCTGTCTGCGCAAAGACTCTAGAACCGCTTCGCTGTTTTACCTGAGGCCTCTTGGCTCGTACAGAATTTCTCGTTAGCCCCCAAAATGAGCTCAGCGTATCTGAAGTATTTCCTTGTACTGTCCTTATGCTCGGCGTGTTGGGTCCTGGTGATACAATACGTGCGTGTCGGTGACATCAATTTCCTCTCCACGAAACGCATCGATGTGCTGAGCTTTCTGACACCAAACATGACAACACTCGTGTACTTTGAGGAAGGCAACGTACTTTCTCGACATTCGTGTTCGTGTTTGGGGAAAGAGACGATAGCCGAATGTCAAGATGATTGTTCCAAGTTAAGGAATGCGCAGGTAAAAAATAAAAGGCAGAATCTGCGAGTAACAAGTCAACAGAGAGCCAGTAATGAAGCAAAAAAGACTGACCCCAAGAGCAACAACTTGCTAGGAACCACACGAAGAGTCTTCTCAACAGACGATGAGGTCCGCCATGAACACGTCCGTGCTCAGGACATCAAATTTCAAAGAACTTCAAGACAGCAAACCACAGTAAAACCTACCAACGATTCTGCGAAGCATAAGAAGCCAGGACGAGCTGTAATAAAACACCAAACTTCACCGCTGCCTGAGGCCGAGAAGCAAACTTCGGGTCTTGACGGCCAATTTAATGCCAATGACCAGACCACTCCAACTTCAGAGATGACAACCTCCACCTTCCTCCCAAAATCCGAGATGATGGACATTTCAAGACCGCTACGCTGCATTGGCTGCTTTAATTCCGAGTTCCCTATGCTGATAGACGAACAAGAAGTTTGCCAGACCGGGAAGAATCAAACAGTAGACATCATCTTTCTGATTCTGACAACGCACAGGGACCTGGGACGCCGCCAGGCCATACGGCAGACGTGGGCATCAGTCTCCCACAACAACACATCCAACTTCCGCCATGTCTTCCTACTGGGAACCACGGACAACGTCACGCAAATGCGTCACGTGAAGCAGGAGAGTCGTCACTTCCGGGACATTCTGGTGAGCGGGTTTAACGACTCGTATGACAACCTGACGCTGAAGACATTGATGGGGCTGAGATGGGCCGCTAACAACTGTCCACACGCTCGGTGAGCTTCTGTTTTTCACGTCTGTTGTTTTTCTCAGCAGTATGTCCACAAGGGGAGAAAATCGAAGTTATGGCAGTCATGGAAAGAGTTGTGCCCCTCCCCCTCAGGGGCACAACTCTTTCCATGACTGGCGTAACTTCGGGTTTCTCCCCCTGTGGTATATCTGACTCTGTATTGTTTATGAAAATATGAAGACGATTTTTACGAATACATGGGTGACAGTTCCTCAGTCCTGGAGACTGATTCAGCTTTTTCAAAATCCCCAAAAGCTGAATTTCAGTTTTTGGTTTTCACAAAACAGTCCCTCAGACATCCGCAAGAGGCAAACATTCTCATTAAAAAAAATATAATAATAATAATAATAATAATAATAATAATAATAATAATATAATAATAATAATAATAATAATAATAGACGCGTCTGGTTGTGTTGCAGGTATTTCCTGAAAGTGGACGACGATATGTGGGTCAATGTACCTGCGTTGCTGCGGATGCTGAGAGCGCACCATGCCGAGCTTCAGCGAGGGATCACTGGCTACTGTCGGCTTCACCCCAATGTCATCAGAGACGAAACGTCCAAGTGGTGAGTCACCAAATGCCTTAACTTGACACGAGGCAGAAAGTCCATTTTTTATTATTATTTTTGTTGTTGTGAAAAGCGAGATAGCAACCCTTTGCGTGTCGGTGGCGGTTATACAACCATTGCTTGATTCCTACAAGAATCCTCGCGACAAAAACCGTTGCCGACACGCAAAGGGTTTAAGACAATCTCGCTTGTCACAAAAACGGACTTTCTGTCTTCTGTCAGATTAGGACAGTAAACGTCCTTGGTAGTGTCGGCTTGGGAAATCTGACTCTGATTAGCTGGCTGGTTGATAGTAGAGTGGACAATTTTTCGCTTGATTGGCTGGTTGTTTGGTTGCCTTGCTGCCTCCGGGTCTCTTGTTTTAGTTCGGGGTTTAACGTCCACGCCTGAGGCGCCTAGCTATTCTGGCACCACCCTTGAACTAAAAGAGTTGCTCTGTCTCCTAATACCTAATGTAGCCTTTAGAGGACAATAAACATTTTTTTTTTTTTTACAAAATCAGCCTCAGATTGTAATGGGTTAACCAGATAGACCCACTCGGGGAGTACGCCACAAGTACACTTCTATTCAAATGAGATGCGTACTCCCCGAGTGGGCCTGTCTGAAGAGTACTCCCGTAAACGGTGCTGGGTGTATGGCGCCCTTGGCTTTGTTTCTGGAAATGTTTTCTCCGGTTTCTCACCACGTCTGATCTGCGACGGTTTTTTTTCTCCTGTTGACCATAGGTACGTGTCTGAACAGTACTACCCGCATGACCGCTACCCTCCCTATTGCACCGGCCTGGCGTACGCGGGCGGAATGGACGTTGCTAAGCAGGTGGTCGCTGTGTCCAGGAATGTCCCCTTCTTCTTCATGGAGGATGTCTATGTGGGCTTCTGTCTAAAAGAGCTTGGGTATAAGGTACGGTATGTTGTTGTGGTGGTGGTGGCCGTGGTGATGTTGTCGTTTTTGGCTTCAACGTTGTTGTCTTCAACGTTGTTGTCGTCGTCGATGATGATGTTGTCGATATTGTCTTCGACGTTGTTGTTGTTGATGTTGTTGTTGTTGACGATGATGTTGTTGTTGTTGTACCCAGTGAGCAATAGATCCTCGGACCGATGCTTGTCTGAGCTGACCCGCGCATAGACGTTTGCAGGCTGGCTCAGGCAAACTACAGCCGCAGGACTATTTGCTATATCACTGGGTTGTTGGATGTCCGAAGTATCTCTCATTTCAGTTCTTCATAAAGTTAATAACCCGCTTGTACCGGGCTTATGAGGATCCAGGGCTGATC
The DNA here is from genome assembly GCA_036245525.1 of Semisulcospira habei. Classification (NCBI taxonomy): domain Eukaryota; kingdom Metazoa; phylum Mollusca; class Gastropoda; family Semisulcospiridae; genus Semisulcospira; species Semisulcospira habei. The sequence continues at coordinate 20,932,962 of BTPG01000007.1, read as the reverse complement.
TGGGGGTGGGGGGGATCCTAGGGGTTCCGTACCCCCCCCCTCCCAGAACCCAAATTGTTTAAAATGTTATAACACAGTCCCTTAAAATGCTATAACACAGTCCCCTATTTTATTTTTTTGGCGAGTTTTCACACACACACACACACACACACACACACACACACACACACACACACACACACACACACACACACACACACACACACACACACACACACACACACACACAGGCGCACATAAGCCTCACAGTGGGTTACCTACCATTTCATGTGAAAATGGGTTCCCATATTTCTATTTATTCTAGGGCTCTGGAATTGATGCGAATGTTTAGAACTCACCTTATAACTAAGCTCTATAACTTAAAATAAAATAGACATTTTCTAGAAACAGAGGCACTAGATGCCGAAAAAATGGGTTTCTGCCAATAAAGTGGGTGGGTGTCTCTCTCACACAAAACTGACTGGCATTACAGTCAAAATGGGTGTCTTCACAACAGTAGGCGTCTGTAATAAGGTCAAGTTCATGGAATACTTCTTTTTCACATTAATTTTTCCCCCAACTTAATGTGTATGTGTGCTTTAACATTCTTTACATTGTATGGTGCAAAATTCAATAAACACTGGCCCGAAACCTTTCGATTATGATTTTTACAGAGGAAATCTTTTAAACATTGCTGCGTTTTGTCCTTCTGAAGCAAAACAGTTTATCATGGCATTGATGTGAGAATCAACATAATGTATTCTGGAAATTAAAGGACTTTTTTTGTGTTTTTGGGTACTCTGGAGTTTCAGACAAACAGCAACAGAGCATTTTGAATATTAACCCTTATCATTCGGAATACACCAGTGTGTGCAACTAGTGTGACTGAAATAGTCTAAGGGTTAGTGCCAGAATAGCTTGGTGCCTCTAGGCGCCAAGCTATTGTGGCACCACCCTTGAACTAAAGCCATTGGTCTATGTCCTCATCTGTAAGTACTGTAATGTAGCTTGCATAGAATTATGGCAGTGAACAAATTTGAAGCTATTAGCCTCAGTATGACTATGATGCGGGTCAAAAAGTGTGGAAAAATATCAAAGATAGAAAAAGACCCAGACTAAGAAACGAACACTTAACTTATTCTACCCCAGCAAAATTTAAGATCCACCACGATAGTTCAAGGGTGATGCCAGAATAGCTTGGCGCCTATGGGCGCCAAGCTATTCTGGCATCACCCTTGAACCATCATGGTGGATCTGTGTCCTGCACTGCAACGCAGTCTTCTGAAGACGACTTCAACATTTGGGCTTAACTTATTCTACCCCAGACACACCACAGCAAAATAAAGATCCACCATGATAGTTCAAGGGTGATGCCAGAATAGCTTGGCGCCTATGGGCGCCAAGCTATTCTGGCATCACCCTTGAACCATCATGGTGGATCTGTGTCCTGCACTGCAACGCAGTCTTCTGAGGACGACTTCAACATTTGGGCTTAACTTATTCTACCCCAGACACACCACAGCAAAATAAAGATCCACCATGACAGTTCAAGGGTGATGCCAGAATAGCTTGGCGCCTAGGAAGACGACTTCAACATTTGGGGATTCCGGTCTTGGGGTAGAATGAGTTAAAATGACAGAACAGAACACTGACATTAATTAATTAACTGACAACATAAGAAATCACTTGAAACTTCAGCCTTTATTTAACGTCTTTCGTCTCCAACAAACAACCAACCATTCTTTCATTTGCAGAGTTTTTAAAATGGTATGCAGTACAACCAACCATTCTTTCATTTGCAGAGTTTTTAAAATGGCATGCAGTAATTACAAAATGATCCGCCCCCCCCCCCCCCAATAACACTCTTGTAATCAATCTTTACATTGTCAATGGTTTTCTTATCTTATTATTGTCTTTTGTCCCCAGCCGGCTGTTTCGTTTTGCAAATCCAAAGGTTATACAGTATACAAAATGTGACCCTTTCTCACGAAACCAGTCTTAACTCGCAGCGAGCCAATCAGCACTACACGCAATAATATGTGGTGGGGGTCAATCTGGGGCATTTTCACTTTTTGGGAGAAATGTATTCTACATACACCAAAGTATCGTATGGTTAAAATCTTTATCATGAAAAATGCCATTAAATAGGTAAAAAATGATTTTAAAAGTCTGCCCTTGGCCCCAATTATGCTGCACACAGAAACTTCACAGGCTGTTTTCTCAAAATGGCCGCCGGAGGCTTTAACAACTTTAAACACTAACAGCTTTTACAATTTTTGCACTACAGCATACAGTCATATATCACAGTAATCAGCAAACATTGTAGTTTTCATAAATGTATATATGTCAAAACATCCAAAATGCGAGTTCTTAAGACTGATTTTGTGAGAGAGGGTCACAAATGATCCAGGCGTCCATCAGATAAAATAAAAAAAAGCAGGCTATACATGCTGAAACCACCCCAATAATAACACTCATGTAATAAATCTGTACTTACTTTGGCTTGACTTCGCGAACGAAGATTTTATAGGAGTTGACCACGACGTCTGCAGGCTTGTTCGTGGCTGCGGAGGCCAATCCGAGACAGGCAGGTTCGACCGAAGTGGCTGCAGGGGAAGGTATGGCCAGGGTTCTGAGCTGCGGCATCTCTGTTTTTTCTCCTGAGCCGCTTGTCCTTAAGGCTAGCTCTGTGAGAGTCCTCAAAGGAGACAGCTGCCTTGTAAATGGTGGAACGCCAGGTGTCACGGTCCGCAGCAAGCGACGACCACTGGTGGTGGTCGATTTGGCAGGCACTAAGTGACTTCTTGAGACAGTCTTTGTATCTCTTCTTTGGTGCCCCTCTGTCACGGTGTCCAGTAGCAAGCTCGCCGAACAGTGTGATCTTTGGTAGGCGATGATCCTCCATCCTGGAGACATGCCCCGCCCAGCGGAGCTGTGTCCGCAGCAGCAAAGCCTCGATGCTCACAGTTTCAGCCTGTTCAAGGACCTCGACGTTGGTGACATAGTCATTCCAGTGAATGCCCAGGATGGTACGCAGGCAGCGCTGGTGGAAGCGTTCGAGGAGTCGTAGTTGGCTGCGGTAGAGGGCCCAGGACTCGGAACCATACAGCAGGGTGGTGAGGACGACAGCTCTGTACACGCTGATCTTGGTGCCTGTTTTCAGCTGTTGATTGTGCCACACCCGCTTGAAAAGTCGCCCGAAAGCGCTGTTCGCTTTTGCCAGCCTGCTGTCAAGTTCCTTGTCCAGCTTGGCGTCCGACGTGATAATGCAGCCAAGGTAGGTAAACTGGTGCACTGACTTTAGTTCAGACTCGCCAATGGTGATGTGAGGAGGGCGATACACTGTCTTGGGTGCCGGCTGATGGAGGACCTCTGTCTTTTTCAGACTGACCTCGAGTCCAAAGAGCTGGGCAGCATCTGCGAAGCAAGACGTGATGCGCTGCAGGGCTCTCTCTGTGTGTGCAACGAGGGCAGCATCATCAGCAAAAAGCAGCTCACGAATCAGTTGGTCTAGGGTTTTCGTGTGGGCCTGCAGTCGTCTGAGGTTGAACAGGCTGCCATCGAGACGATACCTGATGTACACTGCATCGTCATCATCGAGGTCCACTGTGGCCTGCTTCAACATCATGCTAAAAAAGATGGTGAAGAGGGCCAGCACGCAGCCCTGCTTTACGCCGTTGAGAATAGCGAATGGTTCTGAGAGGTCATTGTTGAGTCTGACCTGGCCTTGCTGGTCCTCGTGTAGCTGGACAATCATGTTGAGGAACTTTGGGGGACAGCCAAGTCGCTCCAGGATCTGCCACATGCCTTGCCTGCTCACAGTGTCGAACGCTTTTGTTAGGTCGACAAATGTTACGTACAGCCCTTTGTTCTGCTCGCGGCACTTCTCCTGTAGCTGTCTCAGCACAAAGACCATATCGGTGGTGCTCCTGTTTGCTCTGAAGCCACACTGGCCCTCTGGGAGTTGGTCTTCAGCGATGGCAGGTACCAGCCGATTCAGGAGCAGCCTTGCAAGGATTTTCCCAGCAATGGACAGCAGGGTAATTCCCCGATAGTTGGAACAGTCAGACTTCTCGCCTTTGTTCTTGTACAGGGTGATAACGACTGCATCACGGAGATCTTTTGGTAGTGTTCCTTCCTCCCAGCAGCAGAGAAAGAGGTCATGGAGCTTGTTGTGCAGTGCTGTGCCTCCATGTTTCCAGATCTCTGGCGGTATTCCATCAATGCCTGCTGCTTTGCCACTCTTGTGCTGGTGGATGGCTGTGAGGGTCTCTTCAGCGGTGGGTGGTTCGTCCAATTTAACCTTTACAATAAAAAAATAATAAATCTGTATGAAATCGAAAATGCCGCGAGTGGCGGGGAACCTCAATTCATTTCTTTTGTAACTTTTTCAGTCTGTTGCGGACGTAATCCTTAATGTTTGTCCAGCGCCTATGTCTAAGTGCAGGCTCCTCTGCCATTGCGTACTGTATCTCGGCCTTTCCAGGAAGTTTGTTCATGACGAGGTGTGTCTTGAAACGAGTTTGAACAGCTTTCTCTTCAGCTTCCCCCCATGGTTTCCTTGTAAATCTAGCTTTCTTTCGAACAGGAGCTGACGCAGTACTGTCATCATCAAAACTATCTAGATTGTCATCAGGCTCTGGACGTCTTTTCTCCGTCATGCTCATCGATTCCTGTGTTGCTGACTTGCTACTTGCTTCATTCACAGGTGCTGTTCCCCCCGAGACCTCTCTGCCAGTTTCTGATGTGTCTTCATTGTCAAAGTCAATCTCTTCATCATCGCCCAGCTCAGCTCTAATGCAACTCTCAAAATCTGTCATCCCATTGTTAACTGACAGAAGAATCTTTGCCACTTTTGCCTTTTGAAGGACGTCTTGAGGTTGGCGGTAGATATGGCGATGTATCCGAATATCATGGCCAAGGAAATCTGCCAGCTGATCCTGGTCTAACTCCGAGATGGCCATTGACTGAGCCAAAGTTGCAACCTGCTTCCGCAACTGAGTAAATGTGAACATGGCTGGGTATGACACCCCTGCTTCTAGGGCATGGGCCTTCAGAACATCATGGCCTCTGTAAGGCCTCTGACCAGAAGGTGTGGCAAAGATGTACTGGGAATCAGCGAGAGCTGGCACTGATTGCCTCATTTGAAGGATTCTGTCCACAGTTGTCATCATCTTCTTCGTCAGCAAAACGGGAACACTCCTATTAAACTTGCCTCTGATTTCCACTCGCTGAAAATGATTCACCATTTTCTTCTCAACCTCTGTGAGACCTTTCAAGATATCTTGATTGGTGATCGATCCAATCTTAGCATTCTGGAAGTCTGACACCTTCATTCTCTGAACTTCTCCCCCTCGTTTTCGGTTGAAAAGTGATACAGCACAAAGAGTTGCTTTAACCACTGTCGGATAATCTTCCGAAACCATCTTTGTCTCAAGAAGCTGTTGGACCTTCCTCACATCTTCACATGATGGGATCAGCTTGGGTTTGTTCATGGTCATTTTCCCGACCGACTGGGCTGCTGTAGCGGACACACAATCATACCAGTCCCCGTTGAAGACAGAGTCAAACTGCTGCACCTCAGAGAGTTCCTGTCGCCACCTGTCGTCTGAACCCTGCCCAAGCTGTTTGGATGCCTGTGACTGTTTGATCTGTGAACACTTTTTCAAAGCATGGCCTATGCGCATTGCGAGATTGCCTTTTTTGAACTGATGTGTGTCCTCATCAAAATCTGCTAGCTCTTTTACAGCCAGGACAACATGATCAAAGCTAGCTGAATTGATCACAGCATTTAAACTTGCGATTTTCATTTCTGACCTCACTCTGATAATCTTTAATAGTCTCCCTAACTCCCGCATCCTGGAGCTGATTTGTCCAGCCGTGTGTTCTTCAATGTCCCTGCGGTCAAATAATCTCTTTCCATACTCAAGAAGCAAGGGGTCAGTTCTGATGAGACGGCTTATCTCATCATCTCTCTGGCTGGCCAAGACCTTGTGATAGAATGAAAATTCAACGTCTAAGGGTATTGGAAACATTAGCCGACCACGGCGCGCCGCGTCTCCTCGCCGAGTGATCTGAAACCCTCCTGGCTTCTGACAGCAACGTTTTGAGTGTACAGAGATCAGCTTTTTTTGATAGAGCCCTTTGCAATGGCTACAGGCGAGAAGGTCGTCTACCTTACTAGTTTTGGTGCGATACTTAGGAATCAAACATCCGGATTTGTTTTCAAGAACAGCAACGTTATGCATGTAATCACCCTCATCTTGTAGTCTGATCCATGCTCGACGTCTCTGCTTGGTCCCTTTTTTTCATCGACAAAATTTTAGCAACGTCTGCCTCATCTGCATGGACATCTTGTAAGTGCGTGCTCATTTTCAAGACAAGCTTGCCACACAATTTGCATGCATGTTTCTTGTCCCATTTGTACTTTCCTTTCCCTCTCTGCGACACGTGCACACCTGTTTCTTCTGTAAGTGCTCTTTCCCCACTCTTTCCAGCATCATGTTCCTCCTGCCTATCCACATTCTCATTGCCACCCCCTAACGCACACTGCACCTTGCTGGTACTAGCGTCACCAACACCTGGCCACCCCGAACCTGCCACTTTGATGAAATCTAACATAGTCGATACAATACTGTCTATGTCAGAGATCCCAGCAATTGATGCCGACACACCCTCTGAATCCGGTGAGCTCGAGCCAGGAACAAACTCCTCGTCATCACTGCCCTCGTATTGCGATGCGCTGGCACTGCTCTCAGTCTCGGGTCCATCCCAGGCGCCATTTGCCAACTGGAGAAAGAAAGAAAGAAAGATTAAAACCAAAGCTGCATTACAAACAGAAACAGCCCAATTTTGGTTTAAGGGGCCTTGCACAAGAATAAAAAGAGTAATCCCGTGTATGACCGATTTACATATGTGTGACCTCGGTGACGAGGGCTGGCTTCTGCAGCAGTAAAAATCCACGTTTTCTGAAAATGCAAGCAGTTTTCACACATTTGTCAACCCTGCGTGACCCTTTGAGAGAGGTCACTCAAATTGGCACGTTTAAAAAGGTCTTGCCACAAAGTATCCTTGGGCCAAGCTTGAAGAATGTGGCTTGAATAGTCTCCGAGAAAATGCCACCGTTAACTCATTCTACCCCCAGACACACCACAGCAGGATAACAGGGGTGGGATTCTAGTAAGAAAGAAAACGCGGAAAATCAAACGACGGTGGGGTGGGGGGGGGGGGGGGTTCATGTCCTTCATTTTCAGCGGCCGGAAAATCAAACGACAGGGGGGGGGGGGAGGGGGGGGGGGTAAAGGGGGGGGGGATAGGCGCGTGTCCACCGTTCGCCAAAGTATCCAAAAACCGACAGGGGGAGCGAGACCAAACACACCCGAAAATGGACTTTGTTATGACACTCCTGATCTGCAGTATAAAAATGGAATGTGCGTACCAGTTTATGTTCAGATGCACATTAAACGGCACTCTGTCTTGGACAATATCCTTTTTCACCGCCATTTTCCACTGCGACCTAAAGCTACCGGAAGTGTCGGGCGATAGTGAACCAAACTACATACAAATCCAACCCATTTGAGATTTTTTTGCCATTTAAGAAGATTTTTTTTTCCGTCTTTTTCGTTGTTATTAGACGCGGAAAATAAATATGCTTCAGCGGAATTGTGAAAGAATTTCCGCGGAAATTCGCGGAAACGAGGAAAAATCCCACCCCTGGGATAAGGATCGACCATGATAGTTCAAAGGTGATGCCAGAACAGCTTGGCGCCTACGGGCGCCAAGCTATTCTGGCATCACCCTTGAACTATCATGGTCGATCTGTGTCCTGCGCTGCAATGCGGTCTTGAGAGGACAGGGGCAAAATTTAAGGATTTTGGTGTTGGGGTAGAATGAGTTAAAGTTTACCATGGACGACGGACGGACGACCAGTGGCCCAGAACATAAACTCACTTTTGCTTCGCACGCACGCCAGCCAATAAAATGAAGATGATCATAGAATCACTTTACTTACCAGTTTGTAATTGGGAGCATTCCGCTGCCGTCCATGCACCCTCCTACCAGACGCACCCTCTGTGGCAGAGGCTGGGGGGCCATGATTCTGCAGCATAGATCCCGATGGGTTTGGACATCCTGCTGCCATCCGGCGCTGGGTGTGTGCAGAAAGTCCTGAGCCGGTGTGACCAAAACGGTGTTGCTGAGAACATGTCCAATACAACCATGTAAACCAATTGACATTTTGAATCAGATTGATTGTACATTGCTTAACGTCCCGACAGCCACAAGGCTTTCTCAGGACGTGCCTGCACTACTTGTGAAAAAAAAAAAAAACACCTAAACAGAACATTGCCATGTATGTCGCCTGCCGGTCAAATACGTTAACTCATTCTACCCCAACACCAAAATCCTTAAATTTTGCCCCTGTCCTCTCAAGACTGCATTGCAGTGCAGGGCACAGATCGACCATGATAGTTCAAGGGAGATGCCAGAATAGCTTGGCGCCCGAAGGCGCCAAGCTATTCTGGCATCACCCTTGAACTATCATGGTGGATCCTTATCCTGCCGTGGTGTGTCTGGGGTAGAATGAGTTAAATAAACCTAACACATGGGGCCAAGACATAAAGCTAAGACCATTTAGCAACACACATCCAATATCAAGAGCTACAGGCAGTGCAGACAGTAGGGAGAGTTTTAAAAAGGCAAATACAGGTGAATGGACAAAGGGTAGACAGAAACACATGCATGCCCCAGAATAGAGAGAAAAACCCACCCTGTGGGGCTGACCAGGGTGACCCTGAGAACTAAAAACTGGCAATACAGTAAAAAGCGACACTTCAGTTGCACATTCCTAAAGACCTGTTTGTGGACGTTTGTTCTTTGAATCGCGAGGCAGTTTTGCGAACGAGGATTGAAATCTGGCGCCATTTTTGTTTTTTTAAAAAAAAGTCAACTGATACTGTGCATGCATGTGGCAAGTTAACACGTCAGAAAAAAAAGAAGAAACAAAATCGCGTGGCAGATTGACCTTGTAATGGGGTTATTGAACAAATTCTTTTCATTGAAGAAGAAAGCTTTTGTTAAAATCGTGGGGTTCTATTATCATTTACTACAAGACTCAACGGTCAGAGCGGCCGAGAGGCCGAAGACACGTTTGAAGCAGACGCCTTATTTTTCTGGGCCAAACGGGTATCGGGGATTGGAGGCATCTCTCAGTTAAATAACTGCACTGAACAAGTACATTTGGGCGTGCTCTTAACTAAGAAATATTGCATAAAGTACCTCTGCAAACGCGAAAGAATGGCCGGTGTGACCGTTGGAGACGAAAGACGTTTAAGCAAGGGAAACAACTCCGTTCATCGGTGTTGGGCTAACCAATCGGCGATCAGCAAATTGATCTGAAAACACTCCGGCCGCTTCCGTGTCCATACACAGGCCCAGGGCATCCCTGAACCACAACCATGAAGTAAATCTGTTAAAATGGGGACATCGTATTTTGATATTTTTTTCTGACTTTTGAATGAAAGATAATACAGAAACAACCCTCAGAAAAAATGGGTGTCTGACCTGGTCACCCAGAATTTCACACACACCCAGATTGCATAAGGATGGTAAAGAAAGTAACCCATTTTAGTCATTTGGTGTACGCACACACACACACACACACACATACACACACACACACACACACACACACACACACACACACACACACACACACACACACACACACACACACACACACACACACACACACACACACACACATGGGAACTTGGCATAATGTTACATGTCGAATTTTACTGCCTCATCCGACATCGTCACCATCATCGTCATTATCTATGTACTAACTCATTCTGCCCGCGACGCACCACATCAAGATATGGCTCGACCATGATAGTTCAAGGGTGGTGGCAGATATTCTACCAGCACCCTTGAATTATCATGGTCGAACTGTCTCCTGAATTGTAATGCAGTCCTCACTGGATAACTCCAAAACGCGGGTATTTCGTACATGGGCACAATGAGTTAATAAGCCCTATGCTAACTGGAAATGTATTTTCCTTTGGAAGGAATACTCGCACACGTGCAGATGACACCCTAAGAGACCTATTAGGAGATTCCGTTATGTCGGAGAATTAATCTCCGTGAAAAATGTGTTTTTGAAGACATTTTTCATCACAAATCGCCTTGGTTTTATTTTTAATCCTTTTCCATGCTTGGCTGGTCTACGGGAGAAAACTTTCCTCCTTTCTCATTACCAGAGCGGTATGCTGACTGATTCCATGCTGAACCGCGGCGCTGTGCGCATGAGAGGGGTAGTAGGCAAAGATGATGAAAATATGGGATGATATCCTGCCCTTTAACTGCCGCGACAAGGCAAGAGACATAAACCCTCTTGAGCCCCCGCAGTCGCGCGGCTCAAGAGGGTTTATGTCTTTTGCCAGTCTTACCGGGGCACATGTTCTCTATGTCTATTTTTGGCCCCGTTTCATTTGTGTTTAGTCTTCACGACTGACTGGCGTGAGAACGTCTCTCAGGGTGTAGTCAAGTTATTCCCGACGCGAAATCTTTGATCACTGGCAGCGACGGGACTAAAAGCAGGTTACAATGGGTACATTGGGGCACTGACAGGGTGGTAGTGGTGATGAGGGGGTCCGGTGGGGGGGCGGGATGGGGTGGGGTGGGGGGGGGGGTGAAGGGCACCGTGCGCAGCAACGGTTAACGCTAGTTGTTCACTATGCTATTATTATCAAGTTATTATTATTATTATTATTATTATTAGTATCACCCTCATCGTTGTCGTCGTCGTTGTTGTTTGTTGAAAAGTGGTTCGCTATTTTTCTATTTAACAGGTTCGGCACGACAAAGGCTTCGTGAAGTACGCAAGCGCAGACAACTGCATGGCTAAAAACAGAACTGTTTACGTCATGCATCACGTGAGTGTATGGCGGCTTCGCGTGTACTGGAACACTCAGTGCTAGACGACCATTTGGGATCTGCGGCGGTGTTTAATCATTTGAAAAGCCGGACTGATGAGGAGGTTTCTGAAGGAGGACAGTATATATCCGAATGGCATAGCAAGTCCAGACTCGAGGCCGTTTGCATTTATAACTGATAGGAGATTAGAGGTGGGCCAACTGTGCACGGCGGTTTCAACTCTCAGTTTTGGCACAAAACCGGAGGGGTTTCAGTAAAAGCCCGGACAAACACTGCGACTCGCATGTTTGTCTGGGCTTTTAAACCCCTCTTTGCGTCAAAAGAAACCGCGCTTTTTCAGTTTGGACACACTTATGATTTTCGTTTATATAATAACCGATGACTAAAATACGCCATGACTCACCAGGGAATTTCACAAGAGGTACTGGAACTGACATTTTCTTCACAGGCGGCGAACAATTTGTCGCCCTTTGCGGGGGTATGCTTCGTCGTCAACATGATATTTTGGCAATCCCCGAGATATTTCACACTCCAGTGCGGGGTGTGCACTGAAAGCCTAACATTTACCCGACTTTGGCTGTCGGTAGCGCTTTTTATCATCGCGACAAAAACCACTACCAACAGTCAACGGGTTAACATACGCCAAACTCGGCAAGTCTGCGGTATGTCGGCACTGATGTGAGCCCAATGCGCAAAAGGCCATCAGGCCGACGTCGGCTGAAGTCGGCCCGATTCTCTTTGCGCACTGGGAGACCGTATCCTGACTGGTAACATCGCTGATGTTCGCACGTAACCTCGTAAGAGTAAACTGAATTTCGCAAAGTGACACCCGATGAAGTTGCTTGCGAACTCCAGCGACTGCATGATATGCAGATTGGTTTAACCCATTCAGCCCTGACGCACTACAGCAGGACTAGATGGGTCGACCATGATAATTCAAGGGGAGTGCCAGATTTGCTTGGCGCCTAAGGCGCCAAGCTCATCTGGCACTACCCTTCAATTATCACGATCAATCCATCTCCTACAACTGGTACATAGTCATTAGATGACGCCTCCAAAATTTGGGAAATACGGCGGTCGGGCTGAATGAGTTAATAAAAGGGTAAATGCACAAATGAACAAATCTGTGACCAACAGGGACACCGGTGAACTGCTCCATGACTTTGGACCTTACGGCTCTGTTGACGATGTAGTTGTGTGACAGTCTGTGATTTTGGACTTTGCAGCTTAAAGCTATGAGACCCCACCCGGGTCTGCCCTGGGGGACTTAGGTGGGGTTAACTACTTTTTATTTCCCAGGGTCATCCTGGTCAGCCTCACAGGGTGGGTTTTCCCTGCCTCTATTCTGGGGCATGTGTTTCTGTCTACCCTTGGTCCATTCACCTGTATTTTCCTTTTTTAAACTGTACCCCACCCGGGTCTGCCCTGGGGGACTCGGGTGGGGTTAGGTATTTTTTAGTTCCCAGGGTCACCCTGGTCAGCCCCACAGGGTGGGTTTTTCTCTCTATTCTGGGGCATGTGTTTCTGTCTACCCTTTGTCCATTCACCTGTATTTGCCTTTTTAAAACTCTCCCTACTGTCTGCACTGCCTGTAGCTCTTGATATTGGATGTGTGTTGCTAAATGGTCTTAGCTTTATTTATGCCCCATGTTGTAGGTTTATTAATGTATTTGACCGGCTGGCGACATACATTCAATTTTCTGTTTAGTTTTTTTTCACAAGCAGTGCAGGCACGTCCTGAGAAAGCCTTGTTGCTGTCGGGACGTTAAGCAATGTACAATCAATCAATCAATCAATCTCCCTATTGTCTGCGCTGCCAGTCGCTCTTGATATTGGATGTGTGTTGCTAAATGGTCTTAGGTTTATTTAGCGTATTAGACCGGCTGGCGACATACATTCAATATTCTGTTTAGTATTTTTTTTTTCACAAGCAGTGCAGGCACGTCCTGAGAAAGTCTTGTTGCTGTCGGGACGTTAAGCAATGTACAACCAACCTTAAAGCTATGAGGTCCAAAATCACAAACTAGCTTACTCCATTAGCTGTCGGTAGCTGTTATTGTCGCGACGACTCCTGCAGTAGATCGGGAAGTTTGCGGTATGTAGATCTGTGAGATTCACGACCGGTATGTCGCTGGTGTTTATATGTAACCTCGTAAGTGACATGTGACTTAACGAGATTGCATGCAAACTCAGTCCAGCGATGTGCATAATATGAAAATAACGGCTGATTGTTAGACATTATTTTCGTGTTTTTTTTCTTCTTCAGATGTTTCTCTTTATATGGATTTAAGTTTTTGTTGTTGCGTCGCTAGTGACAGTCATTCTGCAAACAGTTCACTTAACCCATTCAGCCCTGACGCACTATAGCAGGAGATGGGTCGACCATGACAATTCAAGGGTAGTGCCAGATTAGCTTGGCGCCTGTCGGCGCCAAGCTAATCTGGCACTGCCCTTGAATTATCATGGTCCGATCCATCTCCTGCAACTGGTGCATAGTCATTAGATGACGCCTCCAAAATTTGGGAAATACGTGCGCCGGGCTGAATGAGTTAATATCAAGGTGCAAAAATACAATAACAATCAAGAATACACGCAGGTCTTCGGTCTTCATTTTCTTCTTCTTCTTCTTCTTCTTGTCGTTCGCAGTGGGCCATACGGTCAGACCAGCACCGGCGATGAATGACGTCGTTTTCTCCAGGTCTTCTCGACTGCCGTAGAGTTTGGTCTGCAGTGGAGTTGGCGATGGCCACACTTCTTTTCTTTTATCGTCCAGTAGAGGGCATCTCTGGAGAATATGTTCCGCTGTTTGATCTTCCTGACCACAGGCGCAGGTTGGTGATGGCGCCAGCTTCAGCTTTCTGTTCATGTGAGCGTTCAGTCTGTTGTGGCCGGTACGCAGTCTGATCAGGACGACTTGCTGCTCTCTGGTCATTGTGTGGTAGTCGTCTCTGTTTGACCTCGGCCTCATCAATGCCTTGATGATTGTCTTTGGCTCACTATAGCTGACGCTGTTTTCTTCTTGATCTTTTGTGGTTCCTTCTTTCGCCTGCTCGTCTGCCCTTTCATTTCCTGGTACCCCACAGTGGGCTGGTATCCACTCGAGAACAACTCTTCTGGTTTCTCTGACCTTCTGCAAGGCTCTGGTCAGCTGGGCGAGCTTGTCGTTCTCGAGGGCCTGAAGGACTGAAAGGGCATCGGAGAAGAGTCTTCATTTTCAATTTATTTTCTTCAAAATATTGAAAATAAAATCCGACATTTATGCCGCTGTGATGAAGTGATTCTTAAAACTTAGCACTAGCCTTGTTGATACTGAGAATCTCACTTGAGTGGTTTTAAAACCTTATTTTACGAGCGAAAGCTCGTAACATAAGGTTTTAAAACCACTCAAATGAGATTCTCATGATCACCTAAACAACCATTAAAGAATTTACATAAGTGTCGTCTGCCTATCGTCTGCATCCGCACTCGCAGCTGACTGCGGGGCAGTAGAGGATGCTCCAGTCTTTGGGAGGCTGGTTGGGCTTGAAAAAGTGGCAGGCGTCAAGGATGATGCAGACACAGTTGTCGTATCGCTTGTTGCAACTCCCGCGGCACTTTATGTTGCAGCCAATGGTACAGTCTTCGCATCTTTGTTTACGTCGCCTTCAGTTTTGCCTCCGTCGTGTGTTGTGCTCCCAGTGTTGTGATTAGCGCTTTTCGTTGGATGTACTGTGTTTACGTGTGCTGAAAGTATGCTGAGTATCGCATAAGAGTGTGCTGATGAGGATTGTATGCTTGTTTTCCGTCGGATCCCTCGCGCTGGGACCATATGGCGTTGAGGCGCGTCCCCTGGGTGGTGGATAGGGGTCCCTCGTGAGAGGGGTGCACCGAATGAAATAAGGTGCCGTGAACCAACATGGTCTAAGGGAAGGTGACCCTGACAGAAAACCCCTGGTCCTCCTAGTAAGGGGGTTGGGCGTGGGGGTAGCTTCCCCACCCTGCAAAAAAAGGAAATAGCTACAAAAACGCCGACGAAAAGACTAACAGTAATTCCTTTCCTGGAGGAGGAAGGTTCTTCTACCAGAAGACTTAACTCCTGGCGTCGAGACCTCCAAGCAGACATCAAGAGACTGGGAACCACCTGGAGTAGAATCGAAGGAGAAGCACAGAGTCGCTGGAGGTCTCTCGTCGACGGCCTATACCCGGGTAGGGGTGACAGGCGTAAGTAAGTAAGTAAGTTTCCGTCGGATCTGCTTGCTGCTGATTTGGTATCGTATTGAATAGTGTTTATCGTTTGAACTTTGTTCACGTCGCCATTTCTGCCCTTTCAGTGTTGGTTTTGCGTACGATCAGAGTCGCTCCCCCACCACACACACACACTCTCTCTCTCTCTCTCTCTCTCTCTCTCTCTCTCTCACACACACACACACACACACACACACACACACACACACACACACACACACACACACACACACACACACACACACACACACACCACACCTACTGTACTTTTTCTCCTTTGCATTTTATCAGGTCGCTCCCCTACCACCGCTCTCTCTCTCTCTCTCTCTCTCTCTCTCACACACACACACACACCCTACTGCACCCTCGTTCCGTCTTTCTTTTTCCTGTCCTCACAAACAATCATGCTCATCAAATACACACGCCAACAACTGCTATCTCTACGTTACCACGCCACCTACTGCGCAGCCAGTGCCGCCGACAGTGTTGCAAATACCCTACATGGCATCCGATCGCGAAAGAGAGGCCGCAGGGGGGGGGGGGGGGGGGAATTAGCAGAAGGCACGACTCACCATCACACCCGCAACCACACATTTTTTCACCTTTTCCTATGTCCTTCCACCCTTTCCGCCTCCCCCCGTCTTCCCGTCTTCCCCCATCCCTTCCTTCTTCTCCCATTTCTACTCCTCTCTTCTTCATCTGCCGCTCCCGGCTCTCCTCGGCCTCCTCCCCCACCCTCCTCTCCCACCTTCCCTTCACCCCCTCTTCCTTCGCCTGCTTTTTCCTCCTCGACCCCACCCCTCCCTTTCTCCTCCCCTTCACCCTCCCCCTCCCTCATCTTTTCCCACTTTACTTCTTCCCCTTTTCCCCTCACCCCCCCCCCCACCCTCCTCTCGCATATTCTTTCTTGCCCAGTTCTCCTTCCCCGTCCCGTCCTCCTCCCCCCTCTTTCCCTCCCTCATCTTTCCCCCTCCATCCTCTTTCCCCCCCTCCCCCTCCTCCTCCTCCTTTGTCCTCTTCTTCGCCCGTCTCTTCTTCCTCCTCCTCTTCTGTCTCACCCAACCTAAAACTGTGTCTGTTCAATGCACAGTCTGTCTGCAAAGATGGAAAAGCCGACGTGATCTCAGATTTCATTCTAGACAACGACCTAGACGTTGTCGTGATCACCGAAACGTGGCTCCGCTTAGTTGGCGATGAACCCATCATTGTCAGCGTCACTCCGAGTGGCTACCGCCTTGCCTCCTTCCCGCGTGCCTCCAGAGGTGGTGGCATTGCCATCATTTACAGAGACTGTCTTTCCGCTCACCTCTCCTTCTCTCAGTCTCTCCCTTTTGCTCATCCCTTCTTTGAATCTGTCGAGGCCGTAGCAACACTCCCTGGCCAGTCCCTCATCTTCTCATGTATCTACCGCCCCCCTCCAAGTCCTCAAAACAAACTCACAAACTCCATGTTCCTCACCGAGTTTGACCTCCTCCTCGACCACTACAGCACACGACCCGGAAAACATATCCTTCTTGGCGACTTTAACTTCCACTTCGACAAACCCGACCATCCTGACACAAAACGCCTTTGCACATCACTTTCGAACCACAATCTTACACAACACATCACCAAACCCACCCACCGACTCGGCCACACCCTCGACTGGATCATCACCCGCACCTCTGATCAACTCTTTCTCGACTCTGACTCTGTGCTTCTCTATGACCACTTCGCCATTCTCGTCTCCCTCAACCTACCTCCCCCGAAAAAAACCAAGCTCCTTGTCACTCGCCGCAAACTGAAATCTGTCAACCGACAGAGCTTCTTCGATGAAGCTGTCGACCTTCTCTTGGACCCCGCCTCCTCTCCTGATCTTGCATCCCATTTCGACTCCTCCCTTCAAACTCAGCACTTTCGGCCCCCGCGCCTTCTCAGTTTATGGTCCTTCCACCTGGAACACTGTCCCACTCTCTCTCCGTCAGAAAGACTCTCCTCCTTTCAGTCCGCCCTCAAAACTCACCTCTTTCAACAGTTCTAGCACTATATCACCACACTCCCCACAAAAGCTGACTGTCGCAATGTATTTCACCATTTGTCGTACGTGAGTCGTTATCTAAAGCGTGCGCATGCGTGCGCGAGTTGTGAGTGCGCGCTTAGAGTTATAATTATTATAAGATAAGCGCATTATAAATACCGTAATTATTATTATTATTATTTTATTATCTGGAAAATATGACGGATAATTAATGATGATGATGATGATGATGATGACGATGATGATGAAGCGCAGCAAATCGAGGGAGACAACCAGGGTAGATACAGATATCACTTACATCCCCTTGTTACTAGTAACTTGCAATCGACATTCAGCGTGTTTTCTTCGCAGGCTTTCTCCTAGTAAATACTAAATATAATAAACGGTCCTTAGTCGGACTGCCAGTGAGCACTCACCTGCACACCGCCTCCCGGTGTGGTAACAGCAGACGCCGATTACGCTGCCCGTTTCATTCTTTATCTCCACCCAGTGTTCCTGCACCAGAGTGTAGGAGCATTTCTCGTGGTAAGGACGGCAGCTGCTACAAAATATATATACGAGTCCTTCAGTCCTCACTTGAAGTTACGTTTCCATAAGCACGAATCCGGTACGATTAACTAAGTCCTTCACTGCCACAGTAGGTATGCGGTACGTATATGTTTGTCTCTGAAATCTTGGAGAATTCATCCAAAGACCAAAAGTCAACACCGCCCAAGAAACATGGATACCAATTGGTCTCAGCATGAGTCATAGATCCTCATGAGCCCCCGCTGTCGACCGGGGCTCATGAGGATCTATGCCTCTTGCAGTTGGGTCGGGTTCACTATTTTTCTCGTTAGTGACGGGGTTAATACGATCCGACATCGATACGACAACGCAGTTTCAGTTCAAAATTCGCGGCGTGCATCCGATTCCGCCTTCAGTTGTGGAACCACTAAATATGCGAGAACTTCAGTCAGAATGGCGCTGGAACGTGCAACATGTGATGCAATGTGCGTCATATTTTCGGTCCGAACACATTCGACATTCGAAAAACAATCGCTGCCTCATGAGCGAATAAAAAGTCGTGTCGCGTGCGTTTCGCCGTCGAATGCCAAATTTGGTACCGCATGGGTAAGACAAATGGAAACACACAATCATAAAACCCCCGACTTGAGCGAACTTTTTCATTTGGGACCGGCTTCGCATTCAACTCATATTTGTATCGGATTCGTCCTTATAAAAACTTAGCTTCATTGAGATTCAGGTCCGGGAGGAGGGGGGGGGGGGAGAGGAACGGTGGGGGGGGGGGGAAGGGGGAAGGGGTAGTGATGCCATATTCTTGAAAGAAAAAGAAAAGAAATGGGGAGGGGGGGGGGGGTTAGGTGTATGAAACTTTCAACAAGGAAGACATTACATTGTGTTTAATTTAACAGAAAAGTATTTATTTATTTATTTATTGCCGGTGGCGTGGTGCTTGGTGGGGTGAGAGACGTCAGCAACACTTCACCCCCTCCCCCAAACACGACCCCTACCCCTACCCTGCCCCCCCCCCTCCCAACGCCCCCTCCCCTCCCTTCGCGATCCGCGCCTGCAGTCTCACAAGGCATGTAAACCGTGAGACAAAGGGACAACAAAGAAAGCGAATAAAGTCAAAGTAAAACAGGGGGAACAAAGCGAGCACACACAACTAAAACATCAATAGATAAAGATTTACTACACTGAAATAAAACGTGCACAGACGGAAACAATAGTTGGAAGTTAACTCACTCGATCCCATCGGCTGTTTCCAAGCACGGTTCTGCTTCTTCCTGCGCAAATTTAGGCCCTACTGAGGCGCACCTGGCCACCCTTCAACAGGACAAGGACAAGTTTCAATAATAATAATAATAATAATAATAATAATAATAATAATAAATAATAACAATAGCAATAATAATGATGATGATAATAATAGTAATAAAGAAAAGATATAAATCTGTACACAATAGGCGACACGATCTAGAGAGACTATGATAGTTCAAGGGTAGTGCCAGAAAAGCTTGGCGCCTATCGGCGCCAAGCTTTTCTGACACTACCCATGAACTGTCATTATTATTCAGTCTGCTGGACTGGTTTGCAGACTCTAGAGAATAACTGCATTATTTGGGTCTTTTATCTACAGGGCTCAACGTTTTCGCTACTGCTACCACTACTAATATTAATTCTACTACTACTACTAATGATAAGAATATAATAATAATTGCACAATAATGATAATTATAATTATACAACAACTATGATACTGATAATAATTATACAACAATAATAATGATAGAATCGTTGTGTTTCTTGAATCTGGCAATGTTAAGCTTTCGTGATCATAACCTTCAAGTTAGCGTGGTGGAAATTATGAAAGTCTCAAGAATAAATGTAAAAACGAATTGGAAAATAGACCTAAAACAATTTCAGATCATTACAAGAATAATAAATTATTTTAATCTCCCTAGAAAGGGTCGCAAACTAGATCAAATTATGAAACATAAAAAGCTCTGCCTGACCACCAGCATATCTTAGGCTGATGTCGGCCTGGGGTATCTTTTGCTAACTTGGGTGGACAGACTATCCGTTAACTGAAACGTTCAATTCTCTACACACATTTGTGTGCTGGTCTTTTCTTTTCTTTTATTCATTAAGTTTATTTTATTTTATTATATCTTTTTTGTGTTGTTAAATCTTATATTCTTTTATTTTATTCTTTTTTATTTTTATTTGTTAGGTTTATTTTATTTCATTTCATTCCATTTCATTTTTAAACAAAAGACAGCTTACTCTTCGGGTAGATCTCTCATGGCCAGAATGCCTTCCCTATCTCTGGCCAACTGGTATAATGTCTGCCTCAGCCTGTAGACCTCTGCAGCTCACCCCCGCGTCTACATAGGCAACGCTGACGCTCAGTACCAGTAAAAACTACGCACACAAGAACAGTCAGCCATGATAGTTCAAGAGAAGAGCTATATCAATTTGGATCCTTCCCAATAAAAAATTAAGCTGATTAACGCAGAAAACGCGGTAAATAAATTAAACACGAAGTTCAAGGGTAGATTTGCTTGGCGACTTCCAGGCGCCAAGCTAATATGGCACTACCCTTGAACTATCATGGTTGCATTACCACCTTTCCTGGGCCAATCAGACGAAGCAAACGATCAATCAGAAAGAATTTTGCATAGAAAGAAAAAAATGTAACTATATACAAAAGTGACTACACTCTGCTTCGCTGATAACACGGTTGGATATAACATAAGTCGGATAAAACGACATTTTTGGAAGTCCCGACAGCACATTTTCTACGTAAATGATTTTGCATATAACAAACTTCTAATAAAACAACAAGAGAAATTGGGTCCTCTGGAGATTTGTTATATTCGAGGTTTACTGTAAATCTAAACTTTCGCGTGAAACTGGGCGGTTTTCCCAACAAACGAACGAAAGGGACCAAAACAAGTTCAACGTTTCAGTAGGGCTTAAAAGTTTTTTGTCCGCCACGAAGGTGATTTCAAAGATGGGACACCGGATAAGGTGTGAACAAATTTTGACCCCGGCTGAATTCGAACCCGCGACCTTTCGGGACGCCGAGAGTCAATCGTTGAGAGTCAAACGCTCTACCACGCACCGAGCCAACCAGGTCCGCCCCCAGCAAAACGGACAAGGCGCTACTTACCTTTCAGAATGAAGTCAAAACGGTAAGGTGAACATCCTGGAGAATTCACACGAAATTTAGTAACATGTTGTGTCTGTGATTTCTTTGCATTTTAACACCTTTAACTCTGCCGGGGCAAGGCGAACGCTACCCATCTGCAAGAGACATAAACCCTCATGAGCCCCCGCAGTCGCGGGGGCTCATGAGGATTTTTGTCTCTTGTTAGTCCTGTGTTCTTCATGACTACGTTTGGGCGTCCCCTTTATTTTATGTTCTTCACGCGAATGTCGGCCAATGACAGCACGGTGGTTTCAAAACCGACGCGAAACTCGTCATCACTCGCTGCCATCTAAGGGGTTAAGCGATTGATAGTCACGTGTCTGGTCTGGAGTTTTAAAATATAAATTATTATTTATCACAATAGATTATTATTATTATTATTCACTGTAATTGTAAATGGGTGTCTTCTTACCGCAATAAGTAGCATCTTGGAAGCTTCCGGAAAAAATACCAGTGAAAGAAGTGTGATCTTCTTCGTCAAGAACAAACCAGCTCCTTATCGAAAATCTTCGCAAGAATGATATGAGGCGATACGAGAAAGCGGAGCTATTTATGCATCCCGAAGATCCGCTCTGGCCTAATTTGTAAAAAAAAAAAAACAAAAAAAAAAAAACCCAGTACGCCCGTGTTTGTGAAAAGGGAGATTTGCGATGCACTGCATTGCTAATGTCGCTTTTCTGAAACATGGACATCTAGAAAAAAACATATTGCGCGACGCAGTCTTAACTTGTCCCGTACGTAATTTATTTTCCCAACCGAGTTGCGTAACGCAGCCTGTTGGCAGAACTATGCGTAGAGCTTGCATTGCGGATGACTCGGTTGGGAAAAGAAATTTCGCGTGCCGCACACAGTTTGATGTTTTGCTTTCGAGCCACTTTTTCAATTTTTCGTCCCGTGACAACACTTAGCAAAGCAACTATACTGAGTGGCACAAGTTTTTCGAATGCTTTCATTAGGTATATATTGTAATCTGTCAGTGAGAGTGACGTGCAAACAAGAGCTTTATTTGTGGCAGAATATTGGTTATCACGGAAATATGTTTGATTTTCGGTGTCATATTTGGGAAAGATTGAATGTCTGACTGATCGCCTTGCAGTGCTACTGTAACATTATTTAATGGACTGAGAAACTCGAGCATAATCACTCTCTCGCCCAAGGACGAAATATCGATGGTCGTAAGGGTAGTGGGCGACTTCGACATACCACATGCGCCCGGACAAGTTTCGTCCGAAATAAACTCGACCATAATCACGCTCTCGTCCACGGACGAAATATTGATGTTCGTAGTGGGCGAGTTCGACATTACAAACAGGCCTCTGACAAATTTTGACCATGAACAAGACCATAAACGCGCTCTCGCCCAAGGACGAAATATTGATGGTCGTAAGGGTAGTGGCCGACTTCGACATGACAAACACTCCTAGACACGTTTCGTCCATAATAAACTCGACGCGCGTTTATGGTCGAGTTTTGTATCTCGCTCAAAGATGAAATGTTCATAGTTGTAAGGGTAGTGGGGGAGGTCGACATGACAAACTCGCCCGAGACAAATTTCATCCATAATAAACTCGACCATAATCGCGCTCTTGCCTACACAGTTCATGGTCGTAAGGGTATTGGGCGAGTTAGACGTGACACATTGGTCCCAGACAAAAACCTTTCATCGGTTCTTTTTTTTGTTCTATTTCAACATGACTTTATTCGCATCTTATGAGCATGTCGTGTGCTATTAACATAATTTTGGTCAGTAAGAAAAACCAACAACACACGCTTAATTGGAGCAACTCTGTGAAAAATTAGAGGATGTGACGTATAACTAGTAGAACGAAAAAGAAGTGATTTCCCCTGCAGGTTCCACTTCAGCGGCGTCGACTCTATGGTTTCAGTGCCGAGTAACTGTGAACACCACCCAACCGCAAGAGGTATAGATCCTCATGAGCCCCCGCAGTTGAGTGGGCTCATGAGGATCTACGCCTCTTGCCGACACCACTTTGCATCCATGTTCCTGCAACAGCTACGTTTTTTTTTTTTTTTTTTGGTGTTGAATTAACGAAGATGGCAAAACACAGTCTGCGTCAGCAGGCGCTGTACGGATTAACTCATTCGAGACGTGCCGCCTCCGGATACGCGGCTTATGCCGCGTATCCGGAGGCAGCACGCCTCGAATGAGTTAACAGGCGACTAAGGGTAAAAGTTTTGCCCGCCAGACTTCCATAATTTTGTCAAGAAAACCGAGAGAAAAAAAAAAAAACCACGCTTAGAAAAGACGGTTACAACACAATTTATTAATATTTCGGGTAAATACACTTTATCAAAATAGACAAACAAACAGAGAGATCTGTCGCTACTTATCAGTCGCTACTGATCTCTCTGTTTTGTTTGTCTATTTTGACAAAGGGTATTTACCAGGAATAGTAATAAATTGTGTTGTAACCGTCTTTTCTAAGCGTGTTTTTTTTAGTCTCCGTTGGGTACTTCTTTGCATTTTACACGCTTGGCAGTCCCCGTTTTGGTCTAGATTGCTGATTTCATAATTTTGTCGCATTTTGTTGACAAATGGCCAAGAGCACAACATACTGCAGTTTCACTAAAATCGAATAATCAATTAAAGTTTTACGAAGTTTCGAAGTCAAGTTCGCACAACGTTTGCCTCTCAGTATATTATTCATTTCCGTCTTGAATTCAGATATTAACCAATCAGCTTGCACTACGCATACTACTGAACAATAAAATGCACGGATGTCACACGCATTCATACGCAAATATCGAAAAATACGTGTTAACCCTTTCCCTGCCAATGATCAAGGATTGCGCGTCAGAAACCACTGCTCACTGATCGACATTCGCGTGAAGAACACAAGAATGGGACGCAAAAAAGCATCAAGAACATACGACAACAAGAATCAGCATGAGCCCCCCCCCCCCCCTACCCCCCATCCCCCGCGACAGCGGGCGCTCATGAGGATCTATGTTCAGGGCTCGAAATTAGCGGGGGCCCGGGGCCAAAAACCCGCAAAGTTGATTTCGGGCTCGGAAAGTTGAAAAACGAAGGGCCCGCTTGGCCCGCAAAATAATTCGTCTGCTACAGCTAGCTCTACTCGGCAGTTTCGTATTTGGGCCAAGGGAAGCAACCCACACCGGTGCCCTCACTCACAGTAATAGTATTGTGTTCTTTTTTTTTTTTTTTTTTTTTTTTTTTTTGTTATTGTATTTTTAGTTTACTTCTGTTAAGCCTTTCGCTCTCAGCAGCGGATCTATCCGCGGTTCAAGGGTTGCCGCATATTAATTAGCGCACTGACCTACATCCCGGTCACGTGATCTCTAAAACTTCCGTGCAATGGCTGCCTCCACAGTGCATGTTTACAGTGCTTTCTCTGCGATTTTTTCATCTTTTTTGATGCGGTTTTTTTGCATTTTCTTAAGCAATCACACACGGAGATTATCAATATGGCTGCCAGACGCTACACTGCCGAGGAAGTAGCACGAATTCTGTTTGAAACACCGTATAATGGTGATGTTAGTGACGATGAAAGCGTAGCAGACGATGGTGATGTTTATTCTAGTGACCTGTCGGACAAGGATTCAGATAAGAGTGATTATCCTGAAGAGGAATACAAACTTCCAAGTACATCAACAGGCAGGGGGCGTGGCAGAGGAAGAGGAGGGAGAGGAGGAAGAAGACAAAATGTTGCATTCTTCCCCTGCATGGGAGTTTTCCAAACTTGTCAGTTCAAAAATTATGTTTATTTGATTCCTAATTCATTTTCCTTCAAGAATATATGCATGTTTACATACATATGAGCCATAGTTTATTTACTACAAATTAGTAGTGCTAAGAAAAGTTGCGTCAGACCCAGGTATCGACTGACATCCCATAATGCACCTCTGACAACATTGTATGCTTAGCTATCAAACAATAGCAATTTGTGGTGATGTGTGACATATTTATACACATTTTAGAACCATTTTCCAGTGCATATTATGAGCATTTGAATTTTTTTATTTTTCAAAACTGCGTTTGTTTTTTTATAATCTTTAAAAAAGTGGGTTATCTTCCCCTGTGTGGGAGTTGTCCGAACATGTCAGTTCAGAAATTATGGTGACTGTATTCCCCATCCATTTTCCTTTCAGAATATATATACATTTGCATACATTTGACCATTTGTTGATTTTCTGTTAATTTATTTCTAACATTGGTGATTTTTAAAGAAAAAATCTTATTAGTTCTGGGAGTGAAGTTAACTCAAGTGCACATAAGTGTAATATGAATAGATGATTGAAAAAAAAAAAAAAAAGGCAAAATCTGTTTGTTTAACTTTAGTTTATCAGGAAGAGTACTGTTAAGTTTAGTTCCCTTTCATGGTTTTGTTTTGAACTTTTGTGCATTGAGGTCAGATTTTTTGTTAGGTTACTCATATTAAAAATTTAATGATGTGTATTGTGCAATACTCAGTCACAAAACTGAAAAGTATTATACAAGAGACTCACTTGATTTTTTTTCTATTTTGTTTAATGGCCATTTCAGGCTCACTAGTCACTGGAATATGTGTGTCACTGAATGTGTGTGTGTGTGTTTTTTCCCCTTTTTTGTTGGTAATGTTTGAAAGTGAAAGAAAAGGCAAATAAAAATGACATCACTCAGCAAAATTGGAAATTCAATTGTTTTTATTTTAGATTATCAGACAAATTGTACTTTCTACTTATTATATTGTCAATAATTCTTTTGTTTTTTGTTTGCATTATTTTTCAAAGTTGGGCCCCGAAAGTTGCTTGTGGGCCCTCAAATTTTTCAATCAAGGGGCCCGGTGGCCCCCAAAGAAAAAAGTTAATTTCTAGCCCTGTTATGTTTCTTGCAGATGGTTGGAAACAGTTAAGGGGTTAAAACTGCGTCGTAATATTCAACTGATAAACAGAGTTTGACGTTTTAGGGCTCTAGACCAACCGGAGACGAGAAAGAGTACATTGGTGTTCATAAAAATCAGCAGTGCGCGGATTTCAACTGTTTTTTTCATAGGCATAATTATGACGATATTTGCGAAATAAACCATCTATGTAACAATGGTACTACCCGTGGTTAATCTTTCAACGTTCGTCCCATGCCTGTGGGTTTCCATTTTCAATCCAAGTGTGTATCGCGCTTTTTAAAATGGTAAAATCAATAGTAAAATTGATGATAACGTCAATAAAAAGTGACAGAGGAAAACAAATATGTAAATAACACAACAACAACAACAATAACGACGATGACGTAAAAAAGTTCGTGGGCACTGACTGGCTTGGATCTCAACCTGCATTGTAACAAATGTTCGTTGTCACATACATCGTTCAGTAACCATGAGTTTTGTGGCAACACCGCAGTGCGTAAAGTTCCTGACCGGAGTACTGCTGTGGAGCGGGGCATTTGGGCCGAGTACGTCAGCCCAAAGGTCCGTACAGATCTTTCCTTTTGCACGGACACGTACAACTATAATGTCTTCGAACATTAAAGTTGTAGGTCTCGAAGTAGGGTGTCTCTTGTATCGGCAATGAAAGCTTTCACGCATTATATCTCTTACCCTGATCTTCTTTTTTGGGTTGAAATTATGCACAGTAGGCCTACGTGAAGATTAAATTGTATGTATTTATTATGAATATGTATTTATTTATTTATTTGTTTGTTTATTATTCTTTCTCTCTTTCTTTCTTTCTTTTTTATACTGTAGATGTAAACCATTATTCGCTTAAAGTTTACATCAATGAAAAGACATTACATTGCGATCGCACCTTGTACCAAGTTGTCAACACAGTCGTAAAGGTTTAGAAAAGGAAAACTAAACTTCATGAGTAACAACTTAACCCTTTCCCTGCCAGTGGACACAGACCGTGATCTCGAAATCATTGTCAGTTGAACGTCAAAGACTCCCAGCCGTCGAAGGAACGTGGATTGTTTTCAGCAAGAGGTATAGATCCTCATGAGCCCCCGCGGTAGCGGGGGCTCATGAGGATCTATACCTCTTGCTGTTGGGTCAGTGGTGCGCAAGTTTTCTCGACAACAAAGGGGTTAAAACGTCCGCGGCTGACCTGGAGCAAAGTGAGCATTAACTTTGAATGGCGCCTGCGGCGGCAAGACATAGTTCGCCTGTTACCGCGGCAATAAGGAAATCTTTATGTGTCTTGACTGTGCACCGCAAACGGCGTTAAATTTTGACAATGAGCAGGCGCCAACCTACACCCATCCCATCTTCTAGAGGCGCAGAATCCCGTCAGTCCCTGCAGCCGCAGGGACTCATGGGAATCTACGCCTCTGGAAGATGAATACCTATAGACCTCACCTCACCGAGCGCGTGCATCACAAGCCACGCCCCCTAGTAATTGTTGCTCAGTGGGTCCCACAAGCTTTCCTGTTGCACACATACCAAGGGGAATTACTCAGCGCAGGACAGACAAACAGTTCCCCTGCCCCCGCCTATCAGGCACCCAATCGACAGCCCACAGAAAAACTGGTTTAGATTCTAGTTGATCTGTATCCGGCGACTTATACGCAGTTTTCAGTAAATATGTGATGGTCTGTAATGTTGAACCTTACGGCCTAAGGCCGTAAGGTTAAACATTACAGACCCGCAGCACATACAATTTCTATTTTTTTTGTCTGGATTTGGAAAATGCGCTGTGCCGAGTACACACAGTCTACAAGGTTGACAAGTAAACTGATGCAATGACAACAGCGTGAAAACCTCTGTCTGCGCAAAGACTCTAGAACCGCTTCGCTGTTTTACCTGAGGCCTCTTGGCTCGTACAGAATTTCTCGTTAGTCCCCAAAATGAACTCAGCGTATCTGAAGTATTTCCTTGTACTGTCCTTATGCTCGGCGTGTTGGGTCCTGGTGATACAATACGTGCGTGTCGGTGACATCAATTTCCTCTCCACGAAACGCATCGATGTGCTGAGCTTTCTGACCCCAAACATGACAACACTCGTGTTCTTTGGGGAAGGCAACGGACTTTCTCGACATTCGTGTTCGTGTTCTGGGAAAGAGACGATAGCCGAATGTCAAGATGATTGTTCCAAGTTAAGGAATGCGCAGGGAAAAAATAAAAGGCAGAATCTGCGAGTAACAAGTCAACAGAGAGCCAGTAATGAAGCAAAAAAGACTGACTCCAAGAGCAACAACTTGCTAGGAACCACACGAAGAGTCTTCTCAACAGACGATGAGGTCCGCCATGAACACGTCCGTGCTCAGGACATCAAATTTCAAAGAACTTCAAGACAGCAAACCACAGTAAAACCTACCAACGATTCTGCGAAGCATAAGAAGCCAGGACGAGCTGTAATAAAACACCAAACTTCACCGCTGCCTGAGGCCGAGAAGCAAACTTCGGGTCTTGACGGCCAATTTAATGCCAATGACCAGACCACTCCAACTTCAGAGATGACAACCTCCACCTTCCTCCCAAAATCCGAGATGATGGACATTTCAAGACCGCTACGCTGCATTGGCTGCTTTAATTCCGAGTTCCCTATGCTGATAGACGAACAAGAAGTTTGCCAGACCGGGAAGAATCAAACAGTAGACATCATCTTTCTGATTCTGACAACGCACAGGGACCTGGGACGCCGCCAGGCCATACGGCAGACGTGGGCATCTGTCTCCCACAACAACACATCCAACTTCCGCCATGTCTTCCTACTGGGAACCACGGACAACGTCACGCAAATGCGTCACGTGAAGCAGGAGAGTCGTCACTTCCGGGACATTCTGGTGAGCGGGTTTAACGACTCGTATGACAACCTGACGCTGAAGACATTGATGGGGCTGAGATGGGCCGCTAAAAACTGTCCACACGCTCGGTGAGCTTCTGTTTTTCACGTCTGTTGTTTTTCTCAGCAGTATGTCCACAAGGGGAGAAAATCGAAGTTATGGCAGTCATGGAAAGAGTTGTGCCCCTCCCCCTCAGGGGCACAACTCTTTCCATGACTGGCGTAACTTCGGGTTTCTCTCCCTGTGGTATATCTGACTCTGTATTGTTTATGAAAATATGAAGACGATTTTTACGAATACATGGGTGACAGTTCCTCAGTCCTGGAGACTGATTCAGCTTTTTCAAAATCCCCAAAAGCTGAATTTCAGTTTTTGGTTTTCACAAAACAGTCCCTCAGACATCCGCAAGAGGCAAACATTCTCATTAAAAAAAATATATAATAATATAATAATAATAATAATAATAATAATAATAATAATAATAATAATAATAATAATAATAATAATAATAATAATAGACGCGTCTGGTTGTGTTGCAGGTATTTCCTGAAAGTGGACGACGATATGTGGGTCAATGTACCTGCGTTGCTGCGGATGCTGAGAGCGCACCATGCCGAGCTTCAGCGAGGGATCACTGGCTACTGTCGGCTTCACCCCAATGTCATCAGAGACGAAACGTCTAAGTGGTGAGTCACAAAATGCCTTAACTTGACACGAGGCAGAAAGTCCTTTTTTTTGTGAAGAGCGAGATAGCAACCCTTTGCGTGTCGGTAGCTGTTTTTATCGCGAGAATTCCTACAGAAATCCTCGCGACAAAAACCGCTGCCGACATGCAAAGGGTTAAAGACAATCTCGCTTGTCACAAAAATGGACTTTCTGTCTTCTGTCAAATTAGGACAGTAAACGTCCTTGGTGTCGGCTTGGGAAATCTGATTGGTTGATAGTACAGTGGACAATTTCAGTTTTCGCTTGATTGGCTGGTTGTTTGGTTTCCTTGCTGCCTCCGGGTTCCTTGTTTTAGTTCGGGGGTTAACGTCCACGGCACCGAAGTGATAATGGACGGCCCTAACGGGCGGGTTATGAGGGACTATGGAGTACGGCCTGAACACTGATCAATTCAGGCGCACTGCAACTGTGCCACTTTGATTTACCAGGACCTTTCAACGGACATGCTATGGAGCAAGTACGTCTTTTTTCCCTGGATTGCGAGTCCAGCTACCGGGGCCGGAACGGGTACTCGAACCCACGACCCGGCGATTCAAATCGCTCTGTTGCTCCGACGCTTAACCGCCTGAGCTATTTCGGTCTCCGGGTACTGTGACTGTTAGCTGCTTCGTTGGCTGGCTAGTCGCAATGCAGATTTACAGTGCAGCTTCGTTTCAGGTGGTATCTCTACGATGTGACAGGCCCATAAGCATTCCACCCGACCCAGCATTGGTCTGATCTACCACGGATCTCTCATGTCCTTTTATGGCTGAAGCACGTCCTCAGCCTTTCTCAACACCATCTGCTACCGAGAGGCAGTCCATGTTCGTACCGTCTGCGGAAGTAGGCCTCTTAACCCTTTTCATGCTGATACACCCATTGCTTGAAATAAATATGACTGATAGTTCATGGGCGGTGCCAGAATAGCTTGGCGCCTTAGGCGCCAAGCTATTCTGGCACCACCCTTGAACTAAAAGAGTTGCTCTGTCTCCTAAACCGTAATGTAGCCTTCATAGGACAATAAGCAATTTTTAAAAATATTAAATTTTTTTTTTTTTACAAAATCAGCCTCAGATTGTAATGGGTTAACCAGATAGACCCACTCGGGGAGTACGCCACAAGTACACTTCTATTCAAATGAGATGCGTGCTCCCCGAATGGGCCTGTCTGAAGAGTACTCCCGCAAACGGTGCTGGGTGTATGGCGCCCTTGGCTCTGTTTCTGGAAATGTTTTCTCCGGTTTCTCACCACGTCTGATCTGCGACGGGTTTTCTTTTTCTCCTGTTGACCATAGGTACGCGTCTGAACAGTACTACCCGCATGACCGCTACCCTCCCTATTGCACCGGCCTGGCGTACGCGGGCGGAATGAACGTTGCTAAGCAGGTGGTCGCTGTGTCCAGGAATGTCCCCTTCTTCTTCATGGAGGATGTCTATGTGGGCTTCTGTCTAAAAGAGCTTGGGTATAAGGTACGGTATGTTGTTGTTGTGGTGGTGGCGGTGGTGATGTTGTCGTTGTTGTCTTCAGCGTTGTTGTCGTCGTCGTCGATGTTGATGTTGGTGATCTTGTCGGTGTTGTCTTCAGCGTTGTTGTTGTCGTCGTCTGTGTTGTTGACGACGATGATGATGTTGTTGTTGTACCTAGTCTGCAATAGATCCTCGGACCGATGTTTGTCTGAGCCGACCCGCACACAGACGTTCGTGGGCAGGCTCAGGCAAACTACAGCCGCAGGTTGTTGTTGGATGTCCAAAGTATCTCTCATTTTAGTTTTTCATAAAGTTAATAACCAGCTTGTACAGGGCTTATGAGGATCCAGGGGCAGATCTGGGGCCGGGGAATCCTAGAGATTCCGGACCCCCCTCCCGGCCAAGACCCCAAATTGTTTAGGTTAAAATGCTGTAACAAAGTCCTTTTTGAGGTAATAATTAATAAATGAAAAGAAAAGGGGAGACTGCCAGTGCTAATATTTTAGGAAGGTTATAAAGTAAAGTAGGTAATAGCACTGTCAGGGGAGAGAAGTGTGCATGATCGACCAGTGATCACAGATCTACCATGGCCAAAGCACCAAAAAAAAAAAAAAAAAAAAAAAAAAAAAAAGAGATAGGAAAGAGAGGGGGCGCTAAGAAAGTGACTGAAAGCAATGCATATGGAAGCCCCCCCCCTCCCCGAAGGGGGGGGGGCGTATCACACATCCCACTGTTCCAGCCACTCAGTGCATGGAAATTTAAATCTAGGTCCCCCAAGGAGGTCCAGATATTTAGCCGGTGTGGACAGCTGTTTCGGTTTTGGCGACCTCTTCAGCACACCATCGGCAATACTGGAAGAGGCAGGAATTTCTGCCTAACTGCAATGACAGCCACATTTTACTGTGGTGTCTGCAGGGGCATACATTCCATGCCACCACCTAGAGCGAAATTTCCATGCACCCTAAAAGAGAACCTATCAAAAGGGGGAAGGGGTTGCAGTCGATATTGTAGTAATAAATGAAAAGAAAAGGGGAGACTGCCAGTGCTAATATTTTAGGAAGGTTACAAAGTAAAGTAGGTAATAGCACTGTCAGGGGAGAGAAGTGTGCATGATCGACCAGGGATCATAGATCTACTATGGCCAAAGCACACAAAAAAAAGAGGAAAGAGAGGGGGCGCTAAGAAAGTGACTGAAAGCAATGCATATGGAAGCCCCCCCCACCCCCCGAAGGGGGGCGTATCACATATCCCACTGTTCCAGCCACTCAGTGCATGGAAATTTAAATCTATGTCCCCCAAAGGGGGGGGGGGGTCCAGATATTTAGCCGGTGTGGACAGCTGTTTCGGTCTTGGCGACCTCTTCAGCACACCATCGGCAATACTGGAGGAGGCAGGAATTTCTGCATACCTGCGATGACAGCCACATTTTACTGTGGTGTCTGCAAGGGCATACATTCCAGTGGGATATGTGATACGCCCCCCCTTCGGGGGGGGGGGGGGGGGGAGGGCATCCATATGCATTGCTTTCAGTCACTTTCTTAGCGCCCCCTCTCTTTCCTATCTCTTTTTTTTTTGTTGTTGCCCATAGTAGATCTATGATCACTGGTCGATCATGCACACCGTCTCTCCCCTGACAGTGCTATTACCTACTTTACCTCCTTTTTGAGGTGTTTGCCTCCCCCCCCCCCTCCCTATTTTATATTTTGGCGAGTTTACACTCACACACACACACACACACACACACACTGACACACACACACACACACACACGCTTACATCTCCTCCTCCCCCCCCCCCCTACCCGCATTTGATATTGTGGCGAGAGTGTTGACACACGCACGCCTCCCTCCCCCCCCCCCCACACCCGCCCCCTTGTGTCAGGTTGAAGGTCCCAAACAAGAAGTTGGACCCCCTCCCCCCGCCCCCTCCTCGAGGTAACTGATCGGCCCCTAACGAGCTATGCCTCTTGGAGATGTTTAGAGAGTTATCTGTACTTATGGTACATGCTGGTTATCCGCCATGACTTCGCTCCCGTTCGTTGCAAATTCTTCTTCTTCTTTTTCTTCTTTTCGTTCGCAGTGGGCTATACGGTCAGTGCAGCACCGGCGATGAATGACGTCGTTTTCTCCAGGTCTTCTCGACTGCCGTAGAGTTTGGTCTGCAGTGGAGTTGGCGACGGCCACACTTCTTTTCTTTCATCGTCCAGTAGGGGGCATCTCTGGAGAATATGTTCCGCTGTTTGGTCTTCCTGACCACAGGCGCAGGTTGGTGATGGCGCCAGCTTGAGCTTTCTGTTCATGTGAGCGTTCAGTCTGTTGTGGCCGGTACGCAGTCTGATCAGGACGACTTGCTGCTCTCTGGTCATTGTGTGGTAGTCGTCTCTGTTTGACCTCGGCCTCATCAATGCCTTGATGATTGTCTTTTGCTCACTATAGCTGACGCTGTTTTCTTGTTGATCTTTTGTGGCTCATTCTTTCGCCAGCTCGTCTGCCCTTTCATTTCCTGGTACCCCACAGTGGGCTGGTATCCACTGGAGAACAACTCTTTTGGTTTGTCTGACCTTCTGCAAAGCTCTGGTCAGCTGGGGGAGTTTGTCGTTCTCGAGGGCCTGAAGGACTGAAAGGGCATCGGAGAAGAAGACAACTTGATAGCATGGGTCTGTAGAATTCTGAACCATGGAGGCGGCCTGCATAAGTGTTTCGGTTTCTGCTTTGTAGTTTGTGCAGTGTTTGCCGGTGGCTACACTGGATGTGGCTGTATGTCCCCCTGGGAACTGGATCAGGATGCCAGCACCTCCATTGGAAACGGCATTTGTTGCTGATCCATCAGTGTAGACGTGGATCCATGCCTCCTTTGGGTACTGTTCGTCGATCAGGGCTAGGGTGAATGCCCGTCGAACGGTGTCATCCTGACTGTCTCCTGAGGCAGCATGTGGGACACTGGTGCAGTTCTGGACGTCTGGTTTGTCCACTGCCCAAGTGTTTTCCACTCTTTTGTGATCAGAGGTAGAGTGCTCTGTGGAAGGACTTCCCTGTACTGTCGAGAAAGTCGCATGCTCTCATGGACAAAGCTGCTTCTTTTGAGCCGGTTCTTGGTGAAGTTGCTTAGTCTGTGCTTCATGGGGTGGTCGGGCAAGCCTCTGAGCTTCTCCCCCTGTACCATGGTTTTGGCTTCTCTCCTCTGGCTGAGAGGTTGGATTGTGGTCATCTTCTCCATTTCCTTGATTGGTGTGGATTTCATTGCACCAGTGATGAGTCGAAGAGCCTGGTTTTGCACTCGGTCGAGGGTCTGCAGGTTCGTATTGGCTGAGGTTGACCACGCTGTGGAGCCGTACTCGAGGTGGGGCCTGACTGTTCCCTGGTATACTGTCTTCAGTATCTTCTCGTTCGCTCCCCAGGTGGTGCCTGCCAGTTTCCTGAGTATGGCCAGCTTGCGCCGGGCCTTCCCCTCTGCCTGTGCAATGTGTGGTTTCCAGGTCTGACGTCTGTCGAAGGTGACACCAAGGTAGGTAGCTTCTTCATCCTCTCTCAGAGGGGTTCCACCAAGCTTGATGGTTCCGGCTTTCTGCTTTGGGGACAGTGTGAAGAGGGTGGTGGAGGATTTCTCCTTGTTGACGGAGATGCCCATGCGTTCAGCTTATCTGCCGCTAGCTGCATTCTGTAGGTGGCAGTACTTGCATGCTCCTCCTTGCACCAGATCACAAGGTCATCTGCGTATAGGGCAGCTTTGATTCCCTTGGGCATCTCAGACACCAGATCGTCGATGAAGAGAAGGAAGAGGGTAGGTGAGAGGACTCCGCCTTGCGGGACGCCATGACGAAGGAGGAATTTCTTGCTTTTGGTCTGGTCGACGCTGACTCTTGCCCTGCGGTTGAAGAGGTAGGAGCGTATCCACTGGAACATGTTACTGGACACGCCTTTTCTCAGCAGTTTGACAAGCAGCCCATCTTTCCAGACCTTGTCAAAAGCCTTCTGAAGATCAATCCAGGTTACAGCTTCTGCTCCTGGAAGGCATCTTCAACTTCCTGCTCCAAGTAAGTGACCTGGTCTTCGGTGCTGCGGAACTGTCGGAAGCCAGCTTGTTCAGGGGCGAGGACGTTCCTGGATTCCAGGTAACACCTGAGGCGCTCGTTCACAATTCTCTCCAAGGTCTTCACAACACAGCTGGCGAGGCTGATTGGGCGATAGCTGGTGGCCTTCTT
The DNA here is from genome assembly GCA_036245525.1 of Semisulcospira habei. Taxonomy (NCBI): domain Eukaryota; kingdom Metazoa; phylum Mollusca; class Gastropoda; family Semisulcospiridae; genus Semisulcospira; species Semisulcospira habei. Next base: position 20,897,979 of record BTPG01000007.1, on the reverse strand, counting down.
TGGATCCTTCACTTTCTTTAGAATGGGGATCATGATCGCTTCTCGCCAGAGTTGTGGTAGCGATCCTTCTTGCCAGCTCCTGTTGAGGACCTCAAGTAGCTTGTTTTCTGCTGCACTACCAAGGTGGGTTAGCATCTCGCTGGTGATGCCATCTGGACCAGGAGACTTCTTCGCCTTCAACTTTTGGAGAGCTATATGAAGCTCTTTGTGTGTAAGTGGTTGATTCATGGCGTCTGCTGTTGCTTGTTTGGCAGGTCTCTCTCTTTGCTCTCTTCTTGCTTCTCTCTGCTTTTTGGGGCTAACATGGAGATTGCTCTCAGCTGCATAGCTTTCAGCAAATTGGTTGGCAGCATGCTTTCCTGTTAGTATCTTCCCATTTTCTTCTAAGGTGATGTTTCCTTTGCTCGTGTTCTCATCGTTCAACTGCTTGGTCAGTTTCCAGAGCTTTCTGCCGTCCTTCTCAAGGTTCAAGGAGCTTGTTTTCTCTTGCCAGCTTCTGCGTCTTGCCTGTAGCTTCTTCTTGAGAAATTTGGCTTTGGCTTCCTGGAGGCGGATGTTGTTTGCCTGTGATGGGTTAACTTCTGCTTCCCTTCTGGCATCTGCTAGAACATCATCCAGTTCCTGCAGCTCATTCCTCCAGTAGGGCTTATAATCTTTTCTAGCACCTCTGGGTATGGACTCACGCGCTGCTCTGAGGATGCTCATGTTGAGGTCCTTCACCAACATGTTGATGTCTCGACCTTCGATTCGAATGTCTTTGGTGAGTTCGCTGGAGCGGTGTCTAAAGAGGAACCAGTTCGCTCTTTTGTAGTTCCACCGTGGGAAGGTTGCATCAGCGCAGGACTCTATGCCCAAGGTCAAAAAGACTGGCCGATGGTCACTTCCACCTAGCTGTTCTCCGACCTCTCTGCTGGCTTGCTTGTGCATGTCTTCTGTGCAGAAGGCTAGGTCAGGAGTCGATGTGGTGTGCCATCTTCTGGAGTAGAACGTGGGGCAGTCAATGGGACTGTTTAACAGAATGAGATCGTTGTCGTCCTGCCAGTTCTCCACCTCTTCTCCTCTCCGATCCAAGTGGTCGTATCCCCAACTTTGTGAGTGACTGTTGAAGTCGCCCACCACAATGAAGTTGGAGGCCTTAGTGGGGATCGTGTCAAGGGTGAGTGGTCTGTCGTTGGGGCAGTAGAAGTTGACCAGCTGGAAATCTGCTGTCTTCGTCTGGATCCGAATCACTTGGTACTCGGAGTTCTCCATGTGCGTGTCGATCAAACAGGCGTTGATGTTGTTCCTGATCAGGGTCAGGATTCCTCCCTTGCTTCGATCTGTTCTGTCGGACCTGAAGCACTGGTAGCCTCTCACTTTGAAGGACTTTTGGGGTGTCAAGTGCGTCTCCTGAATACAGCAGATGTTGATGTTCTTCTCATGCAGGATATGCTCCAACTCGGTCTTCTTGTTCAGAATGCTTTCTGCGTTCCAGTGCATGACCTGAAAAGGTCGCTGCTGACTGGGATTCTTCCTGGTTGTGGTGGTTCCAGTAGCTCTCCTCCCGCGTCCCCTGGCACGACAAGACGGGCGGGAGGGACCTCCAGTAGCTGAGGCTGGGTCCCTTAGAGGCATGGGACCCGACGCTGCTCCACCCTGGAGGGTCCTCAGTGGGCGAGCGCCATTATCGTCAATGGTAGTTGGCCGTATAGTCATGATTGCGGGTTTGCGTGGATCCATGGTTTATCAGAATGCGCCGTGCGGCCTGGGTCCTCCGTCTTCAGCATTCGAGGTTTCTGTCGGGGTTACCTCACCCTTAGCTCCTGGTATACGACCTTCCCTGGGAACACAGGGTGGCTAGAGCTTTATGCGGCTCTTGGTCGCATGATAAACCCGTCGTTGGACACATGGGGAATTTCAGTGGAGGTACAGAGCCACCTGCTACCCCGCCCCGTCCTGGTAAGCTCATCGCCATTTGGTCCGCGACTGCTTGCGCAGCTAACCTCCATATCTGAAGGCCGTTCCCCTATCCGCCACCCGGGGACGCGCTAGGTTGGGGATGGTCGCCCCACTAAAAATCCCACACTGGGTTAAGGAAGTTCGGCATGTCCTAGGTTCGTTGCAAATGAAACCTCATTGTTGTCTCCGTTGGATTGGGAAGGAGCTAGGTTACGCAGTTTATTAGTTATCTAGGTATTATTATCATTATTAACCATTTGGCTGTCAGTAGTGCTTTGTCGCGATGCCGATTCATGCCGGAATCAACGTGACACAAAAGCAATATCGATGGCCAAAAGGTTAATTTGACTCCTGTTAGCTTTTTCAGAGGTGTACATGAGACTTTTTCTGTTATTTGTTAATAGTTTCGCGATGACAAACTTCAAGTCGTATAACTCTCTCTCTCTCTCTCTCTCTCTCTCTCTCTCTCTCTCTCTCTCTCTCTCACACACACACACACACACACACACACACACACACACACACACACACACACACACACACACACACACACACACACACACTAATGGAACCTTTGCATAATGCTACATGTCGAAGTTTACTGTGTCATCGGACATCATCACCATCATCGTCACTGATTTTCCATGTATTAACTCATTCTGCCCGCGACACACCAGTGTAACACAGCAAGATGTGGCTCGACCATGATAGTTCAAGGGTGGTGGCAGAATAGCTGGGCGCCTAGCTATATAATGCAGTCCTTCGAGGATAACTCCAAAATGCGGGTATTTCGCACCTCGGGCAGAATGAATTCAGTAATAAAGCCCTATGCTAACGGGAAATGCATTTTCCTCAGTTTGTAAGGATGTACTTGCCCACGTCATTGCAGGTGACAGCCTAATAAGCATGTTAGGAGATTCTGTTATGTCGGGGAATTAATTAATCTCCGTGAAAATGTGTTTTTGAAGACATTTTTTTCATCGCAAATTGCCTTGGTTTATTTTTAAGCCTGTTCCGAGCGTGGCTGGTCTACGGGAGTTGACGTTCTTCCTTTTTCGTTATCAGAGCGGTGTGCTCTATGCTGAGCAGCGCGCGGCGCTATGTGCGCATTAGATGCAGGGGCAGATCCAGATGATGTCTCGACGGCTGGGGTGTGGGGTGTGTGTGTGTGTGTGTGTGTCTGTGTGTGTGTGTGTGGGGGGGGGGGAGCACGACAGCCCCCTCCCACCCCCAGTGTTTCCAAATTCGGTCACACTAAACAAATCCAGACCACAACAGTGACCGCTCAGGCGAGCATAAAATCCTAACAAAGAAAGACAACACTCTTAGAAAGAACAATACAAATAAGTTGTATTGGTCAGGGCTGACCGGGAGGCCCGTGCCCCCTTGCCCCCCCCCCCCCTCTCGGATCCGTCACTGAGAGGGGTATTAGGAAAAGATGGTGAAAATATGGGATGATAACCCCTTAACTGCCGGGACAAGGCAAGAGACATAAACCCTCATGAGCCCCCGCAGTCGCGGGGGCTCATGAGGATTTATGTCTCTTGTTGGTCTTACACATGTTCTTGGTGTCCATTTTGGGTCCCGTTTCATTTGCGTTCTGCACGAGAACGTCTCAGTCTCAGGCGCGAACTCTGTGATCATTTGCAGTGAAGGGGTTAAAAGCAGTTTAAAAACTGGGTACATAAGGATGATGAGGGGGGCCGGTGGGGGTGAGGGGTGGGACGGGAGACCGTGCGCAGCATGCAACGGTTCACTAGTTGTTTCTTCTTCTTCTTCTTATATTGTTATTGATATTATTTCTTCTTCTTCTTCTTCTTCTTCTTCTTCTTCTTCTTCTTCTTCTTGTCGTTGAAAAGTGTTTGCCACTATTTAACATATTTTCGCTATTTCACCATTAAACAGGTTCGGCACGACAAAGGCTTCGTGAAGTACGCAAGCGCAGACAACTGCATGGCTAAAAACAGGACTGTTTACGTCATGCATCATGTGAGTGTATGGCGGCTTCGCGTGTAGTGGAACACACAGTGCTAGACGACCATTGCAGTTCTCCGGCGGTGTCAAGTTCAATCATTTGAAAAGATGAGGAAGGATTCTGATGGAGGCCAGTATATATCCGACAGAATCTAGGCCGGTTTGCATTTATAATAGGAGATTAGAGGTGGGCCCCCCAAAAAAAAGAGGGGTTTAAAAGCACGGACACTGAAACATACGATATCGCATGTTTGTCTGGGCTTTTAACTCCCTCTTTGCGTCAAAATAAACCCCGCTTTTCTGGACCCATTTCAGTGATTTTTGTCTTTATAATAATATTACTAAAATACGCCATGACTCAAAATTTCATGAGGCACTGGGACTCCGTTCAGTTTTCTTCACAGGCAAACAATTTGTCGCCCATATATGCTTTGCAAATGGTATGCTTCGTCGTCAACATGATATTGTGGCAATCCCCGAGATATTTCACAGCCTGCACTGAAAGCCTAACGTTTACCCGGCTTTGGCTGTCGGTGGTAGCGCTTCTTATCGCTATGATTCTTGCAGGAATCATCGCGACACTGAAAAGCAACTACCAACACTGAGTCAAAGGGGTAACGGCACACGCCAAACTCTGCAAGTCTGCGGTATGTCTGCATGTGAGCCCAATGCGCACTAAATTGAAAGGCCATCAGGCAGATGTCGGCCGCCGTTGGCCCGCGCACAACCGTGCGCGGGCCAACGGCGGCTGACATCGGCCCGATGGTCTTTGCGCACTGGGAGACCGTATCCCGACTGGTAACCGCATCGCTGATGTTCACACGTAACCTCGTAAGAGTGACTTTCGCAAAGCAGTGTGTCACTTCCGAAGTTGCTTGCGAACTAAGTCCAGCGAATGCGTGACTATGCAAATAGGTTTAACCCATTCAGCCCTGACGCACTACAGCAGGAGATGGGTCGACCACGATAATTCAAGGATAGTGCCAGATTAGTTGGCGCCTGTCGGCGCCAAGCTAATCTGGCACTGCCCTTGAATTATCATGGACGATCCATCTCCTGCACTGGTGTATAGTTATTAGATGACGCCTCCGAACGTTGGGAAATACGACTGACCGTCGCGCTGAACGAGTATAATAAAACGGTAAATGCACAAACATGAACAAATCTGTGACCAACAGGGACATCGGTAGAGTGAACTGCTCCACTGGACCTAACGGCTCTGATGACCATGTAGTTGTGTGACGGTCTGTGATTTTGGACTAGTGCAGCTTAAAGCTCTGAGGTAAAAGAAAATCACAGACTAGCTTCACCTTTTAGCTTTAGGTAGCAGTATTTGTCGCGATGACTCCTGCAGTATTTCGGGAAGTTTGCGGTATATAGATCTGTGAGATTCACGACCGGTTACGTCGCTGTTGCCGTTTACATGTAACCTCGTAAATGAACCTGTCACATGCGAGATCAATTGCATGCAAACTCCAGCGACGTGCATAATATGAAAATAACGGCTGATTGTTAGCCATTAATTTCGTCCCCCCCCCCCCCCAACCCCCCACCCCAGATGTTTCTCTCTAGTTGATATAGACTTTAAGTTTAGTGTTCAATTGTTGCGTCGCTGGTCACAAATCATTCTTCAAACAGTTCACTTAACCCATTCAGCCCTGACTCACAACAGCAGGAGATGGATCGACCATGATAATTCAAGGGTAGTGCCAGATTAACTTGGCGCCTGTCGGCGCCAAGCTAATCTGGCACTGTCCTTGAATTATCATGGTCGATCCACCTCCTGCACCTGGTGCATAGTCTTTAGAAGACGCCTCCAAAATTTGGGAAATACGTGCGCCGGGCTGAATGAGTTAATTTCAACGTGCAAAGATACAATAACAATCAAGAATACACATAGTTTTTCGGTTTCAATCTTGTTTCTTCAAACTGTTTAAAATAGAATCCGACATGGCTGTGATGAAGCTAAAACTTAGCGCTAGCCTCGTTCATACTGAGAATCTCACTTGACTGACTGAGTGGTTTTAATACCTTATTTCACGAGCGAAAGCTCGTAAAATAAGGTTTAGAAACCACTAAAATGAGATTCTCATGATCACCTAAACAACGATGAAAGAATTTACAAAGGTGTCGTCCTGCCTATCATCTGCATCCGCACTCGCAGCTGACTGCGGGGCAGTAGAGGATGCCCTCGTTGGGAGGCTGGTTGGGCTTGAAAAAGTGGCAGACGTGAGGGTTGATGCAGACACATTTGCCGTATCGCTTGTTGCAACTCCCGGGGCACTTCACGTTGCAGCCAATGGTACAGTCTTTGCAGCTGGAAAATATGACGGAAAATTGATGATGATGATGATGATGATGATGCTGATCATCATCATCATCATCATCATCATCATCATCCCCTCGTTTGTTAGTTGGAGGCGGCGAGGACCACTTCATTAGTTTATCCAAAGGTCGAGGGGGCCGGGTCAGTCTGTGGGTGTGGCCGTGTAACACTGCGAAAAGGAGATGACAGGAACTTCTGGTGACGGATCGCTGACTCGTGTTTCCCTGGCCTGGCCTCGTTAACAATAATAATAATAATAATAATAATAATAATAATAATAATAATAATAATAATAATAATAATAATAATAATAATAATAATAATAACAGCAATCGCAGCAGCAGCACCACCACCAACAACAATAGTAATAACAATTGCAGTAACAATAACAATAGTTGGCCTTTATGGTGCAGTAATTACATATGGAAGGACAGAAACATCACGCTCTGCTCCAAGATCAGACTGATGCGCTCCTTGGTCATCTCAGTGTTATTGTATGCCTGTGAGTCATGGACCCTCACAGCAGACCTTGAAAGCCACTGAAATGAGATGTTTTCGAAAGCTGCTTGGCATTTCATACAGAGATCACATCACGAACGAGGACTAAGTGGGAAGCAGAATCAGGCAAGCCATCGGGCCCTATGAAGACCTATTAGCCATTATGAAAAAAAAAAAAAACGCAACCTGAAGTGGTATAGGCATGTCACGCGTTCAGCAGGGCTTTCCAAAACAATCCTGCAAGGCACTGTGCAAGGAGGACGAAGGAGAGGAAGACAGAGGAAAAGATGGGAGGACAATATCTCAGAGTGGACAGGACTGAGGCTGGGCGATACGCTAAGAATGGCAGAGAACAGAGAGGAATGGAGGGAGCTGGTTGCCAAGTCATCGGTGGTGCCCCAAAGGTCGGCAGGACTACGAGATATAGATAGATAGAATTTCAAAACGAAAGTCATTCATCACAACAGTTTGCCGCGTATCCGGATGCAGCACACCTCGAATGTGTTAACCCGTTCAGTGCTTGCCGACGCAGACTGTGTTTCTGCAATCATCGTTACTTTAAGACATAAAAAACATAGATCTATGTGGTGTCACCAAGAGGCATAGATCCTCATGAGCCCCCGCAACTGCGGGGGCTCATGAGGATCTATACCTCTTGCAGTTGGGTGTTTTTAAAAAAAAAATACCCGGCACTGAACGGGTTAAAGATGGCGGTCCCTTTCAATACGCTCTCTCACATTTCACTCATTTAGTCCCAAACTGCCAAGAGTTGGAAGGTGTCTCCAAACGAAGACGTGTGGTTTTTTTTAAAAAAAAAAAATCGGATTAACGATTTTATAGTTGAAAGACAGTGCCAAGCTAGGCGTCAGGCACTAGCTTTGAATTATGATAGTCAGCTAGTAGTCTGCTGACTTTCTTCAGGGCCGGACGACGAGGTAATGATGCAAGGCTTACAACATATATACTATGATGACGACGGATACTGCTCGTGTGTGTCAGTGTCATATTCCTGGCCCAAGCTGCAGATGGTTCCTGGCGATATATGTGACCCTGAAGATGCAAATAGTGACACTGGTTGTCTCCCTCGATTCCCTGCGCTGGTCAGCGCACCGGATCGAGGGAGACAACAAGGGTGGATACAGATATCGCTTAGAATCCCTTTGTTATAGGCCGTTTGACATCGGGGCGCACGTTTTTTTTCTCCAAATGTCTCCGCAAAGAAACAGTTTTCTGTACCACTTTAAGAACAAAGTGCCAATTGACCTAATATGGAATGACTCTTATGATTTGTCGATTTTGCTGTACAGTCGTAAAAATTGGGTGAAAAGACAAGAACAAGCCGTTTTCAATACACTAAGTAGAGCCCCGGCAGATTTCAACATCGAGATCAAGCATGCAGACTTCATCTATGCCTGCGCTGTTTCAGGTTTGAAAACTTTGGCCAACTCACGCGAAAATTGATATTTCATGTACTGGGCTTAATATATCTGGGGTACATTCAGGGATGCAAAATCAAAATTCTCAAACAATTTCACGACTGTAATACTGACACGTTGTTCAATTTTCTTAAAAGTAATTCGTATTAGGTCATCTGTCCCTGGATCATGATATTTGTTCTAAGACTGGTATAGAATGTGGTTCTTTGTGGAGGTATTTGTGGAAAACGTGCGCTCCGATGTCAAACGACCCATACTAGTAACTTGCCATCGACATTCAGCGTGCTTCTTCGCTGACTTTCTCCTAGTAAATACTAAATTAAACGGTCCTTAGTCGGACTGCCAATGAGCATACACTCACCTGCACACCGCCTCCTGGTGTGGGTAACAGCAGACGCCGATCACGCTGCCCGTTTCATTCTTTATCTGCACCCAGTATTCCTTCACCACCTGGTAGGGGCATTTCTCGTGGTAAGGACAGCAGCTGCCACAAATTCGAGTCATTCAGTTCTCATGTTGCGATTCCATGAGCACGAATCCAATAGGATTAACCCTTTCAGGCCCGGATTCCTACAGCAGGAGATAGTTTGATCATGATAATTCAAGGGTAGTGCCAAATTAGCATGGCGCCTGAAGGCGCCAAGGTTATTCTGACACTACCCTTGAATTATCATGGCCAAGCCATCTCAGTCCTGCAACTGGTACATAGTCGTTAGGCAACACCTCTAAAATGTGAGAAATGGGACCTTGGGGCTAAAATAGTTAAGCCCTTCACTGACACGGTACGTGCACGTACTGATTTTTGTTTAACTCATTCTACCCCAACACCGAAATCCCCAAATTTTGCCGTTGTCCTCTGAAGACTGCATTGCAGTGCAGGACACAGATCGACCATGACAGTTCAAGGGTGATGCCAGAATAGCTTGGCGCCCATAGGCGCCAAGCTATTCTGGCATCACCCTTGAACTATCATGGTCGATCCTTATCTTGCTTTGGTGTGTCTGGGGTAGAATGAGTTAAATTCTGAAATCTTGGTTCATTCAACGACCAAAAGTCGACACCGCCCAAGAAACATGGGAGAAAAAAAAAGGTCTTCAGCAAGAGGCATAGATCCTCATCACGGAGGCTCATGAGGATCTATGCCTCTTGCAGTTGGGTCAGGTTCACTATTTTTCTCGGCAGTGACGGGGTTAATATGATCCGAACCCGATAAGACAACGCAGTTTTCGTTTAGTTCAAATTCGTGGCGTGCGTGTTGCCGCATCCGATAGAGTCCGAAATAGCTCAGGCGGTTAAACGTCGGAGCAGAAGAGCGAAGGGAATCGCCGGGTCGTGGGTTCGAATCCCGTCCCGGCCCCGGTAGCTGGACTCACAATCCAGGGGAAAAAACGGATTTGTTCAATAGCATGTCCGTTGAAAGGTCCTGGTAAATCAAAGTGGCACAGTTGGAGTGCGCCTGAGTTGATCAGTGTTCAGGTCGTACTCCATAGGCAATAGATTTCCCTGTCCCCCATAACCCGCCCGTCAGGGTCGTCCATGATCACCTCTGGGCTGTGGACGTTAAACCCGAATTAACAAACAAAACAAACATTGCCGCATCCGATTGTCCGCCTTTGTGGGAAACAAGAAATATGCGAGAACATCAGAATGGCGCCGGAACGTGCGACTTGTGATGCAATGTGCGTCATATTTTCGGTCCCAACACATTCGACATTCGAAAACAAATCGCTGCCTTGAGCGAATAAAAAATCGCGTCCCGTTCCTTTTGCAGTCAAATGCCAAATTCAGTCCCGCTTCGGACGAATGGAAACACATAATCATAAAAAAACGACTTGGGCGAACTTTTCTATTTCGGACCGGATTTACATTCAGATCATATTTGTATCGGATTCGTGCTTATGGAAACGTAGCTTTATTGAGATTTTTTTCAGGTCCGGGTAGGGGGGGAGGGTGGGGGGTGAAGGGAGAGTAGTGATGCCATATTTTTGAGAAAAAAAGGGAGGTGGGGGGGGGGGGGCAGGTGTATGAAACTTAAAAAAACATTACATTAATTTTAAAAACAATTGCTTATTTATTTATTTTTGCCGGTGGCGAGGTGGTCGTGGTGGGGTGAGAGGAGTCAGCAACCCTTCACCCCCCCCCCCAAACCTACCCCCTTGTCCCCCCCCCCCCCCCGTCCCCCCCGGAGTCTCACAAGGCAAGTAAGCCGTGCGACAAAGGGATTAAAAATAAACACAACAACACACCAATAAAGTCAAATTAAAACAGACGGAACAAAGCGAGCACACAAACACCAAACATCACTAGATGAAGACATACTACACTGACATAAAACGTACACAAATAGTTACACAGATGGAAACAATAGTTGTTGGAAGTTAACTCACCCCATCTCATTTTGTACCAAGCACGATTCTGCTTGATTCACAATTATCGGCTTTAATGAGACGCAGTTTGCCACCCTTTAACAGGACAAGGACACGTTTCAGCAGCAGCAGCAGCAGCAGCAGCAATAAAGCAACAATAATAATAATAATAATAATAATAATAATAATAATAATAATAATAATAATAATAATAATAATAATAATAATAATAATAATAATAATATAATCTGCGCGCACAATAGACGACACGATCTAGAGAGACTATCATAGTTCAAGGGTAGTGCCAGAAAAGCTTGGCGCCTATCGGCACCAAGCTTTTCCAATACTACCCTTGAACTATCTTGATTGATTAGTCTGCTGGACTGGTATGCAGACTTTAGAAAATAACTGCATTATTTGGGTCTTTCATCTACAGGTCTCAACGTTTCATGCTACTGCTACCACTACTACTACTACTATTACTTCTACTACTACTACTAATGATAAGAATATAATAATAATTGTACAATAATAATAATATAAGTTATTGGTCGGAGGGGTTCGCTACACGGACCTTTGTAGGCCTGAGGGAGGTCAAAGAAATCATTGTACCACGAAGGCCTGAGGGGTACAATGATTCCTTTGACCTCCCGAAGGCCTGAGGGGTACAATGATTCCTTTGACCTCCCGAAGGCCTACAAAGGTCCGTGTATTTGTTTTCCTTCCTCCGTTTATTGTTTAGAAAAAAAATCCAGTTTATGGAGACAGCCGCTTCTGTGGATAGGTGACACCATTGAATATACATGTTCTGCCGGGGATCCGCAGTCTTTTCGAGACAGAGTGTGACGTAGCATGATTCCGTGTAAAGCGCAAGTTTCGCTAGTAAAAAGCTAATCTTGGCTTGTGTACAGAATGATTCAAGGTGCAATGGCTACAAAAGGTCGTCAAAGTATGACAGTGACAGTGCTTCTTGACTGCTGTGTGATTCAGAAAAATTAAGAACTTTTTGATGAAGCGATCGGCATTTGACCATGTGACAGCTTGTGCATGTTAGCATGGTGCCTTGTGCTTTTAGATTCAAGACGACTGAAGGGCATGCTTCGAGTGTGCAGCAGATTGTCGGTGTTATATTCTAAAGTGCCATGTGTGTTTGGATATCTTGAAAAAGGAATACCAAAAAAACGCTCGTTGTTAACAGCAGGACTAGTGCTGAGATGGATTTTAAGGTAAGATTTTATTTTTCAGCGTTGACATGATGTCAGATAGTCTTCGAAAATTCGTGAGATGTTTTTCTTCAGATAGTCCCGTATTGAGTGACGTGAAGAGAGAACTTTGGCAATATCGTGCTTTGTGTATAGTGTTGCTGGGTGTGTATTTTCGTTTTAGTTCTTGAATTTGTTGCTCTGTGCTTTGGTGAAATTGTGGCATGTTGGTGGCTGAGCAGACGACAGTGTGTTGTTTGCAAGGATTGCTGTCTCTGACTGGGTAAAAAAAATACTCGGAAGCTATTTTTGTTCCGTGGTTTCCCGAACTTTAAAAATGCTCGGTGCATGGCGATGAGATGGATTTGGCGAAGGCTTTTGCTGTTTGCGCTGTGTAATTAGTGGTGAAATATTGTTTATGTTGGCTCCTCACGTGGTAAAAAATAAGGCAGAGGATGTGTATTACGTCAAATAGGACTACTTTAGTGCGGGTGTTTTTTTTCTGCTATTTTGTCGAACCGAGTTGCTATCAAGACTCGAAAACGAGGTCCTAACGCGTCATCGAGAGGGCTATAAAACGTCCGCCATTTTTCGCTACCGGGGTTTTTATATCACGGTCACATGGTACAGTTTGCGCTAAAGTGACTGGTCGTGTGACGTAGGGAGGAAAACAATGATAATTATACAACAACTATGATAATGATGATAATTATACAACAACAATAATAATAATAGAATCGTTGTGTTTCTTGAATCTCTGGCAATGTTAAGCTTTCGTGATCATACCCTTCAAGTTAGCGTGGTGGAAATTATGAAAGTTTCAAGAATAAATGTAAAAACAAATTGGAAATAGTCCTAAAACAGTTTCAGATCATTACAAAAATAATAATTTGTAAAAAGTCTCGCTAGAAAGGGTCGCAAAAGTAGATCAAATCATGAAACAAAAAAAGCCCAGCCCGACCCCCAGCACAGACATCTTAGGCTGATGTCGAGCTAGGGTATCTTTTGCTTGGATGGACAGACTATCCGTTAACTGAAAAGACGTTCAATTCTCTACACACATTTGTGTGCTGGTCTTTTTTTTTTTTCTTTTATTCATTAAGTTTATTTTATCTTATTTTATCTTTTTTGGGTTAAATCTTATATTCTTTTATTTTATTCTTTAGGTTTATTTTATTTTATTTCATTTATTTTACTTTATTTTATTTCATTTCATTCCATTCCATTTTTAAACAAAAGACAGCTTACTCTGTGGGTAGATCTCTTATGGCTAGAATGCCTTCCCTCTGCATGGCCAATTTGTCAATGTCTGCCTCAGCCTGTAGACCGCTGCAGATCACCTGCCCCGCGTCTACATAGGCAGCGCTGACGCTCAGTACCAGTAAAAACTGCGCACACAAGAACAGTCAGCCATGATAGTTCAAGAGGAGCGCTATATTAACTTGGGTCCTTCCCAATAAAAAAAATAAGCTGATTAACGCAGAAAACGCGGTAAATAAATTAAACACGAAGTTCAAGGGTAGTGCCAGATTAGCTTGGCGCCTTCCAGGTGCAAAGCTAATATGGCACTATCCTTGAACTATCATGTTGCATTACCGACTTTTCCTGGGCCAATCAGACGAAGCAAACGATCAATCAGAAAGCATTTTGCATGGAAAGAAAAGAATGTAACACTAAATATAAAAAAGAGACTACACTCTGCTTCGCTGATAACAAGGGTGGATATAACTTAAGTCGGATAAAACGACATTTTCGGAAGTCCCGACAGCACATTTTCTACGTAAATGACTTCGCGTATAACAAACTTCGGATAAAACAACAAGAAAAATTGGGTCCTCTGGAGATTTGTGACATTCGATGTTTACTGTAATTCAAAGTTTCGCCGCGTGAAACTGGGCGGTTTTCCTAACAAACGAACGAAACGGACCAAAACAAGTTTAACGTTTAGGGCTTAAAAGTCTTTTGTCCGCTACGAAGGTGATTTCAAAGATGGACACCGGATACGGTGTGAACAAATTTTGACGCCAGCTGGATTCGAACCCGCGACCTTTCGGACGCCGAGAGTCAAGTTCTACCACGCACCGAGCCATCCAAGTCCGCCCGCAGCAAAACGGACACTGCGCTACTTACCTTTTAGAATGAAGTCAAAACGGTAAGGTGAAAGAGAATTTGCACGAAATTTAGTAACATGTTTTGTCTGAGACATAGTCATTCATGTCGGATTTTGCTTTCTTTGTCGCTGATTTGTAACCATTTTAACACCTTTCACTGCCAGGGCAAGGCGAACGCTACCCAGCTGCAAGAGACATAAACCCTCTTGAGCCCCCGCGACAGGTTTTATTTATGTCTCTTGTTAGATCCTGTGTTCTTCATGACTACGTTTGGTCCCATTTATTTTGTGTTCTACAAGCGAATGTCGGCCAGTGACAGTGGTTTAAAAACGCGATATTCGTCACCACTGCCATCTAAGGGCGGGTTAAGCGATTGATAGTCACGTGTCTGGTCTGGAGTTCTAAAAAATAACTTGTTATTTAGTCAATAGATTATTATTATTTTTATCCACTACGTAAATTGTAAATGGGTGTCTTCTTACCGCAATAAGCAGCATCTTGGAAGCCGCCGAAAAAATACCAGTGAAGGAAGAGTGATCTTCTTTCATCAAGAACAAACCAGCTTCTTCTCGAAAATCTTCGCAAGAGTGATATGAGGCGAGACGAGAAAGCGGGTCTATTTATACATCCCGAATCCGCTCTGGTCTCATTTGTAAAAAAAACAAACAAACAAAACAGTACGCCCGTGTTTGTGAAAAGCGAGATTTGCTATGCACTGCTTTGATAATCTCGCTTTCCTGAAACATGGACATACAGACCCCCCCCCCCCCCCAAAAAAAAAAAAAAAAAAAAAAAAAAAAAAAAAAAAAAAAAAAACCCAAACCCCCCCCCCCAAAAAAAAAAAAAAAAAAAAAAACAACAACAAAACAAACAACAAACAAACAAACAAAATCAACAAGATTTTGCTCGACGAAGCCATAACTTTTCCCGTACGCAATTTCTTTTCCCAACCGAGTTGCGTCACGCAAGCTCTACGCATAGTTCTGCCGACATACGGAACTCTGTTGGAAAAAGAAATTTCGCGTGCTGCACACAGTTTGATGGATGGTCTTTTGGTTTTGAGCCACTTTTACAATTTTTCGTCCCTTGACAACACTTAGCAGGCAATTATACAGAGTGGCACAGGTTTTGCGAATGCTTTCATGAGGTATATATTGTCATCTGCATATTTTGCAATCTGTCAGACAGAGACGTGCAAACTAGAGCAACTATTGGGAGTCGGCTTGATTTTGTTGTGGCGGAATATTGGTTTATCATGTAAATATGTTATATTTTCGATGTCATATTTGGGAAAGATTGAATGTCTGACTCGCAGTGCTACTTTAACATTATTTAAAGGACAGAGAAACTCGACCATAATCACGCTCTCGCCCAGTACGAAATATTGATGGTCGTAGTGGGCGAGCTGGATATGAACAACTCGCCCCAGACACATTTCGTCCATACAAAACGCGACCATAAACGCGCTCTTGCCCAAGGACGAAATATTGATGGTCGTAATGGTAGATGACAAGATTCGACATAACAAACTCGCCAAGACAAATTTTGTATATAACAAACTCGACCATAAATGCGCTTTCACCAACGGGCGAAATATTGATGGTCCTAAGGGTAGTGGTCCACTTCGACATGACAAACTCTCTCAAACGGGGCGGTCCGTGGCGCAGTGGTTAAGGCGCCTGCCACCAATGCTAAAGGTGCGAGGTTCGATTCCGGGTTCCGGCGTCGGATTTTTCTCCTCTAGTAAGTGTCACCGTTAATTCGGGCGGACCGTCGGGGGTTCTTTCTCCGGGTACTCCGGCTCTTCCTCCCCCTCCACTTTGGTATCAGTTTCAGCCAACTTAATAAAATTTCAAATACAAAACGATTTCCAAATACCATCAGTAGCTCGCTTGAGCTTGCCCTTAGCACCACGTGAATGTTCTGTGTTTACGTACAGTGTGTGAGTGAATGCGTGTGATTCACGTGAGCGTGCTTGTTGGGTTCAGTTCGCGGCTACATTCTGCGCATTGAGTTATATTATAAATATGAGAAATGCGCCATATAAATGCTATGCATTATTATTATTATTAAACAAGTTTCGTTCATAATAAACTGGACGAGCGTTTATGGTTGAGTTTTGTTTGGACGAAATGTATTTTGACGAAAAGTTTGTCATGTCGAACTCGCCCACTTTGACCGTCAATATTTCATCCTTGGGTGAGAGCGTTGTTATGGTCGAGTTCTGTTGGACGAAAATTGTCTGCGCGAGATTGTCATGTCAAAGTCGGCCACCACCCTTAGACCCTAAGATGAACTGTTCGTGGTCGTAAGGGTAGTGGGCGAGTTTGACATGACAGTCTCAGCGGCCCAGACAATTTTCGTCTAAACAAACTCGACCATAATCGCCCACGTACAAAATACTGATGGTCGCAAGGGTAGTGGCGAGTTTGAAATGACAACTCGCCTTGACAAGTTTCATCCATAATAAACTCGACCATAATCATGCTCTCGCCCATAGATGAATGGTTGGTTGGTTATTTGGGTTTAACGCCGAGCAGGCGACTAAGGCCATCTCACGGCGGCCCATAGATGAAATATTCATGGTCGTAAAAGTAGTGGGTGAGTTCGACATGACAAACTTGCCCGAGACAATTTTCATCTATAATAAACTCGACCATACTCGCGCTCTTGCCTAAGGATGAAATGTTTATGGTCATAAAGGCAGTGGGCGAGTTGGACGTGACAAGCTGGTCCCAGACAAAAACCTTTTTTGGCTTTTTTTTTTTTTTTTTTTTTTTTTTTTTTGCTTTTTTGTTTGTTTTATTTCAACATGACTTTATTTCTTATTCTCATCTTATAAGAATGTCGTGTGTTATTAACACAATGATTTTGGTCGGTGGAGCAACTTTGTGAAAAATTCGACGAGGGACGTATAAGTGGAACAAAAAAGAATTTCCCATGCAGGTTACTTAGCGTCGTCGACTCTATATGGGTTTAACCCACTCAGTACCGAGAAGCTGTAGACACCACCAAACTGCAATCGATATATATCCTCATGAGTCCCCGCAGTTGCGGGGCTCATGAGGATCACGGCTATGCCTTTGGCCGACACTTCTTTGAAGCCATGTCAGTTCCTGCAACAGCCATGTTTGTGTTTTTGTGTGTTGAATTAACGAAGATTGAAAAATGACAGTCTGCGTCTGCTGGCACTGTACGGATTAACTCATTCGAGACGTGCAGCTTATGCCGCGTATCCGAAGGCGGCAGGTCTCGAATGAGTAAACGGCGAGCAGAAGACTACGGGTAAAAGTCTGGCCAGCCATACTTCCATAGTTTTGTCGCATTTTGTTGACAAATGGCCAAGGATACAACATACTGAAGTTTCACCAAAATCCAATAATCCATTAAAGTTTTACGAAGTTTTAAAGTCAAGTTCGCACAACATTTGCCTCTCAGGACATTATTCATTTTCGTTTTGAATTCAGATATTAACCAATCAACTTGAACGTAGAGTAATGTACGCATACTCCTGAACATTAAAATACATGGATGTGTCACCCTCATTCATACTAAATATAGAAAAATACGTTTTAACCCTTTTGCTGCCAATGATCAAAGATTTCGCGTCAGAAACCACTGCTCACTGATCGACACTCGCGTAAAGAACACAAAAATGGGACAAAAAATAAAAAATATAAAATAGGCATAAAACAAAAATTATGCATATACTTAAACTTATTTATTTATTTTTCTTTTTTTATACTGTATTTAAAAACCATTATTCACTTAGTAAGTTTACATCAATGAAAAGACATTACATTGCGATCGCACCTTGCACCAAGTCGTAAACACAGTTGTAAAAATTTAGACATGGAACACTAATAGTCTAGCAGCTGCCCTTCATAGACGATCAGCCGTTTACGAGATAGTGATTTTCTAGGGAGTAACAAAGGTTTGGGTATATCAAAATGAAGTCTAGTATGAATAAAAGCAATACGCACTGGTTTTAAACCGCCTGAGGACGGAGACATTTTTCGGTAGCACATTTGTTTGTTTCCAGTACGGCTGCAGACGAAAGCAGGAGTGTCGCAGCTATGTTCACTGGGGATCAGTAGTTTACACGGGCCTCATTTAGTCCTGTAGTTAGTGGCAGTATGCACTATATGTCACTTAAAAGGATTTCGTTATTTTTTAAGTAAAATTTCACACTTAATTATATTAAGAGAAGAAACAATTACGAAAAAGCTTGCTTTGGGTTCAAATATCGTTACTCAACAATAAGGTACCCAAATCACGTGATCGACACATACACGCGGACTCCTTGCCGTGAATTTCGGTGTGCCGACGAGTTTTCTTTTTTTTTTTATAAATTTGTTCTACAGTCATAAGCTTGTTTGTTTCCCAAAAATGCAAACGCGTAAAGTTGCTGTGTGCATTTTTACGTCTTGAAAAAGGTTTGTCACGTTTATTTCCATTCACTTTACCATCGCTTTGAGCGTTTCATTTCTACACCACTGCACCGAAACAAAACGCAACTCACAATACAAACGCTATCTTCGAAACTTATGTCCGAAGTGCAACATGCTGCATGCTGTTAAAGAGAAAGAGTGCACACCACTTGGTTTTAACTGTCTTGGCTGAGCAAAGTTTCGGAACTTGGATTAATTATTTATTGCTGTAACATTTATTTTAATCAGTTGCACTGGCAAGCTATGTTGTAATGTGCGATCACTGCCAGTGCTAATTATGCAGTCTCGGTGATCACTGATGGTACACCGCCATGAGATGGCCTTAGTCGCCTGCTCGGCGTTAAACCCAAATAACTAACCAATGATGGTACAGTACACTTCACACTGAAAAAATACACAGCACAACGTGAACACGCTTGGAAGTTGCAGTGCTTTGTTTAAAATTAAACCCTATCTTGCTAGCAGTAACCTACTGCACAAAAGAGGAACTTATTTTGCTGCTGCGTAATTTGCAGTTTGTCTGCATACCTAAGACATTCGCAGTTCGCTGCAAGGATTCTTAGCAGCTGACATTAGCACTGACATATATATATATATATATAATATATATATATATATATATATATATATATATAGATATATATATATATATATATATATATATATATATATATATATATATATATATATATATATATGGCGTCAGTCAGCAGATCATGGTGCAGTTTTACCGCGCCGCCATTGAGAGCATTCTTACCTTCTCAATGACGGTGTGGTATGGCAGCGCAACCGACGAAGCCGCAAGAAACTAAATATGGTGATCAAAACAGCATCTCATATTGTTGGAAGCGATCTCCTCTCGCTGGAAACTCTGTACCACGCACGCACCATGAAGAGAGCGAGCTCCATCATACATGACGAGCACCATCCTGCACATAACCTGTTCGAGCCCTTGCCATCTGGCTTGCGCTTCAGATCCATCAAGGCCAAAACCACTCTTTTTCAGAAGAGCTTTTATCCCTTGACTGTTCAGGCCGTCTAATGTGGCTGTGGTATGATTTAATCCGGCAGATTGACTTAAAGTCCCTCATTAGAATTACCTACAGCCTATCTTAGTTGTTTATCTCTTCTCAAACAGGATATACAGTTTTAAGAATGAATATGAATGTAGCTAATCTGTTTTCGCTGCGGCCTCACTTGGCGGTCTTTGTTGTCATATATGTTTATTATGCTGTAGGTTTATTTTACTTCACTTACTTAGATGTGTGTACACTTAGTAGAATGACTGCTATACATATGTGTGTTTTGTTATTTTAGAGTCTGCTTGTTTGTGATGTATGTATGTTTTATGTGTTGATGGTCATATGGACGCTCGTCAGCTATGCCGCAAAAAATTTCTAATGTTTATGCATATGGCAATAAAGTTTATCTTATCTCTTATCTTAACTTATATATATATATATATATATATATATATATATATATATATATATATATATATATATATATATATATATATATATATATATATATATATATATATATATATATATATATATATATATATATATATATATATATATATATATATATAGGGATTAAAACAAGAAAGAAAACGGAGAAAGGTGATACAGAGATGATTTAATAAATTAGTCAGTCAAGTGATCTAATGAATGAGATAACATATATATGTTTTATGATGAACAGCTAGTTAAGGGGTGTGGGGTGGGGTGGGGGGAGCGGGGGAAGGAGGCACCTACTTTATAATGTACACGTACTATTTTTTTCAGTGTTTCCATCACCCTCTCATAACACCATTGGGCTCGATGAGTTCTCATGTTTTATTTGAGCGATTTACAAAATACATGTACTTGCTGCTGTTACATTATCTTCTTACTGGTTTTGATATTTTTCACTGTAAGATTTATAGTCCAATACTTTAAGCCTGTCCCGCCTAACGCACATGGAGGTAGACTGTATCAGTGATATGTGTGTGTAAGTAGCGTTTTGTTTGAGGTGGCAGTTTTGGCTTCACCTTTAAATTTGGTGCCCCTGTGCATGTGGCCGCCAGTACTATTTACAGAACTGATGGCTGCATGTGCAGGCTTGTTCACGGTATCACGTATCAATCTGAACTGGGCAGCCTATTGTTTGAAGTGATCAGTGGTGGCGTCATCCATGATGTATGTGTGTATTTGGCCACTGGTACTGTTTACAAAGGTGCTGTTTACAGAACTAGTGGCTGAGTATGCATATTAGTACTGATATTGTTATCAGGTGTGGCCTTATCTCTAAGTTTTGGTGCCCCTGTGCATGAGGCCAACAGTACTTTTCACAGACCTGATGGCTGCATGTGCAGTGTGATTAACTGTACATATGAACAATGAACAATGAACAATGAACCTTTATTTTCCAACGGTAGAAGTTATTGGTAACAGGACCAGTTTTCAAACTTGCCGTTGCTACATCTACTACATAAATGACATAGACATGTAAACATACACATACCACACGCTGACGCATGCATGCACTCGCTCACGCATGCACGCCCGCACATACGCACGCACACGCACGCTCACACACACACACACACACACACACACACACACACACACACACACACACACACACACACACACACACACACACACACACACACACGCACTCCGGTACGCACGCATGCACACCATACCTCATGCATGCACGCACGCACGCACACACACACACACACACATACATACACACATGCACACCGCAATTACGCATGCACGCACGCACGCACACTGACACACACACAATCACAAACTTACATACGCACGCACTTAGACACACACACACACGCTCTCGGACACGCACTCCAGACATACATACGCGTATAACGCGTACGCCAAAAAATAGAAAATGAGTAAAAATGCAAAGTAATGCATTACACAGAAAATCATTAAGTACATTAGAATTCATACAGCAAAGGCAAATATATATAGGTGCTCTCTCTCTCTCTCTCTCTCTCTCTCTCTCTCTCACACACACACACACACAGCATGCACGCACACACACACACACACACACACACACACACACACACACACACACACACACACACACACACACACACACACACGCACACACACACACACACAGAGATACGTGAGCGCGCGCCCCAAAATATCGCGTACACACATATGAAGGCAGAAACATTGTACACAGTACATGCAGTATTCAAAGTACTCTTGGCACTCAGATACTATGGTCCACTGAAAAAAACCACAAAAAACTCTCTCTCTCTCTCTCTCTCTCTCTCTCTCTCTCTCTCTCTCTCTCTCTCTCTCTCTCTCTCTCACACACACACACACACACACATATTCACACACACGCACATTCACACACCTGAACACACGCACAACTTATCCCTGTACTATACTGTATTGATTAGATTACCTCAGAGATTCTACGTGTTTGAAGAGGCTGACCCTAAATGACGTGAGCGTCTTTGCGTTTCTGATTTCTGCAGGAATAGAATTCCAGAATGAATTTCCCGAGAATGACAAACTGGTTTTGAATAAATCAGTACGCGGCAGGGGTACTTTGAATTGTTGTCCATGTCTAGAAGCTACAGATGTCCGTTCTGCGAAAAAGGAACTCAAGTACAGTGGACATGATTGCTTGTACAGCTTGTATATCAATACACCTTTATTGAACTGAAAGTAATGGGATAGAGGGAGCATTTTTTAAAGTTTTAAGCTTTTCGTCAGTTGATAGTTCGGGATCGGGAAATATAAGCTTAGCAGCTCTCCTATGTAGGGAGTTTAGCCTCTTTAAATGTACATCACTAGAACCATCCCACACTGTTGATGCATAGTCTATGTGCGACTTGACATGAGCATTGTAGAAAAGAAGACGCGTATCTGTGTCAGTAATTGTTTTCAATTTTGACAACATATACAGACTTCTGGAGACCCTTTTGCACACATTGTTAATATGCAGTTGCCATTTAAGCTGATCATCTATGGTGACCCCCAAGAGGCGGTGGTGTGATACTTGCTCAATTGGGCTGCCGTTTATAGACAGACTAAGAGAGAGCGGGCATAGCTGGTGCTTTTGACGTGTGGTTATAACCATGCATTCTGTTTTAGAAGGATTCAGGGACATGCAGTTGGAATGACACCAGTCGGTGACCTCATGCAGGCTTTCCTGCAGACGCGTGCTAATTGCAGCTACATTTTTGTGAGGAGTGTGTAGCGTGCAGTCGTCAGCAAACATGTCACAAGAAATATCGCGGCAACTAATATGCAGTGGAAGGTCATTGATGAATATGCAAAACAGCAATGGCCCGAGGACAGAGCCCTGAGGCACTCCGCTTTTGATGAGACCATACGAGGAGTAGGATCCATTTAACAGTACTCTTTGCTTCCTTCCGCTTAAATATGAAGTAAACAATGAGACAGCATCTGCATTGCAGAGATATGCTTGAAGTTTTGACAAAAGAATGTTATGATTTACAAGGTCAAAAGCTTTCTTAAAATCAATAAAGATCGACCCAGTTATTTGGGAGTTATTCATGGATGCTAGCCACGTATCAATAAGTCTTGTCAGTGCCGTGTGGCAAGAATGCTTGGGGCAAAAGCCGGACTGAAATACGTGCAGAAGACTGCGACTCTCCAAATATTGATAAAGGTGTTTGTGCACGTGTCTTTCAAGAGGTTTGGAAAGGCTGGATAATATTGAAATGGGTCTATAGTTATTAACATCAGACAGATCTTTTGATTTAGGCAATGGGATAACCTTGGCTTGCTTCAGTTCTGATGGAAACATATTTTGTTGGATGCATAAGTTATAAATATACGTTAACGATTCTACTGTATAGGGAAGGGACAGTTTCAGGATTTTAGGGCTGATCTCGTCAGGTCCCGATGATTTTTTGCCTTTCAGTGACCCGATCAGTTTTCCTACTTCATACACAGCTAGAGGCGGTATAGAGAAGGGGGGCGTATCCTTAGTCTTCTGCTTACAGAAGTTAAGCAGGGCCTCCGGGCATGTGCAAGACGCGTTACCGGTTGAGGGTATGATTGACTCTGCAACGGACAGAAAATGTTTATTAAAAGTGTCTGCAGTAATACTAGAAGGAATGGCTGACGATTTCTTGCTGTTACCTCGGGTGACGAGATTAACCGCGCGCCAGAGTGCGGCAGTATCTCTGTCTTCTTTAATCATTCGTTCAAATAGAGACTTTTGAGCCCTGCGTACCATAGACTTGACACGGTTACGTTGTTTTTTGTATTCGTTAAATAGCTTGTGTCTCTTTAAGTCATTTCTCAATCTCATAGCTTCGATTATTTCTTCTGTTAGCCAAGGCGGTAACGTGTAGTTTTTTACCCGCTTTTGCCGCAAAGGGGCGTGTTTGTTAAGTACCCTTGTAAAGAGTCCATACCAAACAGCCAGAGCCTTTTCAGGGTCAGTTTCGTTATTAACGACATTAAATGGTGTTTGATCAAGGTCTGCTAGAAAAGCAGACTGATTAAACTGTTTGAATGAGCGATACGTTATAGTTGTGTGCCCGTTTTTACGATGCACTGGCAGCTTTGTTGACCATGAACACACAGTAGGAAAGTGGTCACTGATGCTGAGGTCAGGAACACAAACATTGAATACACTAAGGGGACACATGCGATTTGTAGGTGGGCAGCCAACATACAGGCAGTCAATACAAGCCACTTTCTTAACCTCAAGTCTCTATATAGGGTTTACAGTCCACTAATGCCCATCAGTATGCATTTGTGCATGTCTATTGTGGGTGTATTGCGGTTTTATGTGTGTATGTGGGGTGGGGTTGAAAGAGGGGCGGTATGTCACCTATTACCGTGTATGTGTATGTACAAAACCTACATTACAAACAAACAAAAATAAATAATTTAAATAAATAGTTATTTGGGTTTAACGCCGCGCAGGCGACTACAGCCATCTCAGGGCGGTTAAATAAATAAGATAAAGTAAGTCAAAGATACCTGGGACATATGAATGCTAAGTCAACTAAAGTATAGATTATGAACATGCACAGAAGTACATTTTTTGGTGGGTGTTCTGCGGTTTTGTATGTGTAACTGGAGTGGGGTTGGGAGCGAGTGGTATGACACCTATTACCATGTACGTGTATAAGACATAAGACATTTATTCACCAAGTAAAACGTTACAAGGATTTTTGTGTGGCATGGCGACAGTAAAATACATCCTCATTTGTAGGGCATTCATCATGTCATACACTCAGTTGGCGATCATCCTGTATACAGCACTAAAAGATAGATAAACACAATATTAAACACAAATCAGTCATATGTCACAAATCATGGAATCACGTTGTTCTATGGATGGTGATGTACTGAGGACAGTTTCAGAAACTGCATCTGAATGGAGAGGTTCTGGCTTTAAAAGCACAGAACCGCCGGCCAGAGGGCAGAAGCTCGAAGAGATGATTGGCTGGGATCTATCTGGCAGAATAGTACTGTTGGCCACATGCACAGGGGTATTTTCTTATGCTGTATGCTGATGTGTATGTACAAAACCTACATTACAAACAAACAAAATAAATAAATCAATAATTTAAATAAATAAGATAAAGTTAGTCTAAGGTACCTGGGACATATGCATGCTAGGAAAAGGATAGATTAAAATTATGAACATACACAGATGTGCATGTCTTTTGGTAGGTGCTCTGTGGTTTTGTGTGTGTATTTGGGTAGGGGTTGGGAGCAGGCGGTATGGCACCTATTACCATCTATGTGTATATTTTCTTCTTGTATGCTGATGTGTATGTACAAAATCTGCATTACAAACAAACAAAAGTTAAAAAAAAATAATTTAAATAAATAGTTGTTTGGGTTTAATGCCGAGCAGGCGACTAATGCCATCTCATGGCAGTTAAATAAATAAGATACAGTAAGTCAAGATACCTGGGACATATGATTGCTAAGTAAAGGATAGATTATGACCATCCAAAGCTGTACTTTTGGTGGGTATTCTGTGGTTGTGGAGTGGGGTTGGGAGTGGGCAGTATTACCATGTATGTATATGAGAACATCAGCATATGTACAAAACCTATTTTACAAACAAATAAAAATAAATAATAAATTTAAATAACTAAAATAAGGTAAATAAAAGATACCTGGGGCATATAAATACGAAGTAAAGAATATATTATGAACATGCACAGACGTACATGTCTTTTAATGGGTGTTCTGTGGTTTAGTTTATGGGATGGGAGCGGGTGGTATGGCACCTATTACCATTATGTGTACATGTATGTTCTCATCTTGTATGAAGATGTGTATGTGCAAACATACATCACAAACAAACAAATAAATAATAAAATAATAAATTAATAAATAAAATAAGTCGGTGATACCTGGGACCTATGAACATACATGCTAAGTAAAGGATAGATTATGAACATGCACAGATGGATGCATATTGAAAACAAATTTCCTCTCCTTGGTGGCCACTAC
This sequence comes from Semisulcospira habei, assembly GCA_036245525.1. NCBI lineage: Eukaryota > Metazoa > Mollusca > Gastropoda > Semisulcospiridae > Semisulcospira > Semisulcospira habei. Next base: position 20,872,181 of record BTPG01000007.1, on the reverse strand, counting down.
CATACCACTAGTGATCATGTGTATCAAGGAGTTCCTTCCATCCATAATTAAAAGGATAAATAATAAATATTTAGCTAAATGTTGACTGACTGCCATTTATTCTGATCCTAGAGGAAGTGAATGTAAGGTGTTGGGAAGGGATGGGGTGGTTTAAAGTAGTGTATAATCGTGCGTGTGTCTGAGAGAAAGGGTGTGCTGTTGTGCATGCGCTGTAAGTCCAGTGTTTTCCTGAAGAACAGCGCTATACAAGAAATATGTATTATTATTATTATTATTATTATTATTATTATTATTATTATTATTATTATTATTATTATTATTATTATTATTATTAAATAAATATGTAAGTGACTACGTAAATGAATCAATAAAAAATAAATAAATAAACATGTAATATAATGGAGAGGGCTACCATCTCAGTGTCTCATGCAGTCCCGATAAAGCTTGATCATAAGAGTTCTTGTGAGTACTTGAGTGCGGACTGGTTGAATGGGTTGCAGAAACTAAAATTTTTATATTTAGGTGTTTAGCTGAACATGGTGATTTAGATGGAAAGGGTTCGGAGATGGATTTCACTCTGCTGGCTTGTGCTTAAGACCAGTCGGATAAGAGTGTACTTGACCAGTTAAAAATCCCATCTCCACTAATAAAAAAGAGCAGACCTACACTTAGAGCCTTTACGCTGGAAAACAGACGAACAACATGCATGTTGTATCAGGACAAAGAGTCTTCAGAATGTTGAAGATGGTCGGCAGACACAATGAATACATGCACGAAGGGAGTTTACTTTCGATATGCTTTCCTCCCACAAAAGACCGAGTTCTATGGCCTTTATTGGGAAAGGGTGTTTTCAAGACCAGGAAAAATAACGTATATGACTGATAAGATGTACTTCAAAGTTCAATTCCAAAATATTCTCTGTTTCTCTTCAGGAGCAAAGTAAAGCTGCATGAACCGTGCGCGTCTGATTGACTTCTTTCGAAGGCATCTCGCTGACCGCCATTTTGAAACTAGCGACGCGAGTATGCTTACGGCATTAAAAATATTACTTTAAAAATTATTTTATCGTAAATATGTATGCATGTTTACTTGCAAATGATTTTAATTTACTCACTGGATTAAACTTGTAACTTGTATGCTTGAAAATTTCAATGTTATGCACACAACATGTCCTGCACCTTATCCGGGCCGTGTACGAGGACTGATTCCCTCACATAAAAAAATAGCTTTCGAAAAACACTTCTACAAAAATGTCTCCATCCTACAGACAAATATTGTTGCTATGCATAAACCATATGGCATTAGTACTTTCGTTTCGTACCTGCAAACCATTACTTTTTTGACGAACTAATTATCTCTGCAGAAATTGCGTAAGCTGCTAGACAAAAAAGTTTATAACAACGTAACCCTTTCATTGCCAGTGGACGCAGATGTGATTTTGACATCATTATCAGTTGAACGTCAAAAACTCCCAGCCGTCGAAGGAACGTGGATACAAAGTGGTTTCAGCAATAGGTATAGATCCTCATAAGCCCCCACTGTAGCGGGGACTCATGAGGATCTACGCTTCTTGTCGTTGGGTCAGTGATGCAAAAGTTTTCTCGACAACGAATGGGTTAAGACGTCCGCGGCTAACTTCACGCGAAGTGCGCATCAACTTTTAGTGGCGCCTTCGGTGGCAAGACATATTTCGATTTACGGTCTGCATGTTACCGGGGCAACTCCACCAGGGAGGCCCCTTTGGTGGCTTAACTGCCTGTCCCAAGTCAGGATAAAGGAGGAGGGTTAGGCGTGGGGCTAGCGACTCCACCCTGTAAAAAGAAACTTGCTACGGAAACGACAACAAGGGAAAAAGCGACAACCGGCGCTGGGAGCGAAGCAGACCAGGAAACTGGACTTATGACGGATGGGGACCAAAGCCGCAAGGACGTCTCCACCCCGATAGCGGAACTCCTGACGCCAAAACGATGGATCATAATTGGATGCTGGAATGTGCGAACGCTCTACCAGACTGGAAAGCTGGCGCAAGCAGTAAGTGAACTGAACCGCTACAAACTAACCGTCATGGGAGTAACAGAAGCAAGATGGACTGGTGCTGGCAAACAGAGGTTGAGCTCCGGAGAAGTCATCATCTGGTCTGGAAGAACAGACAACGAACACCGAGAAGGAGTTGCTGTCATCATCAATAAGAGCAAGGCCAACACCGTCCTACAGTGGAAACCTGTGAACGAGCGCCTGCTGTACGTCAGGATGATTTTCCAAATACGCAAAGCTGTCTATTGTTGTGGGCTACGCACCGATAGACGACGCGGAAGAAGAGGATAAGGATGCATTCTACGACGCCCTCCAAGCTGTTTTGGAAGACATCCCTCGACATGACGTGCTGATGCTGATCGGTGACTTCAACGCTAAGGTTGGCTGCGACAATGAAGACAGAGAGAGGACCATGGGACGACATGGAGCGGGTGTGATCAACGACAACGGGGAGAGGCTGGTCAATTTCTGCGAGGAAAACGACTTAGTCATAGGAGGGACCCTGTTTGCGCATAGGGAGATGCACAAACTCACATGGAAATCACCAGACGGCAAGACCCAGAACCAGATCGACCACATCATCATTAACGGTCGCTGGAGGCACTCTCTGCAGGATGTGCGAGTGATGCGACATGCTGACATTGGCAGCGACCATAGTCTTCTGGTGGGGAAGGTGACATTGAAGCTTAGGAAAGTAAAGATAGGAGACACCAGAAATCAGCGCTACGACGTGGCCAAGTTGAAAGACCCAAAAGTGAAAGAAGAGTTTAGGTTGGCCCTCAGGAATAGATTTAGTGTTTTGGAAGATGAGACAGCGCTGACTATTGAAGATTTCAACAGAGCCATGAAGGTAACAGGAGGGGAAGTTTTAGGATACAGAAAGAGCAGGAAGACAGAGTGGATCTCAGAAGACACGTGGGCTCGCATAGAAGAGAGAAGACAGACCAAGAAGAAACTTTTGGACACCAAATCACCAAGACTGAAGGAAAGAATATCAAGAGAATACAGAGAGAAAGATCAAGCGGTGAAGACATTAGCGAGAAGAGACAAGAGAATGCACACAGAAAGGCTGGCAGAAGAAGCGGAGGCAGCTGCAAAACAGAGAGACATGAAGACAGTATACCAGAACACCAAGAAGCTGAAGGGCGATTACGGACAGTACCACGACCTTCCAGTGAGAGCTGAAGATGGAACTCATGACACAGTAGAGGAAGAGAAGCTGAAGAGATGGAAGCAACACTTCGAGTCCATCCTGAACCGCTCAGACCCACCAACCCTCACTGACATTCCTGAAGCGGAGGAGGACCTGGACATTAACCTCAGCAACATTACTATTGCGGAAGTCAAGCAGGCCATTCAAAAGCTGAAGAACGGGAAGGCACCTGGCGATGACGGAGTGTGCCCCGAGATGCTGAAAGTAGAAGATACGGTAACGCCGCAGCTTCTTTGTCAGATTTTTCAAAAGATCTGGGACACTGAAGAAGCGCCGAGCGATTGGAAGACCGGCACCATCGACAAACTTCCGAAGAAAGGAGACCTGGGGAACTGTAACAACTGGCGAGGCATCACCTTACTATCCCTCACCAGCAAGATCTTCAGCCGCATTCTCCTTGAACGCATTACGACAGCAGTGGATGGCATCCTTCGCCAGGAGCAGGCAGGCTTTAGGAAAGGCAAGTCCTGCATTGACCATATTTTCGTCCTGAGACAGATCCTTGAACAGTCTAACGAATGGAATGGATCCCTCTATGTGGTCTTTGTGGACTTTGAGAAGGCCTTCGACAGTCTGCATCGAGACTCCCTTTGGAAAATCCTGCGATACTATGGAATTCCCCAGAAACTTGTCAACGTCATCAGGTCCCTGTACAAGAATTTTGAGTGCAGAGTCGTCCACAACAACCAGCTCACCGAACCGTTTAAGGTGGAAACCGGAGTGAAACAAGGATGTATTCTTTCGCCGATCCTCTTCTCAATGACAATTGATTGGATCATGCGCCGCACCACAGAGGGAAGGAGGCAGGGAATTCAGTGGACGCTGACCTCAATGCTGGATGACCTCGACTACGCCGATGATATCGGGCTGCTGGCAAGCAGAAACCAGGACATGCAACAGAAGACACAACAGTTGACACAGTCAGCAAGCTCCATAGGTCTCGGGGTCAACATTAGGAAGACTCAAGTCATGAGGAAGAACACCATAGTGGGCGACCCAATCACCATCAATGACCAACCTCTGCAAGAGGTGGACGAGTTCACGTACCTGGGCAGCAAGGTTACCACAGATGGAGACTGCACAAGGGAGATCACCACAAGAATCAGCAAAGCCAACCAAGCCTTCGCAATGCTGAAACCCATCTGGAGGACCACAAACCTGAGCATCCACACCAAGCTTCGTATTTTTAAGAGTAACGTGCTGAGTGTCCTTCTCTATGGGTCAGAGTGCTGGAAATCCACTACTGCTACGGAACGCAAGCTGGAAGTCTTCCAGAACAAGTGCCTGCGACGGATCATGAAGGTCTTCTGGCCAAACATGATTACAAACGAGGAACTACGGAAGAGAGCAGGCGCAGACATCATCGCTGAAACCATCGCCACACGGAGATGGAGATGGCTAGGCCACGTTTGCAGAATGTCACCCGACTTATTACCAAGGGTGGCACTGAGATGGACACCACAGGGGAAGAGAAACCGTGGGCGACCAAAGGAGACGTGGCGCCGAACCGTGGAGCGAGAGGTCAAGAACAGAGGCCTTACTCTGCAAACAGCACCCAAAATAGCAGCTGACAGACAAAAGTGGCGCTCCCTTGCCGTCGCCTCAAGCACCAGACGGCGCAGAGAGGATTGAATGAATGAATGTTACCGGGGCAATAAAGAAAATCATAATGTGCCTTGAGCAAGCAACGTTAAATTTTGACAATAAGCAGTCGCCAGCCAGAGATAGGAATTAGGAGGATACAAATTCAACATTTCCATTGTCTTAAGTTGACCCCTAATTAATGGCTAATTAGGGCGGCCCGTGGCGCAGTGTTTAAGGCGGATGCCACCAATGCTAATGGTGCGAGGTTCAATTACGGGTTCCGGCGTCGGACTTTTCTCCTCTAGTAAGTGTCACCGTTAATTCGGGCGGATCGTCGGGGGTTCATTCTCCGGGTACTCCGGCTCTTTCTGCCCCTCCCCTATGGTACCGGTTTCAGGCCACTTTATAAAATTTCAAATACAAGCGACCAAAATTTCCGAAACCTCAGTAGATGACCTGACCCTTCGCACCACGTGAATGTCCTGTGTTTGTCTTGTACTGTGTTTGTCTTCAGTGTGTATGTGTGTGTGTCACGTGAGCGTGCGTGTTGGGTTCAGTTCACGGCACTTTGAGCCATTTCACAGAATTGAGAAAAGCGCCTAAATAATAACCGGTATTATTATTATTATTATTATTATTATTATTATTATTATTAATTAGAGCCATCACCTCCATCACCTCTTACAAAGTCCCCTTCCATCCGTGAATCCCTCGCCCTGGTGTCTCCACACCCTCACCCTGCCGTCGCTGAAGGACACAGTGAACTGTGACTCATCAGTAAACAGAACCTGAGTCCACTGGAGTCTGTTGCACCTGTTGACGATACTAGGCAACCCGGGCTCTGCAATGAGTTGGAGTGAGAGGTATTTTCACTGCTGCTCTGCATGAAGCCAGGCCAGTTTCGCGCTGACGTCAGCAGACTGTGTTTCTGCTGACGTTAACGTTTGCAGCTGGCATCAGTTGATGTCGCAGAGTGGTTGACATGACAATTCGGTCGTGCAGAGCCGCCACACAGAGGAATCTGTCCTCCTTTTTGCTGGTGCAGCGTGGGCGTCCGGAGCAGGGTCATCGTTCTGCCCTTCCAGTTTCTTTGGAATCATGCCAGCAGCCTCTGGATCACTGAATGGGACACCCCAACTTACTTTACTTATGCCTATCACCCAACGACTTCTGTCCTGTGCTTCTCCTTTGATTTTACTCCAGGTGATTCCCAGTCTCTTGATGTCTGGTTGGAGGTCTCGATGCTAGGTGTTTCTCGGCCTGCATCTTTCCCTCTTTCCCTGGGGGTTCCATGACAATGCCTGCCTAGTGATACTGGAAACAGGCTTTGTCAGACTTCTTCCCCATCTTCTTCACTCAATTTCATCCTCTGCTGTTATCTGCTGTCTTCTCTCCCAGAGTCTGATGTTGCTGATCTTCTCTGGCCAGTGGATTTTTCAAGATTCTTCTAAGACAACTGTTTATGAAGGTCTGTATTCTGTTGACTGTGGTTTTTGTCAACCTCCAAGTCTCTGCTCCATATAGGAGAACTGCTTTTACGTTTGAGTTGAAAATCCGGACTTTGGTAGGTTGTGACATCTCTCTGGAACTCCACACTTTTTTCAACTGGAGAAAAGCTGCTCTTGCTTTACAGATTCGTGCTCTGACATCTGCATCAGTGCCGCCCTTTTTGTTGATGATGCCCCCGAGATAGGTAAATGACTCCACCTCCTCCAACGGGGTGCCAGCAAGCAAGACTGGTTCTTCCCTGGTTGCGTTCAGCCTCATTGATAGATATATAGATACTCTTTATTGCCATTTGCCTTTGGAACATAAAGCTTAGGAATGTGTGTTGGTGTCACTACAATTACAAACATCACAGTCAACAAATAAAAAATAATCAATGCTCTATCACACAAATCCAATGCCCTACACACACTGTAAAAACTTTAAAACTAAACAACTAATATCATAAACCAATGCTTACCATACACACCCACGCTCATCTTCCACACACACACAAACACACACGCCTATTAGTTTAGGAAATCAAATTTAATTAAAGGTGTATCGTTTAAAATGAAAAGCAGAATATCTTAGAGTAAATGTCACTAAATTGTCTTCATTTTCTGTTTGTGGATGGTGAGGCCCACTTGGGACGGGATGTCAGCAAGCCTCGTGGTCTTGTCCTGCATTTGTTGACGAGTGTGTGACAGTAAAGCCAAGTCATCTACAAAATCGAGGTCGTCAAGCTGTGTCCACGGTGTCCACTGTATTCTGCTTCTTCTCCGCTCAGTGGTCCTCTTCATGACCCAGTCTATGTCTATGGAAGAGGAACGGAGACATCAAACACCCCTAGCCTGCCTGACGCCGGTTCTGACCTGGAGCTCGCTCGTGAACTGCCTTTCGTGGATCACGCGACATGTCATGCCGTCATAGCTGCTCTTGATCAGGCAGACGAGCTTTGTGGGTACACCGTAGTGTCATAGGAGTTTCCACAAAGTCTCTCGGTCCACGCTGTCAAATGCTTTCTCGTAATCCACAAAGCTGACGTACAGCGGGGAGCTCCACTCCAGAGACTGTTCCACGATGAAGCGGAGAGTGGCGATCTGGTCTGTACATGATCGGTTTTTCCTGAATCCTGCTTGCTGGTCCCTCATCTGGGGGTCGACGGAGCTCTTCGTTCTCTCCAGGACGATCCCGTTCAAGACCTTTCCTGGTACTGACAGCAAGATGATTCCTCTGTAGTTGGAACTCTTACTGAGGTCGCCTTTCTTGGGAAGATTGATTAGGTACCCCTTCTTCCAGTCTTCCTTCCAGATCTTTCCAAACAGTCGCTACAGCGGGCTCTACTGTTGCCTCTAGGTCTGCTTTCAGAGCCTCCGTTGGGATGCCATCTGGCCCTGCTGCTTTGCCGTTCTTCAAAAATGCCACTGCCCTTCTGATTTCTTCCCGGCTGGGTCTGTCACAGCTGATGGGTAGGTCAGTCTCTGTCCTGATACTCCTCTTTACCTCACGGTTGGCTTCAGAGTATTCCTTATGTGCCCTTGCTTTGGCTGCTCTCGCGCGACTGTTGTTGACAACTGCTTTCTTCTATCTTCTTCAAGGTCTGTGCTGACAGCCATTTATTGTGGTGGTGCTTCCTGAAACCTACAGTGTCTTTGCAGGTTGAGTTCAGTGCCTCTCTAACTGCTTTCCACTGCTGCTCTGTGGTGGCCGCCTCCTCTTCATTTACTAGCTCCTGTAGCGCTTGAAACCTGGTGGACAGCACCAGTTTGAACTCTTCTTTCACTCCAGTCTCTCTCAGGAGGCCTACATTATAGCGCTCTCTTCTTGTTCTCTCTGTGCGGCTTTTCCTTAACTTGAGTTTTATTCTTAAGGTAAGCGCAAATGGTGGTCTGAGGCGACATCCACTCCCCTCCTCACACGAACATCTTGAAGGGATCTTCTAAATTTCTTGCTAATGCAGATATGGTCTATTTGATTTTCAGGAGAGACCCAAGTTGCTTTGTGTATTCTTCTGTGTGGGAAGATGCTGCCTCCTATGACAAATCTGTTTAGAGCACAAAAGTCTATGAACCTCTCCCCATTCTTACTCACCTCCCATAGTCCATGTCTCCCCATCAAGTCTTCATATCTGGTGTTGTCCTCCCATTTTTGGCATTAAAATCGCCCATGACGATGGTGATGTCTCGTGCCGCACATTTGTCCACAGCACTCTGGAGTCAGTCGTAGAACTCTTGTTTTTCTTCCTCGCCAATGTCATTAGTGGGCGCATAACACTGGATGACGTTGAGCTTAATCTTTTTCCGGGTTCTAAAGGCTGCTGTGATAATTCTTGGTCCAAGAGGTTCCAAGCCCATCAGCGCTCTCTGTGCCACTGGTGACAGCATGAATGCTACACTTTCTGTATGGGGGGCATTTTCCTCTTCATGTCCGGAATACAGAATCATCTCCCTACTTGTCGCCTTTTCTGGCCAGACTGCGTCCATCTGGCTTCACTGATACCTAGCAGGGCAAGGTTGTACTTTTGCATTTATGCTGCTATCTGGGCGGCCTTGTCGCTCTGGTACATGGTCTTGACATTCCATGTGCCCATGATTGTGTCTCTGGGTAGAGAGAGGCGGCTCGGTCTTGTGGCTTCCGAAGACTTCCAGCTATCACCACTCTCGTAGAAGAACCTTTCTCCTCCAGGAAAGGAATTGCTGTTGGTCTATTCGTCGGCGTTTCTGTAGCTATTTCTTTATTTGCAGGATGGGGAAGCTAACCCCACGCCCAACCCCCTTACTAGGAGAACCAGGGGTTTTCTGCCGGGGTCTCCTCCCCTTAGACCATGTTGGTTCACGGCACCTTATTTCATTCGGTGCACCCCTCTCACCCATATCCAACACCTAGAGGACGCCCCTCAATGCCGTATGGTCCCAAGTGCGAGGGGGACACCCCAAGACGTCTCCCAACTTCTCGTCCGGAAATTCCACAGTGTGGCGTTTGGCTTCGTCGTGGTGGCATGATTAGGAAAGTGACAATTATGCCCCTACTGTGCCGGTATTTGGAGCAAAACAGAAGTGCTCAGTGTTCACGACTGACCCCTTTGCACGTGCATCACGACTTTACCGAGTGTTTCCACCTGCCTGCCTTTGGTATGCTTGCCAATATCGCACAGCTTTTCACAAAAACTGACGATATTTCACGTGCATTTGACACGTTCGTGGAAACTGATGAATTGTTGGCTATTGTTCCCTGTACAGTGAACTCTCTAAGGTCAACTTTTAACCCATTTGGATAGAAAGAACATTGTATTTTATTAGCGGACTTGCGACGATAAACAATGTCACAAAAAGTGGGGTAGCCTTTAAGTTTTGACCATTATTATATATGTCATATAATTTGCTGGCTCCAAGAAAAATAATAAGACCACCCATTGAGAACACGACCCCTGATGGCACACACCAAATGAATCTCCTGTTTCTTCTTCATGATACTATCAGAAAAAACTCGATATAAGTATGCACTGACTGTTGTCGACATTGCTTCGAGGTTCAAGGACGCTGAACCTATAACTGACAAAAATGCTAGTAGCGTAGCCGCAGCATTATCATTGATTTATAGTCGGGGCCCTCTAAAATACCCTAGGCTTGTGCAAGTCGATGATGGAAGTGAATTTAACGGTGCAATTAATCAATTATTTGCAAAGCATGACGTGCTAGCACAATGTGGCATACTGGGCCTCCTCAGATCACAGGCAATTGTTGAGAACTTTAACAAACAATTATCGGTGAGACTTTTCAGTTATCAGTATTCTAAGGAACTCATGCACGACACACGTAACACTGACTGAGTGGGTTCAGAGATTACTATCTGTGGTAAAAGCAACGAATAGCGAGGGTCACCTCAAACCTGCTTATGCTATTAAATTAAAAACAATGCAACCACTAGGACTAAAAGCATCACTTGCGCCGCTTACGTCTGACTCAAGTTTGTTTACGAAACAGGTTAGATATCGTTATCAACCCGGTGAGGTAGAGAATGATGTGAAGCAAAGGGCAACTGATCCAATATGGTCTACGTCTGTTCACAAAATAAAAAAATAGTTCCTCGTAACCCATCTTTTATTATCTATATGAGCCTGCCCCTCAGAGGGCATTTGTCAGAGAAGAATTACATATTTTTTTCCACCAGATACAGTTACGCATTGTTAACCATTTGAGCCATTTCATCAACTAATTCATCAGCTTTAATATTCACTGGGACAATAAGAATGATTCTGATACCAAGCAGTTCATGCAGCTCTTCAGTTAGTCAGTTAGTCTGTGTACCAACCCATGAACGAGGCCGCATTTTGGATTGGTTTGTTACCCCTTCGTCTCTCTCACCCAGTCTTATTCACACAGTGTGTGTAGAGGACATGCAGCTCTCTGATCACTTTCTGATCACTTTCTCCATGCGACTGGCGAAACCTAGGACTTCAAAGCTGAACGTCAGGCGTAGAAACATCAAAAGAATGAATGTGGAAGATTTTCATTGTGAACTTGGTGATTCACCATTGATCAAGACCCCACCGTCAGATGTGTCAGAGCGTGTACAACTGTACAATGATACACTGACTTCTCTTCTTGACAAGTATGCACCAGAAACTGTCAAGCAAATTCCTTTTCGCCCTGATACCAGGCGCATCATCGCACAGAGTGTCAGTATCGTAAAACCGGTCTAGAAGTGCACAAAGACTTGTTTAGAAAGGCACGCAATCACTGCACACAAGTGGTTCGTCAGGCAAAGAGTATATATGTTCACTCTGAGCTTGATGCCGCTGCTTCAGACCCTAAGAAAATGTTCAGAATTGTGAGCAGACTGCTTGGCAAGGAGGCCAAATCTCCTATTCTTCCTGACATGAGCAGTGATTTGGCTACTGCCTCTCTGTCCCAGTTCTTTAACGATAAAGATTGGTGCCATCAGAGAGCTGCTGTTAAAGGAGAACACAAGGGGTAAACTGTGCCCTGATAGCCAGGAACATTCATCCGCTTTTGCTGGTGATCCTTTGTCAGTGTTTGTGCCAGTCTCTGCTGATCAACTGCAGAAAGTCATTTCAAAATCCAAGTCCACGTTCTCTACTGTTGACCCGATCCACACCAAAATAGTCTTGGAGAATTTGGACATTCTTCTGCCAGTTATTCTTTACATTATCACTGCAGTCTCTTCACCAGTGTTGTTCCAGGAGCTTTTAAGACTGCTGTGATTGTCCTCTGTTGAACAAATCAAACTTGGACTCTGATGCTCCTAAGAACTATAGGCCAGTATCAAACCTTCCATATTTGTCCAAGCTCTTAGAACGTGTGGTGGCCGATCGGAGCAACAACTCAGACGTCTTCAACTGGTTCAGAACACTGCCGCCAGCATTGTCACAAGAACCAAAAGAAGGGAGCTTATCACACCAGTCCTTAAATAGTTGCACTGGCTTCCAGTCAAGCAAAGAATTAATCACAAGATTCCCACTCTGTGCCACAGTCTATAAATGACCCACTCTCACCAGAGTACCACCGGGAAAACCCCCCACGCCATAACCCTCCGAGGCAGCTCCGTTCTGCTGTCCTGTCCAAACTCTGCACTCCAAGTGTTGAAAACCACACAAAGAAGCGACTTGGTTTCTGGGCATTTTCACACTGTGGACCTATACTGTGGAATGGACTACCACAATCCTTGAGGGACATTGACTGTATTGGCACCTTCAGGAGGCACCTCAAGACCCACCTGTTTCTTGACTTTTAACTCTAGGACTACTGTGCACCAGAGTTTTTGTTGTTGTTGTTGTTGTTGTTTTATTGTTTTGTTTTGTTTTTTGTTTTTTTGTTTTCCCACCGGGCACCGGCCTCCCTGACTGAGTGGGCTAGCATAGGGGTGCCATCTTTGTCAAGGATTAGGACTTGATGTCAGCAGATATGTTGTTCAGTCTTTTTCATTGGTCCGGTTTTTAAGGAGCTGTGCTAACCCAGGTCCTACCATGTTGGATTGGTCCTTAAAAATACTCGTGAGTTTTTGGTCCTTTCGATCCCAAGTGTTTACCGTGCTTGGAGACCCGTGTCGGGGGAGAAGAGGATCCTGGTGGCTGAGGTTCCCTTTGGGTTCACTGGTGCCAACACTCCACTATGGCCTTGACTTCTACCTAAACGGGAGGCTAGTCGTACCGGTCTAGTCAATCGGCTCTTGTCACGTTGAGCCCTATCCCACTGTTGACATGCGGGTTGATATACGGAGCACCATGCTATAGCCTCTGCTGCTGATTAGGTGCTTTACGCCAGTAATCCCCTGCACTCAACGGTGTGATAGAAGGCGGTGGCTCAGACGGTTCAATCGGGCTTACCCCCTTGAGTATATCTTTCGGGTAGTCTCCATTGTGCGTCGGCTGGAGACCCGCCGACAGTTGCACTTTCCCTTGTTGGGCTCGGTGGCGGGCGGGGACCCCCAGGGGATGAATATCTTTACTATTATAATATGGAAAACACACCAAAAACAAAACAAAACAAAAAACAACAAAAAACCCCAAAAAAACCCACAGCAAAACTGGCACAGAAGCGGCACATAACCACCGACATTATACATGACAGCGACTCGGGCTGTGAAGAAGCGACGCCTCGGGCGTCGGCCGTATGGCCTTGCTTCCTCATTGTCCATAGCAAATGTGAAAGAGAAACCTGTTTTCAAGCTGCATCCTTTTCTGGTGGGGGAGACCCTCAGGAGCTGTGTTGGCAGGCCTGATACCCAGCGCCTCAGGTCTGGTGACTTGCATGTAGAGTGCCGTACTAGGGCACACTCCAGCGGGCTACTGAGGCTCTCTTCCATCGGAGACACTCCAGTGGAAGTCACACCCCACAAACTATGAATTCTTCAAGAGGCGGGATAAAAGATCAAGCATTGGCAGAACTGTCAGAAGATGAACTTGTACGGAACCTTAAGTCGCAAGGGGTGACTTACGTCAGGCGCCTCACTTCCAAGCGTGGTGGTGGGGAGATACGTCTCCCTACCATTATCCTGACGTTTGACACTCCCACCCCTCCTACTACCATCTGGGGAGGTTTTTACTCCTTGAAAGTGAAGAAGTACGTCCCTCTCCCCCTCCGGTGCTTTAAGTGCCAAAAGTATGGCCATGGGCGGAAGACATGCGCCCGTTGCACTAAGCCCGGACACTGCTGAGTCCTGCACAGCCATCCCCCCTGTGTGTGAATTGCCAGGGGGCGCATATGGCTTCGGACAAGAAGTGCCATCGTTGGATATCCGAGTGCAAGATTCAGCATGTGCGCGTCTAGAAGGGGCTATCTTTTCACAGTGCGGACGCAAAAAAGCTGATTGACGGCCCTGGTGCAGCTGCAGCTGCCCCAAACTCTAACACCTCTGTGTATACTTTCAGTGCTGCGGTGGCAGGCAAGCGCCACACCAAAGATTTCTCATGTCAAACCCCAACTTCAGTCTTGGCTCCTCTCGCCGCTGGAGCGTAACCCTCCTCCGGTGGTGACGAGGAGTCAGGGAACGGAGAAGGCGGACACTGCTGTCCGGTAGTACCGCCTTCTGTTGCCCCTAAGAGCTGTTCTTAATTGGACGAACTTCTGATCGGCAAACCTAGATCGGAGAAGATCGGCGATCTTTTGGTTTCTTAATTGAGGTTGAACGAACCTAGGCGAACTTCAGCAAACCAGGTGTGCATGTTTCTCTTTCTTAACTGAAGAGCTTGATTGGGCGTACTTACTGTCTGCGAAGGTGTTCAAAATGGCTGCCGCTATGCCGCTTCGCGATTTGGACCATTTGGACGATTTTTGTTTTTGTACTCCTTGCAGTAGCGATCCCACAAACAGCGTTGCGCCTCCCACAAATCAATAAAAGTAGGACTTGTTCTTCGCACGATTGAAATATCGCCGTCCGCCATAGTTGTTTGAATCGGTGACTATCTCTTCTCTCCAACGCAGAAGAGGGTAAATGTTTTGACCAATCAGAGAAAAGGTTCGCCTTGGATCGCTCAACACGTCCAGCGAACGTTTTCCGACAGCGAACTATGGTTTGCCGAGGTTCGTGAACTACTTCGAACTAGGTTCGCCGTATCTTTATATCGTCCAAATAAGAACCAACCTGAACTCTAGATCGTCAGAGTTCGCGAACTAAAGTTCGTTTAATTAAGAACATGCTTAATCCTCAGCCCCCACCCAAGCCTGTCAGTTTGTCTACTCCAAAGGCTTCTGGCTCTGGTCAGCCTTCTAAGGCCGCTAACTCTAGCGGCAGAAACGCTGCCCAGGATCAGAAGTCAAAAAAAGCTATGAGACCGCTGTGCGCACGGGCCCAGAAGGGGACACCTAATGTCCCCTTCAAAATAAATATGCTGCATTGGAGGAGCGGATGGAGGGAGTGGAAGTTGTCGTTGCTGGTGCTGCGGCAGCTCCACTCCCTTCATTTCCGAAGAACCAGAGGAGGCCCGGGAGCCGGCCCCCCTCTGTTTCTTCAACTCCTTCCAAGGCAAAGGAAAAGGGGGGGGGGGGGGGACTCTTCACCCCCAGATAAGATATAATCATGTACTCTCTGCTTCAGTGAAATTGTCGTGGTTTTCAAGCTAACTTTGAGGAATTACGTGTTTTAGTCAAGTGCTATAACCCCTCAGTAATATCTCTTCAGGAGACTTACCTGAAGACTTCTGACCCTGTGTCCTTTAATGGTTTTAACGCTATACATAAAGGCTCTGATTCGGAGAGGCGCTCGGGTGGAGTGGCTTTTCTCATTAGTAGCCAAATTTTATGTAGCCCCGTTAGCATCGACACCTGTCTTCAGGCTGTCGCAGCTCGGGTTACCTTAAAGAAGACCATAACCATATGCAGTGTTTACCTGCCACCATCCCTGCGGGTCTGTAGTAATGATATTTTAACTTAGTAGATCAGCTGCCCCCTCCCTTTATTCTCATGGGCGATTTTAACGGTCACGCTCACCTTTGAGGTAGTGACCACTATGATGGCAGAGGTCAGATGATAGATGTTTTTTTTTCTCAACTTAACCTATGTGTCTTTAACGATGGCTCACCTACGTACTCTAACCCAGGTTCAGGATCTAGTTCTATTTTATACCTCACTGTGTGTGATCCTTCTCTCATGCTGGACTTTGACTGGAAGGTTCACGACGACCTGTGTGGTAGTGATCACTTCCCAGTAATCCTGTCATCGGTCAGCTGTGAGGAGGATTCGCCAGTGGGGCGCTGGAATCTCAATAAAGCTAACTGGCCTCTGTTCGCCTCGCTCTGTCAGTCTCGTATTACAAGAGGAGGTGGTCATGTCAGCTGAAGAACCTGTTCTTGTTTTACTTCTATTTTGTTGGACGTAGCAGGTGAAACCATCCATAGAACTTCCACATCACTCCGTCGGAAGCCGAGAGTACCATGGTTCAATGAAGAGTGCCGCAAGGCAAAAACAACAACAACAACAACAACAAAACAAACAAACAAAAAAAAAAAACAAAAAAAAAAAACACAAAACAAAACAAACAAAACAAAACAAAAAAAACCCGCGCAAATCTGCTCAGCGACGTGCTTTTCGTAATCCGTCGCAAGAACCTTTAAAAGACAGAGGGCGAAAGCCCGTTACATTTTTTAACGTGAACGCCGTGCTTCCTGGAGACGTTTCGTCTCATCTTTATATTCTAGGACTCCATCCCAGAAAGTCTGGAAGGCTGTTCGAAGAATTAGGGGCATGGGTGGCTCGGCTTCTGTCGGCCATCTTAGAGATAGTGCCAGTTTGGTCACAGATAAAAAAAAAAAGCTGTAGCAAATTTCAAGTTGCTTGCCTCCACCATTGCCCATAATTTTTCGGCACAGCATTATTCACCCTTCTTCCGGAGAGAGAAGGAAAAGCAAGAATCTCATATTTGTGATTTTAAATCGGATAACTCGGAAGACTATAATGCCCCTTTTACATTTTCAGAATTGCAGCAAGCCCTGCAGAAATGTAATGGCTCTGCTGCTAGACTAGATACCATCTACTATCAGCTCCTAACACATCTGCCTGAGGATTCACTCCTTGTACTTCTCAAGGCTTTTAACAATATCTGGATAACCGGTCTTTTTCCGCCATCTTGGCAACAGGTTGTGGTTATGCCAATCCACAAGCCGGGTAAGGATCCTTCCGACCCGGGCAACTACCGGCCAATCGCTTTGACATCGTGTTTATGTAAAACTATGGAACGCCTGGTCAACGCCCGCCTGATGTGGCATCTTGAGTCACGGGGTCTCATCACAGAACTACAGTACGGTTTCCGGCGCTTCCGTAGCACAACTAACCATCTAGTTCGCTTTGAGTCGTTTATCCGATATGCTTTTTGTCAACAAGCAGCATGTCTATGCCATTTTCTTCGATCTTGAGAAGGCATATGACACTACCTGGAAGTATGGTATAATGTCTGATTTGTCGGACATGGGTATTAAAGGGCACCTGCCCGTTTTTATTAACAATTTTTTGTCTAACCGGTCCTTCCATGTCCGTGTGGGCTCCACCCTCTCCGACTTCTTTGAACAGGAGATGGGTGTCCCGCAGGGCAGCATTCTATCTCCTGTTTTATTTAGCATTAAAATTAATAATATTGTAAAGGCCGTCAAGGATGATTCTGAATGCTCTTTGTTTGTGGACGACTTTGCTTTGTGTGCACGAGGTCGAGGACTTGCGTCCCTTGAGAGGCGCTTGCAGCTGTGCGTTGATCGCATCCAAGGGTGGTTATCTCTCAACGGATTCAAGTTCTCGCCCTCCAAGACAGTTTGTGTGCATTTTACTAACCAGACGAAATTCTTTCCAGAACCTAGCCTGAGCATTGCTGGAGTGCCAATTAAGGTGGCCGAGGAGGCAAAGTTTTTTGGGGGTCATCTTTGACATAAGACTGACCTTCTACAAGCATATTAATTACCTTAGAACCTCTTGTCAGAAGGCCCTCGACGTTCTTCGTGTCGTTGGTCGTACTTACTGGGGTGCAGACCGCATTGTCTTACTTCGACTGTACTGGGCCCTTGTTCGGTCCAAACTGGATTACGGCTCTGTGGTATATGGCTCGGCTTCCAAGTCTGTTCTACAGCGTCTGAACACAATTCACCATCAAGGTCTGCGAATATGTCTGGGTGCCTTCAGGACGTCTCCAGTTCCTAGTCTGTATGCCGAGGCAGGGGAGCCTTCTCTCAAGCTCCGCCGCATCCGCCTCATGCTCAGCTACGTTCTGAAGCTGAAGGCCCATCCAGACAATCCTGCCTATGATTGTGTTTTTAACCCGTCGTTTGCAGAGATTTACGATGCCCATCCGGGAACTGTCCGTCCACTTTCCTTCCGTGTCCGACCTCATCTGCAGGCGGCCGTAGTGGACCTGGACAAAGTTTCAGAATCTCTGCAACACATCACTCCACCTTGGCGATTACCAGTCCCTGACATCTTGCTGGACTTGACCGCCCATAAGAAGGACTGTACTCCACCAGCCATATACCAACAGAGCCTCAGTGAACTCCTTTCAAGTTTTCCTGGCTATTGTCGTATTTATACATTACATTGTACATTGCTTAACGTCCCGACAGCAACAAGACTTTCTCAGGACGTGCCTGCAATGCATGTGAAAAAAAAAACCTAAACAGAATATTGAATGTATGTCGCCAACCGGTCCATTACGCAAAATAAACCTAACTAGACATTTAGCAACACAAATCCAATATCAAGAGCTACAGTCAATGCAGACAGTAGGGAGAGTTTAAAAAAGGAAAATACAGGTGAATGTACCATGGGTAGACAGAAACACATGCCCCAGAATAGAAGGGAAAACCCACCCTGTGGGGCTGACCAGGGTGACCCTGGGAACTAAAAAGTAGTTAACCCCACCCAAGGCCCCCAGGGCAGACCAGGGTGGGGGCGTATTTATACAGATGGGTCCAAGTCTGAGGATGGGAGAGTGGCTGCGGCTGCAGTGTCTTCTCGCCATCCTAGACGCCCATTTAAGCTCCGCCTCCCTGACCATTCCTCTGTATTTAGTGCAGAACTGCAGGCAATTCTGCTGGCACTCAAGCATGCCTATCAGTCTAGGGAAAGGAACTTCCTGATTCTGCCTGACTCTCTTTCTGCCCTGCAGGCCCTTCAGGGCGCGGGAACAGACCACCCCCCCTGTTGGTGCAGATTCGAGAGCTTTACGCGGACTTGATGTCGCCAAGAAGGATGTGTTTTCTGGATCGCTATCTAGTTATCCCCCGGACAAAATCTTCAATTTCTTGAGAGAATGCAATATTTTTAACAAGATCTGAGCGTTAATAGACTATGTGAATGTCATTATTTTGCCCTTTTTGAGAGTATGTAGACGTTTCTTTTAAAGACTTGTGCGACATTTTCCCCCACCCGGGTCTGCCCTGGGGGACTTGGGTGGGGTAATTACTTTTTAGTTCCCAGGATCACCCTGGTCAGCCCCACAGGGTGGGTTTCTCTTCTATTCTGGGGCATGTGTTTCTGTCTACCCTTGGTCCATTAACTTTTATTTGCCTTTTTAAAACTCTCCTTACTGTCTGCGCTGCCTGTAGCTCTTGGTATTGGATGTGTGTTGCTAAATGGTCTTAGCTTTATTTAGGCCCAATGTCGTAGGTTTATTTAACGTATTAGACCGGTTGGTGACATACATTCAATATTTTGTTTAGTTTTTTTTTTTCCACAAGAAGTGCAGGCACGTCCTGAGAAAGTCTTGTTGCTGTTGGGACGTTAAGCAATGTACAATCAATCATGTACAATCGTGCGACATTTTAGCCTGACGTATTTTTAAGGTATATTATAACATCTTGTCTTAAGACCTTTCTTTTAGTCTCCCTGACTAGATTTTTACCCATCCCGCCGTGAGATGGCCTTAGTCGCCTGCTCGGCGTTAAACCCCAATAACTAACTAACTAACTAACTAATGTTTTTTTGTTGTTGCGTCCTGAGCATCCCGCTCCCTCCGCTCCGCCTCCGACCCGCTCCGCCTCCACCCCCCCCCCCCCCCGCCCCGCACCAAACTCAGCACTTTCGGCCCCCACTCCTTCTTCGTCTACGGTCCATCCACCTGGAACACTCTCCCACCCTCTCTCCGTTAGAAACACACTCTCTCTCCTCCTTCCAGTCCGCCCTCAAAACTCACCATCACCACACTCCCCACCCCAAGCTGACTGTCGTAATGTATTTGTGGTACGTGAGTCATTGTCAAAAGCGTGCGCATGCCTGCGCGAGTTGTGAGTGCGCGCTTAGAGTGATAATTATTATAAGATAAGCGCATTATAAATACCGTAATTATTACTATTATTATTATTATTATTATTATTATTACTCTTTATATCCTGTATATTGTGGCTTACCTGTAAGTTTAATTGCACCTGATTCAGTTGTGACCAATCTGACATCCTTATGGTGATGAGGATTTTCCATCATCTTGCCGAAACAGGCATTGTTCATAAGCTTAAGAACGTCTTTGTCACATGCAGTGTTACCGTCCCTTGCACTTAGGGGTGTGTTCTTCATTATGTAATCTTATGTTTTCATTTTCTTGAAAGCACACTAATCAAATGCAATGCCTTTGTGAACTTTCTTTAGTATTAACCCATGCTTGATGTAAAACTGCAGTAGGTGATTGTGGCAAACGTAATTAAATTTGTCATTTAAATTTTGGCACAAGTTTAGTGTCTTCTTTTCTTCCAGTCAAAGACATTGTCTCAACTGCTAATGGATAATCATTGTGGTCATCGTGTAGGTGGTGCGGGTACTTCAGGTCGACTTCAAAGGTCCCGCCTTTTTATGTTTTTGATCATGTCATAATACAGTCTGTTAAGTATGTTATATCACAATGTGACAAATCATGCAGCTGAAAGTTTTTCAAGGGCAGTTTTTCTTTTGTACGAAGACCTGCTGACCGTTTGGATTGTTTTGTTGGATTTCTTAATGGCTGAGTATATGGATATTATTTGCGTGCATCTTCATGATTTTGGATCATATGTCCTGGTACTGTAATCACCGACGAGCTCACTTTTTTTTTCTGCCAGTGATGTGTGGTTCAGTCGCCATCAGATTTCTGTTTTTAGTCCCTCATCTGGTCCCTTCTTTTCGCAAGAGGCATAGATTCTCATGGCCCCTGCTGCCGCAGCGGCCCATGAGAATCCATGCCTCTTGCTGATTGACATTCACCTGACACGCGTCGAACCAAGGGCATGTGTTATTAAATTTTGGGAGTAAGCACCAAGGGGATTTCTGTACAAAGCTGCATGTAAGGTCTCAAAAACTTGATTATCATTGTCTGTGTCTCATTTTCTTCCTCACAAAAATGCAATCAAAAGGTGAGATAATATCGTTTAGTGATTGAGGTGGGGGTTGGGTGGGGGTGGGGTAGGAGCAAATATGTGTAGGAAAGAAGCTGTTCGGTAACCCCCCTCCCCCCCCCACCCCCCCGTCCCTCCCTCCCCCTTGTGCACGCAGCCACTGGTAGTTGTAAACAGTACTGGTGGCTGCATCCACAAGAGGGTTAAGCGCCAGAAGTTTCTTATTTTGTACATATTTTGTACTTGGGTTAATTTGTAGTCAATCTTATGATGAATTTATGTTATACATCTCATGTCTGATGCCAAATTGCAAACGTTGCTTCTTTCATTTATTACACTGTATCAGTAACATTTCCTCATTAAGTTAGGGAACAGATAAACTGCAGGTTTCCCACGTTCCAACACTGATACCTTGTTGTAAACTGTGCTATTGGTATGAGGGTGTGTGTATGCTTTGACTCAGTTTTGTGTCGTGTAAGTTCTGTTCGTGTGTTGGGATAAAACGTGCAATCGAGTGACAAACGTTCGTCTGTGTGTGTTGCTGAGGTGTGTTTTCTTTGAGATTATGAACATGCTAGTTTGGCCCTTTGTCTGTTGGTGGTACGTTTTGTCGCAGTGATTCCTGCAGGAATCGTGACGACAAAAAGTGCGCTGGACATCCAAGGGGTTAATTTTCATGAATAACCTGCATTCATTTGCTGGAACATTTGCTTTAACCCTCTTGCGCATGCAGCCACCCGTGCTGTTTACAGTGCTGGTGGCTGTGTGCAGTAGTGGGTTAGTGTGTAAGCACACAAGCATTGTCAACAAACACTGGGTTCACCCACGCTGTTTACAGTGCTGGTGGCTGTGTGCACTAGTGGGTTAGTGTGTAAACACACTAGCATTAATTGTCAACAAACACTGGGTTCACCCGTGCTGTTTACAGTGCTGGTGGCTGCGTGCACTAGTGGGTTAGTGTGTAAACACACTAGCATTAATTGTCAACAAACACTGGGCTCACCCGTGCTGTTTACAGTGCTGGTGGCTGCGTGCACTAGTGGGTTAGTGTGTAAACACACTAGCATTAATTGTCAACAAACACTGGGCTCACCCGTGCTGTTTACAGTGCTGGTGGCTGCGTGTACTAGTGGGTTAGTGTGTAAACACACTAGCATTAATTGTCAACAAACACTGGGCTCACCCGTGCCGTTTACAGTGCTGGTGGTTGCGTGCACTAGAGGGTTAGTGTGTAAACACACTAGCATTAATTGTCAAGAAACTCTGGGTTTGGTTACAGTCACAGAAAATTAGCTTCTATTGTATTCCAATCACAAGTAATTGAATTCTTGTATTTATTTATATTATCACTTCCAGTTTTCTTTGTAGTTATAATTGTTTAATTATAGTCACTTTCTGATTTGTAAGTATCTATTAAAATATATTTTTTTTGTGCTGATCTCTTATTTTGGGCATTATTCCTTACGGTCTCAACCCTTAATATTCGGAATACACCAGTGTGTGAAATAAGTTTGACTAAAATAGTTCAAGGGTAGTGCCAGAATAGCTTGGAATAGCCTCTAGGTGCCAAGCTATTCTGGCCGCACCACCCTTGAACTAAAGCCAATGGTCTATATCCTTATCTGAGGTTTATAATGTAGCTTGCATATGACAGTGTACAAATTTGAAGCTTCTAGCCTCAGTATGATATGGGTTAAAGTCCATAATCACAGACCAGTTCGCATTTTTTCTTTAATTCAGTCACTGTTTTATTATTAGTTCAGAATGTTAACCCTTTGGCTGCTACTAATGCCACCGCTCATCGGATATATAGCTGCCGAGGGTTTAACGGCAGTTGGTGACAGCAGATGCAAGTATGGGCTGAGAGATATTGCTTTGACCGAGAGTAAAACCCTTCCTGAACATGTAGTCGTGGGTACTGTAAACATTACTGGTCACAGCATTCACAAAGAGGCACCTCCACATCAATAGCTGCGGAAGTGTTGCATGGCGTTGCCAGCGGCAACGCCATGCAACACTTCCGCAGCTATTGATGTGGGGTGGCTTGAATGATATCAGTGATTGTGATGAAACTCTATGCTCATGCATAGTGTTCACACAGTAGGGTTAATACGGTACGGTTTTTGTTAACGGTTTGTTTTGTGCCGATAGTCCGTGAGGTCCGTTGTACCACGTGAAATCTTTAGGACATGGTTAGCACGGGGAGTTTAGTGAGTTGTAGGCAGAAGTTTAGTCTGTCAGAGCAGTAATACGTTAGTACGGGCTTTCTTGTCAGAGGAAACAGATGTGTTTGAGATACCTAGCCCGTATTCCAAGACTCTGAAACCTAGAATTCAGGTATGTTTCTATATATGTATTATTGATAGTTGCTTAGTTAAAGACGGTATGCGTTGGTAAGAGTAATTTGGTTGTGACAGTATAGTGTTGACCGGTTTGGTTCAGTTATGTTGGTTTGGAATTCAGTGAGGTAACAGGTGTTTTTGGTATACAGTTATTTACCGAGATAGATAACTAAAGGAATGTGAGGTGTGTATGTCTAAGTCGCTATGAAGTTAGTACGTGGTTGGTTAAGCATAGTCTTTTCCAGGGTAGAGAATAGTGTATGGCGAGAGTGTTAGGTTATAGTCTGTTTCAAGGTAGTGACATGGGGGTGTTACGGAAGTAGTTCGGGTTATGAAGCACGGGTGTGTGTGAATGAACGTGTGAGTTGTATCACTTTGGTATCAGCTTCAGCCCACTTAATCAAATTTCAAATACAAACGATTTTGAATTTCCAAAAACTACAGTAGCTCGCTTGAGCTAGCCCTTAGCACCACGTGAATGTTTTGTGTTTATGTACAGTGTGTGAGTGAATGCGCGTGATTCACGTGAGCGTGCTTGTTGGGTTCAGTTCGCGGCGGCGCTTTGAGCCGATTTTCAATTGGGATAAAGCGCCTATTTAATGCGCTTATTATTATTATTATTATTATTATTATTATTATCAGCCTGGTTACGTAATGTTTCTCATATGATCCAATATGTTGTGTGTTTAGCAAGTGTTACGATTTGAGTCCTTATTGTTGTTTAGAGTGCTTGTCGTGGAGAGAGAGAGAGAGAGAGAGACGCCGAGACGTCAGTCACCAGGACCTAACGCGAGGTCATGTCTCCAATTCTTCACTCAGGGAGTGACCGATCGGGACCAAGACACCCGAGTCACAGCGAGAACTGCGCTACAGTACGAGAAACGAGGACGTCCACGATACGACTCGAGGAGCGTACGTGAACGGACTTGCACGCCTAGACGTGAGAAGGACTTGACAGTAACCAGGCGAGAACACCAAACAGGTTGGAGACTGTGAGAACTAATACCTAGCCTGGCCGAGATATTGTGTATATGTGGTAGTGGTGTATATAGGTGTGATAGTTGTGAGCGTTCTTCTTATATTTATCTTGTATAAAGGTTACTTTAGAAAGGGAGCCCGTGCGTTGAGTTTTACCGCATGAATGCGCCCGTCTGAGTCAGTGGCGGTGTATGCGTCTGTTGCGTGAGAGTCTGTACGTGCGACTGTGGGCAAGTCTGCGTGCGTTACAGTGATATTTTTTCCTAACCGCAGCCTTATTTCTTTTGGCAACCAGCACTTTTTTAATAAAAAAAAGGATTTTTGTCAATATTGGCAATATTGCTTTGTGTGTGGTGCATGTATTTGTCACTTACGGTCAACACCAAGTTCTGTAAAATCAAGGTGGCTTAACATCAACCGATGCTGTCTTCAAACGCAATTTATTTCGGAAACAATAATTACAATAACTTGATACCAAAGCAATCTTGCTGTGGGTTTTCTTGCTATACTTTGACACGGGCCGCTTGCCATCAGGATTTGAAAACTTGTATAGCGTGCACGTCGTAACTTTCAAGGACAGTTTAAAAGAAATATATACTTCAAGATTTTTTTAATTTCAAAAGCTGCAGGCAACCATAAAAGTATGATACTGTCTTGAGCCCAAAAACTAAATGGTAGACCAGACAGACAAACCTCTTAAAAATGATTTGGCAAAACACAAAATCGAAAAGGGAGGGGTGAGGGGGGGGGGGGGAGTTGATTTTGGATTATGAGTAAAAGCTAACAATCTACAAAATTAATGTATGCCTGGCAAATCTTATTTAAATGGATGTGCATGCATTAACCCTGCTGTGCATGCAGCCAATGGTACAGTGAAAGTACCAGCTTCTGCAAGCATAAGGGGGTTAAAATGAAAAGACACCGATAAGGGGGCATGAAAGCATTGTGTCAAAGGAGGCAGACACATGAGCTGGCATTAACGTGTGTTTTAGCAATATGCTTTGTATAGATCACCTGAGGAGTGATTTTCACACAGTGTTTAACTCTTTCTCTACACGAATCCGGACGCGGCACGTCTCGAAAGAGTTAATCCTTTTAACCCCAAGGCCGCGTTTCCCGAAAATTTGGAGGCATCACCTACGACTACATACCAGTTGCATGAGACGGATCGACCATGATAATTCAAGGGCAGTACCAGATGAGCTTGGCGCCTGATGGCACCAAGCTCATCTGGCACTACCCTTAAATTAGCATGGTCGGTCCATCACCTGCTGTAGGGCGTTTGCGTTAAGTGGGTTAAATGTTTCCCTTTGTCACATCAAACGAAAATGCCTTCAGAGAACAATAAATTAGTGGCGGATCCAGGGGGTGTAGGGGGGCTAGGGGGCCCTGGTCCCCCCCTCCCCCGTCAGCCCTTACAATTTTTTTTGATGGTTATTTGTGGAAGTTGTGTTTTACTATTCGATGGTTCTTGTTTTCTTTTACGGTGTATTTTACAATTATCTCACGGGATCGGTGGGTGAGCATAGTGTGTTCATGGGCCTATAGTCAAATATCCTCACTTGGCACTCCTTACCTGCACCTGTCACAGTACTTCACCCAGACATGGAGTGCCATGTGCCCCGCACTCACAGGGGCTCATGTAAATCAGTGCCTCTTCCTGTGCGATACAATCCTTATTGCATCCTCAGACTGAGGCAATAAGCCGCTGACTGCTGGTCAACCCCGGCGGTGGAAAAGTGGCCGATCATTGCTGAACTGGAGCCCAACTCAGTCCCGCAGCCAGGCATAGAGTTTCATAGGCCCATTCAGTCACAGGGGCTCATGAAAAACATTACCTGTGCCATATGAATGGTATACGTGGCAGTCATCTAGGTTTAAGTCTACGCCTGTGTGCACGCCAACTGTGATCAGAAAGCGAGAATTCAACTGCGCTGTGTCTCCCCCGGGGTGAGCAGACGACTGGCCCGGGTGTCACAGGTAATTGCTAATGGCTAATCCCCTAATCATGTCAGACAACACTCTCTGAGCACAGCCTCACACAGATTGCATAGCTTTGTCTTACGTGGACATGCCCGTAAGAGTAGCCATGTGGTCATTGATGGGTGTCACCAGAGGGGAGGTGTGAAATGTCTTGATTTTGATCAACCTTGAACTAACCCTTAAGTAATAGTGTGGACAATTTCATGTTAAAAAAATGCCATTCACCTTGTGTGTTCATTTAACAAAATTTTTGCTGTTTAGATCATTTTCTGTGGCAAAGTCTTTGATCTCAAAACTCTTGTCAGGTTAGCATTACAAGAAGAGGTCACCCTCTGACTGACGGTAGCGCTGTTTTTCGCCACGATTCCTGCAGGAATTGTCGCGACAAAAAGCACTACTGGCAGCCAAATGATTAAAATCTTTAGTCACAACTGTATTAAGTGGACTGCAGACCTCGCTGTTCTGTTTTTTTTTTTTAATTTCACGTGGAATGTTTCACCGTTTTGTCTTCATAACCCTTTGCTTGTCGGTAGCAGTTTTTGTAGCGATGACTCCTGTCGGAATCATCGCGCCACAAACCGCTACCGACACGCGAAGGGTTAAAACACCCGGGGGCAGTTGAACTCACTTGAGACGTGCTGCATCCCAATACACGGCATGAAGCCTGCTGACAACACAGGGTAATTACTGTGTTCAGGTTGTCATTCTAGTTTCCGGCAACATGCGTGGGGCAGGTTGCATGAGTGACGCTTAGTCTGCGCCAGCCAATAAGCAAGTGCGCCGCTAGTGCAGCACACCTTGCTTAGTGGCTGGCGCAGGACTTCATTTCTACAGTCTTTGTCATATTCACACCAGAAGAACGATTGCTGAGCATGTACAATACAAGGAAATGACAGAGAAACATTTTTAACTCATTCAGCCCGACGCACTACAGCATGAGATGGCTCGACCATGATAACTTATTCAAGGGCAGTGCCAGATTAGCTTAGATGACGCCTCCCAAATTTGAATACGTGCGTCGGGCTGAATGAGTTACCACTTTTCATCCTGACACACTATTGCTTAAATTAAATTTGACTATGATAATTCAAGGGTGGTGCCAGAATAGCTTGGGGGGGGGGGGGAGGGACCTTCGTCGTCAGCTCGGCGTTAAACGCCAATAACTAACTGTACTTTGCATTCATTCTGGCATGTTAGTCACTGACGAGTTCAGCACACTGGTTGTCTCCGCGACGAATAGCTTAGTCCTGCGCCAGCCACTAAGCAAGGTGTGCCGCAATGAAGTACAAGTTTATTTTCTGTACTCAATAGCTGTTGTACATTCACATCATTGGGATGTGTGCAGGGCTAGATACATACATACATACATTAACATACATGTACATACATACATACATACATACATTGTGTGATTTTACATACGTACGTAACTTACATTCAAATTATCAAAAACTGTGCCTTACACATCAAAGAATACAAAAAAGCACACACGCTTGAAAAAGCTAGTTTGAATGTCATTTGCTGTTAACCCTCTTGTGCATGCAGCCACCGGTACTGTTTGTAGTACCGGTGGCTGCATGCAGAAGGGGGTTAAAATTTCCCCCTTTGTTTCGTTGCGCTTGCACGCAAGTCACCTGTTTGTGTCCTCACCAAATCAAAGCAAGACATCCACACAAACGGATCGCCCAGTTCTAGATAACGCACTGGTTGTCTCCCTCAAGCTGTGGCCTCAGGTCACAAGTCCAAAATCACAGACCAGCTCACAAACATATATCCTACACAAAGCACTCAAAGCAAAAAGCTGTTTTGTTCTGACATACATAAGTACTATGCGCTAACAGAAACAGACTAGAAAAGTGTGGCAAAAAAACGGCATCGCAAATTTTAATAACAAACATCGCCATTGAAAAACGATGTAAAAATTATCTTAAAGTAGTAATTTTACAACTAAAATAATAATAATAATAATAATAATAATAATAATAATAATAATAAATACAAAAATTAAAAAATAAAACAAAACCATAAAAAATTATCATAGACTTATTGCCAGTTGTGAATTTTTAAAAGAGAGAGAAAAATTGGCCATACACAAAACTTGAGATCTAAATCTTAAACGAGTACGTTTCAGCTTCACTCCAGCACATTCTTTTTCCCAAATTAATTTGATTAATGTGATGAAAAGATTTTTGTGAAAAGCTATCTGATTTACCAGTCAGATCTTTTCTTTACTTACTTCACTTTGGAAGTCGACTCAAGTTGAACCACCAAGTGTGACACGGCTTCAGTGGAAAAACTGCCAGAGCACAGCGAACACCCAAAGGCAAAAGGCATAGATCCTCATGAGCTCACGCGAATGCGTGGGCTCATGAGGATCTATGCCTCTTGTTGGCCTCAAGCATACTTGGCACATCGGTTAACCTGCACTGATTCCGGATGTTTTCAGGGTCATCGCTTCTGGCAGTCATCAGAAATTGGTATATGGATTTGTGGAAAAGAATAAATATAGAACTGTACAAAAATTAAGCTTGAGACAAGTGGATGTATTGCAATTAATGTACAGATTGTAATGTGCACGACTTTGGATTGGTCTATGTACATTAAAAAAAAAATTCAAACACAATTTGTCAGTGCAAGTGTAATCGGCCTGTGCCGTTTACTGAAGTACTTCCCAAAAGTCCCACTCGCGGAGTACGTTACAAATACACTTTGATGTAAATCCGATGCTGATTGAAGTATTTCCCAAATAGAACCACTTGGGAAGTATGCCACAAGTACACTTTTATTCAAATGAGATGCAAAGCATCTCATTTGAATAGAAGTGTACTTTAGCGTACTCTCTGAGTCTGTTAAGTATCTCAATTGATAAGCAGGGTACATGTGGCGTACTCCCCGAATTGGTCTATCTGGGGAGTGCTTTCGCAAATAGTACAAGTTACCACATGTACACATTCTCAAAATTGAAATTCATAAAACAGTTACATTGGAAATCGACAGAAAATGCCCCTCAACATGATTTTAAAGTGAATATACCTTAATACAAAAATGTACAGTGCTTCCCAATGACAATGAAAAAATTGCCTGTTGAAAAAAAAAATGTTGAAAATGCAGATCAACCAAAGGGTGAAACCTGCGTACCAAGTACCTGTTTTCAGGTTAGCCTGATGTATCACATGAAACAGTGATAGAAATATACAGAGCAAGCTTGTGAATGTTCATAACCCTAAAAACAATTGTCCTTTACAATTACATTCTCCACCTTACAAAGATACTTTAAGATAATAACCAAGAAAGAAACTTAGAAAGAAACTGGCTGTCAGTGGCTGTTTTAGTCGCGATGATTCCAGTATGAGTCATTGCGAGTAAAATCGCTACCATTAGCAAAAAGACTAAGAATGACTGCGACAAAACATGTCCATCTTACCTATGCTTTTTTTTAAAAATACGTTATTTTCTTGCATTTTACAGTCACCTTGTTTGTGTGAAAACATACTTTAATAACCTTACAAAATATCCAACCTGGTTTGAATTATAGTTTACATGAAGTATATTTTCCAAGCACCAGGGGCCAGTTGCATGAGTGAGCTTAGTCCTGTGAAAAGCTTACAAGCTATCCTGGCACCACCCTTGAACTAAAAGAGTTAAATAGTTGCTATGTCTCCTAATCCGTAATGTAGCCTTCATAGGACAATAAGCAAAAAAAAAAAAATTGTTTACAAAATCAGCCTCAGGATGTAATGGGTTAACCAGATAGACCCACTCAGGGAGTACGCCCCAAGTCACTTCTATTCAAATGCGATGCGTACTCCCCGAATAGGCCTGTCTGAATAGTACTCCCGTAAACGGTGCTGGGTGTATGGCGCCCTTGGCTCTGTTTCTGGAAATGTTTTCTCCGGTTTCTCACCACGTCTGATCTGCGACGGGTTTTCTTTTTCTCCTGTTGACCATAGGTACGCGTCTGAACAGTACTACCCGCATGACCGCTACCCTCCCTATTGCACCGGCCTGGCGTACGCGGGCGGGATGAACTTTGCTAAGCAGGTGCTCGCTGTGTCCAGGAATGTCCCCTTCTTCTTCATGGAGGATGTCTATGTGGGCTTCTGTCTAAAAGAGCTTGGGTATAAGGTACGGTATGTTGTTGTGGTGGTGGCGGTGGTGATGTCGTTGTTGTCTTCAGTGGCGTTGTTGTTGTCGTCGTCGATGTTGATGTTGTCGTTGTTGTCATCATCGTTATTGTAGTCGTCGATGTTGTTGACGACGATGATGATGTTGTTGTTGTACCCAGTGAGCAATAGATCTTCGGACCGATGCTTGTCTGAGCCGACCCGCACACAGACGTTCGTGGGCAGGCTCAGGCAAACTATACCCACATGGGTTGTTGTTGGATGTCCTTAGTATCTCTCATTTTAGTTCTTCATAAAGTTAATAACCAGCTTGTACCGGGCTTATGAGGATCCATGGGCGGATCTGGAGGCGGGGGGGGGGATCCTAGAGATTCCGGACCCCCCTCCCGGCCCAGACCCCAAATTGTTTAGGTAAAAATGCTATAACAAAGTTCCCCGTCCCCCCCCCCCCCCCCCCCGCGGCTATTTCATATTTTGTTGCGTTTACACACACGCACACGCTTACCACCCTTCCCCCGTTTGATATTTTGGCGAGTGGCGAGAGTGTTGACACACCTCCCTCCACCCCCCACCCCCTTAGCGTTTAGCGTCGGGAGAGGGGGGGGGGGGAGCCTTTTGTGTCAGGTTGAGGATTGGACCCCCCTCGAGGTAACTGATCCGTCCCTGCGGAACCATGCCTCTTGGAGATGTTTGGAGAGTTGTCTGTACTTATGGTACAAGCTGGTTACCCGCCATGACTTCGCTCCCGTTCGTTGCAACTGAAAGTGACCTCACTGTTGTCTCCGTTGGATTGGGAAGGAGCTAGGTTACGCAGTTTATTAGTTATCTAGGTATTATTATCATTATTAACCCTTTGGCTGTCAGTAGTGCTTTGTCGCGATGCCGATTCATGCAGGAATCAACGTGACAAAAAGCAATACCGATAGCCAAAGGGTTAATTTGACTCGCGTTAGCTTTTTCAGAGGTCTACATGAGACTTTGTTATTTGTTAATAGTTTCGCGGCGACTCTCTCTCTCTCTCTCTCTCTCTCTCTCTCTCTCTCTCTCTCTCTCTCTCTCTCTCTCTCTCTCTCTCTCTCTCCCTCCCTCCCTGAAATGCTGTAAAGAGTAAACCAAGAGACTAGCTTTTCGTTTCTAAAGTTGGTGTAGTAAACCTTCAATGGCGTACATAGCGTAGGCTTGAAGCTATTCTTGTAAGTACCTATTTTCCCAACACAGCGTATTCTCTTTTTACCATTTATTTTAACCATGTAATTTCTTGTAAATACCCGATATATATGCAAACACTGATTTCTGTTTACATTTTTTTCTTGTAAATGTATTTGTCACGACCCCTTCTTCCGGGGCGCGAACTATGAGCGCTACCACTCGAGAACAACCAACCCAATCCTAACACAAACACCAGCGGAATAATTACAACATTTATTACATATAAACCGAACAATCCAAAATATCCTCACTCAATCCTAACCATGCACTCACACATCACATTCACACACACACACGTCCAAACTCCCCAAACCGAATATCCATTATACACAATACAAAATAACATCAAATAGATAATAAAACGGGAGCACGAACGACAAGTTCAAATTACCGATTTCGCCTTCGCAAAAAAGTTCTTCAAGCACAAGACTCCTTTAAATGAGACAATACTTCAAATGACACAATGTCAAATATATAATGGAACACATACCCTTACTAAAACAACTGAAAGCTGAGCAAACATAATAGCTCACAAGTCAATGGGCAAGCTCAGCTCAGCTCGACGCTCTTGCTTCCTTGATAAGGCCTTCCGTAACACAGGCTGCTTTTAACACAATATTCCAACATCTTTCTGTCACTGCGATAGAGTTTCTCTCATAACAGCGCTCAGGTACGGCGTCGTAGACCCACCAGGCGGAGGGACACAGCCAGCCTCCACTCTAACAAAACCACCACGGCCTCTCGCACAGCACGGCGGTGGACTTAGCCGGTTAGTTCCTTAGGGTTTTGGATGCTTAGACCGTTGGATATGGAAGCACTGAAACACAGGTTACAAATATACACATATGAATAACTAACAACAAAAGAAACAAAGTAATCACATCACCCTTCCCGCAATTTCAAATTGAGGTCTTCTATATTCCCTCACCTCTCTCCAACAATAATAAATTCAAACTCAACAAAATACATATTTACACGTCGCCATACGACCCACCTCCGAATTCACCCTCTGACGCTCAACGCAACCAAATAAAATAAATGGCATCCACTTCTTTATTCTATTCTTACACTTGCCCCCCCCCCCTCCCCCCTACGCACTAACCAAACCAATAATAACAAAACAAGCAAACACAAACACTCCTCCTCCTCCTCCCCCCCCCCCCCCGATTAAATAGCTACCAAAGAATTGTTGCGTGTACTTACTGCCATCCGTTAAAACGCACCTGCTGGGACGAAGACAAACACAGACAAGACAAGCCAAAGGCTCAGTCGTCGCCGGCAGCTCTTCTTCTCTCCTTCCTCGGACACCGGCTCCGGAGCGACCCGAACCGTATCCCAGGGCCGTTACAAAACAACGACACAGCTGCTTAAGGCCTTCAGCTAATGGCGAACCACACCTGAAAGACCCCCCCCCCCTCCCCCCTTAGGAGACTGTTGGAAAACGACTGCCTCGTTCCACTGCTTGAAAACGACTAACAATTTGGATATCGTAAGGTTTAGCAAGCATGCGCTCAGTAAATCGTTCGATGTAAATTCGCGTGAAACGGGGACCATCCAATCGCGCAGGCTGAGCGGCGACCACGTGCGTCACACGCCGTGTTTCGATTCCCGTACGACAGCAAATACCCGTGCAAAGGCCAGATAACTCACCTAAACTACCCTTATGTCCGGTTCCCCACCCGGGTCTGCCCTGGGGGACTTGGATGGGGTTAACTACTTTTTAGTTCCCAGGGTCACTTTGGTCAGCCCTACAGGGTTTTCCCCTCTATTCTGGGGCATGTGTTTCTGTCTACCCTTGGTCCATTCACCTGTATGTTCCTTTTTTAAACGCTCCCTACTGTCTGCGCTGCCTGTAGCTTTTGATATTGGATGTGTGCTAAATGGTCTTAGATTTATTTAGCGTATTAGACCGGCTGGTGACATGCATTTCAATGTTCTGTTTAGTTGTTTTTTTTCACAAGCAGAGCAGGCATATCCTGAGAAAGTCTTTTTGCTGTCGGGACGTTAAGCAATGCATTACCACTACCCTTACGTCCGGTGACCAACTAATCCCTGTCACCCCTCTAAATTTACTCCCATACAAAAATAGACGGGAAAAAAAACCCGTGTCGTGACAGTATTATTACTTTGTACTTTTTCCCCACCCGGGTCTGCCCTTGAGACTTGGATGGGGTTAACTACTTTTTATTTGTTCTGTGTGTGCGTGTGTGTGTGTGTGTGTGTGTGTGTGTGTGTGTGTGTGTGTGTGAGTGCTTGCGTGCGTGCGTGAGCGTGTGTGTGTGTATGTGTGTGTGTGTGTGCGTGTGTGTGTGTGTGTGTGTGTGTGTGTGTGTGCAAAGACATGATTAAAAACAGGTCTATGTACCTAATGTGGTTGACAATGATGATGATGTCGTTGCACCCGGTGAGCAATACCTGGAGTGAGTATAATTCAGCATTTCAGAGAGAGAGAGAGAGAGAGAGAGAGAGAGAGAGAGAGAGAGAGAGAGAGAGAGAGAGAGAGAGAGAGAGAGAGAGAGAGAGAGAGAGAGAGAGAGAGAGAGAGAGAGAGAGAGAGAGAGATGAAATGAAACTTTATTATTTCTGAACGGAGGAAACAGCACATGTGCCATTTTTCACGCTTGCCGTTGCTAATCTACAAAGGTACAACTCTGCTAAAGGTACAAGGCTACTAACATACAAAGGTACAAAGCTACTAACATACAAAGGTACAAAGCTACTAACATACAAGTGCACACGATATAACAAGTCGTTCAAAAAAGATGGCTAAGGCAAAATGGAGGGCACCAATTATGATTGCTAACAATGTGAATGGGAAAAAAGAAGATATTCTTTCACTGAAATCAAACACGCGCGCACGCTAGCGCCGCACACACACACACACACACACACACACACACACACACACACACACACACACACACACACACACACACACACACACACACACGCACGCGCGCGCACACACACACACATAAACACACATGTGCTCGCGGGGGTTAATATCAAGGCTTTAGGCGATGGGGATACCCAAACCAGTGAATGAGCTGTTAGATAGCAGGCAGTTGGAGAGAGAGAGAGAGAGAGAGAGAGAGAGAGAGAGAGAGAGAGAGAGAGAGAGAGAGAGAGAGAGAGAGAGAGAGAGAGAGAGAGAGAGAGAGAGAGAGAGAGAGAGAGAGAGAGAGAGAATCAATGAATCAATCAGTGAATTATTTGTGGACTACAGCTCCTCATTCAATACTATTGTGCCGCCCAAGCTCTATGAGAAACTGGTCCAGCTAGGTTTTGACAGTTTACTATGCCAGTGATTCAACGATTTTTTGCCAGGTAGACCTCAGGGGGGTCGGGAGGGCAAGGCGGAGAGGGCAGAGTATCGAGTGTGTTGCGCAGAGTGACCTAGATAGCCTGCTTGCAGCGGGGAGTGGCTGCATACCACAGCAGCAGGTGGCTGGCCAAACTAATGAGTAGGAAATCGGGCGAGTGGAGTAATGTAAGACTGGTCCCACCCAGGTATGCATCCTGTCACTCTGGTCCCGACGCCTTTAAATATCCGACGGAAGAATGTGAAGCACTCGGGGGCGTTTCGATCGGAATTCGTAGTTAGTAACTACAGGCTACGATTTACTCATCAGGGAACCGGCCTACAATTCTCAGACCATTTCTTGGTGTATTCCTCTGAGTCGCATGGTAATTGTTGTCCGTGTAGTCCATGCATGTGAAGGTATTCTTGACGCGGCATTATTGATGTCAAGTATGATCGCTTCCAAATCCTTGCAGTATTCCTGACGCGGCATTATTGATGTCAAGTATGATCGCTTCCAAATCCTTGCAGTATTCCTGACGCGGCATTATTGATGTCAAGTATGATCGCTTTCAAATCCTTGCAGTATTCCTGACGCGGCATTATTGTTGTCAAGTATGATCGCTTTCAAATCCTTGCAGGGTCCAGTTAGTGCAATTATGCTCTTATGTCGGGATACGATTGTATCGCCGCGTCTTCTGTTCCCTCGGCGCTTGTGCCTGTCTTCTGTTCCCGCAGCGCTAAGAGGGGCGTGG
This sequence comes from Semisulcospira habei, assembly GCA_036245525.1. Classification (NCBI taxonomy): domain Eukaryota; kingdom Metazoa; phylum Mollusca; class Gastropoda; family Semisulcospiridae; genus Semisulcospira; species Semisulcospira habei. The sequence goes on along the minus strand of BTPG01000007.1, from coordinate 20,836,874 downwards.
CGGTCCGTGGGGCAGCGGTAAAAGCGCCTGCCACCAATGCAAGAGGTGCGAGGTTCGATACCCGGTTCCGGCGTCGGACTTTTCTCCTCTAGTAAGTGTCACCATTAATTCGGGCGGACCGTCGGGGGTTCTTTCTCCAGGTACTCCGGCTCTGTTCTCCCCCACGAATTTGGTATTAATTTCAGTCCACTTAATCCAATTTCAAAAATATAAAAAACGATTTAAATTTCCAAAATAAATTCAGTAGCTCGCTTGAGCTTGCCCTTAGCATCACGTGAATGTTCTGTGTTTATGTACAGTGTGTGAGGGAATGCGCGTGATTCGCGTGAGCGTGCTTGTTTGGTTTAGTTCGCGGCTATGTCCTGCGCATTGAGTTATATTATAAATATGAGAAATGCGCCATATAAATACTATGTATTATATTATTATTATTATTATTATTATTATTATTATTATTATTATTATTATTATTATTATTATTATAAGACACCAGGAAGCGTTGAGAGTCTGCGTGTATGGACGTGGGCCCGTCATATTCTTTGTTTTTTAATCCGTCCGTTTTGACGGATCAATCCCAGGCTTAGCGTCGTTGTTGTTATTTCTCGGTGTATTCGTGTTTGTAAACGATGCCGGCTGTTTTTGTGGCTGTGTTGCCGCACATACGACAGACTGGTGTTTATAGTATTGCGCTCTGTGTAGATGATAGGCAGTGTTGCCGGGGTGCATATCTCACAGTTGATGCTTTAAAAGGAGCTTAATGTTGTAGATGCTGCTGCTGTTTTGGTGTGTCTGACGGTCGTTTCGTTGATTGCTGTTGTTGCCGTTGGCTTGTTGGGTCGCCTGAATTGTATACCGTTTTAGTGGTAGGTGACGGGTTTTGTCGGTGTAGAAGCGGCCTTCATTTCTTCCGGCGAGTGCTTCACAGAATAGTTGGCCTCGCTTGTTGCGAGTGTTTCAGTCCTCCTTTCACTTTTGCGCGCTTTCAAACGAGTTCTTTGTGACCAGTGTTGCCTGGTGTTGTGGATTAAAGTTGGTGCCGCGTTGTTTCATAGTTGTGGTCGATGCGAAGTAGGCAGTGTCCGTTTCCTCTATTCTTAATCTGTGTTGTACACGGTGGTTTGCCTTTCTTGTTGGCGGGTCTTTTAGCAAACAGTATGACGTCATCGTGTAGCGATTCATCACAGATGTCACTTTGTTGAGTTTTGCCGTTGAGGGCTGCTGGGCCGATTGTTGGCCTCGGTTGAGTAGCCTGGGCTGGCTCACACGTATCTTGTTATAACAGCAGAAAATAGGATTGCAGTGTAGTTTGTCGCTTGTTCTAGCTCAGTTGTCGGTCGTGTGGTGTTTTATTTTTCCCGCCCTGTTTCCAGCCTTTTCAGGCGTGTCAGGGACGAGTTACTTGGTTGTTTTCGTTCCATCCACCCTTTGTCAGGTGTGGGGAGTGAGTTTCATCCACCCTATTTCAGGCGTGGGGAGTGAGTCTCAACCACCCTATTTCAGGTGTGGGAGAATGGTCGATGAGTTCCTTCTTGCTTGTGGTTTTCCGTTGATTTGATAGTTTTGGGCCTATAGGTTGTAGTAGTTCTCCGTTGACGTAATAGTCTTGGGTCTTGGCCGGGATTGGTCGTTTCTGGCGGAGTTAGGGCTGGCAGCTGTTGTTTCCTTCGTCGTCTCGCTTCGTATGAGGCTTTGTCGGGTGTGAGGGAGTCGATGACGTATGGTCGAATCTCATTGGTCGGCTGTCGTCGGGCTGGTCGCCCGATGTCCGTGTGAGATAGCGTCTTGTAACCTTGGTTGCAGGTGGAGTCTATCTTTTTAGATCGGCCGGTCCATTCCTGGAGTATGCTATGTCTCTGTCAGGCGTATAGACGTGGGGATGAGAGGTAGTTGCGTCTGTTGATGGTGGTTCAGCTGGATGCTTAGAGTGGACATCTCTCATGACACGCCCGTCTTCCGTAACTGTTTGCTAGAAAGTGAGCTGGCTGGTTTGCTCTTCTCCCGGCACTGATATGAGCTATCTCCTCTTCTTTAAGAGGCGCTCTCTGCTTCGTTGAACCAGTGTTCCAATCCCCTCCGGACGGTGAGACTGAGAGGTTGGGGGTTGTGTGCATTGAGGCGTGGCCACTCCTAACGGTGCGCGCGTGGGGCCGTTAGCGGTGGCGTCAAGTTGAGGCCCTGACCTGGGTCAGGTCGACCCCCGGTGCGGTCAAGCTGTCCCTTACGGTCAGAAGCACAATGTCACCGCGACAGCTGCCTTAGAAAAGGTAGTTTGAGTATTATACATTCGTAGGTCCGCCTGCCGCGTGTGGGGTTTTAGCACACGAAACACCACTTCATTTGTGCGGAGCACACTGAAATGTTTGCAGTTTTCGGGAATTTTGTACTTTTCCAGCTTTTCTTGGAGATTTTTATGCGGCTGCTTGGAACCAAAACAGGAATTAAGTAGGTTTGCCAACCTTTCTTGGACCGGTGGTCCCGCCTCTTGAGACAGCAAAGGCTGCCTCCATATCGGTAAAAATATCATCTCCTATAGTCTCCTCAGTTTCAGGCCCCCCTGCAGCAAGCAGTTCTCTTTCTAGTGACATTTCGCCGTTCCGCCTCCCCACCAGTGGTGCTGGCACTGGAGACGGAAAACCGTCTGCGTTTAGCTGAAGGACCAAGGGACTGGGTGTCCTGCGGCCTTTTGTTTTTTCCAAAGTGATAACCTTCTCGGTGAGGAGTTGCGCCGCTTTACAGAGCGCTGTAAAACCTTTCGTTTCGCCCTTTTCACGTGTCGGCTACACTCGGTCAGGCGGGGGAGTTGGAAACTCACCCTCAAACGAAATCTCTTCATTCACGTCTAAGACGTTGTCGTCCGAAATCATATCTTCTAAATCCGACATCACAACCACAGCTACACAGACCAATAATCCACACAGGGAAAATTACTCCTTGAAGTACAACACACACCGTACACACGTGACACTCAACAAACGCGGCACAAGAGAAAGTCGGTCACTAGGCACGGGCGGCAAGTAATGAGGGTACGTCCGACCTGGTCGGCAGCTAGGCGCGAACTGAGGGGATAGCCCGGGCAGCGCGCGTTTCTCAAGTGCACTTAGTGACGGGATACAGGAAATGAGTAAGAATAGATGTGATTAGGAAATTAAGGGTACGCCCCCCTGGGCCGGTTGACAGCGATCAATGAATTGAAATGAACTGTATACACTGAGTAGCCGAGGTGTTTTGTAAGAGGTGAAGAGAGTGATTACCAATTTAGACATATTTTTAGGACATGTTTTAAGGCAATGGAAGGTGATTCTCAGGAGCTCCCTATCCTCTCAAATACAGTTTGTGTTTAGAGTTGAGATAGGCGTCGGTTTTGATTTTAAAATATACCGTGTACAATGAGAAAAACAGGGACTTAGTAAGAGGTGATGGAGGGTGATGGCTCTAATTAGCCATTAATTAGGGGGCAACTTAAGACAATGGAAATGTTGATTTTTTTAGCTCCCTAATTCCTATCTCTCAGCCTACACCCATCCCACTCTTTCCACAGGCGCAGAATCCCGTGAGTCACTGCAGCTACATGAACTCATGAAAATCTACGCCTCTGGAAGATGAATACCTAAGGCTCACCCAAGCTCCGTGTCCTTGCGCATGACTGAACAAGGTCAAGAGGATCCTTCATATTGTTGAACTACGCGGTAGGCCTATTGAGCGTTAGTACTCAAACCAAGGGGAATCACAGCGCTGGACAGACAACAGTTAGATCCCCTGCCCCCGCCTATCAGGCACCCAATCGCCAGCCCACAGAGAAATACGCAGGTATAGAATAAGACAATCATTTCCATTCCTAATAAGAATGGATCAGGTCTCTTATATAACCCATGTCTTTCTCCGGAACTTAGGAAGTAAGCAGGAGAAACATACATACACAAACATGAAGGTGCGCTACTATATGTGGTCGGGTAAATACCCTGATTTCCCACAGTAGATGCACAGAACATTACACAACAATGTAACGATACAAATTTTGCCTCGAGTTATACATGATACTCACAAACCAGATAGGTGAGGCTAGCGCTGGCAGAATTGTCAGTACTCAAACCAAGGGGAATCACAGCGCTGGACAGACAACAGTTAGATCCCATGCCCCCGCCTATCAGGCACCCAATCGCCAGCCCACAGAGAAATACGCAGGTATAGAATAAGACAATCATTTCCATTCCTAATAAGAATGGATCAGGTCTCTTATATAACCCATGTCTTTTATATAACCCATGTCTTTTATATAACCCATGTCTTTAAGACATCTTGCCAATGTCGCAAATTCAGTCTGTCGTTGCTTAAGTTCATGGTTCAGTCCTAAATCGGCGACCAAGAAAATTACCATAAAATAGACCACACATTTTCTCATTTCAGGCCAGTCAATACAATCTTTTGTCGCATTATCCCATTAGATCCTGAGGCTGATTAAAAAAAAAAAATCAAATTGTGCTATGAAGGCTACATTACAAATATTGAGATAGATCAACCCTTTTAGTCCAAGGCTGGCTATTCTGGCACCGCCCTTAAACTATTATAGTCAAAATTACTTTAAGAAATGCGTGTATGAGGATGAAAAGGGTTAAGGGAAACTGTCTGAGTCAGTCAAATGTTCGGCTGCGAATCAAACTCTAAGCTCCCTCACAGTTTCATTGGGTCTGCGCAACAGTGAATCACGTGACCAAGCTGGATCATAGTCCCCACTCAATGACTGGTCAGAGTGCTAAAAGGTTTCCTCTTTCTGCTTGCAACACAAAACAAACAGACAAACAAACAAACAACACACCACCCCCAAAAAAACAACAACAAAAAACAAACAAACAAAAAAACAAATAAACAAAACCCCAACCCACAAACAAACAAACAACATAAACAAATAAATAAAGAAACAAACCCGAAATACGTTACTATCAGTGGGTAGTGCAGGAATAAGCATGCTACATGTAGAGCATGTTTCGTAGTTCTCTTAAAGAAATATGTTACGAACTAAGCCCAGCGCAAGCACATTTTATCATCTATTCACGACTGCTCTTATGACCTTCCGAAGTCTGTAGAGATGTCCGATCGACCTGTGTGACCTTTTAGCCAAGCTTACTTTTAAACTGTCCTTACATCATGTTGTAAGACCTTTCTCTTAGTGTGGCTGACCAGACTTTTACCCTTCCCGCCGTGAGATGGCTTTTGTCGCCTGCTCGGCGTTACACCCCAGTAACTAACTAACTAACTTCTATTCACGAGCAATATTTGGAAGGAAGAAAGCTTTGTCCGGGTCACCACGCATCTATAGGCCACTGAGCTTCCCCAGGATCGCATTTTGCATTCTTTAACCCACTTAGCCCCGGGACCCTGCAGCAGGAGATGGACTGATCATGATAATTCAAGGGTAGTGCCAGATGAGCTTGGCGCCTTTAGGCGCCAAGCTCATCTGGCACTACCCTTGAATTATCATGATCAATCCATCTCCTGCAACTGGTACATAGTCGTTTAATAATACTTCCAAAATTGGGAAAATCTCCCGTGGGGCTAATAGGGTTAAGAGTATCTACGGGATGTTGACTATGTTGACTTAGGTCATGGCTAATCAATCTCACTCCTCCCCTCATCTCCCCCTCCCCCACTTCCTCCCATCTTTAACATCCCCCCACTCCACACACACACACACACACACACACACACACACACACACACACACACACACACACACACACACACAAACGTACGCACGCACGCATACACACACACACACACATACGCACACACGCACACACACACATACACGCACGCACACACACACACACACACACACACAAACACATACTCCCCTCCGCCCCCCAACAAAGACACACGCACACACAAAACACATTAATACGACTTTTCCAAGTTCTTATTTCATAATCACAATTTATATAATTGCACATACGGGTATACGCATTTTTGTAAAATAAAAAAAAAAAAAAACAGTACACAAGTTTCATACAAAGTCACAAGCATCAGTACAGTAGAACTTGTTTTGAGTGGCATACAAAATTCGCACCAACAAAAAATGGTCTTTAAAAGACAGGTGCTCTCTAAAGAGAAGCGCCACCTGTCATCAAAGACCATCATTCTGTCATCAAAGACCACCATTCTGTCATCAAAGACCATCATTCAGGTGGCTACAACCCGTTCCGTGCTGATTGACGCCGCATGTGTTTCTTCAATCTTCGTTGATTCAACACCAAACAAAACCCCTAGCCGTCCCAGCAACATAGATTCAAAGTGGTATCAGCAGGAGGCATAGATCATCATGAGCCCCCGCAACTGCGGGGCTCGTGAGGATCTATGCCTCTTGCAGTTGGGCGATGTTCATTTTTTCTTGGCACTGAACTAGATTAATGGTGGCTGGTGATCTCTCATATGGGAAGTATCTCAAAATAGGTTCTGCTGTACTCGTGCGTACATTCGAAAATTCTTATTAAAAGGACAAATAATGTGGTTTATACGGAAAAGAGTGTTGAGGTGTATAATAATAGCGAAGACGTTTCAGCATGGTGTGCACACATCACATATTCTGACAAAAATAAATTAACAGTCCTTGAACGACAATCATTTAGAGAGTGTGATACAGCAAAAACCTGTTCCAAGTGACCACCCTCGTGACAGTAAATTTAATTAGCAAGTTCTAGGATGCTTTTCCCAACCAATACTATCACCTTTGTCAAATAAGGAATCATTGTCATGTCAGTTTCGTGTCGTTAATCCCTTCCCTGCCACTGAGCGTACATCGTATTTCCAAAATCTTTGTTCACTCAACGACCAAGTCTCAAGAGGTCCAAGCAACATAGATGCAAATTGGACTTAGTAAGAGACATGGATCCTCATGAGCCCCCGCAATTGCGGGGGCTCATCAGGATCCATGTCTCTTGCGGTTGGATCGTGTTCCGTTTTTTCTGCGGTCGGGCGACCCCACAGGGGGTGGGTTTAATGGACACCGATCCATTTGGCAAGTGGTGTATATTAGCTAGCCCACGTGGTTATTAAGAAGGCTGCGTCTGTGTCAGATCGAGCTGGAGCCAGTGCGATAAGCACTGTTTTAGCGTCGGTTTCTCAAGGTACTGTCTTCTCAGTTCAGACTTCGAGAGAGCAACTGTAAAACCACTTTTATACTTGAAGGAGTGGGCTGCTAAGAACGGAGAATATCCCAACGAAGAAAGAAACACGCTTAGAAAAGACAGTTACAACACTATTGTGTTGTAATTGCCTTTTCTAAGCGTGTTTCTTTCTTCATTGTGTTATAATCTGTATTTGACACGCTTAGCAGTCACCTTTTGGGTCTGGATTTGTTCTAAAACAGGTTTTACTACAACATTATGAAATCTTTAATTAGTTATTAGTTATTTGGGTTTAACGCGGAGCAGGCGACTTAGGCCATCTCATGGCGGTATGACATCTTTAAGAACTGGACGCGAATATATGCAATATGCAATTCTTGCATCCATTAATCTGAAGGATAACAGGGTATCACCCTGCAAAACATTTCAGCAAGGCATCTAATTCTGAAAGACCTCAGCTATGAGGATTAGTTCTTATAGAGCCTTTCAGCCATAAAATGTGTTCAATCACTGATTACTTCGACGTACCAAATTTATTGCACACAAACGTAACCAAAAGAAGTCACAAAAAAATGGCATTTGAGCATGTAATAATTAAAGCTTTTGTTGCACAGCGAAAAGCAAACAATGCATAATCAATACGTCATTTTAAACAAAGGCAATACACCCCAAATGCACTGTGAACACGATTGTCGATTATATCACATTATTTGCATATGCGTACAGATAAAACTGGTGACCAAAAAGAACAGAAATCAACAGAACAAAAAGTGTAAAACAACTGGTATGATAAAACGAAACTCCTTTAAATACAAGCTAATTGCGCAAGATAAATGTACTGACCAGCAAAATAATACTGCATTTTTGGAATCGGATTCAAAAAATGTCGCATTTCTTTTCCTCGTCAGTGTAAGAGTTACTGGCTAAAGTGATTTAGATGATTTAGGATCTCTGTTATGAAACTCTCTGCGTTGATGACTTTAATTTCGAAAAGTCAACCATGTACAAATACCAAGGGACAAACAGTCAGCTCCCTTGACCCCCCCCCCCCCGCCCCCCCGGCCCCAACCTCCCCCAGCCCCTCCCCGGCCCCCTCCCCGCCCTCCCCCCCCCCCCGCCCTTGTCCAACGCGTTTCCCTTGGTCTGTGTACTGCATCTTCCGGCGCCTTCCACACATTTGGCATGCCCGACGAAAGTGGCACAGTTGCAGCGCACCTGAACCGATCAATGTTCAGGTCGTACTCCACAGGCTCGTCCCTGCCCCCCCCCCCCACTCCCCTCCCCGTAACCCTCCCGCTAGCCGCCGTTAACCCATTTCACCCCACGGCCGCGTTTCCCAAATTTTGGACTGAGGTGTCATCTAACGACTAAGTGCAGGAGGTGGTCCGACCATGACAATTCAAGGGTAGTGCCAGATTAGCTTGGCGCCATCAGGCGCCAAGCTAATCTGGCACTACCCTTGAATTATCATGGTTTGTCCACCTGCTGCTGTAGTGCACGGGGTCTAAATGGGTGTTGCCGGGTGGACAGACCTAACCAACCAACCACCATCGGTTTGTGATTCACGCCAGCAATGTGAATACCACAAGAGCTCCCGACGATGAAGATACCCTTCTTCAACAACACAGTTCTCATTTACAATGTCTGTATTGTTTTTGTCTCCAACAGAGAATTTCAACGCGCATGCATTGAGAAATATTCCTGCCCTAATGCAGAGCTCTATGTGTGTAACTTGACGGTAATTCCTTCACAATCTTTGCCAGAAAATAACTCATTCCAGACGTACCGCATCCGGATACGCGGCGAAAAACCGCGTATCCGGATGCGGTACGTCTCGAATGAGTTAAATTTCAATGACGAAAGCGAGCAAGGTGCGCCTAAAATGTTTTTTTCAGGCTTTGTCTCGTCTGCTTTGACCGTCTGCCTCCTTTTCATAAACCATTAAAAAAAAAAACAACAACAACACACAAAAAAAATCGCATACAAGAAGCAAATATTATTTTCGAGTCCCCTGCATTGCAGTCAGCTCCAGAGAATATTTTGCCTATTGATTAAGTCCGCGATTGACAGTTTTTGTAATAAAAATCCCTCACATGTATCAGTTTCACCAAGTGACTATGACTCGGTGCGTACGTATCTGCTGGTGGCTGCCTGCCAGCTGTCAACTGTCAAACTGTTGGCAGTCAAACCAAGATTATGTGATGCCAGGGGTCGATCTGACGATGGGGGAATTACATGTACCAAAGGGGAATTAGGCTCGGCGCTGGACAGAAAAGGGTTACATCCCCTGCCCTTTCCTACTGATTAGGCACCCAATTGCCAGCCCACATGAAAATACACAGATAAAGTATAAGACAATCAATTACGTTCAGGGATGTATTATCTACGGCTGTTTTTTTTTTTTTTTTTTTTGTGGGCTGGCATGTGTTCCTGACGGGATGGGGCAGGTGATGTACCAGGTAAGCAAAGGTCCTCCAAAGGCGTCTTGCTACTGGGGCAACCGTCTGTCTGTCGATCACTGAGTGATTCCCATGCATTATTCCTACCAGCGCTTGTCTAGCCCATTTGCTTCATGGGGTCATTGTAGCGCAAATCAGCCACGTCAAAGGTCAATCGGCTGTCAAACTTCCATGAGGTTGTTGGTGTGGTTGACGGTGAGCCAGATGAAGCCAGAATGTTCTTCCTTCCCTTCGGAGTTGGGCTTTTGCAAGGAGTAGCGACGTATGATGTTACCGCCTGTGTACTCGTCTGCCTTCGACATGGGCAGCGTCAGCGAGCCGATGTGGTAGTCGGCCAGCTTGTTGGAGTCCCACACCTGCAGAAGAAAAGAATGATCGATTTTGTATGGTGACTATATATTACTGCTCCAGGTTTTACTCAGGCACTTGAGTCATTGTGCCATGTTCGCTATGTTTTATTGTATATTACGTACTGTATGATTAGCTAGTTAGGTCGACGCTTTCAACCCTTATCATTCGGAATACACCAGTGTGTGAAATAAGTTTGACTAAAATAGTTCAAGGGTAGTGCCAGAACAGCTTGGCGCCTCTAGGCGCCAAGCTATTCTGGCACTACCCTTCAACTAAAGCCACTGGACCGGTTCCCCTACTAGTCTTCAAGTTGAAAGACTGATGTTGCGGACACGCAGATAAAAAAAAAAAACCCCATTGTACTCGCCTCAACTCAGAAATAAATGAGGTTTCTAATAACAATAATATTATTAATCGTCTACCGTTACCAAGTTTAATTCAGTCGAGACGTGCCGCATCCGGATACGCGGCGGCATAAATCCGCCGTGTATCCGAATGCAGCAAGTCTCGATCGTGGTGAGTCATCACCTCCACCACAACGTCCTCCAGTGGTTTCCGCCTGTAGAAGGTGACCCTTTCCTTGAACTCCGGGCGTGACGACTTGGAGCTGATGCTGGTGCGGTGGGCCGCGCCCTCACACTTCAGGATGCAGTACACCTCCGCTTCTGGGATGGAGAGAAGGTGGTTGTAAGCAAGGTTCGTGCAGATAGGGCTAAGCAGGAAGACTTGGGTATGGTGCGGTAGTGGTTTTAAGCCTTTGGCTTCGGTAGCGCTTTTTGTCGAGTCCTTTGCAGGAATCGCTTCGACAAAAAGCGCTAGCGACAGCCAAAGGGTTGACAGAATGCGGGTACAGTGAAAGTCACGTACCAGGGGTGTTGGCGGTGGGGTGGGAGGGGGTTGGGGGTGGGGGGTGGGGTGGACATTGGACATACAGAAAGACATTAAAAAAAACCCACCACCACCACCAACAACACACAACAACAAAAGAACAACCCCCCAAAAACCAGCAGCTACAACAACAACATAATAACAAAAAGAACCTCCCACCCCCCTCTCTCCTCTCCACACCGAAGAGAGAGAGAGAGAGAGAGAGAGAGAGAGAGAGAGAGAGAGAGAGAGAGAGAGAGAGAGAGAGAGAGAGAGAGAGAGAGAGAGAGAGAGAGAGAGAGAGAGAGAGAACAATGAACCTTTATTTTCCAACGGTAGAAATTATTGGTAACAGGACCAGTTTTCAAACTTGCCGTTGCTACATCTACTACATAAATGACATAGACCTGTAAACGGCATACACGTACCACACACTGCCGCATATATGTATTCGCTCACGCACGCACGCACGCACGCACGCACATACGCACTAAGGTGCGCACGCATGCACACCAAGAGAGAGAGAGACAGACAGACAGACAGACAGACAGACGGACAGTCATTACTGAGACAGACAAAACATTATCAATAAAGAATGACAGCGAATACACATACAACAACAGCAACAACAATAAAAACAACGCCTGAAAACAACAACACAAAAGAGAGAAAAAGCCCACCAACAACCAAAAACCGAAAAGACAAAAATGAAAAAGAAAACAAACAAGAAAAAAAGAAAAAAAGAAGAAGAAAAAAAAGAATTGAAGCATTGTGGACAAAATGAATAATTCAAATTTCATATCACACACACACACACACACACACACACACACACACACACACACACACACACACACACACACACACACACACACACACACACACACACACACACACACACACCTCGTGTGCCGTCGGCGATGGTGAATCCCTCCACACTAGACACTGTGACGGCTGTAGCGGCCACTTTGGGTTTTTTCCAGCACTTGGGGGGACTCGGCAAGTCCTTCACTAATTCTCTGAAAAAAAAACAGTCCACAGACGAGGAATGTATAGTTAGTAACACAGCCTTACAGCTGAACACAGTCGAAATGAGAACACCTCGTGCCACCCCAATAGGCAAAAGGCTATCAGGCCGAAGTCGACCGGAGTGGGCCCGCGCACGACAGTGCGCAGGCCCACTGCGGCCGACGTCGGCCCGAAAGCTTTTTGTGTACTGGGACCCGCATCGTGACATAAACAGCATCGGTAGTTGCATGTACTAGCGGGTTGCGTCTCTCAAAGATTATACCGTCGAGACGTTTATTTATAGCTTGAGAAAGCTTGTTCCATAGTTTCAAGTTGAGTCTCTAAGCGCATGTCCACGGGGTTTGTGGCAATTGTCACATTGTCACAAGGCTCATTTTCACGGGCCATCACCATCATATTCCAACTATGATCACCTGAGAAGAACCCCGAGAAGAGACAGCGTTTATCTTTTAGGAACATTCAGAGTTGTTCATAATTTTAGGCTCCCATTTTTCCTCCTCTCTAAGCCAGCCTCTGATCAACACACACGTCGGCGCACACAAATAAAGACGCACACACGGCGCTTCCCGCCATTAGTACGCTATGTGGGCTCATCTCCTTCTACTCTAACCCACCCTCTGATCCATACACACTGGCACACAGAAATAAAGACGGACACACGGCGATTCCCGCCATTCGTAAGCCGCCCCTGTGGTCTGGCGTATTTAGTATTCTAAATAATAGCACGCGGAGCAGCGAAATGACGTCACTGCATCACGTCATGGCATCATTAGCCCCACGACGCCGTGTTCATAGTGCCGACTCGATGTTATACGTCATCTTCGCAGGACTAACATTTGACATATCAAAGAATCAACTTTGCAATTTTCTTGCTGATTTTCATGCCTAGAGCTTACAGACGGGTCACAATTTGTCCTAATCCTACCCCAGGGCCGGGACAAACAGCAGGCTCATGCGGGTATTAATGAGAAAATATTTTTTTTTCGTATAAGAAAAATTAAAGTTATGTTAGCTGTTTTACAAATAACTCCGAAAAAGTGGTGCAGAAAACCGTTTGATTTTCACACCTAGGGCATACAGGTCACAATTGACCTAATCGTACTCGACAGCCGCGACAAACTGCAGGCTTATGTAAATACCGTATACAAAAAAATCATGCGATTATTAATGAGAATATTGTTTTTTTTTCGTAAAAAACATTTAACTGTTTTAAGATTAACCCATATAATTCGTGAAATTAATCCCAAAAACGTGAAAATATATTTTTTTCTAAAAATATTTAATTATCACTCAAAATGTTCTAGAGGTACAATGCTGGTTAACGAACTCATTCAACTTGTCCCTTTTATCTAGCTATACGCAAAATATCTAGTAAAAATCAGAAAAATTACGGACTCCAGTGTGGATCAACGGGTTTTTGTGAAACGGCCATTTTCTCGCCAATGAGCATCTTAATCAAAACGTTTAAAAAAAAGTCCCGAGATAATTCTTTTTGGGACAATAACCTAAAATTTCAAGCTTGTCCGTCCTCAAACGCGGGCTCTAGTCGCTGTCACATACGCACGCACGCACACACACACACACACACACACACACACACACACACACACACACACACACACACACACACACACACACACACACACACACACAACACACACACTGAGCCGTTTGGCGCCAAAAAGACGTTCTATAGCAAGGTTTGCGTAGCTAGACGTGACGTCATTTTTATCTTTTTACTTCTTTGCCAGAATTTCTGCACCGCATGCCAAAAACGTCATGTGCATGCTCCAGAATGCGCTCCGACCAGCCCCATTTCAAAGTCTACCGTATTTTAAAAATACGATAGACAAAAAAATCAGGCACATATCAATTACCTCGAGGGGAGGGGAGGGGAGGGGGGCGGTTCCATGTTGCTTTTTGTCGGGACCTTTAACGTGACACAAAATACCTCCCAACGGTAGACCTTTCAGTGGGGGTCGGGGGGTGGGGGGTGGGGTGGGGGGGAGGGAGGGGGAGGGAGGAGGCGGCGGGGGGCGGGGGGGGGGGGAGCAGGGGAGGATGTCAGGACTCTCACTATCATCTTTCGGCGAAATATCAAACAACGGGAGGGGAGGAGGGGGCTGGGGGGGGGGGGGCGGGGCGGGGGGATTGCGGTTTCCAAACTCCCTAATAAGAGACTTTCTAATAGCATTTAAAAATAAATAAATTTGGGTCTGGGCGGGGGAAGATCCGCCCCTGTTGAGGATCCACTGACCTGAGTCCGATGGCGCCTGCAGTGTAAATCCTCAGCAAATGGAGACCATCCTGACCGGGGTCAAAGGTGGAAGGCACGAGGAGGTAGCGTCCCTTTTTGACGGGAATGCGACTCAGGATGCTGCGCGCCTGCACGAAGGGACCAGCATGCACTCGCTCCATCCGGTCGTGCATGCGATACTTCCGGTTCACGTCCGTCTGAAATTAATATTTATGTTTGAAATTTTCAGTATTCAGAGTCTCTCGTTTGGTCTGCACGTGTCTCCAAATTATGGAGTGGGGAATGACATTCTTCGCGGCATTTGCAGAAAATACAAGTATCGCTTGAAATAAAGGATTCAAACCTTTGTACCTTTTGTTCACTCTCTAAGGAGTCTACTGAACACTTATATTTTGAGTGCAAAGTGGTGCGTGTTTTCTGGGACAAATTACTGAACAGACTGAAAGAAAAATGTGCTCATTGTGACAATTTTGAACTCTGTACAGAATTAGTTGTGTTTGGGGTGAAAAATGGGCTGCTAACGGACCCAGTTCTTTGACTTGCTCTTATTAATGGCAAAGTATTTTATTTACCGGTGCCGTTGTTTGAACAAGCAGCTAAACCTATCTTTTTTGTTTTTGTTTTTTTGCAGAGTTCAAAAACAGATACTGTACAGAGAAATATGAAATTACTGTCAGAAACAAACTTAGCCTTTTTTACACGTCTGTGGCTGCCTTATTTGGACTTTGTGTAAATAATTAATTTTTGTTACCTATTTTGTTAATCTTTGTTGACTGCAGTTGGGTTCGCTTTGGCCTGCTATGATTCACGGCTACTTCTTGCTGAGTTTTGACAATTATCCGTTTACCAATACATGCATGTAGACCCACTCTCAAAACAAATTCCAGGAACAGTCTCTCTCTCTCTCTCTCTTTCTCTCTCTCTCTCTCTCTCTCTCTCTCTCTCTCTCTCTCTCTCTCTCTCTCTCTCTCTCCACAAACACGCATCAATTTAATTTAATTATTTTTTTAAAAACATAATTTATTATCAGTTTGTGTATGCATTATTTTTATTTCTTCTGTATTCGTGTTGTACTTGTTTGCGATCCATATGCGTTCATGTCACTAATCTTGAAAAATGTTCAAAAATAAATAAAAAAAAAAAAAAAAGAAGTATCGTTTGAATGTTTCTTCACAGCGTTAACTCCTTAATTGCCGGGCGAGATAACCGGTTTGCGGCCTTGCCCCTGCAACGTTACCCATCTGCAAGAGACATAAAACCTCATGAGCCCCCGCGGTCGCGGGGGCTCATGAGGATTTATGTCTCTTGTTAGTCCTGTTTGAAAACCCACTGGCCAGAGAAGACCAGCAACGTCAGACTCTGGGAGAGAACAGAGCAGATAACAGCAGAGAATGAAATTGGGCGAAGAAGATGGGGATGGATTGGCCGCAGTCTGAGAAAGCCAGCTTCCAGTATCACTAGGCAGGTATTGTCATGGAACCCCCAGGCAGGCCGAGAAACGCCTGGCGTCGAGACCTCCAAGCAGACATCGAGACTGGGAACCACCTGGAGTAACAGGAGTCGCTGGAGGTCTCTCGTCGACGGCCTATACCCTGGGAGGGGTGACAGGCGTAAGTAAGTAAGTTAGTCCTGTGGTTCTTTGTGCCCACGTTTGGTCTCATCTCAATGAAATTGTGTTCTTCACGCAAATGTTGGTCAATGTGCAGTGGTCCAGACGCGACATCCACGTCGACTGGCAGTCAAGTAGTTAATAAATTTAGTTTCGTTGTCAATGTATTTTCTTTCTTGAATAAAATAAAACGGTGTAGTTTTATACTGAAACGTACCATAAATCTACAATTATCATGTCGAAATTTGTACTTTCGCAGGTTTTGTGTTGCTAAATGCTGTAACGGAGTAATTTTGCCGAATTTTCCAAAACTTAGCGGATGCGTTTATTTAACAGTCACAAAACAATTCAGTTAAGGCGTTTATCTTGCCAACCTTGGTGATGGTGAACCCTATGCAGTAGTTCTCTCCCCTGGTGCGGAAGTTGGATGATCGTCTGTCCTCTTGTTCAAGGGAGACAAGCATTTCTTCTTCGTCATCGTTAACCTCCAGTAAGTACTGCAGATATAATAATAATAATAATAATAAAGACAATTTATAAAAGTCTAACATCATTAGGTATAAAGACTGTGTTGTGCCAATAGAGGGTAATAGTTAACTGTTACACCACAAAGAGTCATGTATAATCACTGTGTGTTGGTCTGTAATTTTGGACATTACAGCTTGAGGCCGTAAGGTCCAAAATCACAGACCAGAACACCACGGTTAATGTGACAACTCAAGGGAGCTGAGACTCCCTTACGTACAAACTATGTCCTACATATATCGAATTCCTGAGGCCTGGATAAACAATTAGTTTTACGCTTTGTGGCCTATTTGAGTCCACAAATAACTCAGAACTTCTAAACCGATGACCGACTTTGACAAGAAACGGGTATCAGTTAACAATGAAGACAATTATGCTACCTGCCTTAACAACATCAATAAACTCGTGATGAGCTTCCCCAGTCACCCTCCCCCCCCCTCCCGCCCTGTCCCCCTTAACTCATTCGAGACGTGCTGCCTCCGGATACGCGGCTTATGCCGCGTATCCGGAGGCGGCAAGTCTCGAATGAGTTAAAAGAAAGAATATCCTGATGTGTGATGTCACAAAGTAAATATTATATAATTATTTGAAAGCGAGACAATAAATGCATATAACTACAGAAAAGAATAAAAGCCTCATAGATGAAAACAACCAACCAACCTACGAACCAGGGAACCGGCAAACCAACGAATAAAAAAACGAACATTAAACAACAAACCATCCAACCAACCTACAAATCCATTCACCATTCCGCCAACTGAACAAACAAACGAATACATGAAAAACAATTCAACCATAAACACAATAATAATAACAAAAACAAAAACAACAAAATAATAACAATAATAATAATAGTAATAATAATAATAATAATAATAATAATAATAATAATAATAATAATAATAATAATAATAATAATAAACTGATGAGAACAAACAAAATGCAACATTTTTGGAACCATCAGAAACACGTTAGTGTTTCAGGTGTTTCCAAAAATGTTGCATTTCTTTTGCACATCAGTATGATATCGGTAAGTACCTGTGGGTTGTTGAGAAAGGTGGAATGATTACCGCAACCACCAGCACGGTGTGGTTTCCGCCATTCTCCGGTGAATAGCTGTTCCCGCCATGTTTTCTTTAGCGTGAAGAATGACGTGTTCATCATGTGACACAGGTCCAAGTGCGTAAAATGGCGGCAGAAGTCTTCGAACGACATCCTGTAAAAGATATAATAAAACCCGTTCAAGTCCAGTGGACGCAGATTGTAATTTTAAATCATTGTAAATTTAACTCATTCGAGACGTGCCGCCTCCGGATACGCGGCTTCTGCCGCGTATCCGGAGGAGGCACATCTCGAATGAGTAAACCTAATCAGTGCCAGCTGCCGTAGACTGTGTCTGCAATCTTCGTTAATTCGAGGGAAAAAAATAAAAATGCCCAAGAAACATGGAATGAAAGTGGTGTCATCAAGAGGCATAGATCTTCATGTGCCCACGCAATTGCTAATGTCGGCCGTCATTGCCGGCTGGTCCGGCACTGCCGCGCACGGCAGGGTGCCCATGTTTTAGGGCTGTAAGGTTCATCTTAACCCGTTCAGTGTCAGTTCAAAGCAGACTGTTCTGCACTCTTCGTTAATTCAAACTATAAAAAAAAAAAAACCCCGTACATGTCCCTGGAGCATGCGTTCACAGTGGTGTCAGCAAGAGGCATAGATCCTCATGAACCCCCGCAACTGCGGGGGTTCATGAGGATCTATACCTCTTGCAGTTGGGTGGTGTTTAAATTATCTCGGCACTGAACTGGTTTACGTCAATTTAACTACAGCCGTCAGCGAAACATCGTGGTTACAAAGCAGGTTCAGCAAGACGCACAGACTTTCTTGCAGTTGCAAAGGGTTAACGTTTTGTCGGCTGTGAAGGGGTGAGGTGTGCACGTGCCAGAAAAAAATATCCAATATGCCAGATCTTACCAGAATTCGCCGTTTTCGTCGAAGGTCAAGCCAAGTTCCTTCTTCTCCTTTTCGCTTACTTTCTTCCATTCTGGAGATCTGAAAACAAAATCATACAGATCTAAAGAGTTGGCTGTTTCATAGGGCATGAGAGGTGTTTCCAGGCTTCAGGGCCCCTCCCTGCCCGCCCGCCCCCCCCCCCACTCCTACCCCCCCGCACCCTCCCCCCTTTAAAACCTGCCGTATAACTTTGTCTTACCCGTCACTCCATGCCCCCTTCCACTCCGTGCCGCCCCAAGGGTTGCGGAGTCTGACCATGTGAATCGTGTCCCTGTTGAAGAGGCTGAACAGCCCCGTGCCCTTTAGATGGACCACCGCCACGGCTGTGATGCTGTACGCGTGGCCTTTCACCAGCCCGCTGCTCAGACGCACTTCCATATCCGCTGCCGATCGCGCCTAAAAAAAACAATTAAGTTTTACTGTCACCATTGTTGTGGTTGGGGTTGTTGTAGCCATTCTTTTTGTCGTTGTTGCAGTTGCTTTCATCACCACCATCAACGTCATAGTTATTGTTATGGGTTGTCTTCGTAAATTCTGTACTCCACTGTCTATATTATTACCTAGCAGTGGAGCTCTTCCATAGTTGATGCTAAACCTGTTTCTGTAGTGTCTGCCAACAAATTTAACTCATTCGAGACGTGCCGCCTACGGATACGCGGCATAAGCCGCGTATCCGGAGGCGGAACGTCTCGAATGAGTTAATATTTTGAAGACTTTATATCTGTCTGTTTTCCAAACCGTCCACCGGCCTTAATAAGTCTTCTCTTTTTGAAAAGTGGATTTGGGCTTTTTATTTATCGTGTGCGTTTGATGATTGAATGCGTGCTGTGCACGCAAAGGCGGACAGGCACCGTAATCCAGAGACTGTACGATATTATGACTCGATGGAACGAGGAAATATCCCAAAACATTCCGGATCAATCCCAGGAAGTTCGCACCACCTAGTAGGCAGTGTTCCACATGAAAGGTTGAACGTTCTTATCTGATTAGTTTTGTTCAAGGGAAGATCACTGGCCAATTATTATTTTACCACTCTTGGGCTATCACGGGCTGACGTCTCTCGCAGCAACTGACCTGTATAGCGGCGCACATGAGGGCGGCATTACTCTTGGCCTTGTGCAGAATGTTGAAGAGGCGCATGCGCTGATCCTGTGACCGGAACTCGGCCACCTCCAGCCCCTCGCTTACCCCTCCAGTCATGTCCACCATAGCGTCGCGTGCTTTTCCGGCCGTCAGCGCCTCGTAGCAGCCGAATAATCTGAGAGGGAATTAAAAAGAGATTAAATCATGACAGATCTCCCATTATGCAAAACAAATCACGAGCGCTCATGCAGGTAGACCAATAAAACCTCTCCTCAATCCGAAGTGATCTATTGACTGCAATGTCATGGCCGACGTACAAGTGGTCGTTTGACTGGAGTGACTGACTAAGTTAATCCAGAAACGATGCTATTGTAGCTACATTTTATTTGTTATGCATGAAAGCGTACTAAATACGTCGGCTTGGTATAAATAATGCACTTTAGCCTACTGTGAACAGTAGGCTAGAACTTCTCATTGAGTTAGTTAGTTGGTTCTTTGGTTTTAAAGGCCCACTACCGCCGTAACTGTTCAAAGATAAACATTTGCAACAGATGGTTACGTAACGCTACACACAGATCTACTTATGGTTTATTTAGACACAGGACAATCCAGTTCAGCACGAGTCGTCTTTATATCAGGTGCCCTAACGATGACTCCACTCTGTTCTATAAATGCAACGCTTTCAGTACATGAAACAGCTAACAATAGATTGACACACTAATAGCCGTTAGCGCAGCCGCACAGAACAGAAAAGCGCGATTACGCGTTTGCTTTTTTTGCGTGTCCAAACTGCTGTTAAAGTTCATTAGGTGTGTGGACAAGGCATAACAAACGTAAATGGTGCTGAAATGTGTTGTCAGATTTATGCATAATGGTACATTATCGACTTCTCATTTAGACCAAGCCGACGTTTTAGTACGTCCTCATGCATACAGTTCCCGGCCCCTTGCAGCGACTCACTTGGCATACGCTTTCTCCAGAAGGGCAGACCAGAACTCGTTCCGGGTCTTGGAGTGGGTGAAGATGAGGTGTCCGTTCCGGGTGGGCAGGTAGTCATCGATGACCACATCCACCCAGCGCCCGCATCGCCAGAACTTGAAGTGGAAAATACCCGCGTACTTAACACTGGGTGACCATTCCTGCGACCTGAAGTCCGGTACCACCTGAAGCAATGGTCATTGTGGATGGTGGACATGAACCCATTCAGCCCCGACGCACTAAAGCAGGGGGAGGATTGACCATGATAATTCAAGGGTAGTGGCACTACCCTTGAATTATCAAGGTCGATACATCTCCTGCAACCGGTACGCAGTCGTTAGGTTACACCCGACGGCGCCGAGCTAACCCGACGGCGCCAAGCTAATCTGGCACTACCCTTGAATTATCAAGGTCGATACATCTCCTGCAACGTGTACGCAGTCGTTATGATACACCCGACGGCGCCAAGCTAATCTGGCACTACCCTTGAATTATCAAGGTCGATACATCTCCTGCAACGGGTACGAAGTCGTTAGGTTAAGGTAATCTTATTATTATTACATGGTATTTATATGGCGCATTTCTCATATTTATAATATAACTCAATGCGCAGAATGTAGCCGCGAACTGAACCCAACAAGCACGCTCACATGAATCACGCGCATTCACTCACACACTGTACGTAAACACAGAACATTCACGTGGTACTGAAAATGTTTTTTTGAAATTCAAATCGTTTGTATTTGAAAATTAATTTGATTAAGTTGGCTGAAACTGATACCAAAGTGTAGGAAGAGCCGGAGTACCCGGAGAAAGAACCCAGGACGGTCCGCCCGAATTAATGGTGACACTTACTACAGGAGAAAAGTCCGACGCCGGAACCCGTAATCGAACTTCGCACCTTTAGCATTGGTGGCAGGCGCCTTAACCACTGCGCCACGGACCGCCCCACTACCTGGCACTACCCTTGAATTATCAAGGTCGATACATCTCCTGCAACGGGTATGCAGTCATTAGGTTACACATCCAAACTGCGGCCGTGGGGTTTAATGGGTTAAGCCCTTCACATTCAGTGGGACCAGGTTTTGTTTTTGAAATCATCGTCAACGTAATTCACCGTCAAAGATCCCCCATGCGTCAAACCAAAGAAACATGGATGCAACGTGCTTTCAGCAAGAAGCATAGATCATCATCAGCCCCAGCAACTGCGGGAGGCTCATGAGGCTCTGTAAACTGGGTGTTGTTTAATTATTCTCCGCGGTGAAGGGGTTTATGACATGGGTCGGATGGGGTTATGGGGGTTCAAGGGGTTTTGACACCCTCCTCCCCGTCCTGCCCCTCCCCCCCCCCCGCCCCTCCCCCCCCAAAAAAAAAAAAAAAAAAATCCCCCTTCCCTTCGAGAAGAAAAAAGAACGGAAAGAAGAACCAATACGGATATGAACGATGTGGAAAAAACTAAAGTTTGTGGCTGAATGTACATCCGTTGATTCCCCCCTCCCTCCCCCTCCTCCTCCCCCCCCCCCCCGCCCCATCCTTAATCCTTGAACTGACTTGGAAATGAGAACACGATACAGCTGCAAGAGGCACAGATCCTCGTGAGCCCACGCGAATGCGGGGGCTCATGAGGATCTATGCCTCTTGCTGACACCACATTGTATCCCTGTCGCGTGAACGGGCTGGAGCTTCTTCGTGGTGTTGATTTAACGAACATTTCAGAAACACAGCCCGCGTCCATTGGCAGCGAAAGGGTTCATTTTCAAATTTTAGAATAGCTATCCAAAGACTGCATCACAGTCTAAGGAATTCAGGAAATCCCTAAACTATATTGACGAGCAAAAAAAAAATGCGACAGCATTCGAATCATCGGAAACACTGACGTGTTTAGTATGGCAGTACACTGACGTGTTTAGTATGGCAGTACACTGACGTGTTTCCGATGATTCGAATGACGTCGCATTTCTTTTGCTCGTCAGTGCAGGGGCAGATATGGATGGGGGTGGGGGGGGGAGGGTCCCGAGGTTCCGGACGCCCCCCCCCCACCCCCCCCCCCCCCCGAACCCCCCGCCACCCCCCCGACCCAATAAAAAAATCCTATAACAAAGTCCCTTTTTGGGGAGTTTGAACTCCACCCCCCCCCCCCGCCCCATTGTTTGATATTTTGGCGAATGGGGAGAGAATTAACATGCACATGCCTTATCTTTCTCTACAGCCCCCCCCCCCCCCCCGCTTTTCTATTTTTTACGGCCCCTGAAAGCAAGGTCTAGCATCAGGGAGGCCTTTAGTATAAGGTTGAAGGTCACAAACAAAAAGTTGGAACCCCACCCCCAACTCGAGGTAACTGATCCGCCCCTGCAGTGTTTGACGTATACGTCAAGTTAGAGACAGGGGACAATTCCACAGTTTTGGAAGTTTTGACCTAGGGTTGAATGATCACTGAAATGTAAGCCGCTGGCTCACAACGTAGGAGGTACACATGTTGGCCCTACCTTTTTCCACAGTGTGGAATCCTCGGACACGCAAGCACAGGCCGCCACGAACCAGCAGTTGCCCAGGCTGCCCTGCGAGAAGTCGTCCGCGCTAGCTTTGTCGATGAAGAAACGAGGCTCTGGAACTATGTCCTGCAAGAACAAATAATGAATTATTTGCGGTTAACCCTTTTAGCTCCAAGGTGCCATTTCTCAAATTTTGGAGGTGTTGCCTAACGACTATGTACCAGTTGCAGGAGATGGCTTGACCATGATAATTCAAGGGTAGTGCCAGATTAGCTTGGCGCCTTCAGGCGCCAAGCTAATCTGGCACTACCCTTGAATTATCATGATCAAGCCATCTCCTGCTGTAGGAATCCGGGGCTAAATGGGTTAAAGCCGACCAGGCGGCTAAGACCATCTCACGGCGTTGCAAGATAAAAAAAAAAAAAAAAAAAAAAAAAAAAAAAAAAAAACAAACAAACAACAACAAGACCACAGAGAAACGAGGACAGAAAGAAACAAAGATTGAAAGAAAGAAACAAACACGGAAGCAAACAAACAAACAATGGAATATTATTAGCCATTTTTCAGATTTTGCTTGTTTGTCTGTTTATGTAGGGATGTTTAAAAAAAAATTGGGGTGGCGGGGGGGGGGGGGGGGGGCGGGGGGTGGGGGGGAGGAGGGGGGGGGGGAGGTGAGGCGAAGATGCCAAGTGAATAGGCACTGCCCTTGACCTATACTGGACGATTTATCTCCTACAGTATTTAGTCTACGCAGACACAGAGCTCCCGATGATGCGAAATTAATTAGGCCTGCTTATGTAATAATATATCTTCTTTTTGTGTGGATAGAACGTAACACAATGTCAGTTAGTAAGTCCTTCACTGTTGAGAAAAAGTAAACACGATCCAACTGCAAGATGTATAGATCCTCATGAGCCCCAGCACCTGCGGGGGCTCATGAGGATCTATGCCTTTTGCTGAAACCACTTTGTGTCCATGATCCTTTGACAGAAAAGATTTCAGAAACACAGTCTGCATCCGATAGCAGTGAACGGGTTAAAAATAGAATTGGTTTTACTTAGCAACGGCAGGGAATTACTCCTCTAAGATAGCGCAAGCTTGTATGGCCAATAATCACAACACCGCATCAAAATAAAGCCACTTGAATGATTAGAGAACCCTATTAAATCTATCTCGTCTGGCAATCTTTCACGCCACATAATTTTAATGCGTTCTGGTGCACCTCTCAAGACATCAAACGCAGACCATTTCCAGGTACAAGACTGAGGTTATTCTTGGAGCAAAACATGCAGAGTCAAAGCAGATGGGCTCTTTTGTTCTGCTTTTGATTTGAGGGTACAAGATTTGAAAAACTGTGGTAAAAAGGAGAAATGAGCAAACAAGCACAATCCGACAACCCCAATCAATGAACAAGAGCAAAATAAAACAAGAAAAGAGGAGAGAAAAAGAGGAGAAAAAGCAACATATCCACCCCCCTCCCCACCCCCCCTCACACACACACACAAACACACACACACACACACACACACACACACACACACACACACACACACACACACACACAATCACTCAAGCACACACACACACACACAAACACACATACACAATCACACACACACGAACCAGCCATCCCTACCAACTAACAAACAATCAAAACACTCAGTGGCAGACCTAAATGTTGACTGCCAAGCGTAAAGCATGCAAAGACAGTCCCGACGAAGAAAGAAACATGCAGTTAGAACACAATGTATTACTGACATTTTCCAAACAGACATACAAACAGGTACACCATGCTCTACCTATCTTTTGTCTGGTGAAATGCCAACTCACCCACCCCCCTCCCCGCTCACAAAAGAAAGAAAAAAAAAAAAAGAGAAAAAAAAAGAGTAGATCATTGAGCGCACTTCTTTGAAAACGCTTTTTTGAAAGTTAGTTTGAAAAAGTGTTTTTTTTTTTTAAAAATAGACATACCAGCAAGAACACAACCCGAAAATGTAATCAACTGTGTTGTACGATGCAACTGATTTTTCTAAGCGTGTTTGTTTTGTTGGGGGAGGGGGGGGGGGGGGGGGGAGGTGGGGGGGGGAGGGGGGGGGGGAGGGGGGAGATGACATGATTTTCTAATCAAAACGCTCAACAGACTAAAATTTATTGTGCCTGTTTCAGTTCTGGTGCAAAAAAAGCTGGAGGACGGATCGACCATAATGTGAGAGGGTAGTGCTCAAACAAAGCTAAATCAGGCACCACACCTGAACTACCATATTTCATCGAACGAGACCCAGTCGCAAAAGGTAAGTCTGCAGACACTATTACTGGCGCATCAGCATTATCAGGCTTCCATCCCCTCCCCCCCCCCCCCTCCTCCTACTCCCCCCTCCCACTGCCCATCACCACCAAAGCAGAAACAACTTTTTTTCTGCAATTCTTACTCATTTTAGTGTGCTGGTCTGTGATTTTGGATTTTACGGCCGGAGGCCGTAAGATCCAAAATCACGGACCAGCACTACACACACCATTATTAACACTCTCCCTCCCTTCCGCCTAATGCTCACCTTGGGCCGTTTCCAAACTATGTCAGCAGGCGGTTGCCTGGAAAAGAAGAGGGAGGACCCAGTTGGGGGAAACTCTCCATCCACAAACAGCTTGTTCTTGCTGATGCACCGTCGTCTCAGTTTGGAGAAGCGCTGGCCTTTGAACGGCTCTGCCTTTGTGTTGGAAGACATCTGTGGTTAAAAACAAGACATCTGTGGTAAAAATAGAAAAGGACATAACATGATTTTCCGAAAAAGAAATGAATAATAAGTTGATTTGCCGATCAGGCGATTGATTGATCCATGCATCCGTCCACCCATCCACCCACCAACCCATCCATCCATCCACCCATCCATCACCTACGTCGTGGTGTATAAAGGACTTTAAGCCTTGAACATTTTACGTTTTCCATCTATCCGACCAACCATTCAACCAGCAAGTGACGCAACAACCAATCAGCCAATCGACCGAGCGACCAACCATCGAACCAGTCAGGTATCGATTCAGCCAGTTGAGCAGGGCATTTATCAAAATGACAGACTGGCTTTTGCACAAAGAAAACAAAAGAAAAAAAAGAGAGGAAAAAGCGGCAAACGGCATGAACATGTTCACACAGAAACACTTCTCTTTAGAATGCTTCTTCAGCCCCTTTTCTCTGTCTGCCCCTTTCATCATCATCATCTCGTTCTCTTTCTCGCCCCTCTTCCCCCATACCCCCTCCTCCCTACCATATCTACCTCTCTCTTTCTCGCCTCTTTACTAGCAGGTTTTCGCGGCTTATCTAAGGCAAGGGCCATCTGTGTATCTAGAGCTGAAGAGTCTCGACACTGAGATTAGCTTTGTTATGCCAGCGGTGCCAGCGAATTATTTGATAAGGTGGATCACACTGGTTGCCTCCCTCGATTTGCTACCGCTGGTAAGTGGTAGCGAATCGAGGGAGGAAATCAGTGTGAAGGAGAATCACACTAAAACGTGTCTATACAACTTCGACATGCTTGTGAGAGAAAACGAAGAAGAAGATGAAGAAAAAAAAAAAAAAAAAACCCAGATGTTCCTTGGCACCGAAAACATGATCACCCTGAAATATAAATATATGTGTGGTGGCCCTGTGATTTTGAACCTGAAAACATAAGATCCAAAATCACAGACTGGCCAGCGCCCATTTCACTCATTCAATCGAGATATGCGGCAAAACAAAAACAACAACAACAACAACAACAAAAAAAACACAAACAAACAAACAAACAACAACAACAACAACAACAAAAAAAACACGTCCAATATGCAGGCCTATTAACTTCACATGAATACAATATTTGTCTCGGCGCCGAAATCACACAGAGACAAGATCTCAGTACTGAAACAAGTTGAGTCATCAGGCTAAAGTTGGTCACGTCATTGCCGGCTGGCCCGGCACTGACGCGCACAGAAAGGTGCCCATGTTTTAGGGCCGTAAGGTTCATCATAACCCGTTCAGTGTCAGTTCAAAGCAGACTGTGTTCTGCAATCGGTTAACTCATTCTACCCCAAGACCGAAATCCCCAAATGTTGAAGTCGTCCTCTGAAGACTGCCCATAGGCGCCAAGCTATTCTGGCATCACCCTTGAACTATCATGGTCGATCCTTATCTTGATGTGGTGTGTCTGGGGTAGAATGAGTTAACCCGTTCAGTGTCAGTTCAAAGCAGACTGTGTTCTGCAATGGGTTAATTCAACATGCCAATGAAAACTTGAAACCGTGCATGTCACGGTCCCAGGAGCCGGCATGCATTCAACGGCAGTGGTGTCAGCAAGTGGCACAGATCCTCATCAGCCCCCGCAACTGTGGGGGCTCATAAGGATCTATACCTCTTGCAGTTGGGTCGTGTGTTCACATTATTTTTCTCGGCAGGGTTAAAACCTAGACCAAAACATATTTTAAGTTATTTTCTGAACGTAGGCGTAGTGCCACAGTAGCTTTCATCGACAGCATCAGTCAGTTATCACGGCCCATCTTCACAAACAGGCAAAGTTCGCAGTAGGCTACATGACCTGAGGCCGCACGTCGGCCGTGGTTTCAGCGCCCCGTGCACCTCAAGTTGTTTTCACCTTTGTCCCTCATATGCTATGCTATGCTATTATTAAAGGGACAAGGACTTCCAGCTGGCGCTGATTTCGTCCGAGGGGGGTGGGCCATGGGATTGGGGGGGGGGGGGGGTGTCACTCTGGCTGTCAGTCGCTGATGCCCGCGCATCACTATTTTTTTTTTTTTAAATTTTATTTATTTATTTATTTATTTATATTTTTTTAAAATCTAGTATCATGGCCGCCCGCGCCCTAGGAGGGGGGGGGGGGGGGTCGAGTCGTGGGGGTGTGGGGTGTGGAGAGTTGAGTCTCCTTCGTTCTTGTCAGTGACGGGTCGTTTGTTTAGATGTATTGGATCAGGGGGTGTTTGTTAAGTAGTTGTATTGTGTGGTTTGTGGTGGTGTGCCAGTTGTCTGGGGTGGGGTTTATGAGACCTTCCAGTGAAAGGGGTGAGTTTAATATGTCTTCTATTCTAGCTCTGGCGTGGTTTATGGTTGGGCAGTCTAGGAGTACATGTTCTGTTGTGAGTGTGTGGCCGCATGTACATATGACTGGGCTGGGGTGGACCAGGTATCTCTCGCCCCCTAGTCTGATTCTTGTTAGTCGGGTTTGGTCTTTCCTTTTGCCTGAAAGTAGGATGGGTACGTTGTTTAGAACCCTTGTGAGGCCTTTACGTCTACCTCTTTTTGAGTGATGTGTCCCTTTGTCCCTCACCGCACTTTAGCTAATTTTAGTACTGACTAGCGGTAAAGGGCTGGGAAAATGGGAACATTTCGTCATAACCGACTCTGCTGCTGTGTTTTTGAGACAGTTTTAACCCGTTTAGTGCCGAGATACTTTGAACACCACCCCGGAAGAGACATAGACCCTCATGAGCCCCCGCAATTGCGAGGGCTCATGAGGATCTATGC
The DNA here is from genome assembly GCA_036245525.1 of Semisulcospira habei. Classification (NCBI taxonomy): domain Eukaryota; kingdom Metazoa; phylum Mollusca; class Gastropoda; family Semisulcospiridae; genus Semisulcospira; species Semisulcospira habei. The sequence continues at coordinate 20,808,593 of BTPG01000007.1, read as the reverse complement.
CTCTTGCTGACACTACTTCGAATCCATGTCCCTGGGAAACCTAATTTGTGTGTGTGTGTTGAATTAACTCAGGCGCCAAGCTAATCTGGCACTACCCTTGAATTATCATGGTCGATCCATCTCCTGTTGTAGTGCGTCAGGGCTGAATGGGTTAACGCAGCTTGCAGAAACTCAGTCTGCGTCAGCTGGCATTGAAAGGGTTAAAGATAAAGAGTACTGTGTGTGACTAATAAACCAAGAAGGACAGTGGTCTTCGAATCAAAATGTCAGTATGTTTCAAGTACCGAAAAACCGGAATTGATAAAGAGAAAGTACACAAGTTCATCTGTCAATAATTCTCAGGAAATCTGTGAGTCGGACAGCAATGGCGACAATAGGTCTAGAACACAGATCTCGTTTAACTCATTCTACCCCAGACACACCACAGCAAAATAAGGATCGACCATGATAGTTCAAGGTTGATGCCAGAATAGCTTGGCGCCTATCGGCGCCAAGCTATTCTGGCATCACCCTTGAACTATCATGGTCGATCTGTGTCCTGCACTGCAATGCAGTCTTCAGAGGACAACAGCAAAATTTGGGGATTTCGGTGTTGGGGTAGAATGAGTTAATGTTGTACAGCACAACAATGAGCAACGACACAATTCGAGCCAACAACAGCCAAAGACTCAACAAACAAGCTGCAAAACAAACACGCAAAAAACAAACAAACAAACAAACAAACAAACAAACAAACAAACAAAAAAAAACCCCAAAAAAAAACAACCACCTCAAAAAAACAACAACAAACAAACCAAATAACAACAACAACAACAAAAAGCCAACAACAAAAAACAATCAAATAATTAAAAAAAACCAAACAACAACAACCCATCAATCTAACCATTCAATCAGCAGCCGACCCACCCAACTAACCAACAATTACAGCCATCTATCCAACCACAAACTGTGAAGCCCTTCCCTGCCACTGAACGTATGTTGTATTTCTGTTGTATTTCTGAAATCTTTGTTCATTCGATCACCAGAAGTCACAAATGGTAGAATGATGCAAAATTGATCTTAGCAAGAGACATAGATCCTCAAGAGCCCCCGCGACTGCGGGGGCTCATGAGGATCTATGTCTCTTGCAGTTGGATCGTGTTCTGCTTCTCGGCAGTAACAGGGTTAACATTGAAACAAACGGCCCAAAGATAGAAACAACGCAATGAACGTGAGAATAAAAACTAAAGTGAAAAACATCAGCTGTCTGGAGTTAAAGTCGGTGCTTTTGGCCCGCGCGATAATTGTGCCCAAATTAGCAGTCTGCCTCTTCAAGGAGCCGACTTTAAAGACCCTCATAAAGCAGGAAAAGCAGATCTTGAGATAGAGAGGGGCAAAGCTGAAACATGTATCGCTTGGAACACGCAAATGCACAGCCAAGAGACCGCTTTGCCCCCACTAGGGCTGGTTGCACTAATGAGCTTAAATCATGCCCATGCTAAGCATGGTGCCCCGCTATAAAATCCTGCCGCAGGCACTAAGCATGGTGCTCGGCTATAAAATCTTGCCCAAACCACTAAGCATGGTGCTCCGCTATAAAATCTTGCCCAAACCACTAAGCATGGTGCTCCGCTATAAAATCTTGCCCAAACCACTAAGCATGGTGCTCCGCTAAGTTCGCCGGAACCACTAAGCATGGTGCTCCGCTATAGCCACAAAGCATAGTGGTTAATAAATCCTGCCCAAACCACTAAGCATGGTGATCTGCTACAAAAATCCTACCCAAGCCACTAAACAAGGTGCTCCGCTATAAAAAAAAATCTTGCCCAAGCCACTAAGAATGGTGCTCCGCTAAGTTCGCCAAAGCCATTAAGCTTGGTGCCCCGCTATAAAAATCCTGCCCAAGCCACTAAGCACGGTGCTCCGCGGTAAAATCCTGCTCCGCTATAAACTCCTGCCCAAGCTACTAAGCATGGTGCTCCGCGGTAAAATCCTGCCCAAGCCACTAAGCATGGTGCTCCGCTGTAAAATCCTGCCCAAGCCACTAAGCACGGTGCTCTGCGGTAAAATTCTGCCCAAGCCACTAGCATGGTGCTCCGCTATAAAATCCTGCCCAAGCCACTAGCATGGTGGTCCGCTATAAACTCCTGCCCAAGCTACTAAGCATGGCGCTCCGCGGTAAAATCTTGCCCAAGCCACTAAGCACGGCGCTCCGCTGTACTAAAATCCTGCCCAAGCCAATAAGCATAAAATCCTGCCCAAGCCACTAATCACGGTGCTCCGCTGTAAAATTCTGCCCAAGCCACTAAGCGTGGTGCTCCGCTATAAAAATCCTGCCCAAGCCACTAAACACGATGCTCCGCTGTAAAATCATGCCCAAGCCACTAAGCATGGTGTCCCGCTATAAAAGCCTGATTATGCCACTAAACAGCTATAAAAATCATGCCCAAGCCATTAAGCATGACGCTCCGCTATAAAATCCTACCCAGGCCACTAAGCATGTGCCGCTCTGCTATAGATCAACATTTCTCATTATTTGGATGCCTCATGGCCTTTTTACCGCAGACATTTGAGACGTGCCGCATCCGGACGAGAGGCTTCTGCCGCGAATCCCAATGCGGAGGGTCTCGAATGAGTTAATTTTCACTTTTTGTGTATGGTCCATCCATCTTATTCGCGATTTGTAGTACACAGAACTTACCTCGTGAAAAAAAACAAGAAAACAAAACAACAAACGCTGCCCTTCTGCAAGAGACATAAATCCTCATGAGGCCCTGCATTCGCGAGGGCTCACGAGGATTCATATTTCTCTTGGTAGTCCTGTGTTCTTCACGCCTATTTTTGCTCTCAGTATACATCTGTGCTCTTCACGCGAATGTCGGTCAGTGTGCAGTGGTTTCAGTTAGTTAGTCAGTGTGCAGTGGTTTCAGTTAGTTAGTCAGTGTGCAGTGGTTTCAGTTAGTTAGTCAGTGTGCAGTGGTTTCAGTTAGTCAGTGTGCAGTGGTTAGTCAGTGTGCAGTGGTTTCAGTTAGTTAGTCAGTGTGCAGTGGTTTCAGCCGTTAGTTAGTCAGTGTGCAGTGGTTTCAGTTATTTAGTCAGTGTGCTGTGGTTTCAGTTAGTTAATAATAATACCTGTTATTATATAGGCGCTTTTCCCAATTCTGCGAATCGGCTCAAAGCGCCGCGAACTGTTAGCGGTTTCAGTTAGTGTGCAGTGGTTTCAGTTAGTGCGCAGTGGTTTTAGTTAGCTTGCAGTGGTTTCAGTTAGTCAGCTTGCAGTGGTTTCAGTTAGTCAGCTTGCAGTGGTTTCAGTTAGTCAGTTTGCTGTGGTTTTCAGATGTGCAATTTTTGATCGACAGAGGTGAGCCAAAAGACCATACGCCCATGTCAGTCAATGGCAGCCATTGAACTTCGCTTTATGAGAATGAGATACATAGAAAAACTTCGTCGAAAGAGGTGTCATATAAGGCAGAATAAGGTTTTTCTGTATTCTGGCACTATCGTTAAGCTATCATGGTTCTAATTCTGCACCAGAAGTGTACGAACTGTGCGAGGTTGTCAGCCCGGCCGGCGTGTCAGTCATAAGAAGTGCCGTCAAAAACGTGAACGATCTGCTCCATGGCGGGACTTTGATCGCTAAAATTTGCCGATACTTAGTTATTTGGGTTTCTAGCGGGTTCTCAAAGTTGTCGCGCCTCAAAAGTCAGATAAGACTTTTCTACCCTTGCTTTCAAAAGCCATATAAGTAAGCACATGTAAAACAGGCTTTCTACGGCCCCTGGGTTAGCGACAATGCCGGGATTTTCCAGCGTACAAAGCCAAGGAGAAGAGGAGTAGAGATGTCTTTCACGACACACAAACTTCAGAATTAAGTTAACTCATTCGCGGCCAGCCGCATCCGGATGCGCGGCTTATGTCGCGCATCCGGATGCGGCTGGCCGCGAATGAGTTAAGCCTTCTGTCATTGTAAGACTACTACAAATATTTATAAAGGAGATATTGCGACCTGTTAACGCTTTAACTCATTCAGCCGGACGACCGTATTTCCCAAATTTTGGATTTTGTGATTCTCCTTGGTTTGTTTCCAAATTTTGGAAGCGTCATCTAATGACTATGCACCAGTTGCAGGAGATGGATCGACCATGATAATTCAAGGGCAGTGCCAGATTAGCTTGGCGCCGACATGGTCGACCCATCTCCTGCTCAGTGTAGTGTATGCGTCAGGGCTGAATCGGTTAGTGCCTGGAGAAGGTGACTTTCATCGTTCTTTCTTTCTTCTTCTTTTTTTCTATTTTTATTTTTACTTTTTTTTATTTTTACTAGTGAAAAAATTTGAGAGGGAATGCGCACAACACCTCCACGCTACATTCCTAGCTGGCACGTTTTTAGAGTGTCAGAACGGCATTATATTTCTGTCTGTATACAATATGTACATTGTATAAATTGTATGACGCATAAATCCAAAATTTTAAAAAAATTAATGGTTGAACCCCTTCACTGCCTAGAAGGATTCAACTGCAAGAAACATAGATCCTCATGAGCCCCCGCAGTTGCGGGGGCTCATGAGGATCTATGCCTCTTGCTGACGCCACTTTGAATCTATGTTTATTTGGAGGGCTTGGCTTCGGCTTTGGCGTCGAATTAACGCAACTATCAGAAACGAAACTTGCGTCCACTGACAGTGAGGGGGTGAGGAAATTGTACAGTACTTTCATTTCTAAGCGTGTTTCTTTTCTATGCTGGCTCAGTATTTCCTGTCTGCAACTATGATAAAGCTGCACTACGCCCTATGTCTTACGTTGTTCTGTCAATGCAGAAATCATCAGTACTGCCCTGCCACGGCCCGGGGGGCAGTTAGGCCTATCCGCCGTGCTCAAGTTGGGAGTAGTTGAAGATAAAACTGAAGGGTGTAGCGCGGATTGCGGATGATACATTATGCACCGTACGATGCACCGTGCGGCGGACCTCCGGCCCTCTGCGAATAGACGCACTCGCACTTGAACTCCACACAACTGCTAGTCGTATAGATTCTCATGGGCCCCTGCCGCTAGCGGCAGGGGCTCATGAGAATCCGTGCCTCTGGCTAGAACACATGTGGCTGTATTTCCTGCTCCCAGATGGAGGAAATTGAATGAGGTTTAAGGCTGGATTGTTCACAGAGTTTATGCACGTGAGCACCGTTACACATGGGAGTGAGTGTACTAAGTTGTCTAGACAAGAGGAACTGCCATGATTAAGATACTGTGCTAGTTGTTTCCAGATAGTACAGACCGGCGAGTGCCAGCTTCTGGAGACTGATCAAGCGTGGCAGCTCGAGGGTAGTTTATCACTGAGTGGGGTAAGTTAGCTTAGTAACTACGGCAGAGTCTCAGTGAGGGGTCATCAGTGGAAAGTAGTTTGGCCGCATGGGCCAAGTTAATCAGCCGTACTGCCTTGGAGCCGTCACTGACCTGTGAAGGTCTCGCGCTACAACCTGTAATACCGCGTGAATCGTAGACTCTTCAAGGCTGAACCTGCTGGCCGGCAGGTGTTAGTACTCAGTAGTATACTCTTCAAACAAGACAACTAGACAAGACAAGACAAGACAATGGTTGCTTTCCCCCAACTCAGGTGTCTATCAGGCGTCAATCCTATATGTTATTTTCGTCTTAAAAGTCACCGTATACTAATTGTCCTGTTAAAACTGTTGTAATGAAAATTACATATGTTGTATTAGTCCAAGAGCCAGACTCACTTACCGTGCACCCCCCTCACCCCCTCCCTCCGCTCACGGCGTACTCACGGCTTATATCTTTGTTGAGACAATAGTGTATATCACTGAGTATTAGGGGCCTAGTCTTATGATATATATTAACCAGTTTTACATCCAACTGTGATCACTAAAATAGTGACATTTACTCTAAGATATTCTGTTTTCTTCTTAAACGATATACCTTTAATTAATTTCGATTGTTAGATTAATAGGCGTGTGTGTGTTTGTGTGTGTGTGGAAGATGCACGTGGGTGTGTAGGTACGCATTGGGTTGTGATATTAGTTGTTTAGTTTTAAAGTTTTTACAGTGTGTCTAAGGCATTAGATTTGTGTGATAGAGTATTAATTGTTTTTGTTTTTTTAATTGTTGACTGTGATGTTTGTAATTGTAACGACACCAACACACATTCCTATGCTTTATGTTCTTAAGGCAAATGACAATAAACAGTATCTATCTATTTTAGTGTTCCTTTAAGCCGGGATTTGGTGGGGACATGGCTTAAACATCGCAGGAAAATCTAAGGCACATTTTGATGCCAGTCAGGCTAATCAGTTGAGTGCTGGGTAATGGGAGGAGGGGAGGAGGCGGGAAGGGGGATGGATGGGGGTGCACGGTAGGTGGATCTTTCTCTTGGACTATATCGTCCAATCCACCTACACTACACCCCCATCTCTCTCTCTCTCTCTCTCTCTCTCTCTCTCTCTCAAAGTGCAGCATATGCCGTATAGCTCCACATTGCATGTTGATACGTGCAAAAGAGCCGTAAATAAACAAGCCTGCATCGGTCTTCTCATCGCCGCAATCCCAAATAGCATCACAGTCATCAGCATCATGCCGCCGCAACCGAAATTCCCAAGACTAACAAACGACCCTCGGACCTTTTGCATGGCAGTAAATGAACGCTTAGCTACTGTACTGGCTGTCGTCACTGTGAGTCGTCGTTACGGCAACAGACGTGCGCGGGGTTGAAGTAACTGCGGCCTACGTCGGCCCGTACTGCGGTGCACCGTTTGCTTACCATGTTCCCCAGAGATACACTGAAGAAAACATCTGATCGACACTACGGTCTGCTATCAACCTGTGTTATCTAGAGTCGCACAAACGCAGGCGTATTCTGACTGACTTCAACCCGTACCGCTGCCTACACTAATAATGTGCAGGTCTGTGACTTTGGACCTTACGTATGGCCGTAAGGTCCAAAATTACTGACCAGCGCACGTGTCTTCCCTCACGTCAACTCCTTCCATCTGCAACCGGAACAGATTGTCATGCGCCTATCAGTTCGTTCTTGATGGCATGCACAGAACTGAAACCTCTTTCCTAGACAGAGGAATTAAGTATGCGTGTGCAGTGAGGAATCGCTGACTCACCGATTGATATACTTCTCAAGAAATTCTTCTGACATCTGCAAGAGTCATAGATTCTCATGGCCCCTGCTGTCTATGCCTCTTGCCGCACTATTTGATGGCTCCATTTATATTATCCGATCCCTGCTCAGTGCAGACTGAGAGGTCCGCCCCCAGCAATAAAGATGCGTTCACTGACTCACTGTCTCCTGTGTCTCACAACCTGCCTCTGCGAGTGGGCACGTATGTAAATAAGAGCCCCCCCCCCCTTCCCCCCCCGGCAGAATCTCATGAGACCATGCCGCAGCTGGGGTTGTGCAGTCGGGAACTCTACACCTCTTTCACCTGTGGCCCCGCGTGGACTGAACAGTTATGGCGGTAGAGGGCCTCAGAAGTCGGCCGGATGGTGTGGCCATTTACACGGAGGGTAACTAAAAAAAAGCACGGCCATACTGACTCGAGTTACTCATGGTCTCACAAAGAGGTGTAGATGTGTTAACTAATCAGTTACATACTGACCAGCAAAATAAATGCAACATTTTCGCAACAATCGGTTTCGAAAATGTCGGGAACACAGACGAGCAAAAAAAAAAAAAAAAAAAAAAGCGCCATTTTCGGAACCTTCGGAAGCACTAAAATGTGTTTCCGATGGTCCGAAAGTTGATGTCGCATTTCTCTTCCTCTACACTATACACATCAGACAACATTCTAAAACGTTTGCAAAACTGGCAGGGGCTCACGAGAATCGGGTGACTTCCATCAGCACTACGTATTTTGAGGATTGATGTGTAAGGGTGCAAAGTATGCAAAGTTTCAATTTTGTTCCCTTTCTCGTTTTCAGAAAATCAGATTTTTAGGCGGTATGACTAAATTTAGGATGACCTACTTTTTGTGACCTAGATTTCAACCAATAGGAAAATGATATGGGCAATCCGCTTGATTTTTGGACACTACGAACTCAGTAGAAGAAGAATCAGCAAAGAAAAATGTTGTCAGTTGAAAATATTTCCATGTTTATTTTTTTTTTTGGTGCTTATTCTGATTAGCCTACTGAGGGCTGTCTAGGAAAAACACAGTAAGAGTATAGATGCGCTTTGCTAGCAGGCAGCGGCAAGAAGACTGTATCGTCTAGAAGCCGAAAACCCAACACACATTTAACTCATTCTACCCCAGACACACCACAGCAAGATATGGATCGACCATGATAGTTCAAGGGTGATGCCAGAATAGCTTGGCGCCTATGGGCGCCAAGCTATTCTGGCATCACCCTTAAACTATCATGGTCGATCTGTGTCCTGCACTGCAATGCTGTCTTCTGAGGACAGCGGCAAAATTTGGGGTGATTTCGATGCTGGGGGGAGGGGGGGGGGGGAATGAGGTAAAACAACTATAATCTCTTCAGTGCTCCTGATACGCTGGCATCGTACACCGCTTACTTCCTACAGACAACTTGAAGAGAAGGAAACGCACGTGTGTACAAATGCATTCGCTATCATGTGTCTTGCTCGTGACTGAGCCGAGGCAGAGTCAAAGGAATCGCCGGCCGGCGCATCCTGGTACCCTCAGACAGGTCTCATGCCATTCCTCATCAGTCTTCACGTGCACTAAGAGGCGGCATAGATTATCATGAGCACCTGCAGCACATGGGTCTCACAAGTCATGAGAATCAACACCTCTTGGTGGCCGAAGTATGTGGCGATCGGCGCCTGGATATTTTCGTAGACCATTGCCGGTCAGGGTCGGAGACTGAGACTGACTGAGAAATTGTATTGAGAACCGTTGCACTGATCTACAAGAGGCATAGATTATCATGCTGTAGCAGGGTCTCATAAGAATCTATATCTCTTGCGTGACCATGTTCAGTCCATGACCGCTGTACTTCAGAGGGAGAAATCGCCTTTTGTTCCCAGAACACATAGGGGCCAGGTGTATTGTGCATGAGCGAGCTTAGTCCAGCGCCAACCACTAAGCAAAGTGCTCCGCCATTGCGGAGCACCTTGCATAATGGCTGGCGCAGGACTAAGCTCACTCATGCTACTGACACCAGATGCCAGGCGTGATTGAGTCCATGACTTGAAGGGTGCAGATTTATCATTGATTTCCTGTTGTTGATGCAACTGTCATCTCAATGGGAATTATATGCAGTCATGGTATGCACCATGCAATACCTGCACCTATTACTGGCAACAAAAGTACGGACTCGGAGGTAAATTATTCTGTTAAAGTACCATTATGCATAAATCTGAAGACACATTTCAGCACCATTTGTGTTTGTTATGCCTTGTCGACACACCTAATGAACTTTAACAGCAGTTTGGACACGCAAAAAAAAAGCACACGCGTAAACGCACTTATTTATTCCGTGAGCGTGCCAGTCTATATTTAATCTGTTTCTCGCACTGATAGGCGTTCTATTTCTAGAACAGCCGAGTGAAGTCACTGTCAGGTTACTTGACACTAAGACGACGTGTGCTGAACTGGATTGTCCTGTGTCTAAATGAACCATAACTAGACCTGTGTGTAGCGTTTGTTAACCAACTGTTACAGAAGTGTATCTGTGAACAGTTACGGCGGTAGTGGGCCTTTAAGTCGGATGGTGTGGCCATTTACACGCAGGGTAACTAAAAGCACAAGGGCACATGAGGAATACTCGGAAGCCAACCGACAAGAGGCAGACAAGAGAGCCTACACAGACGGCTTAGCAGCAGAGGCAGAAAAGGCAGCAGGCAGCGGCAACATGAAACAGCTCTACGACATTACCAGAAGATTGTCTGGCAAGCCATGGCCATACAGAAAGACCAGTAAAAGATACAGAAGGCAAGCCTATTGCCGACAGAGCAGACCAACTCGACAGATGGGCCGAATATTTTGAAGAGTTACTGAACAGACCCACCCCACCCGACCCCCCAGACATCCAGCCAGCAGAGACTGACCTAACCATCAGCTGTGACAGACCCAGCCGGGAAGAGATCAGAAGAGCAGTGGCATTTTTTTAAGAACGGCAAAGCAGCAGGGCCAGATGGCATCCAAGCGGAGGCTCTGAAAGCAGACCTAGAAACAACAGTAGAGATGCTGTACCCACTGTTTGGAAGATCTGGGAAGAGGGGGTGATGCCAGCTGATTGGAAGGAGGGGTGGGTACCTAATCAAGCTTCCCAAGAAAGGCGACCTCAGCAAGTGTTCCAACTACAGAGGAATCACCTTGCTGTCAGTACCAGGAAAGGTCTTCAACAGGATCATCCCCCAGCTGAGAGACCAGCAAGCAGGATTCAGGAAAAACCGATCATGTACAGACCAGATTGCCACTCTCCGCATCATCGTGGAGCAGTCTCTGGAGTGGAGCTCCCCGCTGTACGTCAACTTTGTGGATTACGAGAAAGCATTTGACAGCGTGGACCGAGAGACTTTGTGGAATCTCCTACGACACTACGATGTACCCACAAAACTCGTCTGCCTGATCAAGAGCAGCTACGATGGCATGACATGTCGCGTGATCCATGAAGGGCAGTTCACCAGGGAGCTCCAGGTCAGAACCGGCGTCAGGCAAGGGTGTTTACTGTCTCCGTTCCTCTCCCTACTGGCCATAGACTGGGTCATGAAGAGGACCACAGAGCAGAGAAGAAGCGGAATACAGTGGACACTGTGGACACAGCCTGATGACCTCGATTTTGCAGACGACTTGGCTTTACTGTCCCACACTCATCAACAAATGCAGGACAAGACCACGAGGCTTGCTGACATCTCGTCCCACGTGGGCCTCACCATCCACAAACAGAAAACAAAGACAATGAGACTGAATGCAACCAGGCAAGAACCAGTCTTGCTTGCTGGCACCCCGTTGGAGGAGGTGGAGTCCTTCACCTATCTCGGGAGCATCATCGACAAAAAAGGTGGCACTGATGCAGATGTCAGAGCACGAATCGGTAAAGCCAGAGCAGCCTTTCTCCAACTGAAAAAAGTGTGGAGTTCCAGAGAGCTGTCACAACACACCAAAGTCCGGATTTTCAACTCCAACGTAAAAGCAGTTCTCCTATATGGAGCAGAGACTTGGAGATTGACAAAAACCACAGTCAACAGAGTACAGATCTTCATAAACAGTTGCTTTAGAAGAATTTTGAAAATCCACTGGCCAGAGAAGATCAGCAACGTCAGACTCTGGGAGAGAACAGAGCAGATAACAGCAGAGAATGAAATTGGACGAAGAAGATGGGGATGGATTGGTCACAGTCTGAGAAAGCCAGTTTCCAGTATCACTAGGCAGGCATTGTCATGGAACCCCCAGGGAAAGAGGAAAAGAGGCAGGCCGAGAAACACCTGGCGTCGAGACCTCCAAGCAGACATCAAGACACTGGGAACCACCTGGAGTAAAATCGAAGGAGAAGCACAGGACAGGAGTCGCTGGAGGTCTCTCGTCGACGGCCTATGCCCTGGGAGGGGTGACAGGCGTAAGCAAGTAAGTAACTAAAAGCAGCCATACGCCGGCACGCAATCCCCAAACCTCGCCGGGCGATCCTGAGGGTGTTCTGCCCAGAAACGCTAACAAGATCAACACAGGTACCTGAAACGTTAATCGTTTAAATCTTTTGTAAACAACCGGCGAAGGCGATTTCAAACGGGGCCGCACCGACGGCCGTTGCAGCTCACAGGGTAGTCTAAACTGATTTGGACCCCATCTGGGTTCAGAACCCACTACCTTTCGTATGAGAGTCGAACCTGACGCTTCACCACTGACCGTAAACACAAGGATATAGAACATCCATGATAGTTCAAGGGTGGTGCCAGAACAGCTCGGCGCCTTTAGGAGCCGAGCTGTCCTGGCACCACCCTTGAACTATCATGGTGAATCTACCTTCTGAACGTGTTTGTAGTCTTCAGAGGACAACTTCCGAATTCCGGAATTCCGAGTTTACGGCTTAATGGGTTTAATATGGGTTTAATCCTTTCAGCACTGACAACCTGCCAGAGGCCCAAAACAAAAGTACTACTTCCACTATATTACGTGCCTCTGCTCTGTGTTAGTTTTGGCCCTTGGCGGCTGAGGCCGTATGGTCCACAATTAATCGCAGACCAGCTTTGGCACACTTGTCTGTAGAAAATGGGTATGCCCTGTGATATTCGTTGTAAGACAACAAAGAACTGAAAATCTGCACAACAATGCACTGACGGCTGTCTTTTGCATTCACTGCACATGGCTGAAGTGAAAGCCGCCGTCAGACTAACAAATTCTTTGGCACAGCGATGTTGTTGTTACCTTTCTTTAACCACTGAGAAACTATGAGATCACCAGTAGTGTTGCCGTAAAAAAGTGCATGCGTGTGTGTCAGTATGGGGATTTCGTTACCACAACAGTGGCGGATTGGAGGAAGGGATTCCAGCGGTTCCGCCCCGCCTCCCCCCCCCCCCCACCCCGCCTCCCCCCCCCCCCCAAAAAAAAAAAAAAAAAAAAAAAAAAAAAAAAAACCAAAGAGGAAGAAGAAGATATAACATCTTAAAATGCTATATAAAATTCTCTTTTTGGGGTGTTTGGAACCCCCTCCCGCGCCCCCCCCCCCCACCCACCCACCCACCCACCGTTTGTTTGATATTTTGGCGAATGGTGAGAGTCTTAACACGCACGCTCTCGCTAATAAGGATGGTCGCTTATAACAGGTTCTGTCGTATCGCAAACGCTCATCATAAACGACACTAACTGTTAATGTGGCACTAAATGGGAGATACACACAAGTTTTTGTTAGATATATTTCGGATAAAAACAACAACAACGACAACAAATCAAAACAAGATCGACACAACTACCTGAAACGTTAATCGTTGAAATCTTTTGTAAACAACCGGTAAAGGCTATTTCAAACGGGGAGCATCGACGGGGCAGCCGACAGGGTATACAAACAAATTTGGACCCCATCTGGGTTAAAACCCCGACTGACTGACTACCTTTCGTGTGACTGAATCGAACTGGACGCTTTACCACTGACCTGCTATAACCCAGCCAAGCTCGGATACACTACACAAGGAGCTTGATCGACCACTGATAGTTCAAGGGTGATGCCAGAACAGCTCGGCGCCTTTTGAGGCGCCGAGCTGTCCTGGCACCACCCTTGAACTATCAAGATCAATTTATCTTCTGATCGTGTTTTTAGTCATCAGAGGAGAACTTCCGCATTCGGGAAATTCCCCAGTCAACTTGACGTGGGACAATACAGTTGGGTGAATCTGAATCTGAATATCATTCACTGAGCAAACCGCACTGAAGCAACCAACAACTGCCAGGACGAACAAACTACACCATGCGATGTTGGGTCCCAACCTCGGCGTGGACCCAGCCTAGGCCAAAGTGACATATACTGCTCACAAATGAGTAAGATATGTTAACTTTTCAGTTTGAATTACTGAAAGTCCTCAGAATCGGTATAATCACGGGTACATCAGTGAATAGCCATTCCACTGGCCTGCAATTTCACAACATTGGTGTGACATATAGTGCTCACAAAAAATAAAGGATGTATTACTTTTAGCTCGAATTCTGCCGTGAGATGGCCTTAGTTGCCTGCTCGGCATTACTTGAAACCCAAATAACTAACTAACTTTAGCTCGAATTATTTAAATGTCCCAAAACGTTTAAACATTAGCCAGACCAAAAAGATGACTGAGGTTTGCAGATTTAAGGTGTTTTCTGACATTTTAGTAATTCAAGCTGAAATTATGACGTCCCTTACTTTTTGTGAGCACTACATGTCACACGGCCAATGTTGTGAAACTGTAGGCCAATGGGATGGCTAAACACTGATATAACACTGAGTTTCAATCAACCAACCAACACTAAGACCAGTCCGATAAAACAATAAGGAAACCTGCAAGAGAGCTGACATTGAAAGGCAGAACTACATGCTGAAGTGTTTTGCCCAGATGGCACTCCTTTTAACCCCTTCACTGCCGAGACAAATGGACACCACACTACTGCTTGTCAAGAGGCATAGATGATCCTCATAAGCGTCCCCCCCCCCTAGCTATTGCGGGGGCTCGTGAGGATCTATGCCTCTTGGTGAAACCACTGACTTAGTATCCTATTGTTAACTGTACTGACGCGGTTTTGAGCCATCTCAGTTTCGCGTTGCCGCCGCCGGGGAAGTGACTGACACAGATCATTCTCAGACGTCAGTACAATGTTCGTACAGTGGCAGTGAAAGGGTTAATTTAGTGACGCAAACACCCTTATCATGATTAAATCATTCTAGACGTGCGGCATTCGGATACGCGGCGTGAAGCCGCGTATCCGATTGCGGCACGTCTCAGTCGAACTGATGAGTTGACAAGACTGTGAAACTGAAGCCGCGGACCGGCAGTAACTGAACTAGAGTCTATACCGGTGTTGACGGGAAGATCAGTCGGCAGTGCAAAGGCAGGACCGGGACTGAAGGCACAAAGCCAATAGTCTGGCACTGCCCTTTAACAATCATCACGGCGGCCCATCCATCTCCTAAATGGTGAGGTTGAACATAGATCTGCGTAATCTGGCGCACCGTTGGGCGGATGCCGGCCAAAATGAGTCACATAATATCGAGCTGTGAGTGACTTCTTAATTGGTACACTGATGAGTGATGTAATACGGTATTCCAACTGAGAAAAAAGGAGTAAACACGCCAGGTTAGCTGCATTACTTACCTTGCCGCTGTCTGTGGCTTCGGCTCTCCAGCCTGGCAGCAGACTATTTCTGTCTTGAGCGGCGGGCCTCCCGGCCTCCTCGATGAAACTCACACTGTGGTATGTCGGTACACTCCAGTACACATTGATGGAATAAACGGAGGTTCAGACACAGATGCCGGCACACCGCTTCACCTCATTACTACTGAGCCGGCACACACGTAGCTTCATACCCACATCAGTGAAAACATGTAGTAGACAGTGACACGTTAGGTGTGCCGCAGTGGTGCAGCAAATAACAAAAAACAAAACAACAACAACAACAACGGCTCACAAAAACTGTTCCTTTCAATTACTCAGTCGAAGTCACAAATGATTTGAATGTTTTAGTTTAATAGAATTGTTCCCCACTGCCGGACCATGGCAGGATGACCCACGACTGACTTATCAACTCACGGGCCGGGCGCACACCTTACTCGCGGATTGTCAAGAGAAAATGAACACACTACAAATGCAAGAGGCATAGATCCTCGTGAGGATCTAAGTCTCTTATTGACACCACTAAAGTATAAAGTCTCACTTAGACGTTTCAAGGTGGACCGGCCTTGGGCTACCGTACCGGCGTTGAATTAACTGACCGGCAAAGAATGATTTTAGAAACACGACTGACAGTGTCCACTGACTGGCATTGAAGTGATTACTTAACCCCCTTAACCCCACGGTCTCATTTCCAAACTTTTGGAGGCGTTGTCTAACGATGTACCAGTTGTAGGAGATGGATTGATCATGATAATTCATGCGGCTAGTGCCAGACGAGCTTGGCGCCGAGAGGCGCCAAGCTCGTCTGGCACTAGCCGCATGAATTATCATGATCTATCCCGATCTCAGTCAGGGTGCAGGGTTCAAGGGTTATGGCCGCAGTTACACGTCAGTGACATCCGCGTAAAAATGACTGATGACAGACTGCACCGACATATACAGGGCTTGAGCCGTATCATTTCTTTCAGTCTCACTGCCTGAGCGCCGGGTCTAGTCAGTTTGTGGTAACTTGATATGAGGATACAGTTTTGGCCACCACTGAATTAACTAACCAAGTGATGAAACTCAGTTCGGCCACTACACGCGAGATATCAGTCGCTACTGACGCTGAAGCAGGACGTTTGCATCGCCGGCGCCTCCGGCACCAGACTTGGCACTGGCACAAAAATAACCGACCAACTCAGCCCGTCAGTCATTCGTGGATAGTCACAGTTATAGGTCAGGTCAGTCGATTTTTTAAGAGTCAGTCTTCACTGCTCCAAGTTATCACTGCACCAAGCATGGTATTACGGAGCTGACTACAAAGTTCTGTTACTGCATGGTTGGAAATGTGGTCTGTGGCCGGCGCTACTAGATTTTTGTGTCTGTGTCTCTGGCTATCGGCGGCAACCTCAGTGGTACAGACTGATAAACTTCCGTGAAAATTACTTCCCAAGCTCAACATGATTGACTGTCGCCTCACCGCTCAGACAGCCCTGAGTGCTTACAGATCTGTGTAGGTCAACTCACTGCCGTGTAGTTTGCGTGTGTATAGTCGCAGTTCTTCTCTGTCTGTTGAGTTATAGACAGGCTATTATAAATCCCGCTGGGGCCGTGTTCTCCCAGCATTGAAGAGGCGTAGTTCAAATTCTGCACTGAATAAGCTTTGTGCTCCTCCATATACAGGGGTTTATGATGAGTGAGCTTAGTCCTGCGCCAACCACTAAGCAAGGTGCTCCGCTGAACACCTTGCTTAGTGGCTGGCGCAGGACTGTCACGTGTAGCGGAACATTTTGCTTAATGGCTGGCGCAGGACTAAGCTCACTCACGCAGCTGGCCCCAGGCTGAGAACTGAATCCACAACACCAAACGGCCACTGGCCACGAAAGTTCAAGACTTGCCCATTCTCTAAACCGAAGAAAGACTAAACAGCAGTTGACGGCTTGAGTTTATGCGCGGCCGGGCTGCCATCTGCTGTCAGAGTCTAAAGGCATCCGGAGTCGCTAACAAAACTGTTTCGGCGACTGCGGCCGGAATGCCGCATCACCTACTCAGTGTTTACGTCATTGACTTTTACCATGACTTTACTCCATTATTAAGCCGCCGTAGTAACGCAGCACTCATCTCTTTAATCGTAGAAAAATCTGATCGGCGTAGCCTGTTTCACTTGATTAAACTGATACCTGCTGTGTTGGCCGCGCAGTCCTCGACACACACTCAGGCTCACAAACACCCGTACGGGCAAACAGGTAAATAGGTTTTGGGTCTAGTTTCAGGCAATTCTCAACAGGTACGCGCCACCACTCCAAGGCTGGCCGCGCAGTCCTCGACACACACTCAGGCTCACAAACACCCGTACGGGCAAACAGGTAAATAGGTTTTGGGTCTAGTTTCAGGCAATTCTCAACAGGTACGCGCCACCACTCCAAGGCAACACTGAGTGCCAGACTCGTTCACCTCCATCTATTTTGCAAAAGGGATAGATTCACGTGAGGCCTCACAGCAGCTAGGGCTAACGCCGGATAATCTATGCCTCTTCAGTGCTGGAGAACGGCCCGATAGGCCCCCATTACACCCTCAATCGCAGGAAGTTATCCCTGTTTAGCTGTGCAATGATTGCAGCGGCCAAGAGAAAACGCAAATGCCGTCGTAAATTTACCTGGCTTGCTCGCCGGGAGGCGCAGTTTCTGACAATCGTACTAACTTAGAACGTGCATGTCAGTTCATAGCGTGCGGCCTCTATCTCCCCCTCCCTCCCCCCCTTCCCCCCCCCCCCATGTTGCGTTAACTCATTCTACCCCAGACACACCACAGCAAGATAAGGATCGACCATGATAGTTCAAGGGTGATGCCAGAATAGCTTGGCGCCTATGGGTGCCAAGCTATTCTGGCATCACTCTTGAACTATCATGGTCGATCTCTGTCCTGCACTGCAATGCAGTCTTCAGAGGACAGCGGCAAAATTTGGGGATTTCGGTGTTGGGGTAGAATGAGTTAACCCATTCACTTCCGGAACATGGCCATCCAACTGCAAGAGGTATAGAACCTCATGAGCCCCCGCAATTGCGGGGGCTCATGAGGTTCTATACCTCTTGCAGTTGAGGATCTATGCCTCTTGATGAAACCGGCCATTTTGTAGTCTCTTTTTTTTTGTTGGGACGGTTGGGCCTATTTGACGTTGAATTTATCAGTATGAATGATTTCAAAAACGCAATCTGTGTCCACTCAGGTGGTAGCGAGGGGGTTAACCAGCAGAAGAACAGTGCTGCCTGCGTATTCTGAGTCAGTCTTTCCTAACGGCCTCCTCAACTATGATGTTCTCTCTCTCTCTCTCTCTCTCTCTCTCTGGCTGCCGGCACAATGGAGGCAACAGAAGACTCTTGCCGCATCATTGGAGGTACTTGTCAGGAACTACTCAGCAGGTTCAGTCGTAGGTGGGGGTGGGGGGGGGGGGTGGGGGGTGGTGGTGGAGGAGGGGGGATGCCGAACTGGGGAATCACTTGACACCTGGCGATGCAATACTGATCCGTGTAGCTATACACTGCACAAACAGACACCTGCTTTGGGACGGGCCTGTTTTGCCAAAAGAAAACTCCTGCACAGCTCGTTTCGTCTCCGCCAAGCAAGGAAGCGTTATCTCGCTACTGAAACTTTCGATAAATTATTGTTGTAGTCAGGCGCTTGGCTCATTGCCGCCGTTTTAACAAAATAAACAAGAGAGAAGAGACTGAACAGAAGAGAAGAGAACAGAGCAGTGCAGAACGGCCGAACGGAAGGGAACAAAAGAGAGAAGAGAAGAAACAAACAAACACACGCATGAACAAACAAACAAACCAACACTGAACAAGCCAACAAACCAACCAACAAACAAACCAACAAACATCAAACCAACCAAAACCACAAATCCCCCCCCAAAAAAAAAACCCAAACCGACACACCAAACCGAAACGGCCACTAACAACGAACAAACCAACCAACCAACAAACAAACAAACCCCAAACCAACCAACCAACCAACCAACAGACACACCCCGGCAATGTCCCATCATACCACCGTACCATCGTTTCAACTGAATAGTCTGACCACATGTGCTAATCTTCATTGCGTGATTAGGCGTCAAATGAGACACTGATTGCACCACCGTCCACCACCGCCACCAACAATTGAAAAACAACATCAACAACGTGGCAAAAAAATGCTGAGTGACTTCAGTGTAGTCAGTCATGATGCTCTGCTCTCTGCCATCCCCAGATTTTCAAAAAAGCTGAATTGCTAACCCCTTCACTGCCGAAGAAAGAGAAAACACGATCCTACTGCAAGAGGTATAGATCCTCATGAGCCCCCGCAGTTGCGGGGGCTCATGAGGATCTATGCGGCCTCTTGCCGAGACTGACCAATTTGTCAGTACTCCGGCACGTTTTGCGGACGATTGCGGCTTTTGAACAAAGATTTCTGATTTTAAAAATAAAACATGCCGCGTCTATTGCCAGCGAAGGGGTTAATCAGATTCTCGCAGAAAAAAACTTTCAGCCACAGTTTTACGAGTATCAACCATGACCAGATTGATTACAGGCGGCAGAACTGAATCAGTCGTAGTCTAGACCGCCAGGGCGGGTGCTCGTATGCTGCTGTGAGTGACTCACTTCTTGGACAACTGATTACACCCTCGGCACCGCGGCGCCGGCACTACCTGTGAGTTTAGACTGACCAGTCAGTGGCAGGCTAGTTTATTTATATTGTGTGTACTGGTGTGTGGATGGCTGGATGGCGGATGGATGGATGGATGGATGGATGGTGGATGGTGGATCCACCAGCTAAAGAGTGGCAAAGCAGCAGGCATTGATGGAATACCGCCAGAGATCTGGAAACATGGAGGCACAGCACTGCACAACAAGCTCCATGACTTCTTTCTCTGCTGCTGGGAGGAAGGAACACTACCAAAAGATCTCCGTGATGCAGTCGTTATCACCCTGTACAAGAACAAAGGCGAGAAGTCTGACTGTTCCAACTATCGGGGAATTACCCTGCTGTCCATTGCTGGGAAAATCCTTGCAAGGCTGCTCCTGAATCGGCTGGTACCTGCCATCGCTGAAGACCAACTCCCAGAGGGCCAGTGTGGCTTCAGAGCAAACAGGAGCACCACCGATATGGTCTTTGTGCTGAGACAGCTACAGGAGAAGTGCCGCGAACAGAACAAAGGGCTGTACGTAACATTTGTCGACCTAACAAAAGCGTTCGACACTGTGAGCAGGCAAGGCATGTGGCAGATCCTGGAGCGACTTGGCTGTCCCCCAAAGTTCCTCAACATGATTGTCCAGCTACACGAGGACCAGCAAGGCCAGGTCAGACTCAACAATGACCTCTCAGAACCATTCCCTATTCTCAACGGCGTAAAGCAGGGCTGCGTGCTGGCACCGACCCTCTTCACCATCTTTTTTAGCATGATGTTGAAGCAGGCCACAGTGGACCTCGATGATGACGATGCAGTGTACATCAGGTACCGTCTCGATGGCAGCCTGTTCAACCTCAGACGACTGCAGGCCCACACGAAAACCCTAGACCAACTGATTCGTGAGCTGCTTTTTGCTGATGATGCTGCCCTCGTTGCACACACAGAGAGAGCCCTGCAGCGCATCACGTCTTGCTTCGCAGATGCTGCCCAGCTCTTTGGACTCGAGGTCAGTCTGAAAAAGACAGAGGTCCTCCATCAGCCGGCACCCAAGACAGTGTATCGCCCTCCTCACATCACCATTGGCGAGTCTGAACTAAAGTCAGTGCACCAGTTTACTTACCTTGGCTGCATTATCACGTCGGATGCCAAGCTGGACAAGGAGCTTTACAGCAGGCTGGCAAAAGCGAGCAGCGCTTTCGGGCGACTTTTCAAGCGGGTGTGGCACAATCAACAGCTGAAAACAGGCACCAAGATCAGCGTGTACAGAGCTGTGGTCCTCACCACCCTGCTGTATGTTTCCGAGTCCTGGGCCCTCTACCGCAGCCAACTACGACTCCTCGAACGCTTCCACCAGCGCTGCCTGCGTACCATCCTGGGCATTCACTGGAGTGACTATGTCACCAACGTCGAGGTCCTTGAACAGGCTGAAACTGTGAGCATCGAGGCTTTGCTGCTGCGGACACAGCTCCGCTGGGCGGGGCACGTCTCCAGGATGGAGGATCATCGCCTACCAAAGATCACCCTGTTCGGCGAGCTTGCTACTGGACACCGTGACAGAGGGGCACCAAAGAAGAAATACAAAGACTGTCTCAAGAAGTCACTTAGTGCCTGCCAAATCGACCACCACCAGTGGTCTTCGCTTGCTGCGGACCGTGACACCTGGCGCTCCACCATTTACAAGGCAGCTGTCTCCTTTGAGGACTCTCACAGAGCTAGCCTTAAGGACAAGCGGCTCAGGAGAAAAAACAGAGATGCCGCAGCTCAGAACCCTGGCCATACCTTCCCCTGCAGCCACTGCGGTCGAACCTGCCTGTCTCGCATTGGCCTCCGCAGCCACGAACAAGCCTGCAGACGTCGTGGGCAACTCCTATAAAATCTTCGTTCGCGAAGTCAAGCCAAGAGAGAGAGAGAGAGAGAGAGAGAGAGAGAGAGAGAGAGAGAGAGAGAGAGAGAGAGAGAGAGAGAGAGAGACTGGTGTGTAATGCTTGCAGGCCGGCTCTACGGTGGCAGTTCAGTTGTTGTTACTAGAGAATTCAAGTTACGTTTGCAAATACTGACTGAACGCGGACGGCTGCCGACAACGAGAGTCAAAACCAGAGCGTAGTATACCAGCTTGCACCATAAGCTTAGGGGAAAAACATCTCCAAGAGGCATAGATCCAGGTGCCTCTTGGAGATGTTTGGAGTGTTGTCCATGCTTTTGGTAGAAGCTGTTTCATCAGTTTATTATGACTGACGTTTCTCAGTCTCGTTTCCGCCTTGTCGGTAGTCCGTTCGTTGCAAAGCAAAACCTCACTAACAGTACCGTGCGAGTTCCGACGTTTAGGCCACAGGCACTGAGTTAAGTCCGAACTACGCACAAACCAGCGCACTCATTGCCGAGTGACCATGGAACCAAAGGATTTCGGCCACGGTAAAACGGCAGCAGCACTGAGTAGCAGCAGCAGCAGCGGCATCAACAACAACAACAACAACAACAAGAACAACAACTGATAGCAGCAGCAGCAGTAAAAACAACAGCAACAATATCAACAGCAGCAGCAAGAGTAACAAACACAACAAAAACAACAGCAACAGCAGCAACAATAACAGCAACAACACACAAGACACGTGCATGGTTCGCATTGCTGTGTATATTCGATACTTCGATGTATTTCAAGTTAGAGGAAACGGAGACAAGCTGAGATTTAATCAAGTCAGCACCTGTGCAAAACACCCGGGCTGGGTGCAGCTGTTGCAATTCATTTCAGACGGAGAAAATTGACACCCGCTCACTAAACGGCATCGACATCCATCTGCAACCGACATAGATGCTCATGAGATCCCGCGGGTTGCCTGTTGTTTGGCGGCCTTCAGTTACATCCGTGTTACATGAACACACGATGTCACAATCAACAGATATACAAGTAGATTTTTTTTGTGCATTACAAGTATGCAAAAAAAAAAAAACAAAAAAAAAACAATCAAACAAACAACAACAACAAAACCAACAACCAACCAATACACAAACAATCAACGAACGAACAAACAAATAAACGAACGAACGAAAAAAAAACGATGAACAAAACAGACGAACGATGATGAAACGAACGAACGCACGAACGAAAAAATCAACGAACGCACAAACAAATGACAAAACGAAGAAACAAATAAACAAGCCAGAGAAACAAATTTAGAAATAAAAACGGTTAAGCAAATACTTTATTGCGACAGTTTCAACAACACTGAACAAGCGCGGGATACGCGGCGAAACACTACGTTAGTGCAACATCTGTAGCAAAAGTCAGAAATAAGCAGACTGTGGCCTGCCCACCCCCCACCCCCCCACCCACTTGCCCTCCCCCCCCCCCACCCCGCCCCGCCCCCTCCCCAACAAACAAGTACAACATATAAAAATAAAATTAAAAAATAAATAAATTTAATAAAAAAAAAGCTCTTCAGAAAGGCCAGTGTGCAACAGGCCATCGGGCCGCCGTCGGCCGCCGTTGGCCCGCGCACGTTCGTGCGCGGGCCAACGGCGACCGACGTCGGCCCGATGGCCTATTGCGCATTGGGAAGACTAAGACAAAGTGTGTTTCTTTCTTTGTTGGTTTATTGTAACGATAATGACAACGATTCTTTATTGCCATTTGTCGTGGGACTGACATAGGAATACAGTTCGATGTTAGACGGGCATTCATCACGCACACGAGCGGGCAATAAGGGCTTCGTTAAATAAAAATTACATAAGCTAAAACAGTGTATTATAAGTTTGTTTCGAACCTTAATATCGCACTCCCGTTAATATAACTGATAAAATGAAAAGAAAGAAAGAAAAAAAGAAGAAGAAGAAATTTAGCCTGACATACGTAAAAGGAGATATATTAAAAATAAACTTAAAACATTTACTAACAAATGTCAACACACACACACACACACACACACACACACACACACACACACACACACACACACACACACACACACAAGTACACACACAAGTACACACACATACACGAACACATACACACAAACATAAAAGTACACACACACAAACATACAAGTAGACGCGTGCGCGCGCACACACACACACACACGCACACACACACACATAAACATAGACACACAAACACGCACACACACAAACATAAAAGTACACACACAAACAAACATATAAGTAAACGCGCGCGCGCACACACACACACAAACACACAATCACACACACACACACACACACATACACACACACACACACACACACACACACACACACACACACACAGACAGATATGGCGCTCAGCTGCACCGAGCAGAGGTGGCATTTCACCATCTACCATTTACCTCGTTATTCAATTATTTCACAACCTTGACAGACTCAACCCAACGGATAAAGTAACACAAGCTCAGAAGGAATAGTTGCAACACACTTTATTTTGTCTTAACCAGCAACTGATGAATACACGTTTGATTTACGGTTTAACTCTTATATTCCCAGATCTAAATGACTTCCATTCTATAGGATCGTAAGTTTAATAGTATTAGGGTTATGATCAAATGGAAGTCATTTACTTCTGGGAGTAAAAGACTCAAACACAGTAACAATAACGTGATATGTAGAAACCCAATGCACAATAGGCCATCTGGCCGACGTCGGATACCGTTAGCCCGCGCACAGCCATGCGCTGGCCAACGGCGACCGACGACGGCCCGATGGCCTTTGTGCACTCGGAAGGGGAGTGGGGTGGAGGAATAGGATTGGCATTTATGAAATCACCATTGAATAACAAGTGCACATTCATATATTCTTTCAAACTCTCTGTCATTGGTTCATTCCAATCCGCTAGTTTCTCAGAGGCTTTTCTTCGGCACGTACATCACCATCACAGACTAAAACATTGACCACATGAATCGTTGACGTCATCACAGCCGATGACGGAATCGCCACGTGACCCCAGCCCCGACTAGCGTGGTGAGTAAGACCATGCGCAGAAATCCCGGAACTGACGGAGCCCATCTCTCATTCCACGATAAGTCCAAAGGGCGAGCTTTCACTTCCTGAGCAAAAATGAAATGTGCACATGAAAGAAAGAAATAAAGAATATAAATGAATGGCAGAATTAAACAGATTCCTCCCCCCCTCCCCCCCTCCCCTTACCTCGCCTCGCCTCCCCCCTCTCCCCCCCCCCTTCACCCCTCAGTGGCCCCAGGACGGTGTTACACTACCGCAGCCACACGCAAGGTGTTGTCGATGGAAGACGCAGCCAGACAAGAGTGTTTCCAGAAGAGTCTTTTATTTCTTGGTCATCGTGAGTCTACTAGGTTGGGCACAACCAACCTACCAGCATGACATACGAAATGGCGAAAATCTGGAGCTCGGTCTCTTGCTCCCCAGCTCTCTCTACCTATCTCGTTTCCTTCGTTGTGTGTCCTCCTCTCTGGTCAATCAATCAATTCTTTCAAAGGGATCGGGACTTCCAGCTTTCGCTGATTTCGTCCAGGGGGGGTGGGCCAGGGGGTGTGGAAGGGGGGGGGGGGAGGTTGTCTCTCTGACTGTCTGCCGCTCCGTCGCTCAACTGGCTGATGTTGTTTCCTCTCTGGTGTTTTTCCCCCACTATATATACACGTTCTGGAGGGCATCGCCCCTTTGTCGCAATCAGTTAAAGGGGCTATTACTGTCACCCATAATATCTCATATCTATTATGGTGGTCAGCGTCCCCTGACCCTAGCTGTCAAAGGAGCTATTACTGTCGCCCATAATCTCCCACATCTGCTCTGGTGGACAGCGCCCTCGGACCCTAGCTGACCAGAAACTCATTACTGTCTCTCATAATTATTCCTCGTCAACAGGAGTCTGTATTTCTCACTACTAAAGTGGGCTCATTATGTATTCATTAGTCCCAGCTCCCCGTTCGCTACTGCCCGCATCATGACAGCTAAAGTGAGCTTAATATCTATTTATTAATCCCGGCTTACTAGGGCTA
Source organism: Semisulcospira habei (assembly GCA_036245525.1). Lineage (NCBI taxonomy): Eukaryota > Metazoa > Mollusca > Gastropoda > Semisulcospiridae > Semisulcospira > Semisulcospira habei. The sequence continues at coordinate 20,783,225 of BTPG01000007.1, read as the reverse complement.
GCAGCTTGTCAACTCAAAGTGAGTGTATGACAGTTAAAGTGGACCGTGTCATTACCCTCTCCGTGCTGTGCCCGTGGTACTAATTATACCCTCGTTATTTTCATATCAAGGGAAATTATAAAATTACCCGACCGTGATATTGGTCGTATACACTTATAGTGTAACAACGGGCCGAAATCGCCAAATTTTGAAATCGGTCTCTGAAGGACTTGAAGTTACAATTCTAGAGACAGATCGAGCATGATAGTTCAAGGGTGGTGCCTATGGGCGCCAAGCTATTCTGGCACCACCCTTGAACTATCATGCTCCATCCATGTCTTGCTGTGGTGTTTCGAGGCTGAATGAGTTAAGACAGCACGGCTGCATGAGGACTGAGGAAAGGACGGGCCCGGAGCCGGAACGAAATCTAGGCCGACAGGAAAGAATCAACCTCCACGTGCACGCAAACACTGACCGCGTCTCAGTTCTCCGAGTACCGTCGGCTGTTTGCCAAAGAGGGCTAATCCCTTCACTGCCGAGAAAAAAGTGATAGTTCAAGACGGAGTGGTTCTCAGATTAGCTTGGCGCCTTTAGCCGGCACGAACTATCCCGACATCACCCTTGAACTGCCCTGCGGGTCCGCAATTTATCTTCAGAATTTCAGTGACGTATAGCACCTGGGATGAATTTCATGCTGATTTTGGTCACCACTATTAATATCATGGTCAATATGTCTTCAGAACTGTGACGTAGACCTCCGAGTATATGTACAACATCATTGCCAAACTTCGTCCTTAATGGGTTACAGTATGCGACGGCCTCTCACAAAACATGTAGGCCTACGTGAGGCTAGTGCTGATAGAACAGTACAAATACTAATGGGAATTACTCAGCACTGGGGCGCATACAAACAGTTAGATTCCCTGCAAAGGGATCTAACTGTTTGTCTGCCCAGCGCTGAGTAATTCCCTTTGGTATGTGTACTATGTGACGGGCTGTAGAGCGCCTAGGACGGATGTTTTAGCATGCTGTCCGTCCCGATGACGGATCATTATAAATCCTAGCGAAAAGCCTGACTCTTAACTCATTCGCGACAAGCCGCATCGGCGGATGCGGCTGGCCGCGAATGAGTTAATGTACGACGTGAAAACGCAATGCTCTGCCCTAGCCTGTACAAATAGCAATGTTACGTGGCGGCCCATGAGAACACGTACTGCTGGATTGTCCGAACATAGAACAAACCAGAACCCTGCCAGCAGATAAATTAAACACACCACTAACCCTAGAAGGCCTCGTAAACCCCGACCCGAAAACATGGTCCACCACCACCAAGTACACGATACACCTACTTAACAAACACCCACTAGTTAAGTACATATAACCAAGCGACAACACGACCCCCCCCCCCCGCCCCACCCCCACCCCCCAGCGACCCAGCCTCCCAAGGCGCGGACGGACGTGACGAAAGGTTGATCAAAGCGAGGCGCGAGCATCAGCGACAAACAGTCAAAACATACCCCCCCCCCCCAACCCCCGGCCCTCCCCCCCCCCCCCCCTGGACGAAATCAGCGAGAGCTGGAAGTCCGTATCCCTCAAAATTAGCACTAGCACTGGCCGCTGCCCACGGGCATGGCCAATTGTGCGGGCCGCTTACCGGATCCTCCGGCTCGTCTTGCCAAATATCCTCGGCGCCAATCTTCCCTTGAGCGTACAGGATCTGAAACAGACAGGTGTTCTTTCTGAAGAAATGAGAAATCTGGCACTATCCTTGAATAGTCATGGTCGATTTGTCTCCTGCAACTGGTACATAGGCGTTAGTGACACCGGCAATGGGGTCAGATAGTTTAAGTAGGAGATGACGACTATACATAATGAGGAGCAAAATAAATTCGACATTTTGATGATTAGAACAGGATTTAAGTGACATGATAATTTTAGGGTAGTGCCAGATTAGCTTGGCGCCATCAGGCGCCAAGCTAACCTGGCACTACCCTTACATTATCATGTCATGCCACTGGTACACAGGCGTTAGTGACACAGGCATTGGGATCAGATGGTTTCAGAAAGAGATGACAATATATGCTGAGGAGCGAAAGAAATGCGTGATTTTTGGAATCATCGGAAACACTTAAGTGGTTCCGATGGTTTCAATAATGTCGCATTTCTTTTGCTCCTCAGTATATATTGCTTCTGATCGACATTAACTCCGGGATAAATGTTTTTAGAAGTCATAACCTACCTCAGCTCAGTCTCAGCATATCCTCCTATCATTTCAAGGCAAAAAAAAAAAAAAAAAAGTGCAACTGACGAAAAGACAGACCGGCAAGACAGACAGAAAGGCAGATGGGCAGAAAGATAGGCAAACAGACAGACAGACAGACCTCTCTGGCGGCTCTCTCTCCGGCCTGAACGGCCCCCTCCATGTAGCCTGTCCACTGACTGGCCGTCTCAGTGCCCGCGAAGTACACTCGTCCCACAGGCGTGCGGAGTTCTCTGCAAGGAACCGAAGGTTAGTTTCTATTTGTATGCTGATCTGTGTTTTAGGAATTTATGTCTCTAAGGGGTTGCCGGTAAAGCCCCAGTCGCAGACCAGCGCAAATTGTGTGTATTTAATTTCAACTCATTCTACCCCAAGACCGAAATCCCCCAATTTTGAAGTTGCCCTCTTAAGGACTGTATTACAATTCCACAGACAGATCGAGCATGATAGTTCAAGGGTGGTGCCAGAACAGCTTGGCACCTAAGCTATTCTGGCACCATCCTTGAACTATCTATGTCTTGCCGTGGTGTGTCGGGGCTGAATGAGTTAATCTAGTTTTATTTCGTGTTACTTGCGGCTTACAGCAAGCCGAGTATATTTTTCCTATATCTGTCTCTTTAGCGCGTGTTCAGAGTAGTGTATGTTTCCTGTTTTCGATTGAAATAATAGACTGATAAAAAAAAAAAAAAAAAAAAAACCCTCAGAGAATATCATCGTAGCAAGCTCGTCACGGTTATGCGCGCACCATCTATCAAAGTTCAAAGAAGTACCCAACGGAGAAAGAAACACGCTTAGAAAAGACGGGTACAACACAATTTATTAATATTTCGGGTAAATACCCTTTGTCAAAATAGACAAACAAACAAACATAGAGATTAGCCGCTACTTATCTTCAATGGCAGAAGGAATGTGGCAACTGAAGCTTCAGTTGCCACATTCCTTCTGCCATTGAAGATAAGTAGCGGCTAATCTCTATGTTTGTTTGTTTGTCCATTTTGACAAAGGGTATTTACCCGAAATATTAATAAATTGTGTTGTACCCGTCTTTTCTAAGCGTGTTTCTTTCTCCGTTGGGTACTTCTTTGCATATTACACGCTTGGCAGTCACCTTTTTGGTCTGGATATCAAAGTTCAGGCCAGCTTCGACCAAAAATTCCCCAAGACATCTCGTCGGTGTAACCTGAGAACTTCGTATATTCACACACATTTTCCAGGAAGCGAAGGTCCTCGGGCTGACGTCCCCTGTAGTGGGCCCGCGCACGGTCGTGCGCGCTCCCACCGTGCGGCCGACCTCGGCCCGATCGAGGGTCTTTGGATCGAGGGTGTCGTTTTATTCACTAACACTTACTCTCCGAAGGTGGTGATGAAGCCAGGCGGCATCATGACGGTGTAGCATCCCCCTGACCACTCATCCTCCGCCCAGTTCTTCTCCTCGTAGTGCACTGGCTGAGGACACCACAGAGAGAGCGAGAGACAAGCGTGAAGCAACGTAAGACTAGGCCGTCCACAGCCGAGTAAGGTAAGGGAAGGTACAGTAAGGTAAGGCGAGCTGAGGTGAGGAGAGTATGGTATGGTGAGATGGGGTGAGATGGTAGAATAGCCTATATATAAGGCAATATAGGAGAAGACGAGATAAGATGACATGAGACGAGATAAGATATAAGTAAAGGGTTGAATAAGATGAGATGCTACCGACTGAGACGAGACGCGATGAGATGAGAGAAGATATAAGAGAAGATAGATTAAATTATTTGATGAGACGAAGCGAGACGAGACGAAATGGGATGAGATGATAGAAGATAAGATAATATAAGAGAAGATAAGATGCGATGAGAGAAGATATAAGAGGAGATGAGATGCGATACGATGCGACGAGACGCGACGCGACGAGACGAGCCGAGCCGAGCCGAGACGAGACGAGACGAGGTCAAGGTGAGGTGGGGTGAGATGGGATGAGAGACCTGCCGCATACGTGTCCGTATGCGGCAGGTCTCGAATGAGTTAACAGTTGATTCAAAGTCAGCCTATGAGATCCGATACGTACGTGCAGGGCTTCGTCACACTGAAACACCTTGGCGTACAGCCGGCTGATCCGTTGCTTTCTCTCCTCCTTGCTCATGCTGGCCGTCTTCCGCGCACGTTCTGACAGCACGAAGCTAGACATGGACATGCTTGGTGAAAATTATGCAAGCACGACTGAAAGGACGAACGAAAACAAGCATGCAGTGAATTAAACACACAATCACGCAAATAACTTCGTCTTTAAATAATAACAATAATAACAGTTATAACAACAATAATAAGATGATAATTTATGATAATGATGATGATTATACTAATAATCTATTAATAATAATAAATAAATAATACTACAATAATAATAAGGAGATGATGATAATGATGACGATAATAATAATAATAATAATAATAATAATAATAATAATAATAATGCTTCAAATTGCTGGACAACACAATGGCAGGTTCCAGGTAAGAAAATTCGTTAGTAATGGGGGAGGGGTGGAGGTGGGCAGGGGAGGGGATGACAGGGGGAGGGGAGTTGGGGGGGGGGGGGGGCAAAAGTGTCACCTGTCACACATTTTCACAAAAATAAGCTTACAGTCTTTTCCTTTCACAAGGCAGTTCTCTGAGAGACAACTCCAAAATTGATTGATTTTGACGCTGCGGTCGAACTTAACTCATTGTGTCCCAGGTACGAAATACCCACATTTTGGAGTTGTCCTCTGAGGACTGTAGTACAATTCAGGAGACAGATCGACCATGATAGTTCAAGGTTTGTGACAGAAAAGCTTGGCGCCAATAGGCACCGCGCTATTCTGGCACTACTCCGCTTGAACTATCATGGTAAATCCATAGCTTTCTGTGGTGTGTCGAGACTGAATCAGTTAACAGAATGTAGACAGAAAAAAATGCTGTACCCCATAATGGCCGGTTTAGTGCCGTCACTGTGCACATTATCTAGGGTGAGAGACACAAGCCCTTCTTCGTCCTCGATAAACGCTGTTCCGGACAGACCTGCACATTTCCAACATCATCCTCACCATCATTGTCGTCGCCGTCAGTGATGATCGTCATCATCATGCCAACTTCATGGTTAGGATTATATGAATAACTAAACAATCAAGCAAGCGAGCGACCAGCCAATAAACAAACACGCAAAAGGGTCTCAACCGACGATGAGCACCATCTTGTCTACCAACAGATACGTCCTACCTTTCTTTCTCCAGAATGCAGTCTTGTATGGTAACGACAAAGCGACCACCACCTCCACCACCCTTACAGCTGCGACAGGAAGATCTTAACCCTGTGGCTGTCGGTAGCGGGTTTTGTTGAGGCGATTCCTGAATCAAAACCGATACCGACAGCCAAAGGGTTAAGTTTCTTCTGTTTGTCTTTAAAGTTCAGTCCATCGTCATCATCGTCGTCGTCATCATCATCATCATCATCATTATCAACGGTATCACTACCACCGTCATCATCATCATCATCATCGTCGTCGTCATCAACAACATTATCATCACCACCGTCATCATTAACGTCATCATCGTCGTCGTCATTGTGATCGGTGTCGTCATCATCGTCATCATCATCACCGTCATCATCACCGTCATCATCATATCCTCATCATTGTTTTCATACAGCCGGTGATCAGTCGAGGACTGATGCACCAGAGGCCACATAAAAGCCTGTGTGCCAAAGCCTGTATTAGCAGATCATTACAGCATCTTTATTCGCACGACGACGACAAAACGACCACGACAAGAAAACCTTAAGCCCGTGGCTGTCGGTAGCGGGTTTTGTCGAGGAGATTCCTTCAGGAATCGCCTCGACAAAACCCGCTACCGACAGCCAAGGGTTAAGTTTCTCCTGTTTGTCTTTTTAAAGTCCACTCCACCTTTGTTCCTCCAGAAAGGAGTCCTGTAGTACATGAATGTCTTGATGACGGAGCCCATAGGCAGACGTTGCAACATCTGTATTCTGCGTGCGGACAGAGGCGGGCTCCAGGCGATACGCGACTGAAGAGTGGGGGCTAGAGCCACGATGCAGTACGAAGCCTGTAGAACAAGAAAACGAAAGCACGTTCTTTAACAACTTGATTTGGCGAAAAGGAGATCATTTGCTCATGTCATTATACGCTAAGTTTAGGGTCGCATAACTACAAAATCTCTTGACTGACAATATCCCCACTTGCTGTACTGATTAAAACCAATACCTATTTTGTACTGATTATTTTACAGCTCCAATAATGGTATACTTTAGAAGATATACCATGCTAAAATGGTCATTAAAAGCAACGTCGAATAGCGCGCTTTACTATGCTAGCAGACTACACTCGCGCTCTTTCCGTGAAGCACGCGTTGCATTCTTGCCGGCCCGGACCCCGACTAAAGGGGGGGAGCCAGATAAAAAATGGATCGGTCTATTACAAGATAAGTAGCGATAAGTAGTTGTATTTTTGTTTGTTTCTCTCTTAAAAAAATTAATATTAATATCAATATTAATATGTTGTAAATGTCATTTCTAAATGTGTTTCTTTCGCCGCTGGGTTCTAGATTTGAACACTCATTGGCGTACGTATTTCTTTTAAAAAAAAGAAGACCACTGGCAGATCTTGAGTAGACCTTCTTTTCGGGGTCAGCCCCTTCAATCAAGAACGTCACTGAAGATATTACAGTCTAGTAGATTTGTTAAAACTGCAATTTTCGGCAATTTAACAAAAAAGAGGTTTAAAACCTAAGAGAGGTCTTGAAGGGCAAAACGTGTAGGGCCACCTAAATGATGGTCTTTAATGACAGGTAATCTCTCCTAAAGATGGTCGCTTTACACATTCAGTACTGACACTCTACAGCAAGATATATATCGGCCTTGCTAGCCCAAGGGTGGTGCCGGAATAGCTAGGCGGCTTATAATAATAATAATACCGGTTATTATATAGGCGCTATTCAAAATTCTGCGAATCGGCTCAAAGCGCCGCGAACTGCACCCAACACGCACGCTCACGTGACACACACGGATTTATTCTGAAGACAAACGCAGTACAAGACAGACACAGGACATTCACGTGGTGCGAAGGGTCAGCTCAGCTACTGAGGTTTCGGAAATTTTGATCGCTTGTATTTGAAATTTATGAAGTGGCCTGAAACCGGTACCAACGTGAAGGGGGTGGAAGAAGCGGAGTACCCGGAGAAAGAACCCCCGACGGTCCGCCCGAATTAACTGTGAAAAATACTCAACTAGAGGAGAAAATTCCGACGCCGGAACCTGGTTTCGAACCTCGCACCTTTAGCATTGGTGGCAGGCGCCGTACACTGCGCCACGGAGCGCCCCAGGTGCCAAGCTATTCTGGCACCACCCTTCAACTAGCATGGTCGATCTGTCTTCGAAATTACTTTGCAGTCTCGATAACCCCCACCTTTTGGAATTTCGGGACCTTAGTGTAGAATGTGTTAACTCATTCTGCCCAGCAGGAGATGGCTCGACCATGATAGTTCAAGGGTGGTGGCAGAATAGCTTGGCGCATATAAGCGCCAAGCTATTCTGTCATCACCCTTGAACTATCGTGGTCGATCTGTCTCCTGAAATGTAATGCAGTACTCAGAGGATAACTCCAAAATGTGGGTATTTCGTAACTCGGGCACAATGAGTTAAAACAGACTTTTGTGTAAGAATACTGGTCTTTGTAGATTACGTTTTAATTCTGTGTACATAACTATTTTCACGAATACTTTTCAGGGGGAAGTGAGTTCATGGCTGTTTACCTTGTACGCGGTTCCGTGAACATCGCGCACCGTGACCCCTGATGACGTCTGCTCGATGCTGCTGACGGCACGGTTCAGGAGGACTTTGTCTGCGAGAAAGACAGTAAAGAGACCAGAACAGTTGCGTTGGGATGTGCAGTGGGGGAAGGGTCCGGGTGGGTGAGCTGCGTGTGCGGAGAGGTGTGTGTGTGTGTGTGTGTCTGTGTGTGTGTGTGTGTGTGTGTGTGTGTGTGTGTGTGTGTGTGTGTGCGGGAGATGGGGGGGGGGGGGGTAGTGTTTATATTCAATGGTCGTCTTTTGCCAGCAAGTCTCAAAACTGAAAGAAAACATACCCTTTCCAATAGTTCTGGCAAGGTTCTCGCTGATCTGCTGTGACCCTCCGACAAACTTGCGCTCCTAAAAATAAAACAGCAGAATGGCAAGTCAGGCTGCATGCTACGCAGAAAACTGGCGTTTCTTTCCATAATATACACTGATTCAAATCACCAAGGGAAGTATTTAATGCCTGTATGTTCACTGTTGTCTGCAAACTTAAAAAAAAAAAACCAACTAATTAGTAACAACCATTTGAAAAAGAATGTTTGTGTTATCGTGTATCAGTGAATGCGAATCAAACTGTAATGGACAAAGAGTAAAAGACGTACAATCTTTGAATCTTTGATGGCTCTAAAATTTTGTTCCATTTTTTTAAAATAAGTTGTGTGGTGGCGGGGTGAGGTGGGATGGGGGGGTATTGGAGGTGGCGGGAGAGGGTCGGGTAGGGAGGGGGTAACTTATGATTACGTTGGTTAGGGTACGCTTTACATGCCTTCAGTCCACTGTTGCCATGTAACTGATGTCAATCATCTTTATTATTTTTTTCGGAAATATAATTTAACCCCTTCCCTGCCACTGGAATTCTATTTTTGCTTCTGAGATCTTTGTTCTTTCAACGGCCAAAAGCCACAGTCGCCCAAGAAACATGGATACACATTGGTCTCAGCAAGAGGCATAGATCCTCATGAGCCCCCGCAGTCGCGGGGGCTCATGAGGATCTATGTCTCTTACAGCTGGATTAGGTTAACCTTTCCACGGCAGCGAAGGGGTTAAGCTCAAATCTGACAATCACGTCGACGGCGTCCAAATGACAATAGTAAAACGACCGAGTCCCGTTTTAGCTCCAGTGTAAACACAGTCACACGGTCACACACTGGTCACCTCCCTCAATCCACCAAGCAAAAGTTCATCGGGCTGAACTCGGTCGCTGTTGGCCCGCGCACGACCGTGCGCGGACCAACAGCGACCGAGATCTGCCCGATTAACATTTTGCACACTACGTAGGCCATCACGTGAATTGGAGCGAGCCACAGCGTGGAAGCCGACAACAAGGTGTACCTCCGCCCCGTTGGAGGTGGCGTGCATTCTCAGGGGCCCTCCCGCCGACGCCACGTACCAGAGAAACCACAGTAGCGACACTTCGTAAGGTTCTGACGTCACGTTGACGTGGGCGAACGTTGTGGCTTCATGCATGGCTGCTCTGTGGAACAAAAGCGAATTTACAAAGTGTTTTTACCCGCTGCTACGGAGCGTAACGAGTTATTACTCATCGAGATACCCCACCCCTACCCCCAATACAAACAAACAAACAATGAAAGAAACAAACAAACAAACCAAAAAACAAAGAAGACCAAAGGTTTGACTGCCAGTGCTTGTAATTAAGTAGAAACTCTCCCCTGACAGTGCTTTTTCCTACGTACATTTAGTTTCTTCAAAACAAACAAACAAACAAACAAAGAAGACGAGGACGACAACAACAACAATAACCATACAAATAACATAGCGAACACATTAACCCATTCAGCCCTGACGCACTACAGCAAGAGATGGATCGACTATGATAATTGAAGGGTAGGGCCAGATTAGCTTGGTGCCTATCGGCGCCAAGCTAATCTGGCTCTACCCTTGACTTATTATGGTAGGTCCATCTCCTGCAACAGGTACATAGTCGTTAGATGACACCTCCAAAATTTGGGAAATACGTGCGTCGGGCAGAATGAAGTAAAGGATGTCTTAAGGTAAAACACGCGGGGGCAGATTAAGAGTTCCGTAATGTTTGTATCAGTCAACGACTCAATATTTATTTATTTATTTATTTATTTATTTATTTATTTATTTATTTATTTCACCTTTATTTTTTTTCTTTATTTATTATGTTTAAAGAACCTTTCTTTCTTTCTTTATTATTTAGGGAGGGGGGGGGGGGGGGGGCTTGTGTCCTAGTTTCAGTGGATCTCACTGCTTACAGGTAAAAAAATCACAGACCGGCACACATTTCACGGTTCAACTGACTTGGTCCAGATGTGTTTGTTGAAGAACTGTTGCACCGTTATCCTGTCCCACTCGGCTGCTCGCGGCGCTTTCCAGGGCGCATCCACGGGCACCTGTCAACAAATCCACGTCCGAAACGTATGACGACTCAAGCGATTAACAAATTCGAGGTGTGCTACATTCAGATACGCGGCTTAATGCCCCGTGTCCGAATGTGTCAAGTCTCAATGTGGCAAGTCCGAATGTGGCAAGTCCCAAGTCCCAAACCCATTCAAGGCGACCAGCTTCAAAAGCTTCGGAAGTGTCGTGTAGCGTTGCCACAGGCAAATAATTATCTTCATTGACGTGTGATCTCGCATAAGTGGGGTCGCTCAAAAATATTATTGTTGTTATTGTTATTATTATATTATATTATTATTATTATTATTATTATTATTATTATTATAGTAAAACAGGGCAGTATATACATGTATGTGCGATAATCCAGTTCAGCAACTCATTCGCGGCCAGCCGCATCCGGATGCGCGGCTTATGCCGCGCATCCGGATGCGGCTGGCCGCGAATGAGTTAAGCGAACAATTTCAATCACGTATATTTAGACCAACGTCGGCTCAAGGATCTTTTGCTCTCTCGCCCCTCCACTCCTCCCCATCCCCCCCCCCCCCCCCCACCGCAACTTTTTAAAAGACTAAGCGTGATATAAGCGATAACTCTATTAAAAAAAAAAAAAACCGACAGGGCTCTGACCGCTACCAAACTTATGCGCAAAAGGCCATCGGGCCGACGTCGGTCCGACTATGATGCCCTTGCCCTTTTGGGCATTGGGTACTGACGATACTGGCCGGCGGAGAAGACGCGTGGCGGCTAACCTTATCATTCGGAACACACCAGTGTGTGATGATGATGTTAAAAAGGGACATGGACTTCCAGCTCTCGCTGATTTCGTCCGGGGACACCAGTGTGTGAAATAAGTTTGACTAAAATAGTTCAAGGGTAGTGCCGGAATAGCTTGGCGCCTCTAGGCGCCAAGCTATTCTGGCACCACCCTTGAACTAAAGCCATTGGTCTATATCCTTATCTGTATATACTATAACGTAGCTTGCGTATGGCAGTGTACAAATTTGAAGCATGATATGGGTTAAGCGTCTTTTCCGACGAGAGGTAACGTCAGTAGCAGTCAAGGGGTTAAAATCTCTGAACCCTCCCCCCCCCCTTCCACCCACCTACCCCCACCAACCACTCACCTATTCTTTGCCAAACCTAAAGGTAGACAGTGGTTAAAGCGATAAGAAAGTGAGGCGGTCATGCTCACAATGATTAATTGTGCTGACCTCTTGACACATTTTGTCGATAAGGCGGATGACGTTATTTAAATCCAACCAGGATAGTAAACCATCCGCCATAGGGAACATACTGTCACTGGCGCAGCGATTGGCTTTGCCCTGAAAAGACAGCCAGTGTAAAGTGAAAGCCGAGGAGCGAGCAAGCAGTGAACTAAGTAAATACCCAAAACACAGTCAGAAACAGAGTTAACTCATTCAACCCCAAATCCGTATTTGCCAAATTTTGGTGGCGTCATCTAACGACTATGCACCAGTTGCAGAAGATGGGTCGACCATGATAATTCAAGGGTAGTGCCAGATTAGCTTGGCGCCGAGAGGCGCCTAGCTAATCCGGCACTACCTTTGAATTATCATGGTCGATCCATCTTCTGCTGTAGTGCGTCCGGGCTGAATGAGTTAAATTAAAGCAAAACCACAGTTGAAAAAAAACACATCCTTCAAAGCGTTGTTTTTCACATCTCATCAACATGGCCACATAATTATTATGGTGATACTGTATTTGCCAGACACCGATTAAAAAGAACCACCACAGCGCTATTAAGAAGAACCCAACAGAGAAAGAAACACGCTTAAAAATGACAGCTACAACAAAAATTTATTAATATTTCAAAATAGACAAGCAAACAAGTGAGTATACAATTCAGTCGCTACTAATCTTGTTTGTGTGAGTAGAAAAGTGGCAGCTGAAGGATGTGACGTGAAACAACAGATGAAAAAGAAAAGTGTGTAATGAGAGAAGTAACGTAAACATGACGTCAAATACAAATGTCCAAAAGACAGCTCATGGTGGTAAGAGAGAGAGAGAGAGAGAGAGAGAGAGAGAGAGAGAGAGAGAGAGAGAGAGAGAGAGAGAGAGAGAGAGAGAGAGAGAGAGAGAGAGAGAGAGAGAATGTATACATGTGTATAATTCACACACACACACACACACACACACACTCTCCCTCTCTCACATACACACACACACACACACACACACGCACGCACGCACGCACGCGCGCGCGCGCGCGCACGCACGCACCGGCACACACACACACACACACACACAGAATCTTTCTTACTTGACTCGCACGCGCTTGTTTGGAATATTCAGGCACCACTCTTGATATATCATGGTCGATGAATAGTTTATTGCAGCTTGTTCGGGCTTAGTGGTTTACGTCATACGTCTCTTACTATTATATTATCTCATTCGAGACGTGCCGCCTCAGGATACGCGGCGTAAGCCGCGTATCCGGAGGCGGCACGTCTCGAATGAGTTAAAAGACTTCTGTTTACGTGTGTGACGGCTGCATTCTCTTCTGCTTTCTTTAAGCACAACTAGCAAGCAGCGGTTAAACTAAGGGGGACCCTTAGTGGTCCTAGGTTGGCAGAGGGGTTGTCGCCTTTGAGACACTCGTGCATTTTGTGGCCGGATAGAGGTGCGTGATAGAGTGGCCTTATTTGGCTCTTGTCAAACTCCTGTTTTCCTTCACGAAGGCAAAGCCTCATTTGTACTGAGGCAGTGGTGAGCGGTTTCGTTTGAAACGAACAACTACCGACAACTAACGACATCGAAATCGCGGTTGGTAACCCATCTTGTACCATAAGCATAGACAACACTCCAAACATCTCCAAGAGGCATAGATCCTCTGGGCTCATGAGGATCTATGCCTCTTGGAGATGTTTCGAGTGTTGTCTGTGCTTATAAATAGTATAAACTTGAACTAGTCAGGGGCGGATCTGGGGGGGGGGAGTGTTGTGTTCCAGAGGTTAAGGACCCCCCCCCCCCCGCCCTCTCACCCCACGCCTAAAATTCTGTATAATGCTATAACAAAGTCTCTATTTGGGGTGTTTGGACCCCCACACCCCTTTTGCCTGTTTGAATTTTCGACACGCACACGCTACCTCCTCCTCCTTTAACGGCAAGTTTGAAAACTGGTCCCTGTTACCAATAACTTCTACCGTTGGAAAATAAAGGTTCATTGTTCATTGTTCATTGTTCGCCCCTCCTCCCCACCCCTCCCCACCCCCTGACTCCTCAACCCACCCCGTTCAAGTGTTTGATATTTCCCGCCACTGAGTGGCGAAAGTCTTGACACATACACGCCGCCTCTCTCTCTCTCTCACCCCCCTCCCCCCCCCCCCCCCCCCGGCCACTGGAAGAAAGTCTTCTAGCGTCGGGGAGGCCTTTTGTGTCATCGTCATCAGTGTTGAAACTCCCAAACAAAAAGTTGGACCCCTTCCCCGCTTTCGAGATAACTGATCCGCCCCTGCTAGTTATCGTCCGTTACTTCGCTCTAGTTTGTTGTTACAGTTGTTCGTTGCAAACGTATAATGTCACTATATGCCCACCTCACCTTTCTCTTTGCTGAGTGCCTTTGAGTGCAGGAAGGAACGCATACAGCACTTTGCCACACGTTACAGACGTATAACGGGGCATAATACAAAAGTGCCGGTGACCTCTTTACGCTATCTATTTGTATTGGTACCCAATGTGCTAAAGGCCGACGTCCGCCCGATGGCCTTTGCGCACTGGGTATTAGGTCAATGTGACAGATTTCGGCCAGTATTTTTTATCGTTTATCCCCTCCTCCCCCCCCCCCGCCCCCCCCCAACTGCCTCATCGACCCGTCTCCCCCCCCCCCCGTCTCCCCCCCCTCCCCCTTCTTGTCCTCAATTTGTATGTTCTGTTTGAACAACACGGTTCAAAAGCGTAAGAAACATTTTCGCACTTCTACAGAAATGTATATTGGTAAAAAAAAGAAAAAGAAAAAAAAAAGAAATCGGTCTTGAAATAAGTGTGAACATAATTATTATCTTGAACCTCTTTTTGGTCGCAAACTCCCTCCCCTTCCATTCCAAACCCCTTCCACCCCCCCCCCCCCCCAAAAAAAAAAAAAAAAAAAAAAAAAAAAAAAAAAAAAAGAAAAAAAAATTAAAAATAAAATTAAATAAATAATAATAATAATAATAATAATAATAATAATAATAATAATAAATAAATAAAACCTAGAAACATTCAAGTGACAAAATGTGGAGTGGAGTAACACTCAGTTACAGTGGAGTAACACAGACATTTCATGCAATAAACAACACTAACAATAAGCAAGTAAATACAAGAACCCAGAGAGGCACCCCTCCCCCCAAAAAAAGATTGAGATAATAAAGAAAGACTTGAAAGGAAGAACACGCAAATGATGAAACAAGCGGACAAACAAATAAACAAACAAACAAACAAACAAACAAATCAACAAACAAACGAAAGAACGAAAGAACGAACGAACGAACTAATAAACAAACCTGTACATAGACGACGAGGTCCCCCTCTTCATACGTGAGAAACGTGCGCACACCATACTGACGGGCCAGCCGCAGCAGGCGGTTCTGGGTCGGTCCCACGTAGGCCCCACCTAAATCCACGTAGCCCACGTGGTCATTCTGAAACACAACATCTTCACAAATAGATTAATACAGGCTACTCCGTATACCGTGTAATAAGCGCTTATAGCGTTTCCCTAGGAACGTCTAAGCAAGTATGCAATGGATCGAAACAGTCAAAACTGTTTTCTCATAACCAAGCAAGCAAGCAAGCAACCAGCAAGGGAGTGAACCAGCCAATCAACCAACCTAGCAAGAAACCAAACAACCAAGCAAGCAACAAACCAACCAACAACCAACCAACCAACCAACCAACCAACCAACCAACCAACCAACCAACCAACCAACAACGAACGAACGAACGAACGCAACGCGGCCAACGAACGAACGAACGAACACACCGCAACTCAAAGCAACATGGGAAATCGGCGAAAACAAGTCGTACGTGTTCGGTGTAAGTGCGTCCTCCCACTCTGTCCCTGGCTTCCAAAACCACCACGCTCTGGCCTCGCTTGGACAGCTCGAGTGCCGCGCACAGACCTACGTGAAAAAGCAATGCATGCACCGCATCGAAGAGCATATGAACAATATACGTACCAAACTTATATGTTAACTCTTTGGCTGTCGGAAGCGCCTTTGTCGCGATGATTTCTGCAGGAATCATCGCGACAAAAGGCGCTTCCGACAGCCAAAGGGTTGAGCTTGTATCGAGCTTGTATCATATCCCCCCCCCCCCCACACACACACACACACATTCCCTCCTTCACCTTCCCACTCAAAAAAGGTAGACTTTATGGCGCGCGGTAATAATGAACATTGTCTTCTTTCAGTCTCTATACACTTTTTCTCATTGGCCTAGCTCTATTCGATTTTTCTCTGGCAGCCCGTTTTCAAGACAACGGGAGTCCACTTGTCACATGTTACCAGAGGGGTGGGGGTGGGGGGGGGGAGGGGGGAGGTTGCAGAGAGGGGGGGGGGGAGGGGCGGGGCAGAACCCATGCAACCTCCATCCGCCCCTGCCTATGAAGAATTTCAACAACAATGACACCGACAACAATGATGACAAAAAGGCAACACCTGTAACCACCACAACAACAACAAAAAAATAATAATAATAACACTCACCGCTTAATCCCGCACCAACGATCGCAACATCCGCTTGCTTTTCCTGTTGGGCTGCCATGAAAACGACTATTCTTTTTCCAGAACTGTACAGATCTGCTTTACGTTTCGAGATTTTCCGTCAAGTTAGCACTTGTCTATAAGGGGAAAGGCGAATCCTGTATTCAGTTCTAAAGTACAAACAACAAAATGGTCACGTGTACGCACTACGCTGGGTACTTTCAAAGATAAAAGAGTCAGAAATAAATGTAAGCAAACAACCCCAGTCGCAAAACGTCTTCGGGCCCACGACGGTCTCACTAGGCCCGCGCCGTGCTTACTGGGAAGGTTGACCATCAACACAGGAATTTATAGTCAATCAGACGAGACATTTTTCGGTACCAAATGAGTGGCAAACAGCATAAGTATAATAAAATATGTAAGGCAAACATTCTAACAACTGCTGGGGTGGGGATACCGGCAAGGAGTGTTACTGAACACTTGTAGGATACCATTTTCAGGATAACCTATGGTTGTACTTGATGCCGCAATCCAAATTTCGTATAGATGAGTACACTAGCATCACACTGCATTTTGAATATCAGTCCTCTGATTAAAATGCTTGCCATGCCGACAGTGGGTTGGGTTCGAAACCATGTTATAGCCGACTGAAAGCTGGGCAATTTCGTGAACTATAGAGACATTGGACATGCCATAAATCCATATGAGAATTTGCCACTCGTTTGGTATCGATAGGTCGATATTTGGGAGGTGGGCTGACAAGCTTAAGGTGGTAGCACTTAAAATCTATGAAAAAGCTTTAGGAGTGGCTTCTGTTAGTTCTCTAGGGTCCCAGCCCTTCTTTAGACAGCGTGACTACCCCTCCCAAGCTCTCATAACACTATTATTACCGTTTAACAAACGTGAGTATAGATTCGTATTTTTTTGTTTTTGTTTTGACAAAATTGTCTCTCTTGTCTGCATCCTTAAAACCAAGTTTGAAGGGTTACAGACAGACTGAACAGTCAAACCGAGATTGACCTGCGCTCACGGGTTTTGATTATACACCGTCACACAAAATGCAGCCTCATGCCCTAACATTTGTTTTTCAAAATCTGCTACGGTCGTTCGCACTGAGAACAAACATAACTATGCAGGGGATCAAAGGTCATTTTCTTTAGTATTGTCATCATTTTAAAAATTATTTCCGCACCCATAATTGAACAGCCAAGTTCTGCGTTTTCATATAGCTTGTTCTAAATGACTGTAGTAGGCATTCCTAATTGTGTGTGTAGGCTCACAATATTTACTATATGTATCTTGAAACTGTACTAGGTTGACATATTCCATTATAATTCGTGAATTTACATCACGGTTCATAAAATAATTTGTAAAACCAGCAAGTGGATAAATTATACACCTGTGCAAGATTTTTCATAAAGAATGTAACAGCTTGTCTGTTTAGCCAGCCTAAGTTACCAGGGGCGCAAAAGTAATGGGGATGGAACTTGGGATTAAAGCGGTGCCTTTTCTCTCTCCACCGTTGAAACGTGAAGGCTTTTAGCGTGAATTCGTGATCATTGAATCCGTGATGGTACCCCCATTAACTCTCTCTATCCACCCCCACCCCCCTCTCTCTCTCTATTGTTTTTGTGTTTGGTTCTGTACATGTACGTTTGTCATGTGTATAGTATTATGTAGCAACGGCAAGCTTGAAAACTGGTCCTGTAACCTGTAACATTTACCCTTGAAAAATAAAAGTTCATTGTTCATTTAGGCATCGAACCATCTGTGTTGGGCTACTTTGAGGGTTTCAGAAAAGCTGCACGCGTGAAGCAAAAAAAAAAAAAAAAAAACAACCCCAAAACCAAAACAACAACAACAACAAGAACAACAACAAAAACAACAAAACAAGAAAGCGATCAAAATAAAGAAATGTTGTCGAAGTAAAAAATGTCTGATGTAAATCTTAAAGTTCGCCACATTGGTATCTCCGCAACCGCTTGGTATTTTTTGTCTTCTCCAATCAGAAGTTAATGGAGAGTGCACTGGTCCTTCTGTGCATCACTTCGGTTACGAATGGAGAGATTAAAAAGTTCGAAAACAACTTGATGCAAAATTGTCGGTTGGTCTGGTTTCTAAATAACATGAATCCTACCAACAGCATACACTGGAAGGTTAGAGCTGCCTCCATTCAGAGTTTGAAATACGGTGTTTGTGTAGCACTTGTGAATGTGTTCTCCGCGTAAGTCATGTTTAAATAAGGTACATTTGTTGTATTTACACATCGTGTACCACCGTTTGAACTTTGTAAAGTTTTACGTTTCTTTATGAAGTCAGGTGCCGAGCAGCCATGATCTGAACGTTCAGACCAAAGACCGACCTTGATTCGTACGCGGAGTTGCGGATTGGACAGCTGATTTAAAATTACAGGTACGGCAATGATTCTAGGAGGTAGACAATAGGGCATTCAACCCCTGCTATTTTTGTATGCTGACCAATCACAGTGCCCGGTCCCAAAATGGACTGAGCGCACGACAATGTTCATTGTTCTCTCTCTCCCTGGAAAATGAAGTCAGTGTCGATAACGTTATCTTTCTCTTTCCCCTACACATTGAGCATAGGTTTTGCAGCGGTCCTGAGGACAACCCAGTTCCAAAGACAGATTGACAATGATAGTTCAAGGGTGGTGCCAGAATAGCTTGGCGCCTACACGGTCGATAGCGATTCTTAGCGCTAACGCACCACAAAATCATGTGCCGCCAATGCATCATACAATCCTTTACCTCGAATGCATTTCATAACCAATTTTCCTTCCATCGCATCGCATCATAACAAAATTATCCTTTACGCATTGAGACAATCATTTGCCTCAAACACACTATACAATCATTTATCTCCAACGACTCGTAATAGCATTTACCTCTGGATTATTAAAATGTAAAAAGTACATCCAAAGAGGGGACCTGGGTGGTAGAGCATTCGACTCTCGTCCGAAAGGTCGTGGGTTCGAACGCAACTGGGGTCAAAATTTGGACAGGCCTCTTTTCGGTGCCCAGTCTTTGAAATCACCTTCGTGGTGGACAAAATATGCTAAGCTCTAAACGTTTAACGTTTAACATCCAAAGGTTATGACATCGTTTATCTTCAGTATATATTAAAATAAATAAATAAATAAATAAATAAATAAATAAATAAAACTTAATAACACATCATAGATTGATCTACCTTCAACGCATTATGAAATCAGTTACCTCCAAACACACCATTAAACCGCTAATTCCAACGCATACACAAGCATTTACCTCCAAAGCATTTTAATATTATTTACCACTGACATTTTATATTTTAAAAAGTTACCTGTAACGATGTACTTTAACAGACTGAGTATTTCCGGCGGTCACTCAGACGCTCATGCTCCCAATAAACCAACAGTACGGTGTTTCGAGTGCGAAAGAGAGAGAGAAAAAAAAAATGTTGTCAGCGGTGACGCTACTCTTATCTTTAACTCATTCAGTCCCGACACAGCACAGCAAAATATGGCTCGACCATGATAGTTCAAGGGTGATGCCAGAATAGCTTGGCGACTATAGGCGCCAAGCTATTCTGGCACCACCCTTGAACTATCATGGTCGATCTGTCTCCTGAATTGTAATGCAGTTCTTTGAGGGCAACTCCAAAATGTGGGCCGGATTTCGTACGTGGGACACAATGAGTTAAAAACAAAAACAAAAACCCCCCACAAACACGAAAAACCACACTCACGTAGGAAAGTGTTTGTCAGTCAGTTTCAGCAGGAATTAATCTTTTGTCATCAAGAGGCGTAGATTCTCATGAGGGCCTGCTACTGCAGGGGCCCATGAGACTCTACGTATCTTGCAGACGGTGCGGGCTGGATAGATGGGACTGTAATGCAGATGCCGGTGTTGCTGCGTGTCAGTGGAGCAGCCACCTGTATCGGGGTGTCGCGCAGACGTTGTCGCTATATGTTACGGTTGTGTAGCAGGATCAAATGTACAGGGGTGGATCTGGGGGGGGGGGGAGGGGGGGGGGTTAGGGGTTCCGGAACTCCTTCGAGCCAAAATTCTTTAAAATGCTCTTAACAAAGTTCATTTTTGGGGTGTTTAGAACCCCCTTACCTTCCCCCCCCCTACCCCCTCCCTCCCCCCACCGTTGTATGATATGTTGACAAGTGGTGAGTCTTAACACACACGCGGCTTCTCTTCCCCCCCCCCCACCCCCCGTCCCCGCTTTTCCGATTTTTCGGTCCCTGGAAGCAAGGTCTAGCGTCGCGGCAGCCTTTTGTGTCAGGTTGAAGGTCCCAAACAAAAAGTTGGACCCCCCCCCCCCCGAGGTAACTGATCCGCACCTGAATGTATACTGAGGAGCAAAAGAAATGAGACATTTTTGGAATCCAGAAATGTCGCCTTTTTTTTTTTTTTATTGCTCGTCAGTATCATGGACAGAGTCCGTGCTAATCATGAGAAAATTATCTGTTTGCACTGTAGCAGTTGGGGGGTGGGGGTGGGTGGGGGGGGGCGGGGGAGGGGGAGCGGACGGGGTGGAGTGGGGTGAGGATGGGGGAGGGGGGGAGCCGAGGACATAAGGGTGTGTTGCGCAGGCATAGGTTGATCCCGTTGAGAAATCGTTCACCTCTGTAACGCGGGTCACGGTAGTGGGAAAAAGCAGCCTTCGAAAACATCTCATTTCAGAGGCTTATATCCTCCTTTCAAGGTCTGCTGTGAGGGTCCATGACTCACAGGCATACAAGAACACTGAGACGACTAAGGAGCGTATCAGTCTGATCTTGGAGCAGAGCGTGATGTTTCTGTCCTTCCATATGGTCTTCAATCTTGTCAGTGCTGTTGTTGTCTGCGCAATCCTGGACAGTATTTCTCGTTTTGATTCCTCATCTGTCACAATGGCTCCTAAGTATTTGAATTGTTTAACTGTTTCCAGTTTTGGCTTCCAATCATGACGTCAGTGCCAATGCCACTGGTGTTATTTGTCATCAGTTTGGTCTTCTCTGCACTGATTTCCATCCCATACGCGATGGCTGTACTGCCCAGCTTTTCCACCAACTGAGCTAGCTCCTTCTCTGTTCCTGCAAGGCCATCAATGTCGTCCGCAAAGCGCACGTTCGTGATTGTTCTGCCTCCAATACTGACAGTTCCTTCATGATCTTTCAGAGCGTCTGGCATGATTCTTTCCAGGAAGATGTTGAAAAGAGTAGGTGAAAGCAAGCAGCCTTGTCTGACTCCGACTGTAGTCCTAAACCAGTTTCCTATTTTGCCGTTGAAGCAGACTGCGCTAGTGGCCTTGTTGTAAAGGTTTGCTATGACTTTGATCAGGTTGGCATTGATGTTTTATAGCTTCATGGTGGACCAAAGGGCTGTCAAACGCTTTCTTAAAATCCACAAAGACATGATAGAGGTCTTGCTGGTGCTGGAGGTACCTCTCACATAGAACTCTCAGGTTGAAGATCTGCTCAGTTGATATAATATTCAGGTTTCAAATAATATATTTGCCGAGAATATGATGATGATGATGATGACGATGATGATGATGATGATAACAATAATATTGTAAAGACCAATTTCATAGCCTACACTAGTGCACAAAGGCCAGATGGCCTTTTGCGTTTTGTGACCTTACTTTGGCAGCACCTGACCTTTTCACAGAGAAATGTTTCAGGCTTCACTTCGCCCTGACAGTTCGTCTTTTTGCGAAGTTAATTGGTGTGCAGTTACACAGTTCAGTTTCACTTTTTATGCTGAACAGCTCGATGATGCAGATTGTTCCTGTCGCATTGTATCTTGCTTGTGTCAGTCATTGTGGACGCATGGCTGTGTATCGCTAGAACAATGTATCAAGAGATAACACTGCGATCGTTATATAACGTGTCGATATCACAACGATCGCTAGTACTACGTGTCCTTAGCACTGGACTATATACGTGTCGATAGCACTACGGCCGCTTGCAAAGTACATAAGTCTGTGTGTCATTAGTTGCACCTCAGATACTCGTTACTTAGAGTAAATACACACCAATTGGGCCATTTCACTTTGCAGCAGTTTTTCTTTGCCCCAACTTGAATAAAACTTTTGAAAGCCCATGCGTATCAGGTCTCCGAACGGCATGGGACAAAAGCACAAGAGCCTTGGTTTGTTTGCTTTCACAGCCACAATGGGAACCCGCAATGCACAAAAGGCCATCGAAATATTAACCCAATAACTGCCGGGGCAAAGCGAACGCTACCTAACTGCAAGAGACATAAACCCTCATGAGCCCCCGCAGCCGCGGGGGCTCATGAGGATTTATGTCTCTTGTTTTTACCATATTCTTTACGTCTAATTTTGTCACATTTAGATTTGTGTTCTTGACGCGCATGTCGGTCGGTGTGCAGTCGTGTCAGACGCGCAATTCGCTGGCAGCGAAGGGGTTATCAAAATGTTTTGCAACTGTCTTTTCTAAGCGTGTTTCTTTCTTCGCTGTGTTATTATTTTGCATTTTACACACCTAATTGGCAGTTGCATTTTTGGTCTGTGTTGCGTTGTGATGTACTTTTCGAGATAAGAGAACTTTTGGGTTCAAGGCCGAATTAACTCATTCAGCCCGACGCCGTATTCCTCAAATTTTGGAGGCGTCATCTAATGACTATGCACCAGTTGCATGAGATGGGTCGACCATAATAATTCAAGGGCCTGTCGGCGCCAAGCTAATCTGGCACTACCCTTGAATTATCATGGTCGACCCATCTCCGGCTGTAGTGCGTCCGGGCTGACTGGGTTAAAGGCACGTTTAAAATATGAACTGCGTGTCAACATTTTACCGTTGTTAACTCCTTCGCTGCCGAGAATAATACTGAATAATAAAGAGCATTTATATCGCGCTAAATCCTCAGGAGCAGTGGGCTCTAAGCGCGTTACAAAAATATATGTAGAATATCACTACGCGATCCATCTGCAACAGGCATAGATCCTCATGAGCCCCCGCAGTTGCGGGGGCTCATGAGGATCTATGCCTCTTGCTGATACCATGTATCCATGGGTCAGATGGGCCAGGTTTTAAGTCGGCGTTGTATAATGACAGTTTTCAAACACTCGTGCAGTTATTGAGATACATGAAAGTTGTTTGTCGTTCTTACTCTCGCTGAATCTGTTTGGCGTTGTATAATGACAGTTTTCAAATACTCGGGCAGTTTAAGGAGAAAGGTTGATTTTCGCTCTCTCCCTCTCTCTCTCTCTCTCTCTTGTCGACAACCAGGCGTGGATCCTCGTGAGCCCTCCAGGCTGCAGGTTGCTGAGACTCAAGAGTATAATGCCTGTTGCTTCCATAATATTACATCCGTGTTAAATGAACACAAGACGCCACATCAATAGAATTAAAAGTGGAATCTTTTTCCCATTACAAGCATGCAAGTGATCAAGTTAGAAAACAAACAAACAAACAAACAAACAAACAAACAAACAAACAAACAAACAGCGGACGAACAAACGAGCTAATGAACGATGTACACAAAAACAAACGACGAAGTACAAGCAAACGCATTTAACTTATTCAGCCCGGCGCACTTATTTCTCAAATTTTGGAGGCGTCATCTAACGATTTTGCACCAGTTGCAGGAGATGGGTCGACCATGATAATTCAAGGGCAGTGCCAGATTAGCTTGGCGCCGATAGGCGCCAAGCTAATCTGCCACTACCCTTGAATTATCATGGTCGACCCATCTCCTGCTGTAGTGCATCAGGGCTGAATGGGATAAAGAACGAACGAACAAATCAAACGCACTAATGAACAAATAAGACAAAGATACAAAACCCAGAAGAATACACTGCTAAAAAGATACTTTATTGTGCCAGGTTCAACAACACTGAACACGCGCGGGATACTCGGAAAACTACGTTAGTACAAAATCTGTAGCAAAAGTCAGAAAAAGCAGTCTGTATTCCATGTATTGCATTCAGGCTAATATACTGATGAGCAAAGGAAATGCGACATTTCTGGAATCACCGGAAACACTTAAGTGTTTCCGATGATTCCCAAAATCTCGCATTTCTTTCGCTCGTCAATATACTTTGACTCATATACAAAAATATATAAGTCAGATCAAGCCTATATCCGCTACCAAGGACACAGGGGCTGTAAAGCAATGAACTAAATAACACGAAAAGTGACAAAAACTTGGGCAGTAAGATGTTTGAGCTTACAGTGTGTAATATAACCTGCTTAATAATAATAATAATAATAATAATAATAATAATAATAATAATAATAATAATAATAATAATAGCACACATATAAATTACTCTATTAAAATATAACAAATAATAAATTACTCTGTTAATAATAATAATAATAATAATAATAAATTACTCAATAATAATGATAATAATGCATTACTATAATAATAATAATAATAATAATAATAATAATAACAATAATAATAATAATAATAATAATAATAATATAATAATAATTATTATTATTATTCTTACATGTACTCTTTCTTCTTCTTCTTCTTCTTCTTCTTATAATGATAGGCTCTTTAACTATCATAGTCGATCCATCTTCAACCAGAAATTATGTGTAAAAGCATACAGACACTCTTATTTAAAATATCCTGATTCGAACTAGCATACCTGTGGAATACGGTACAACTATTCCTAAACCAGAACCAGAAAAAAAAGAAAAAAAAGAAACACGCTTAAAAAGACTTGGACAGGTTGTTTTGTCTGAGTCCTCCTGAACCCCTTCGCTGAAATTGATGACGAACTGCGCGCACGAAACCACTGCACGCTGATCCACATTCGCGTGAAAAACACAGGGATAGAAAAATGAGCATAAAGAACACTGGACTAACAAGAGACATAAATCCTCACGAGCCCCCTAGACAGCGGGGGCTCGTAACGATTTATGTCTCTTGCAGATGGGTAGAGTTCTCCTTGCCTTAGCGGTTAAGGGGTTAAGCGTTCTTCTTTCTCTTTCTCTGCTTTTCTCATTCCTTGACAGAAACAGGCACATATTCTCATGAGAGCGTATTGTATCATGCCACCTGTAGATGGATCAGGGCCTATGTACGGATCCAATGAATTTGTGAAATTCGTGCATTTTATGACCTACTTCTGACTTTTTTCTGTGTATACCATTCACGACTGCAAAACAACTTAGAAGTTTAACACGTTTTAGCAGATATTAAGTTTTAGACAGCAACTGATGTGTACAAATGTAGAACACGGTTTAAGCACAGTATCTATGACGTGATAGTGGATGTAGGTACAATGGGGAGCGGGGTGGACGAAGAGGGTCGTTATGACATATTGCTATAACATTTGCAGATTCATGTATTGTCTCTCTGCCGTTTGGTTCATTCCATTGTGCCTTTTGCCCCACATCCATTCCGCTAGTTTCTCAGAGGCTTTTTCTTCGGCACGCCGCGGCACATCACCATCACAGAAACCGTTGACGTCACCGCAAGAATCGGTGACGTGATCACAAGAACCGATGACGGAATCGCCACGAGACCCCAGCTCCGACAAGCGTGGTGAGTAAGAGCATGCGCAGAAATCCCGGAACTGACGGAGCCCATCTCTCACTCCAGGTGAAGTTCATTGGGCGAGCTTTCACTTCCTGAAAAAAAAAAAAAAAAATAAATAAATAAATAAATAAATAAATAAATAAATAAGTAAATAAATAAATTAAAGGAAGACAAACAATAGGCAGATACACAGGCATGAAGTGATTGTTGTTTAACTGGTCACATCTTAACACGGGTTGTTATTTACTACTACCCGTGTTAAGAGATGACCAATTATGCAACGATCACGTCATGCCTGTGTCTGTGTGCAGGACGTCAGGAACAGAGGACAGAAGAACCAAAGCTAAGACAGGAGCGAACCCACTACCCAGCCATAGGCTTCGTGTTGAAAGTACTGGTGACCGCATGCACAAGGGGATTAACACATTCAGCCCTCACCCACCGTCTACAGCAGGAGATGGGTCGACCATGAAAATTCAAGGGCAGTGCCAGATTAGCTTGGCGCCTGTCAGGCGCCAAGCTAATCTGGCACTGCCCTTGAATTATCATGGTCAACCCATCGCCTGCAACTGGTGCATGGTCATTAGATGACGTCTTAAAAATTTGGGAAATACGGCCCCGTCGGGCTGAATCACTTAATGGAGGAATCCGCCAAAAAACATAATCAATACAAGTACCCCCCCACCCCACCCAAAAAAAAAAACAAAAAAAAAACAAAAAACAAACAACAACAACAAACAAACAAACAAACAAACAAACAAACAAAAAACCTCAACGACAACCAACAAACAAACAAAACAACAACAACAAAAGCAATAAACAAACCAAAACAACAACAACAAAAAACCCAACATCAACAACAACCAATGACTCACCTCATGTTGGTTATAGCCCCAAGATGACTTTAACCCGTTAGATGTCGGAAGCGATTTTTGTCTAGGAAATTTCTGCAGGAATCGCCTAGACAAAAATCGCTATAGACAGCCAAAGGGTTGGTTAATAGCCTGTCCCCTTATCTAAACCGGTGTTATCTACAAGGGGAGAGGGGGGGGGTGGGGGGGGGGGGGGCGAGGAAATCTACACGAGTATGCCCTTGACAGAAGCCGTCGAGCATCAGTAGTTGACGCTTGGAGCCTTTGTCATGGGCATATGATAGCTGGAGCCATTGTCAAGCACACAGAACTCGTGTAGATTTCCTCGCCTTGTGATCTATCGATCTAGCTAATGGTCAGATTTTTGTAAGCAGGAATTCAGGATTTGTTTTCTTTAACTGAAATGGCATGCTGCTTCAAGATTTTGCATGCACATGTCTGTATCTATGTATCAGGGTAAAGGGAAGCAACACGCCTGGCTGCTCCTAGCCATAGGCATCTTTCAGCAGTTATGCCCCGTGAAAATAAAATACTTTGAGACCATTAATTTTTTTGTGAAAAGCGAGACTTTTATTGTAATACAATGAAAATCTCGCTTTTCACAAAAATGGTCTCAACGTCTTTTATTTTCACGGGGTAAAGTGCATGTACCATAATTCATGTCTTTTACAAATAATGTTCACTGATTGTATGACTTTAGACTTTACGGCCGGGAGAATAAAGATCCGGCCTAAATCACAGACTAGCAAACAAATACAGTATGCCGCCAGGTAAAGGTGTTTCCATATAGCGACTCGGCAGCTGCGGGAAAGGCGACACCGCCACACAAAAAAAGTAGCTGAGCAGCAGGCGGAAAATCGCTGTAAATGTTTCCATATAGATCCGCGACAGGCGGCATCGCACCCAAGGCTTATATGAGTTGTTTAGAATTGTTGCGATTTGTCAGTTGTCACAGGCTCCCTTCACAGCTAATTCGCAGCTGTTCAAATCGGACTTTGAATCACTCCATGGGGTGATACAGTTTTGGTGCGCTGCTGTCGCCTGTCGCACCAAATTCACGATGTTGTGGCGTCGAGCATTTGGGAACATACTTTTTATTTCTATGTTCTCGATTCATGTAACTATCGCTTCGCTGTCTCGCCGCTATATGGAAACTCCCCTTAACTCTTTGCGTGTCGGTAGCTGTTTTTGTCGCGATGATTCCGATAGGAATCATCACAACAAAAACCGCTACCGACACGCAAAGGGTTAAAAGCACAGACCGGTACTAAACAATAACCAGAGACAGAGAAGTTCGCCTCAATGTAAAACAGCACAAGTATTTATTTCTCCTAGTGAGTGTGAAACAGTCACTAGAGGAAATAAATCGTGTGCATTGAAACATATCGTGAAAACTGATAACGCTTTGTCTCTACCCCTGCCGGTACAAATTGCATTGTTTTCATCCCTACGCGGTCACACGACCAGTCGCTTTAGCGCAAACTGTACCACGTTGTGACCGTGATACAAAAACCCTTGTAGCGACATAGCCAGCTCAGCAGCCGAAGAGAGAGGACGTTTTTTTCCGCTCTCTCCACACAGCAAGACTGCACAATCAAGCGAGCCACAGCCAGCCAGACAGGAGAGACCACGGTCCACCGCGTCTCTCCCACCAAGCGAGCTAGCCTACAACCAGCCAAGCAAGCCAGCTAACATGGACAAAGGGCGCAAGTCAAGAAAGAAGACGAACAAGGAACAGGTGGAAGAATATACTTCCACCTTTCCCCAAACACAGAGGAAACCACCACCGGCCAGGCGGGAGACGAGGAGCTACAAGCCTCCTCTCTCCCCGCCAATTCGAATACAAGAAGAGCAGCCGATTCGAGCGTGCTGGGAACAGGTGGGGGACTCACCCCCCTCCCCCCCAGGCGCCTCAGCGACCAACAGGCAACAGAACGCCACTAACTACGGCCGAACTCGACCGAAGTATGAGAGAGTCGTTCATCAGATTCGCCCCACCAACACCACCAAGGGGAATGTTCCCACAAATGGACGCATTCCTTGACAGAATACGTCCACCAACCAACGAGGAAGAGGCGAGCTCTGCCCGCCCCCAGTCACCACCACTACCAGAAGAAGAGCACTGGGACCAGTCAGAGCCGACATCGGAGCCGGATTCACCCCCCCCCCCACCACCACCGCCGGTCACCATTCCCGTATCTCTTACTCGGGAACGACCGGCGACGACGGAGGAGGGGGAGACCAGGCTCCGAGGCATGGATTTTGAGGACCTGGTGCTCCTGCTCCAGGACGCAGTCCCGGTCATCCTAACGGTATCAGGAGATGCCTACCACCGGGCACTGGTCACCGCCCGGTGGTTGGTGCACGCGGGCGCCATTCAAGATCTGGTGCCCTCAACAAAGGACACGGCCAGCCAAGCCACAACCCCAACCACCACCGAAACGGGGAGTCAAATTATCACCGACTCCCCACAGACCGCCGACAAATCAACCGGCACCACGCCACCGGACTCCAAGGACAAGCACACCGAGACTGAGACCCCACCAACACTAGAGAAAATCCTCCAGGACGCGGGCACGGACCCGCCCCCTCAACAACAACCATCATCGGCAGGCAACGGACCAACCACCGGCCCGCCAAAACAACAACAAAAAAGACGCCACCGACCGCCTAAACACCTCAGACAACAGCGACCACCACTACTCGCCACCCCGCCACCGCACATGCGCTTGCCACCGCTACATCGCCACCCACCCCGACCATTCCAGCGCCAGACCCCAAGACCAAGAATCAACTGGCCGCCACCACCAACACCCCACCTCCCCGGACCCTTCCACAACCGGCTACGGTTCCCCCGGCCGACACCACCACCACCGCCACCACTCCTGCAAGATCTTTTGGAGTGGCTGGCCTACCACCACCCACCAGCCTGGCGCTAGGCAACGGTCTCCCGGCCACACCACCCGCCTCCTCCACCACCAACCACCCGGCCCCGGCAGTACCATCAGCCAGCTGCGCGACGGAGCGGCAGACAGACAGCGAGACAACCCCCCCCCCCCACCCCCCCCTGCCCCCCCCCCCCCCCCGGACGAAATCAACGAGAGTTGGAAGTCCCTGTCCCTTTTAAATCAAGCAAGCAAGAAATGGCGGACTTCTTGTAGCCCTCTTTGTGACGCATCTTGGATGCGAGTTTTGTTCTATAAACGATCGCCAAACGACGTTCTAAAGTAAAAAGTTACTACGCGAAACGGAACATCATGTTTCGTCGAAATGGTCCGCATTTCAGACTGACATTTCTCCAACATTTCACCCTTTCACGAAATGCGAAACGGCACATTTCGAGCAATAGAACCTGTCTCTATTCGCGAAACATTTCGCCGAAACACTTCTACCCGTTGCTCAATCAGCGTAGTCCGCTCGGTCACATGTTAATCTGATGTCATTCAAGCCAAAACCGAATGAAGATGATCTTGTAGGACCTTCGGGAGGTCAAAGTAACCATTGTACCTTCAGGCCTTTGGGGTACAATGGTTCCTTTGATCTCCTTCGGGCCTACAAGGGTCCGTGTAGCAAACCCCTGCGACCGATAATTTATAATGTAGCGTGGCGGCCCATGGGCATAGCAAATTAACTGTGCCTTACCGGATCCTCCGGATCATCTTGCCAAATGTCCTTGGCGTCAATCTTTCCTTGAGCATGCATGATCTGAAAAAAAGACAGCGTATTTCTTTAGCCGCTTTCCTGACACTCGACGCGTATTTTGTGTTTGAAATCTTTGTTCATTCAACGCCCCACAGCCAAATCCGTCCAAAGGACATGGATATAATTGATTTTAGCAAGAGGCATAGATCCTCATGAGCCCCCGCTGTCGCGGGGGCTCATGAGGATCTACGCCTCTTGCAGTTGGGTGGTGTTCAGTTTTTCTCGGCAGGGAAATGGTTACAGAAAGAGATTATTTCCCGCATTTTCCGCAGTAGCAGAATAGAAACAATTACGAATTTCTGGGGGGAAAGTAAGACAAAAAAAAAAAAAAATTCAAAAACACACTGTTGATAATTCGCCGTACTTGTACGCGTTAGCGTTACGTGATCCAGACCAACAGGAAGGCCACAAAGAAAAGTACACAGATATATGCAGTGAAGAGAGAAACACGTTTTGAAAAGGTCAAGTGCAAACCAGATTTTAAAAAAAAGAGTAGGCAAACAAACACAATATAATAGGCCACTTATCTTTTTTTTTTTTTAAGACAAGAGATGAAACTCAGTTGCATCTCTTGCTTAAGAAAGATAAAGATCCCACTGTTGTTGCTCTTGTTGTTGTTGGTGGTGGTGGTGGTAGTGGTAGTGGTGGTGGTGGTGTTTATTTTATTTTATTTTATTTTTAAGGTTTAGGTAACAGACATCTTGCCTAAGAAAGAGAAGGACCCCATTGTAGTTGCTGTTGTTGTTGTTGTTGTGTTGGTGTTGGTAGTGGTGATGGTGGGTTTTAAAAAGTATTTATTTTAGGTTTAGATAAAAGACATCTTGCCTAAGAAAGGTAAGGAGTCCATTGTTGTTGTTGTTGTTGGTGGTGGTGGTTGTGTTTTCATTTTTTATTTTTATATTTATTAAAGGTATTTTTTAGGTAGTAAGAGACATCTTGGCTAAGAAAGATATTTTTGTTGTTGTAAGAGACGCAACTGACGACAGACATACCGCCAAGACAGACAGATAGACAGACAGACCAACCTCTCTGGCGGCTCTCTCTCCAGCCTGTATTGCCCCCTCCATGTAGCCTGTCCACTGACTGGCCGTCTCAGTGCCCGCGAAGTACACTCGTCCCACAGGCGTGCGGATTTCTCTGCAAGAAATGGTGTATACAGGATCAGTTGTCTCCCTCGATTCGCTCCCGCTGATCAACGGTAGCTAGTCGAGGGAGACAAGTAATGTGGGAGCATGGCACTAGTGTTTTATATTGTATGTGTGTGCTGGTGATTTTACGGAGTCGTAAGGTCCCAATCAGCGCAACATTTGTGTCCCTAAATTTTAATTCTGATTTGTTGTTGATAAGAGTTTTTAAAAAAATATTTGACTGTAAAGAACAAACTTGAAACTGAATCAAAAATTGATTCTGAGCAGAAATGAAAAACGCACGCCGACACATACACGCCCACACACGCACACACACACGCACGCACACGCACACACACGCACGCACACACGCACGCACGCACGCACGCACGCACGCACACGCACGCACACACGCACGCACGCACGCACGCACGCACACACACACACACACACACACACCCGAGAATATCATGGTATATAGCAAACGAGTCACGTCTGTCCGCGCGCCGACTTCGGCCTATCGACTGACCCCCTTGGTCATATCCTCGATATAACTGTCAGAGAACCTCGACTGACCCCCTTGGTCATATCCTCGATATAACTGTCAGAGAACCTCGACTGACCCCCTTGGTCATATCCTCGATATAACTGTCAGAGAACCTCGACTGACCCCCTTGGTCATATCCTCGATATAACTGTCAGAGAACCTCGACTGACCCACTTGGTCATATCCTCGATATAACTGTCAGAGAACCTCGACTGACCCCCTTGGTCATATCCTCGATATAACTGTCAGAGAACCTCGACTGACCCCCTTGGTCATATCCTCGATATAACTGTCAGAGAACCTCGACTGACCCCCTTGGTCATATCCTCGATATAACTGTCAGAGAACCTCGCAATCTGACACGCATTTACCAGTAAGCATAGGTCCTCGGGGGGGGGGGGGGGGGGAGGGGGGGGGATCGACCGCAGTGGGCCCGCGCACGACTGCGGCCGACGTCGGTCCGATGGTCATTTGCTTACTGGGCTGTACTGTGCCTCAGATGCGAGGTTCTCTCTAGTTGTACAGATCGTTTCCCCGTTGAACGCCTGATCGACCAGGCCATTTTTGATTGACATGTCAGATAAAAACTCACTCTCCGAAGGTGGTGATGAAGCCAGGCGGCATCATGACGGTGTAGCATCCCCCTGACCACTCATCCTCCGACCAGTTCTTCTCCTCGTAGTGCACTGGCTGTGGACACCACAGAGAGAGAGAGAGAGACAACAAGCGTTAAGCAAAGTAAGACGAGGCCTTCCACAGCCAATTAAAGAGCGCCAAAAAGGCTATGAATTCTGCCGTGGAAAACAGACCTCTGAATGACCCCAACCCACCCTTTTTTTCGGAGAATACACGACTCATCATTGCGAATGTCCAAACTATTTAGCTGCCGGGACAACTCTTGTTTAAATGCGGCGGGAAACTGAAGGCTGGGTTCATTAGAAGTTCAGTTTTCCCAGGTAAAATTCGTAGTATGTTCCGCGCGTTTTCAGTTAAGGTCAGGTCAGGTCAAGTGAAGTCAGGTCACGTTAGGTCATGTGAGGTGCGATGAGGTGAGGTGGGATTAGGTCAGGTCAGTTTAGCTCCAGTTATGTGAGGTCAGGTCAGGTTAGGTTAGGTTAGGTTAGGTCAGATGAGATGAGACGAGATGAAATGAGATGCGATGAGGTCAGATCAGGTCAGATCATATGAGATGAGGTCAGGTCAGGTGAAGTGAGATGAGATGAGGTCAGGTCAGGTCAAGTCAGGTCAGATGTGGTTGAAAGCAGTAGAAAAGTCTTAGTTGAGGCAAGGCAACATTGATATCCCGTAGTATCTGTAAATTGTAGAAATCAAAGCGTGCCGTGGAGCAGATCATTTTAACTCATTCGAGACGTGCCGCATACGGATGCGCGGCTAAAGCCGCGTATCCGTATGCGGTACGTCTCGAATGAGTTAACTATTTATTCAACGTCATATGAATTCCGTTACGTACGTGCAGGGCTTCGTCACACTGAAACACCTTAGCGTACAGCCGGCTGATCCGTTGCTTTCTCTCCTCCTTGCTCATGTTGGCCGTCTTCCGCGCACGTTCTGACAGCACGAAGCTAGACATGGACATGCAAAAGCAAATTAAAGACGATAGAAAGAAATCAAGCAAACACTCAAACACGCAAATAAATAAGTTGCTTAAAAAGTTAATAAAAATAATAATAACAATAATACTAAAATCCTGAAATGGCGATCCACATTGCTGGAGTTAGACCAGCTCTAGGTAGGAACATTCGCTAGTAAGGGGGAGGGGGAGGGGGGGGGGGGGACAATGTGGCGTTATTGACAAGAGATCATAGATCTGACTGCGGTCTAGTACAGGGGAAAAGAAAATATAAAAAAAAACTCGGCGCCTACAGACGCCGAGCTATTCCGGCACAAACCTTGAACTAAAGCTTCGATCGATTTCCAGATTCCAGAGTTGTGGTAAGTTCTTTGCCATGTGTTACAACGAAATTCTCGCTTTTCGCTAATGAAAATGGATTTACTGTGTTTTATTTTTTTTCAAAGAGCAGTCCTTTAAAGGATGACTCTAAAATTGATGATTTTGACCTTTGACCTAAACTTAACCCACTAAACCCCACGGCAAACTTTGGAGGTGTCAGCTAACGATTATGTACCAGCTTTGGGAGATGTATCAGCCGTGAACAATTCAAAGGTAGTGCCAAATTAGCTTGGCGCCTGATGGCGCCAAGCTAATATGGCACTAGCCTTGAATTATCATGGTCGATCCATCTCCTGCTGTAGAGCGTCGGGCTTAATGGGTTAATAGAGAGTAGACAGAAAAAACAAGATGGGATGAACCATAACCCACAAAGTCCCTTCTATATGAGAGCTGTCCTCGCTGTCAAGGGTCTTTTGCGTTTGACCTGATTCTGATGTTGAATTATCTCCTATTGAAAAAGTCTCGCAGATCTGCCAATGTATCAGTGAGTTCTATAAGGGGCGAAGGACATACGCGTCATTGATTTGTCAAACGTTATTTGTCATGACGTAAGTTTTAGTTTTTACGTAATTTTATATTTTACGTGATATGAGTTTCACTTTCGCTTCATAGGCTTGAGAAAATGGTGACAAAACTAGAACTTCACGGTACAATTTCAGTCTTGCTATAATTTGTGTGAGAGCAGGTTGACTTTACCTAGCTAATGATATACTAAGTACACGGGTCACCTGTATCCTCTTCTGAAAGCACGTCGATGTGTGTGTGCGTGTTAGTGCGTGCATGCGCGCGCGCTCCAAAAATCTTCAAGAGATATACTGGAGGGCGCATGAGGATCTATTCCTCCTGGAGATGCGCGCATGTTTGTGTGTGTGTGTGTGTGTGTGTGTGTGTGTGTGTGTGTGAGAGAGAGAGAGAGAGAGAGAGAGAGAGAGAGAGAGAGAGAGAGAGAGAGAGAGAGAGAGAGAGAGAGAGAATGACGTCATATTTGAGTTTTATGTCAGTGTCTGCGTGGTGACGGAGTTGCCGCTTATACGTCACCGCCACTGTCTGACTTTCTCTAGAAGTAAAGGTTTTTTAGTGTTTTAATTCTTTTACGAAAATTTTTTTTTACTAAAGAAGTTAAAAGGAGACAAAGCTGGCTAACGAACTCATCCAATGTCTTTCTCCAAACTAGCTATATACAAAAGTTCAAGTAAATATGACAAAAATTACGGACTCTAATCTGGGTCAACCGACTTCCTAAAAACGGTTGATTATGTCTTCAATGAGACATTCATTTACAGTATGCTCAGAGGTTCTCTTAGCCACCCTCTTAAGAAAGTATTTCGTCAAGTTTCAAGCTTGTGTGTACAGAAATATCGGAGATTCTTTTGTTTACGCACACACATACATACGCACATATGCACGTTCAGCAGCGAGGCCGTTAGCTTAACTAGACATGACGTAATTTTTATCTTGTTACTTTAATTATTAGAGGTTTAGCCTGCCCGCCTTTGACATCATGGACATGCTATTAAATTTGAACCACCGCGACCCGTCCTAAAAAGTCCCTGCTATAAATAGAAGGGACTTAATGATGTACCCCATAATGGCCGGTTTAGTGCCGTCGTTGTGCACATTATCCAGGGTGTTAGCCACGAGCCCCTCTTCGTCCGTGATACACGCTGATCCGCACAGACCTGCACAACATTTTCAACGTCATTATTTTCATCGTCATCGTCATCTTCGTCATCATCAGCATCGTCACCTTCAACGTTATCATCACCACCGTCATCATTAACGTCATCATCATTATCACCATCATCATCATCATCGTCGTCGTCACCATCATCGTTATTGTAACGCACGCAGACTTGCCCACAGTCGTACGCACAGACTCTCACGCAACAGACGCATACACCGCCACTGACTCAGACGGGCGCATTCATGCGGTAAAACAACACACGGGCTCCCTTTCTAAAGTAACCTTTATACACTATAAATGAAAAAGAACGACTTAAATGACTAACTTTTACTACCTAGAATACAAGAAAAAAGATTACAGCCTTAAGCCTCAACGCACACTCTCGGATCGCACAGCGAAAGCCAAAACAGAACTAACGCGTTAAAACCTTCAGAAATGAAATCGATCCAACGACTGCCCACACGATCGCGAGACCCCAGTCTCCGACCTACCTACAATCGCGAGACCCTAGTCTCCGATCTACCTAAATATTGGGTGCTGAGCCGCATTTCTGTCCGCAACAGAAGTATGCCGTCTCAGCCCAACCCGACTGTTGGGCCAAGCCCGCTGACCGATTCCCTGATTCTGGACGGAAATAACACG
Organism: Semisulcospira habei; assembly: GCA_036245525.1. Taxonomy (NCBI): domain Eukaryota; kingdom Metazoa; phylum Mollusca; class Gastropoda; family Semisulcospiridae; genus Semisulcospira; species Semisulcospira habei. The sequence continues at coordinate 20,747,016 of BTPG01000007.1, read as the reverse complement.
TTCCCTCTGCCCACGAGCACGCGTGCTCTGAGCTCTCGTCGCGACTGCACCGCTAGGAACATGAGCTCGCTTAATCGCTCCAACTTTAGCGATGACTGGCTGCACACCCTTCATGTTACCCAGAACTAAATCAACTACTGGCTCGTCGATGACACACGAAACCAGATCACCTGTGAAAAACTCCGTGTCAACTTCTATCTTAGCTAACTGAAAAACGTCTATCTTGCCTCCAAACAAAACTACTTCCTGTGTCTCGCCTGTGAACTGATCTGGTCTAACAAGGCTACGCCTGACCCCCGCGGTCGTTGTACCGGAGTCACGGAGAACAGAAACGAGACATCCGTTTACAACCCCGTCTACCAGCGGTAGGCAACCATCTCCGTTAGCTGAACACACCGCGCCCTGTGGTTCCTCCCCGACTGGGACCGCAAAACTGGCTACGTGAGTGGGCTGCACCGCCCCATCCACCATACCAGGATTATTAGGACCATGATGAGCCAGATGGCCGTGCTCCTGATAACTAGCACACTGCGCCCTTGCACTGTAGTACGGACAGCTCCGACTGAAGTGCCCGTACCCACGACAAGAAAAACACTGCGTGTCCGAACTCGCAACACGACCACGACCATACCCACGCAAAGAAGTCCCTCCACGTGCGTACGGATCGCTACCGCCATTGCTGTTACCTCGATCACCGCGTCGAAAACGCAAAGTACCTCTACCGTTAATCCGCTGGCCTCCACGTAAAGTATTGACCCCCCGGTAACCCCCAGACGTGTTAGCAGCGACCAACCCGACTGGCGGTGTCTCGGTCCTACGCGCGAGGTTTTTCGTAGGATGCGCCATCCGAAAAGCCTCCGCGTGCTGTACTAACTCGTCCGTAGTCTTGAGGTTACGCTCTCTCAAGAATACCGCTAGATCCTTGGAAACGCTATCAAAGAACTGTTCAGCCAACATGAGATCGAACAATGCTTCGTACGTGTGGTCGATCTTTGATAGTTCGACCCAACGTACGAGCAAATGGGACAACCGTTTGCCAAACGACATAAACGATTCCCCTGTCTCTGGCCGACAAGCTCTCAAGCGTTCCCTAAAACCTTCCGCATTACACTGGAACTTCTGCAAGAGACGCTCCTTCAAAGTCTCGTACTCTATGTTCCCCGAAACGGTCAAACTAAGGTAAAGACTCAAGGCCTGTCCCTCAAGCACAGATGAAAGCAAAACGGGCCAGTTGGCAGGAGGCCAACTCAACGCCTGCGCATGAGACTCGAAACGACACAAAAAAGCGTCAATAGAGTCCACGGACTCTTTAAACATCGGCAGCTTATGAAAATTCCGTACCGTACTAATCCTACTGTGCGAGCACTATGCACAAGCATAGAGCTTCATCACAGTTATCATCACCACTGACATCATTAACATGGTCACCATCGTCGTCATCATCATCGTTGTTGTCATCGCCACTGTCATCATTAACGTCATCGTCGTCACCGTCATCGTCGGTGTCGTCGTCGTCGTCAGCATCATCATCATCATCATCATCACCATCTCCTTATCATTGTTTTCATACAGCCGGTGTTCAGTCGAGAACTGATGCACCAGAGGGCACATAAAAGCCTGTATTAGCAGATCATACAGCATCTTTATTCGCACGACGACGACAAAACGACCATCACCATCACAACCGCGAAAAGAAAACCTTAACCCTTTGACTGTCGGTAGCGGTTTTTGTCGAGGCGATTCCTTCAGGAATCGCCTCGACAAAAACCGCTACCGACAGCCAAAGGGTTAAGTTTCTCCTGTTTGTCTCTAAAGTCCATTCCACCTTTGTTCCTCCAGAAAGGAGTCCTGTAGTACATGAATGTCTTGATGACGGAGCCCATAGGCAGACGCTGCAACATCTGTATTCTGCGGGCGGACAGAGGCGGGCTCCAGGCGATACGCGCCTGAAGAGTGGGGGCTAGAGCCACGATGCAGTACGATGCCTGTAGAAGGATTAACTCATTCGGGAAGTGTCGCATCCGGATACGCGGCTTTAGCCGCGTATCCGGATGCGGCACGTCTCGAAAGAGTTAACACAGAGGGAGAAATAAAGTGTAGTGAGGTTTCGTTTGCAGCGAACGACTCGCAACAACGAACGAGAGGGAAATCACGGCGGACAGACAACACTCCAAACATCTCCAAGAGGTATCTCTCTCTTGGCTTGACTTCGCGAACGAAGATTCTATAGGGGTTGTCCACGATGTCTGCAGGCATGCTCATGACTGCGGAGGCCAATCCGGGACAGGCAGGTTCGACCGCAGTTGCTGCAGGGGAAGGTCTGGCCAGGGTTCTGAGTTGCGGCATCTCTGTTTTTTTCTCCTGAGCCGCTTGTCTTTAAGGCTAGCTCTGCGAGAGTCCTCAAAGTATAGATCCTCAGTAGATGGTTGGAGTGTTGTCTATGCTTATGGTCCAAGCTGGTTATCAACCGCTATGTCGCTGTTGTTCCTTGTCCGTAATCGTTCGTTGCAAAGGAAACCTCACAATTATTAAGAGAGCAATGTTTCAGGTTTTATTTGATCGTTTGTTGTTGTTGTTGTTGTTGCGTGTTATTTATTTGTTTGTTTATAACTAAATGAGCTAGTCTGACCAATGACTAATCGGTAATTGCTAGAAGGGCGCTTTGATGTCAATTCTGCAGTTACCAGATTGATAGGAAAGGGAGATTAACCCTTTTAGCCCCCGATCCCTACAATAGGAGATGGCTTGATCATGATAATTCAGGGTAGTGCCAGATTAGTTGGCGCCTGACGGCGCCAAGCTAATCTGGCACTACCCTTGAATTATCATGGTCAAGCCATCTCCTGCAACTGGTACATAGTCGTTAGGCAACACCTCCAAAATATGAAAAATGGGATCTTGGAGCTAAAAGGGTTAAGACTGGGGAAAAAAACTATCGTATTATACAACATGAAGCCATGAGTTGTGTCCCCAAACTCCTGTGACTAGATGCCACAGGGTGAGGAAATCCACGAGTTACGTGCCCTCTCAAGCTACCCCCTCCCCCCTCCATCCCCCCTCCCCTACACACACAACGAGAAAAAAAAAAAAATAAAGGTACCGATTACAATTAACTTTGCACATTATGTTTTCTAATTTTTAAAAATAATACTACACACATACTTCAAAAATTATTTTAAGGGACGTAACGTCATGACAGCTTACTTTAAGGGCCGTTATTTCATGGCTGTTTACCTTGTACGTGGTTCCGTGAACATCGCGCACCGTGACCCCTGATGACGTCTGCTCGATGCTGTTGACGGCACGGTTCAGGAGGACTTTGTCTGCAAGCAACACAAAGTAATGGCAATGAGACAAGAAGCGGTTGTATATGAAGATTTGCAGAGGACATATGGCCAACCGTCCCACAAAACAAAACGAAACGAAACGAAACAAACGAAACGAAACGAAACTAACGAAACGAAATGAAACGAAACGAAACGAAACAAAAAATAAAACAAACAACACAAAAAAGAAAAAGGAAAACCCCCACACCAAACCAAACCTAACCAAACCAAACCAAACCAAACCAAACCAGCCTAAACCAAACGAAACCAACCAAACCAAACTAAACCAAGCAAATGCAAAACAAAACAAAACAAAACAAGAAATAAGAAACAAATCAAAACAAACTTCAACAACAAAGCAACCAACAACAACAACAAAAAAACAAAACAACAACAACAACAATAAAAAGGAAAAAAAAAAAAAAAGAAAGAAAGCCAAACCAAACCAAACCAAACCAAAGCAAAACAAAAACTCAAACACCGGGGGCTGTGGGTGGGGATAGGGGTGAGGGTGGAGAGAGGGCTGGGGGCGGGCGATAGGAGGGAGGGATGTATGAAGTCTTCTCTAATGTTAACGCAAAAGACATAGGTCGCGATTTGTTTAAAGCACGATTTCCATTCCATTACTCATAAAAAACCCTGACTTTTCGCAGAAATTGACTTACTGTTTTTCACCTCCACAGGGCAGAGCTGCGTAGTGATAGTTTCGGAGGATGTATGGGCGACTGTCCAACGAAAAATTCAAGCCTTCCTCGATTCGCTACCGCTGCGGTACCCAGTGCGGAAAGGCCATTGTGCCGCAGTCAGCCGCAATGGGCCCGCGCACGATTGTGCACGGGCTCACTGCTTCTGACTAGGGCCCGATAGCCTTTTGTGTAGTGGGTTGCGAATCGAGGGAGACAACCAGTGTGGATAGGAAGGGGTTGGGAGAGGGGGTGAGATGATATGGGGATGAGAGACCACCATTGTCAAAAGGTAGTTTTTTTTTTTTTAGTCTGCTCAATAGCAGCCTCATTTAGTCATTAGGTCTCGTGACTGAAATACAACGTACCCTTTCCAATACTTCTGACAAGACCTTCGCTGATCTGCTGCGATCCACCGACAAACTTACGCTCCTGGACAGGACGGAAAACTTTACAGCAATAAAATACAAGTGTTCGATATCAAATCATCAAGAGAAGCAAGCAATGCCTCACTGTTTCTCTAACCAAATGTTTAACTCCTTACGCCCTGAGGACGAAATTATCAAATTTTTAAAAGATATCCTCTGAGGTCTTTATCACAGTTCTGGAGACAGATCGACCATGATATTTCAAGGTTGGTGTCAGAATAGCTTGGTGCCTCTAGGCGCTAAGCTATTATGACACCAACCTTGAAATATAATAATAATAATAATAATAATAATAATAATAATAATAATAATAATAATAATAATAATAACAAAGGAGATTTGTTAAGCGCTTATTCTAAAAGTAGCTCACACACACACACACAACATAGGCGCACACACACACACACACACACACACACACACACACACACACACACACACACACACACACACACACACACACACACATACGTGACAGTGGTGATGAATTGTGCATGGCTGGGGAAATGAACTAGTAAAAGGCAGCGTTGTAGAGGTGCGCTTTGAGAATATCATGGTCGATCCACATCCTGTCGTAGCCTTTCAGCTTTATGGGTTTTTGTAGGTCCATCTTTAAACGTTCAACAAAATTTGTTTTAGACAAAAAAAGCAGTGCCAGATAGTGAAGTTTTGTTTACGCCAAAAGACTCCCAACAAAGAACGAGAGCAAAGTTATCGCGGATAACCAATGCGTACCATGAGCATGGACAGCGCTCCAGAATTTCCAAGAGGCATAGATCCTAATCAGCCCTCCCGGTTCATGAGGATATATGCGTCTTGGAGATATTTGGAGTGATTTTGCTGTCGCCGTAATTCCGCTCTAGTTCGTTGTTGGGAGTCGTTTGTTTCAAACGTAACCTCATTACCCTTGACACCCACGACGTCAACAACAATCGGAAAAGTGATCGTTACCCTTAAAGCGACAGTAACCGGTTAATAGTTCGCAGTATCTCCTTGATAATTTTGTTTTGTTTTGTTTGTTAATTTAAAAAAAAGACTTATGCTGGACAAGAGTGCCAACTAAAACCTATGAATTTTTTATGTCGTGATCTGAAAGACTTACCTGCTCCTCATGTACGTAGGAGGGTTCTTACAATGCGCACAAGAGCCAGTAGGAAACCTCTGTAACGTGTTCATACTCACGCGGCCCGAATTGTGAAAGAAAACGTAGAAAGGCTTAGTTGATGCAAGAACATATTCAGAATTCGTGTTTTCGGCAATTATTTTTTCAGCAACCAATCCTAGCCATGGAACTAAAAGCTGTAATAGTTAACTCCTTCACTGTCGAGAAAAAGCGAACGCGATCTAGTCGCAAGAGGCATAGATCCTCATGAGCCCCCCGCGACAGCGGCGGGCTCATAAGGATCTATGCCTCTTGCTGAGACCACTTTGTGTCCACGTTCTTTGGGACAGTTGTGGCTTTTAGACGTTCAGTGAACACATGTTTCCAAAACAAAATGTACCTCCATTAGTAGGGAAGGGGTTAGTTAATTCGTTATCATAATGAACTCAATTAACCCACCTGCCCTCCGTTCGTGGTGGCGTTAATTCTAAGGGGCCCTCCAGCCGACGCAAGGTACCAGAGAAACCACAGCAGCGACATCTCGTAAGGTTCTGACGTCACGTTGACGTTGACGAACGCTGTGGCTTCATGCATGGCTGCTCTGTGGAGCAAAACCCAATACAGGTAACATTAGAAGCAGGTGGAAAACTGCTCGTCATTTGACGCAAACAGTGGGTTAACACATTCTGATCTGCCCCAGCACCGAAAACCCCAAATGTTGAAGCTGCCGTCTGAATGACTGTATTACAATTCTAGAGACAGATCGAGCGTGATAGTTCAAGGGTGGTGCCAGAATAGCTTGGCGCTTTTGGGCGCCAAGCTATTCTGGCAACACCATTGAACTATCATGCTCGATCCATGTCTTGCTGTGGTCTATCGAAGCTGAATGAGTTAAAAGCCCCCCCCCCCCCCCCCCCCCCAAAAAAAAAAAAAAAAAAAAAAAAAAGAAAAGAAAAAAAGAAAATGTGATATCATGGTTTCTGCAGTAGGGCCTTAGAGCCATGTCTCCTGCAGTTGGGTCATAGTGACCGTTTCTTGACAATAACGGAGTTACGTAATGAAAAAGACACAGGGCGGATCGGGGGTGGGGGAGGGGGAATGGGGAAGAGGTGCTTCCAAATGTTCTGTAATTTTCCATCTTGTATGACACAATACGTTAATCTTTATTTTTTTGTAAAATTTGTTTTAATTTTGGGCGGACGGGGAACCGTGTGTGTGCGTGTGTCGGTGGGAAGGGAGTGGGAGGGGGGGGGGGGGCACAGACCAGCCTAGTTATATCACGGTTTAACTGACTTGGTCCAGATGTGTTTGTTGAAGAACTGCTGAACCGTCATCCTGTCCCATTCGGCTGCTCGCGGCGCTTTCCAGGGCGCATCTACGGGGACCTGTCAAAAAAACCACGCAAAATCAAAGTGTCCGAAACGTTTGACGACACCAGCGATTAACACAATCGAGAGATTCCGCGTTCGGATACGCGGCTTGATCTGGATGAGGCAAGATTCGACTGAGTTAACCCTTTCAGCCCCACGGGAGCTTTTCCCAAATTTTGGAAGTGTTACTTAACGACCATGTACCAGTTGCAGGAGGTGCAATGACCATGACTAATTCAAGGGTAGTGCCAGATTAGCTTGGCGCCTTCAGGCGCCAAGCTAATCTGGCACTACCCTTGAATTATCATGGTCAATCAATCTCCTGCTATAGGGACTCGGGGCTACATGGTTTAACTATTATGTCAAATGATTAACTCGTTCTATCCTGCCGCCCTAATTCCCAATTTTTGGAGCGGTACCTCAAAAGCAGTCACAGCCTTACAATCATCATATTTTCTCTGTCCCCCCCCCCTCCTCCCCAACACCAACACCCACCGCCACGCAAATTTTGGCGCGGTATCGTCATTAGCAGTTAAGGCCTTACAATTGTCCCCCCCCCCCCCCCCCGCCACCGTCCTCCACCGCCAACCACAGTAGACAATGATACACGCGACAAGAGTAAAGCGTGTATGCTCAGAATGATTTCTTGTTTTGGTGCTGACCTGCTGACACATTTTGTCGATAAGGCGGATGACGTTATTAAAATCCAGCCAGCATAGTAAACCACCAGTCATTGGGAACACCCCGTCACTGTAGCGCTTGGCTCTGCCCTGAAAAGACAGGCAATGCAAAATGAAAAATGACAGCATAGGAGTGAAGAAGAAATGAATGAAGGGAGTAAATACCAACAACACAATCAGAATGGAGGCGCCAATCTATTCTGGCATCACCCTTCAAATATCATATTATATTCGTAGTTTGTTGCAGTTTTTTTCTTCAGGGCTTCATGTGTGAAGGGTGCAATTCTCATCTACTTTGACACGCATGGCTGGCAGCGGTTGCCTCCGTAGGAGCATTAACCCTTTGGGTGTCGGTAGCGGTTTTTGTAGCGATGATTCCTGTCGGAATCATGGCGACAAAAACCGCTACCGACACTCAATGGGTTACATGGTCCAGGGTTGGCAAAGAGGTCAGTTGTCGCCCGTAGGACGTCCGTGGACTTCATCAGTTGCGGCCAGTGCTGTGTGATAGTGTGCCTTGATTTGTCTCTTGTCAAGCTGCTGTTTTCCTTCTCGAAGTCGGTAACATGGCTCAACTCACCTATGTATTAGTACCTTTGACTTCAAAGGTGGGCACTGCGCTATAGCACTCTGCTACAAGAGTACATACATAAAAAGATACATACATACATGCAGGCATGCATGTATCCATATATCCATCCATCCATCCATACATAGTGCAAGTAGGTCATACGAAAGAGCATTTGACCTTCTTGCGTTATCTTTTTGTACTGACACTAGGTCAATGTCACAGATTTCGGCCAGCATGTTTTAACTTTATCCTGCCCTCCCTCTAACCCTCCCCCCCGCCCCCCCGTTCCCCCAACCCACCCCCCACCCCTCTTCCCCAGTTTCGTCCCCATGTTCTTTTTTAGTTGGTCTTTTTTTTTTTTTTTTTACTGTTATAAAGATTAGAACGGGTTCAAAAGTGTAAGGCATATCTTTTGAATCTCATAAAAAATGTATCCTTGGCGAAACTAATTCCGGTCATGAAAAAATAGTGAGCATTTTACCTTGAACCTCTTTTTGGACACTCCCTCCCCCCCCCCCCCCCCCCGACATTCATGATCTCTCTCCCCCCCCCCCCAGCCCCCCCCCCCCCCCCCCCCGCGCGCACACATACACAAAACAAATGAAGATAAAATAAACAAGAATGACAAAGTCTTTAACTCATTCGAGACGTGCCGCCTCCGGATACGCGGCTTAAAGCCGCGTATCCGGAGACGGCACGTCTCGAATGAGTTAAGGTTCACGTGCATGACCGATCCAGTTTTAACGTAAGTAAAGGGTTGGCTTTGTACACACGAAATCTATGCTTTTTTTCTCAAAATATATGCATTTTTTTAAACACTTTTTTTCAATCTTTTGTGACCTTAGACCATTGTGAGTAGTGAACCAAAATAATATGCAAAGATAGGTCTTAGCAGCTTTCTTTCTGCCAAATTTGGTTGAAATGTTTTGTAAAAGTGCTGATAAAAGCTAAAATTCTACTCGTTTCCTCATCATTTGCCGATCTCTCAAGGGTCATCCAAATTAGCACACATACGAAGGTCTTACCAACAGGTATTTCTGGACCAAGTTTGAGTTTGAAGTTGTGAATAGTATTCGAGGAAAAAAACAGTTGGTGTCGAGTGAGCTACTTCGTTATCTCTTATGACCCTTGACCTTTCTGAGGGGTCATCCAAATTAGTATGTATAGCAAGGTCTTACCCAGGGGCGGATCTGGGTGGAGGGGGGAGGGGGTTACAGGGGTTCCGCCCCCCCCCCCGACTCAATTTTTTAAAAAATGCTATAACAAAGTCTCTTTTTGGAGTGTTTGGAACTCCCTCCCCGTCCCCCGTCTCCCGCCCCCCCCCCTCTTTGTTTGATGTTTTGGCGAATGGTTGAATGGTGAGAGTCTTAACACGCACGTACCTTCTCCCCCCACACCCCCACCCCCTCCACCCCCCCCAACCCTCCCACCCACCCACCCACCCGCTTTTCTTTTCGATTTTAAGGGCGCCTGGAAGCAAGGTCTAGCGTCGGGGAGGCCTTTTGTATCAAGTTGAAGGCCCCAAACAAAATGTTGTAACCACCCCACCCCACCCCCGTCGCCCACGAGGTAACTAATCCGCCCCTGTTACCATCAGTATTTCTTTACCAAGTTTGGGTCCGAAGTTCTGAAGAGTATTTGAGATAAAAACAGCTTTTGTCAAAACAAAACAAACCAACAACAAACCAACAAGCAAACCTTTTGATAGACGACGAGGTCCCCCTCTTCATACGTGAGAAACGTGCGCACACCATACTGACGGGCCAGCCGCAGCAGGCGGTTCTGGGTCGGTCCCACGTAGGCCCCACCTAAATCCACGTAGCCCACGTGGTCATTCTGAAACACAGCATCGTCACAAATAGATTAAAAGGCATACTGTGTATTAGGAGATTATTTATTACGGAAACGCTAAAATCGCCAATCAGGTCCACACAATATGCAGGGGGGATTAACTCACTCAGTCCCGACACACCAAAGGTTATGGCTTGACCATGATAGTTCAAGGTTGGTGCCAGAATAGCTTGGCGCCTATAGGCGCCAAGCTATTCTGGCACCACCCTTGAACTATCATGGTTGGCAAAAATTGTAAATGCAGTCCTCAGAGGCCAACTCCAAAATGTGGATATTTCGTACCTGGGACACAATGAGTTAAGAAACGCCAAAACATGTACAAAGTAGGCTTTTCTTCAACCGTCAACTTCGCCTATAATCGCGTCGGATATAACAACGCCGTCAGAGAGGTCAGCAACACTTCTACATATACTAAGAAATTAGTCTGGTTGTAAAACACTTTGAATACTACACAATTGTCGGCAACACCGAAATTCTCAATCCAGAAGTAGAGGTGTGTGCTGTGGTGTGGTGTGGTGTGTGTGTGGTGTGTGTGTGTGTGTGTGTGTGTGTGTGTGTGTGTGTGTGTGTGTGTGTGTGTGTGTGTGTTATTATTTTAATAATGGAAGTAATCAAAGACTTGCATACAGTCCATCAAAACAGTCGTAGTTGTTGTGTTTATACAACCAACCAAAAAAACAACAACCAACCAAATCCCCAACCCACCAGCCAGTCCACCAAGCCACCAATAAACCAATCAACCAACCACCCACTCACCAACTCACCCACCCACCCAACCACCAAACAGCCAGACAGCCAGCCAGCCAGCCCACCAACCAACCAACTCTCCAAACAACCAAAGAATCCACCAAACAAACAACCCTCAAACCAACCAACCAGCCAATCCATCAACCAATCCTGCAACCAACCAACTAACCAATCCATCAGCCAACCGAACTTCCAACCAACCAACCAATCCACCAACCAACCAATCCACCAACCAACCAACCAATCCACCAACCAATCAACCAACCCTCAAACCAACCAACCAATCTACCAGCCAACCAACCCTCAAACCAACTAACCAATCCACCAACCAACCAACCTTCAAACCAAACAACCAATCCACCAACCAACCAACCCTCAAACCAACGAACAACCGTCCAATCAACCAACCAATCTACCAACCAACCAAACCACAAACCAACCAACCAACCAACCAAAGAAACAAAGATCGGCGACAGCAAGTCGTACGTGTTCGGTGTAAGTGCGTCCTCCCACTCTGTCCCTGGCTTCCAAAACCACCACGCTCTGGCCTCGCTTGGACAGCTCGAGTGCCGCGCACAGACCTACGTGGGGGAAAAAACAATACACCTCATCAAATTGGTTATATGAATAGTATAGTATAGTATAGTATCAAATCTTAATGAACAAATTAACCCATTTGATGTCGATAGCGCTTTTTGTCGCGATGATTCCTGCAGAAATCATCGCGACAAAAAGCGCTACCGACAGCCCAGAGGGTTAACCCCTTCACTGCCGATGGACGCAGATTGTGCTTCTCAAACCTTTGTTATCACGACAGAAGGTCCAGCCGCCCAAGGAAAAATGGATACACGGTGATGTCAGCAAGAGGCATAGATCCTCATGAGCCCCTGCAACTGCGGGGGATCACGAGGATCTATGTCTCTTTTAGCTGGATCGTGTTTAGTTTTTCTTTCTCGGCAAGTGAATGGGTTAAGCATAATTATATCACACTAACTGACGGCATCTGTAACGTTGAATTTACAATGACTAGTCAATCTAAGACACGGCCTGCGTCCAGGGGGAAGTGAAGGGGTTAACACGTGTTCCTAGAAGGAAGACGCAAGGATATAGGGATCGGACATGACAGTCAAAGGGTAGTGCCAAATTAGCTCGAAGCCAAGTAAATCCGGCACAATACACATAACTCATTCTACCCCCCAACACCGAAATCCCCAAATTTTGAGGTTGTCCTCTGAAGACTGCACTCTAGTGCAGGACACAGATCGACCATGATAGTTCAAGGGTGATGCCAGAATAGCTTGGCGCCCATAGGCGCCAAGCTATTCTGGCATCACCCTTGAACTATCATGGTCGATCCTTATCTTGCTGTGGTGTGTCTGGGGTAGAGTGAGTTAAACGTCTCACACAAATACTCCGCTGCCGTCCCACACGTCTCCAAGAGCTGCGTAAGCCATCTTAACCCTCCCTGCTGTCGGTAGCGCGTTTGGTCTAGGTGATTCCTTACAGAGAAAGGGTTAACTCATTCAGTGCCGGGAAAATTCCAAACGTCACCCAACTGCGGGGGATCATGAAGATCTATGCCTTTTGCTGACACCACTTTGAATCCACGTTCATGAGATAGTGTTTAATTACCACAATCTGGGTCAGCTAGTACTGGACAAGTGAACTCTGTCGAGACGCGCTGCGTTCGGATGCGAAGGTTAATGCTTCGTATCCAGACGCGGCATGCCTCCAATGACTGATTTAACGCATTCAGCCCCGACACACAACAGCAAGACATTGGATCGAGCATGATGGTTCAAGGGTGGTGCCAGAATAGCAGTTGGCGCCCCTAAAGCGCCAAGTTATTCTGGCACCACCCTTGAACTATCATGCTCGATCTGTCTCTAGAATTGTAATACAGTCCTTCAGAGGGCAACTTCAAACTTTGGGGATTTCGGCCCTGGGGTAGATTGTGTTAAGGTGAGAGGTTTTTCTAAGCAACCAACACCTGACAAAAACACAGTGATTCATTAGCAGGTGTGTTTGGAACCTCAAGTTATTTTCGAATTTTTTTCTTCATGTCTTTCAGTTACTTTTTTTTTTTTTTTTTAGTAAACAACTCTTTCCTCTCTCTTCTTCGCTTCTTCGTCTTCCTCTTTCCCTTTCTTTTTACATGAAAAAAAAAAAGGAGGGCGGGTTGGGGGTTTGAGGGGGAGAGAGCGGAACCCATGAAATCCCAACGCCCGTCACCAATCCGCCACTGCCTGAAAATAAGAGACTTATAACAACATCACTGATGACAGCAACAACAGCAGCTGCAACTACAACAAATCCCCCTCCCAAAACATCAAAAACAACAATACAAACACAAAACACACTAACACACAATAATAATAATAATAATAATAATAATAATAATAATAATAATAATAATAATAATAATAATAATAATACTCACCGCTTAACCCCGCACCAATAACCACAACATCCACTTGTTTTTCTTGTTGGGTTGCCATGGAATTTGTTCTGGTAGATTTGTTTAACCAGAACTGGACTGATCTGATTTACTTTTCGAGAATTTCCGTCAAGTCAGCACTGATGTCAGAAAACAGGCCTGCCGCTGTGTGTAATCCTAGAGAACAAACAACAAAAAGGACACGTGTACTACTTTGGGCAGATAAGAGTTAGATAATACGTAACCAAACTGGCTGACTATGAACACATGTGTTGTAGGGGTGTTCGTGTGTGTGTGTGTGTGTGTGTGTGTGTGTGTGTGTGTGTGTGTGTGTGTGTGTGTGTGTGTGTGTGTGTGTGTGTGCGTGTGTGCGGGGAGGGGGGGAAGAGTGTTTCGGGCGAGGAGGGGGGGGGGGGGCGGGCGGGGGGGGGGGGGGACGATACATGCAATCGTGATGGGGTGATTCGGACTTTTTTTTCGGTTCTCGTGGTGCAAAGTTATCATCCACGTGATTTATGAAGCCTGAAACCTATAACAAGGTCTTTCGTGATTCGTGAATAGGTGTTGGTTATTTTGTGATACTTGAAAAGTCTGTTGCATCTCTCATCATGAAACGTGGATACTATTACCTCGAATTCGTGAAGACTGAATTGCAAAATTGTGGTGAATCCATGATGGTATCTTCCAACCCCAACCCCAATTCCCTCTCTCCTCCCCTCTCCCTTTCATCTCTCTCTCTCTCTCTCTCTCTCTCTCTCTCTCTCTCTCTCTCTCTCTCTCTCTCTCTCTCTCTCTCTCTCTCTCTCTCTCCCCCCCCCCCACTTACTCAATATATCGCTCTCTCCTTCCTGCCCCCCCCCCCCCCTCTCTCTCTCTCTCTCTTTCACTGTTTTAGTGTCCACACATTGAGCCATACATTTTCGAGTTGTTCTCTGAAGACAAAGCAGTTCCAAAGATAGATCAATTATAATAGTTCCAGGGTGGTGCCAGAATAGCTTGGCACCAAGCTATTCCGGCACCACCCTGGAACTATCATGGTCCACCAACTAGTTGTCGTGAGTCATCTTTGAACGGGTAAAAAATTAACACTGATCCAAACTGACGCAATATAATTCATTTACCCCAGCACATTATAAAACCATTCAACTACAAAGCATTATAAAATAATTTTGCCGCCATAATATAATAAAATCAAAGTATTATAAAAATCATTTATTCTGACAAGCCAAAAAAATGCGACATTTTTGGAATCACCGGAAACACTGTGGTTATAAAATTACTCACGTTCAATGCATTCTAAAATTACTCACGTTCAACGCATTGTAAAATTACTCACGTTCAACGCATTGTAAAATTACTCACGTTCAACGCATTGTAAAATTACTCACGTTCAACGCATTGTAAAATTACTCACGTTCAACGCATTGTAAAATTACTCACGTTCAACGCATTATAAAATTACTCACGTTCAACGCATTGTAAAATTACTCACGTTCAACGCATTGTAAAATTACTCACGCTCAACGCATTGATACTCACGTCAACGAATTGTAAAATTACTCACGTTCAACGCATTGTAAAATTACTCACGTTCAACGCATTGTAAAATTACTCACGTTCAACGCATTGTAAAATTACTCACGTTCAACGCATTGTAAAATTACTCACGTTCAACGCATTGTAAAATTACTCACGTTCAACGCATTATAAAATTACTCACGTTCAAAGCATTGTAAAATTACTCACGTTCAACGCATTGTAAAATTACTCACGTTCAACTCATTGTAAAATTACTCACGTTCAACGCATTGTAAAATTACTCACGTTCAACGCATTGTAAAATTACTCACGTTCAACGCATTATAAAATTACTCACGTTCAACGCATTATAAAATTACTCACGTTCAACGCATTATAAAATTACTCACGTTCAACGCATTGTAAAATTACTCACGTTCAACGCATTGTAAAATTACTCACGTTCAACGCATTGTAAACTTACTCACGTTCAACGCATTATAAAATTACTCACGTTCAAAGCATTGTAAAATTACTCACGTTCAACGCATTGTAAAATTACTCACGTTCAACTCATTGTAAAATTACTCACGTTCAACGCATTGTAAAATTACTCACGTTCAACGCATTATAAAATTACTCACGTTCAACGCATTATAAAATTACTCACGTTCAACGCATTATAAAATTACTCACGTTCAACGCATTGTAAAATTACTCACGTTCAACGCATTGTAAAATTACTCACGTTCAACGCATTGTAAACTTACTCACGTTCAACACATTATAAAATTACTCACGTTCAACGCATTGTAAAATTACTCACGTTCAACGCATTATAAAATTACTCACGTTCAACGCATTATAAAATTACTCACGTTCAACGCATTATAAAATTACTCACGTTCAACGCATTATAAAATTACTCACGTTCAACGCAGTATAAAATTACTCAAGTTCAACGCATTCTAAAACCTTTTTCCTTACACACCGCCTTCTTTGCGCCGTTGAGCGTCAAAGCTGTATCACACACATAATGGCGGTTGTGCTGTAACTATAGGCGTGTGCCGAAAACCAACTCGCATCGGGTTTCTCCAAACAAAAAGGTGAGTAAGAAATAGACTCTTACATTGCTTTTTAGGTGATACTGAGAATCTCACTCTCGTAGTTTAAGGTTTT
Source organism: Semisulcospira habei (assembly GCA_036245525.1). Classification (NCBI taxonomy): domain Eukaryota; kingdom Metazoa; phylum Mollusca; class Gastropoda; family Semisulcospiridae; genus Semisulcospira; species Semisulcospira habei. Next base: position 20,731,124 of record BTPG01000007.1, on the reverse strand, counting down.
ATAACCACTCGAGTGAGATTCTCAGTATCACCTTCACACTGATGTAAGAATCTATATCCCTCCAACGCACCGTAAAATCATTCACCCCCACTCATTATACAAATAATTCACCTGCATTATAGAATCGTATACTCTCTAACGCCTAATGAAATAGTATACTCTCTAACGCATTATACAAATAATTTACATTTGACCTTTTTAGCTCCGGATCCCTACAGGAGGTGAGATGGCTTGACCATGATAATTCAAGGGTAGTGCGAGATTAGCTTGGCGCCTGAAGGCGCCAAGCTAATCTGGCACTACCCTTGAATTATCATGGTCAAGTCATCTCCTGCAACTGGTACATAGTCGTTAGGCAACACCTTCAAAATTTGGGAAATGGGACCTTGAGGCAAAAGGGTTAATGCATCATAAATATAATTGACATTTATTGCATTCTACAAATAATTTACATTTAACGCATAATAAAAAAATAATCTACCTGCAGCACATTACAAAATCATTTACTTCAAACGCGTTATAAAAATAATATACGTCTAATCATGTACCTCCAACGCATCTTAAAATCATGTACCTCCAACGCATCTTAAAATCATGTACCTCCAACGCATCCTAAAATCATATACCCCTGACGCATTATACACTATGTTACCTCTAACGATGCACTGCAGTGTATCCCCTGCGGTCAATCAGCTGTTCCAAGTCTCACGAGACCGACAGAACGGTGTTTCGACTGAGAAAGAAAAAAACCTGTTCTAACCGAATTAAAAGCTTATCATTCTAACCCAAGAGTACCATCTCGCTATAAATACTTTAAGTTAGACTGTATAACGTGCCGTTGTTACGGTGCTCTTATCTATATTTTTTTTAAAAAGACACTAGACAAACACGCAGGAAGATGTTTGTCATTCAGTGTAACACTTAAAACGGATAAACCTGTTCAGTGCCGAGAAAATCTGAACACCCCCCAAATGCAAGAGGCATAGATCCTCATGAGCCCCCGCAGTTGCGGGGGCTCATGAGGATCTATGCCTCTCGCTGACACCACTTTGAGTCCATGATCCTGGGACAGCTATGGTTCTTTGGTCTAGAATTAAGGAAGATTGCAGAAACACAGTCCGAGTCAGCTGACACTGAACGGGATAAACCCTTAATTAGAACGGGAAATGGACATTATCTTTTGTCAGCAAGAGGCATAGATTCTCATGAGCCCCTGCTACTGCAGGGGCTCATGAGAATCTATGTCTCTTGCAGACGGTAGGGCCTGGACAATAGGGACTGATTACAATCTTCATCCATGGTATAATGCAAATGCTGATGCTGATCCCGGTAGAATGGTTTTGTTATGTGTGTTTCAGTTGCCGTATGTGTGTGCGTAGATTAAATTTTTTAAAGGTAGTGAGATTCTGCATACACACTTTTTTTGTGGTAACGCGCTTAGAGCCCATTGCTCCTGGGGATTCAGCGCGATATAAATGATCTTTATTATTTATTGTTTTCCTCCCTACGTCACGCGACCAGTAAATTTAGCGCAAACTGTACCATGTGACCGTGATATAAAAACCACTGTAGCGAAAAATGGCGGACGTTTTATAGCCCTCTCGATGACGCGTTACGACCTCGTTTTCGAGTCTTGATAGCAAGTCGGTTCGACAAAATAGCAGGAAAAAACGCACTAAAGTAGTCCTATTTGACGTAATACACATCCTCTGCCTTATTTTTTACGACGTGAGGAGCGAACTAAACAATATTTCAGCACTAATTACACAGCGCAAACAGCAAAGGCCTTCCACCGAGACATTTTCAAAGTTAGGGAAACCACGGAACAAAAATAGCTTCCGAGTTTTTTTTTTTAACCAATCAGAGACACAATCCTTGCAAACCGGCAACACACTGTCGTCTGCTCAAACACCAACAGGCAACATGCCACAATTTCACCAAAGCACAGAGCAACAAATTCAAGAACTAAAACGAAAATACACACCCAGCAACACTATACACACAGCACGCTATTGCCAAATTTTCACGTCACTCAATGCTGGACTATCTGAAGAAAAACATCTCCCGAATTTTCGAAGACTATCCGTGACATCATGTCTACGCTGTAAAATAAAATCTTACCTTAAAATCCATCTCAGCACTAGTCCTGCTGTTAACAACGAGCGTTTTGTTTTGGTATTCCCTTTTCCAGATATCCCAACACACATGACACTTTAGGATATAACAACGACAATCTGCTGCACACTCGAAGCCATCCCCTTCTGTCATCTTGAATCTAAAAGCACGAGGCACCATGCTAACTTGCACAAGCTGTCACATCAGTGGTCAAATGCCGATCGCTTCATCAAAAAGTTCTTAATTTTTCTGAATCACACAGCAGTCAAGAAGCACTGTCACTGTCATACTTTAACGACCTTTTGTAGACATTGCAGCTTGAATCATTCTGTACACAAGTCAAGATTAGTAGATTTTTACTCGCGAAACTTGCGCTTCTGACACGGAATCATGCTACGTCACAGTCTGGGAATCCCCGGCAGAACATGCATATTCAATGGTGTCACCTATCCGCCACAGAAGCGGCCGTCTTCATAAACCGGATTTTTTTCTAAACAATAAACGGAGGAAGGAAAACAAATACGTTATTGGTCGGAGGGGTTCGCTACACGGACCTTTGTAGGCCTGAGGGAGGTCAAAGGAATCATTGTACCCCGAAGGCCGAAGGCCTGAGGGGTACAATGATTCCTTTGACCTCCCTCAGGCCTACAAAGGTCCGTGTAGCGAACCCCTCCGACCAATAACTTATATTATTATTATGTTGCTAAGTTTCCGTCTGCGAGAGATTAGAGCAGCCATTTATCTATCTGAGTGTCTCGTAAAAAGTACTCTTAGCGTTTTTCGGTTGAAATTGTTGTAGTGTTATTCGAATGACGTAAAATGCGGCATCGAAGTGACTTCTGTCTCTTTTAGAAAATACACTTCCGGTTGACTCAAATGGCTGCCTTGATATCTTTCTTTGCGCTCCAAGTATTAAGAGTCAACTGCAACACGCACACACAAGTACATGACGCGACAGTAGTGCAACTGGCTCAAATTTTAAAAGGACAGAAACCGCTTGTGGGGAAACTGCCCGTTTGCACGGTAACAGTGGAGGGGAAAGCCGAGGTTGGTTGGTTAGTTCGGGGTTTAACGCGCACGGCACAGAAGTGATAATGGACGGCCCTGACGGGCGGTTTATGGGGGACAGGGAAATCTATTGCCTATGGAATACGACCTGAACACTGATCAATTCAGGCGCACTGCAAATGTGCGTGGACCGAGAGACTCTGTGGAAACTCCTACGACACTACAGTGTACCCACAAAGCTCGTCCGCCTGATCAAGAGCAGCTACGATGGCATGACATGTCGCGTGATCCACGAAGGCCAGTTCACCAGGGAGCTCCAGGTCAGAACCGGTGTCAGGCAGGGGTGTCTGCTGTCTCCGTTCCTCTTCCTACTGGCCATAGACTGGGTCATGAAGATGACCACAGAGCACAGACGAAGTGGAATACAGTGGACACTGTGGACACAGCTTGACGACCTCGATTTTGCAGACGACTTGGCTTTACTGTCCCAAACTCATCAACAAATGCAGGACAAGACCACGAGGCTTGCTGACATCTCGTCCCAAGTTGGCCTCACCATTCACAAACAGAAAACAAAGACAATGAGGCTGAACGCAACCAGGGAAGAACCAGTCTTGCTTGCTGGCACCCCGTTGGAGAAGGTGGAGTCCTTCACCTATCTCGGGAGCATCATAGACAAAAAAAGGCGGCACTGATGCAGATGTCAGAGCACGATCGGTAAAGCCAGAGCAGCCTTTCTCCAGTTGAAAAAAGTGTGGAGTTCCAGAGAGCTGTCACAACACACCAAAGTCCGGATTTTCAACTCCAACTTAAAAGCAGTTCTCCTATATGGAGCAGAGACTTGGAGCTTGACAAAAACCACAGTCAACAGAGTACAGATCTTCATGAACAGTTGCCTTAGAAGAATTTTGAAAATCCACTGGCCAGAGAAGATCAGCAACGTCAGATTCTGGGAGAGAACAGAGCAGATAACAGCAGAGAATGAAATTGGGCAAAGAAGATGGGGATGGATTGGTCACAGTCTGAGAAAGCCAGCTTCCAGTATAACTAGGCAGGCATTGTCATGGAACCCCCAGGGAAAGAGGAAAGGAGGTAGGCCGAGAAACGGTATTATTAACTCCTGGCGTCGAGACCTCCAAGCAGACATCAAGAGACTGGGAACCACCTGGAGTAAAATAGAAGGAGAAGCACAGGACAGGAGTCGCTAGAGGTCTCTCGTCGACGGCCTATACCCGGGTAGGGGTGACAGGCGTAAGTAAGTAAGTAAGCAATGTGTCACTTTGATTTACCAGGACCTTTGAACGGACATGCTATTGAATAAGCCCATCTTTTTTCCCTGGATTGTGAGTCCAGCTACCGGGGCCGAGATGGGGATTCGAACCCACGACCCGACGATTCCCTTCGCTCTCTTGCTCCAACGCTTAACCGCCTGAGCTATGTCGGACTCTTGGGAAAGCCGAGGAGGAGATAAGGGTGTATAGCACAGGCTTGGGATGATTGGTGCGACCTCAACCACCTCTATAACGTCTTCGGGTCCGCGACGACCGCAGTGGGCCCGCGCACGACTGTGCGCGGGCCCGCTGCGGCCGTCTCGGGCCTGATGACCTTTGCTTACTGGGAGGCAGCAGGAATTGGCACAAATGTGTTATTTCCTAGTACGCGTGTTATAGAGGTGATTTATTTCTCAACGATCTTCCCACGCCTGTGGTGTGCAGGAGGAGGGACAGTGGTAGGGTGGCAACTATGATATGTTGTAATAGTTTTTGGCGATGCGTTGGAACTAGGTTGGAACGCGTATGGGCCTTCTTGAACGAAACTGAACTGAGCTGGGTGCATTGCGATTAGTAATACGTGTTCATGCCGTCACTTCCGTAAAACAGGCAGTGTTTTGGGTGACATTTGGCGATGTAATGGGTGTCATGGGCTAAAGGCCCACTACCGCCATACTAGGCGAACTCAGCATTTCCGGATCCATGAAATATCTCCGCTCAATGTAAATGTCTCCGATAATGTCTCTCGATCCTCGTTGTCTAAGCACTATCGTTTCTACTGAAGACAATGATGAAATAGGGTGGCGTTGCCGGTACGTTATAGAACATTACTTCAAAGCCAGCATCGTGGTACTAACATCAGGGACTAAAACGTCGGTCTGTTCTAACCAAGAGTGTCAACTCAGGGGCGGATCTGTTACCTCCCTGTGGAGAGGGGACTCCAACTTTTTGTTTGGATTCTTTATTTTGATACAAAAGTCGCCTAAAGAGCAGATCTTGCTTTCCACTGGCCGAAAAATCGAACAGGCGGGAAGGGGGGGGGGGGGGGTCGGGGGGGGGGATGGGGAGGAAGGAGTAGGGTAAGTGTGTGTAAAGGTCTGCCGCGCCTTCTCGCAAACCGGCCGAGGAACCCAATGCGCTAAAAGGCAATCGCGCCGTCGGCCCGATGGCCTTTCGCGCATTGGGTAAAAGCGAGATCGAGGAGGGGTGGTGGTGGTGGTGGGGGGAACCCCCGTAACCCCCAGATCCGCTACTGCAATATAGGTTTTACCACTCCTGTGAATGACCCATTCAGGGCCCACCATGGAAACGAGAGGCGCCGTTCTTCAAGTTCAAGCCATACCGCCTCCTACATCCAACTAATGAACAGTCTCAACGCCAACTCTCGGTAGATAACGGAAGAGGGGGGGGGGGATAGGGGGTGGGGGGTGGGGGGTGGGTGGAGGGAAGGGTGGCTGTAAATAAATGTTGGGTGGGGGAAGGGGGGGGGGGGGGGGGAGGAGGGAGAAAGTTGAGCATTATGATGCCTGTCAAGTGGATTTTTTTTTCAATAAATCGCAATACATGTTCTAACAGGTTCCTCTAAGCGCTTGTTGAAGCAGGCACTCACATTAAAATGTAGGCCTCTTTATAGCTGGAAAGAGCGTGCGTAGAGATTTTTGGTCTATAAATCACAGTCCAAACAAACACATACCGAGTAAAATATGCAAGATAACTTTCAGGTTCAAGGTCTAAAGGCAAGTTGGACAAATGATCTGCGCACAAAACATATACTGTCGCTGACTCCATTTTCTGCCGAGAAAGAGACTACGGGATCCAACTGCAAGGGGCCGGCATAGATCCTCATGAGCCCCGCAGTTGCAGGGGCTCAGGAGGATATATGCCTTTGCTGACCCAACTTTGTGGCTATGTTCCTTGGGATACACTGAGTTGTTCGGCATTACATAATGAAATATTTCGGAATCTCAGTTTGCGTCCATTGGGCGTTTAAAAGGTTAAGCAAAGAAAGAGTCTTTGTCATTGTCATTGTCATTGCCTCTCTCTCTGTGTCGCTCTGTCTGTCTGTCTGTCTGTCTGTCTGTCTCTCTGTCTCTGTCTGTCTCTCTGTCTGTCTCTCTGTCTCTCTCTCTCTCTCTCTCTCTCTCTCTCTCTCTCTCTCTCTCTCTCTCTCTCTCTCTCTCTCTCTCTCTCTCTCTCAGAGTTTTGGTTTCTATGAGCAGCAACAACAAAAAGTCTCTCTCTTTACTCGCACGTGTGCTAGTCTGCATGACTGTGATTTTGGACCTAGGGCTTAAAGCACTATGGTCCGAAATCACACGCCAGCACACATTCATATTGCGCCATCTCTCACAGTCATTTTCTCTCATGACTAGGGACCAGTTGCACGAGAGAGCGTAATCCTGCGCATGTCACTAAGCAAGTACTTAAACTGTATCATGCAGGGCTCAGACCAGCTGGTCTGACTTGCATGAGAGAGCAAAATCCTGCGCATGTTACTAAGCAAGGTACTCCGCTGTAGCGGAGCACCTTGCTTAGTGACATGCGCAGGACTTAAAACTGTCTCATGCAGCTCAGACCAACTCTCAACTATCGGTTGTTCACCCTCACTGCGTGTGGAGGGCCAAGGGTCGATAACTACCGGATTACCAAATCTGCATTCCCTTTCCCTTTCAGCGTCAAGATGAGATTGATCGACAATGCTAACTCAAGGCCGGTACCAAAAATAATAGCTCGGCCAATGTGCAAAATGTCTTACTGTTGACTTTTCTTCTATGAGTGACCGAAAGCGAGGCACCTTCACCTCATTGTTTGGGTCGCCGTGACCTGCAAATTCCGTCCGCGTCATTCTTCGCAAAATTTTCTTCTTTTCTATTTGCAAAATGCGGCATTTCTTGGATTCGAGTCTTCCAGTGAAGATTTATGTCTCTCGTCAGTTCTGTGCCTTTACGCCTATTTTCGGTCTCATTTACACCTTTTTTTTTTTTTTTTTTTTTTTTGCGCGCGCAATGTCCATCAGCTTGCAGTGATTCCACACGCAAAATTCATGACCACTGAAAGCGAAGAGGTTAACGCAAACACTGTGTGTTCATGAAGAGCCAGTTGGTATTGGAGAGCAAAGTGGCTTTGCCGACGGAGCTATCAAATATTGCTACAGAGAATTGCGGCAAACTGGCCGATGGGTGCATGTAAACAATGCATTTAACCGGCGTATAACAAGACCATTTATAAACATAATTATTGTGTGGAGAAGGTCGCTTTAACTCATTCGCGGCCAGCCGCATCCCGGGATGCGCGGCATAAGCCGCGCATCCGGATGCGGTAGACCGCGAATGAGTTAATCTTGGAAAAGAATAGTGAAAAACCATCAGCCCGCACTGTGTCTTAGTCAAGTTGGTCTACATAAAACACGAGGAGACGTATTAGCAAAAACAGCAAAGCAGATACGTGTGGTATTGAAAGCACTTTGTAAAGTGCAACTCTGCAAAAACGACATAATCTTGCCAGTTTATAAAGCAAACACTGCTACCCACTTACCAAGGAATTTCTTTATAAAAGTGCATATCAGCCCTTTCAGCTCTGACGCTCTGCAACAGAAGATCATCCGGGAATGACAGTTCAAGGGCAGTGCCAGATTAGCGTAGCGCCTCCTTGCGCCAAGCTAATCTGGCACTACCCTTGAACTATTAAGGCCGATTCGCCTGCTTCAGCTATTACACAGTCATGTTAGGATACCTCTGAAAAATCCAGCTTGGCCATAGAGCTTTAATCAGTTAAAGCAAGCTGCATCAGCTGGCCTCGGATTGCTAAAATTTAACAGCGGGCTTTCAAATTTGTCTCGCTTAACTCTTTTCATCCTGATACACCTATCACGTGACATACTATGATAGTTCAAGGTTGGTGGCAGAATAGTTTGGCGCCTCAAGTGCCAAGCTAGTCTGGCATCACCCTTGAACTAAAACGGTTGATCTGTCTCCTAATCTGTAATGTAGCCTTCGTAGGACAATAAGCATTTTTTTTTTTAAAGCTTCAGGATGTAATGGGCAAAAGGTCCACTGCCGCCGTAACTGTTAAAGATACACTTCTGTAGTAGATGATTTCGAAACGCTACACACAGGTCCAGTTATGGTTCATTTAGACACAAGACAATCCAGTTCAGCACACGTCGTCTTTATATCAAGTGACCTGACAATGACTCCACTCCGTTCTATAGATACAAAGATGTCAGTACTAGGGACGGCAATAAAATAGATTGACACACAAACGGCTGCGCAAAATAAATAAGTGCGATTACGCGTGTGCTTCTGCTGCGTGTCCAAACTGCTGTTAAAGTTGATTAGGTGTGTCAACAAGGGATAACAAACCCAACTGGTGCTGAAATGTGTCTTCAGATTTATGCGTAATGGTACTTTAAGCTCGAATGGTAGGCTTTGTTTGTTAATATTTGCCGATAGTACACGGGTTATTAATGTTGTCTTGCTTTAGCTGAAAAAGTTCTACCCTTCTTTTCACAATTCGTGTGAGTATGTGCACGTGGCGGAGATTTTCTACTGCCACACTTGTGTATAACTATCATAGTCAAAGCTAGGATTGAGTTCAAGGTTAGCTACTTTCGCCTTCCGTCATTTCGATGGCACACTGCCTCCCTACCTTTCCAGTATGTTAACTACTTATCAAGCTTCCCGCACCTTACGTTCTAGCAGTGAAAAACTTTTGAAAGTACCGAAAATAAATACAAAGTAGTTTGGTTAAAGGTCTTTTTGTTTCCAGGCCCCAGTCATTTGACATCCTCCTCCGAAGCACATTCGTGATGCCCCCACAGTCATTTCTTTCAAAAGTCAGCTTAAAACACGTTTTTTTTCCCCCAATTTTACTACTCTGTCTTACCAAATCCCAGTCTCTTTTCTGTTTTACAATAACATCATGATGACCCTGTGCCAGTTCATGTTGCGATGGTTGTTTGTGCTTTGGGTGTGTTTATGTGATGTTAATTTTTTTATTTGCATTGCAATATTTGTATAGTGTGTTGCCGCTGTCTATTGATTTGTGTTTAGTTCGTCATTTTGATTTGCATTGTACAGCATTATACAGTATTATATTTATAAAGCGCAAACTCCCTGCACTGTAGGGAGTTTTCGCTTTATAAATATAATATTAATAATTATTATTATAACGGAAGTGCTCTTCTACGTACAGAGAAGGGAACAGCAGAAAAGTCTTTCATTTTACGACGCTCAAACTATATAAGTGAAGCTAGCCCTTTGTCCAGCATTATTGTAATGCATACTAAAAACAAAGAAGATAATGTTAACTATTCACTATTAACCCTTTATGGCCAGCTTTATTGTCTGTATCGGAGCAGGCCCCTTTAACCCATTCATCCCTGACGCACTAAAGAAGGAGATGGGGCGACCATGATAATTCAAGGGTAGTGCCAGATTAGCTTGGCGCCTGTTGGCGCCAAGCTAATCTGGCACTGCCCTTGAATTATCATGGTCGATCCATCTCCTGCAATTGGTGTATAGTCATTAGATGACACCTCCAAAATTCGGGCTGAATGAGTTAAAGGTCACAAACCATGTCTTTCACATTACTCTGTGACCACGCAGTCGAAAAGAGGACACAGCTCTTAGGCAGTGGAAAAATAAAAGAAATTTAAAAAAAAAATAAAAGAAATAATTCGGTCAAGCATCTGATAAATCTTTTCATACTGAATGCCTATGCATGGGCACGTTTTAGCATTTCTAATTAACCCATTTTTATTAAATGGTGCATAAGTGTTCACGGAAAGGATCTAAAGGTTGACTTTAATGATTTTATAATTGCGCGCAAACATGCACTGCAGGGTAGTTACCTGCAGTGCATGTTTATGCGCAATTATAAAATTAATAATCTCTGATTCTAGAGAATGAAAGTTGTCATAAATATCATGGCTGAAGATAATCCCACACTTCATTGCTATTATAGCACAGAAGTGGAGTGTTCGTATACTATCATTTCTAGACAGGCCGAGCGACTCCCATTCTCAAACTGTTTGAATCGGCATAGTCACCGAGAGCGAATGGGAGTCGCGAGGCCTGTCCAGAAATGATTGCTCGAGGTGACTATGAATCAAACAGTTTGAGAATGAGAGTCGCGAGGTCTGTCTAGAAATGATAGTAGACGAACTCACCTGTGTTTTATAGAACATTTCACAACATGAATCCAGTCACCAAAAAATCAAACAAAGCGGACGAAAGTTTAGCTTTATCCTGTTTGTCGTCTCGCCGCTCACCGCTGATTTTCGCTGAGCAAACAGCCTGGTTTACTGAAACGATCTGAAGTAGTGACAATGAATCGTAAAGGTTTGTCTGTTTCACTTTCAGGTGTTTATGATATCGCTTTCGGGTGGAGTGCGATGTCCTCGATTCTACTGTAGAGTAAGCCGTGGTTGTTTGCACTCTCTCAAGCTTGCCAGCCGTCTAGATGTGTATTATGAGATTCTCGGCCCAGAAAGCACCGCGCAGTAAGACTAGTATATATGGTGTGGGGGTGTTTTCCTACGTAAAAGTGATCTTGAAAGGCCGTTCTGTATAACGCCAATGGCCGTCGCGTCAGGGGTTTAGACTCACGTCGGCTGACGCCGGATATGAGAGCGGTCTTTGCCGGAGGCAAGGGCTGGTTTGTGATTTTGGACCTTACGGCAGAAGCCGTAAGGTCCAGGATTTTACAGACCAGCACCTGATTAGATCTAAAAACATTAGCAATGGTGGTTTTTCTTCGCTCAAATTTCCGGTCGTACTCACTTTCATTCACTGTCGCGTTGTAGAAATGAATGCTGATAGGAGACGTGTTTCTGCTGGTCTGTAGTTGTTTTTTCTCAATCCGGAGGCTTGGTTTATCTCAAAATCCAGTCACTGAATTCATAGCCACATTTTGTATTACAGAAGAGGTCAACACTCACACGAATGCATTTAAGTCCCACAAATTAACCCCGTCATTGCAAAGAAAACTGAAGTGAGCACCAACTGCAAGTGACATAAATCCTCATGAGCCCCCGCGACTGCGGGGGCTCATGAGGATTTATGTCACTTGTAGTTGACTCGTGCTCACTGTGGGGGGCTCATGAGGATCTATGCCTCTTGCTGAGATCAATTTGTAGCCATGTTTCTTCTACGGATTTGGCTTTTTGTTGTTGACTGAGCAATTAAGACTTCATAAACCTAAAAATAATGTAGTACAATGGCAGGGAAAGCGTTAAGCAGTGAAATCGCATGTGTCTATTCGAGGACGTTACTTAAAACAATGCCTCATTCGAATTTGCACAAACTATGCACTACTGAAAATCCCTGCAATACCCGATTGTTGCTTTGGTGTGTCTGTGTTTGTTTTGTTGTTGCTGTTGTTTTACGTCACTGAAGAGATCATTTACGAATCACATGTCGTCAAACTTCACAAATTACGCGCGAAAATCACAGCTCGCACACAAACTGCGCACATTACTGCACATTTACGTCGCTTTAAGTGTTTTCTTTTTTTTTTCTTCTTTCTTTTTTACAAACTGTGCACTAAAATCGAGATTAGCTTTACATTGTTTTACACAATGACTGTGCTTCAATGGTGCACGACTGCTTCCACAATCTCCACAAATGTACGCATAGAAATCACAATGCTTACACAGACGCAGACATCATTACGTATTCACACTACTTCAGAATTCCACAGCCACGCACCGCGCCGATATGGCAACCGTACTTTTTGCATAACTGGAGATGTTCAGTGTTTGGACGCCATCCACTGAACTAAAGATGACTACCGAGAAATCCATCGTCTATGGTCAGCATTGCGTTCCCGCGAGACGGCCACTACACGTCAGAGTACTAGCATCGGTCTGGCGGCGTATATCGAACCGAGCAGATCGGTGGAGTCAGATACGATCAAAGACTCAACCACCCCGAACTTCCTCTGTGTAAGGAGTCACACAGACGCTGATATTGCCAACAACGATCTGTCGCCCACTTCAAAAGGCATAGATCGTCATGAGCCCCTGCTTTCAGCGGGGGCTCATGAGGATCTATACCTCTTGCAGATGGGTAAAAGAGAGTGGGAGGCGGTGGCAGCTGAAGAAAGCTCCTATTATGCAGAAGGATGAGAGGGCACTTGCTTGGTTATTGGCGTGTAAAACTGTGTCCCAAACGCACAAGTGTGTTAGGACTTAAAGCATGGATTAAAATGTTAGTTAGTTAGTTAGTTATTTGGGTTTAACGCCGAGCAGGCGACTAAGGCCATCTCACTGCGGGATGGGTACAAATCTGGTCAGCCAGACTAAAAGAAAGGTCTTAAGACAAGATGTAAATATAGCTTTAAAATGGCAGGCTAAAATGTCGCACAAGTCTTTAAAAGAAGCGTATACAGACTCTCTGAAAAAGGGCAAATAAAAAATATTTACATAGGCTATGAATGCTCAGATCTTATTAAAAATATTGCATTCTCTCAAGAAATTGAAGATTTTGTCCGGGGGAACATTCCGGAACAAAACCTTCAAGAAGTCCGCTGTGAAGTGTTTATATCTCGTGTCAATTAGATCAGCACAATACAGCAAAAAGTGTCGAACAGAAAACTGCTCATCACAGGCAAAACACCATGGACGCTCATCCTGTTTAAGTAAGTAAGAGTGCGTAACATACGTGTGCCCGATGTGGAGCCGAGCAATGACAGTCTCCTCACGGCGGCTGCCGCAGCGGAAAGGTAGACTGTCGGACAACGTAGGAAGAGCTTCATGAAGCTTGTTCCCTTCCTCTTTGTCCCACTCGGACTGGATTAAAATGTGTCCCTGCATCTGTTACTTTAAAGAAATACTGACAAGCAAAAATATAATAAAAATAAATAAATAAATAAATAAATAAATAAATAAATAAATAAAAAATAAAAAATAAAACAACAAAGAAACAAAACAAAAACAGAAAAAAAAATAAACAAAAACAAACAAACAAAAAACTCCGACAGTGTTTCCGATGACACAGATGTTGCATTTCTTTTGCTCACCAGTATATGCATTTTACATGTTTTGCAATAAGCTTTTTCAATCCAAAGATTTCGTAGGAAAAATGCTAGCGCGCGTTATTAGACCGATGTACTCTAAGGACTTTTGATAGCTACAATTGGCCGGTACAACCCTTGCACTGTAGTGGCGGATCCAGGGGGGGGGGGACCCCCCAACCCTTCCCCTCCCGCCCCTCCCCCTTTCCCCGTCAGTCCTGGCAATTTTTTTTTAATTTTTCTTTTGGTGGCGGGGTATCGGTGGCGGAGGGTGGGGGGGGGGGGCGGGGGCGGCGGCGAATTTGGCCTCTATCCCCCCCTCCAGATCCCTCTGGATCCGCCCGTGCATTGAGTGCACTGGGAGAATTTTCTAAGAGGAGAAGAACAGAAAAAGTCTTTCATAAATGAAAAGAAAAGGGGAGACTGCCAGTGCCAATAAATACCTATTTCCATCCCCTTGACAGCGTTTTCAGCTGCGGCTTGGTAGTCTTTCTAAAACAGTCTTTCACTGTACGACATTCAAACGTCATAGTTTAACCAAAGTCACAAACGTCATAGTTTAACCAAAGTCACAAACGTCATAGTTTAACCAAAGTCACAAACGTCATAGTTTAACCAAAGTCACAAACGTCATAGTTTAACCAAAAGTCAAGTTAGCCCTCGTGTGTGGCATCGGTTATTGCAAGACATGCAAGGCAAGGAAGAATTTAGGAAGAATTTATAAAGGAGATAGTTTCAACCATTAGCTCATTCAGCCCGACGCACTTATTTCCCAAATTTTGGAGGCGTCATCTAACGACTATGCACCTATTGCAGGAGATGGATCGACCATGATAATTCAAGGGTAGTGCCAGATTAGCTTGGCGCCTGTCGGCGCCAAGCTAAGCTGGCACTACCCTTGAATTATCATGGTCGATCCATCTCCTGCTGTAGTGCGTCAGGGCTGAATGGGTTAACCCTTCATTTTGTGGAGCATGTCGACTGAATCGCTCAACTGCTGGGAACATGCGATAATCACCCAACTGCAAGAGTCAAAGATCAGTGTGTACAGAGCTGTCGTCCTCACCACCCTGCTGTACGGTTCCGAGTCCTGGGCCCTCTACCGCAACCAACTACGACTCCTCGAACGCTTTCACCAGCGCTGCCTGCGTACCATCCTGGGCATTCACTGGAGTGACTATGTCACCAACGTCGAGGTCCTTGAACAGGCAGAAACTATGAGCATCGAGGCTTTGTTGCTGCGGACACAGCTTCGCTGGGCGGGGCACGTCTCCAGGATGGAGGATCATCGCCTACCCAAGATCACTCTGTTCGGCGAGCTTGCTACTGGACACCGTGACAGAGGGGCACCAAAGAAGAGATACAAAGACGGTCTCAAGAAGTCACTTAGTGCCTGCCAAATCGACCACCGCCAGTGGTCTTCGCTTGCTGCGGACCGTGACACCTGGCGCTCCACCATCTACAAGGCAGCCGTCTCCTTTGAGGACTCTCGCAGAGCTAACCTTAAGGACAAACGGCTCAGGAGAAAAAACCGAGTTGCCGTAACTCAGAACCCTGACCAGACCTTCCCCTGCAGCCACTGCGGTCGAACCTGCCTGTCCCGGATTGGCCTCCGCAGCCACGAAAATGCCTGCAGACGTGGGCAAGCCCTATAGAATCTCCGTTCGCGAAGTCAAGCCAAAAAGCAAGAGTCAAAGAACATGATGAGTCCCCGCATCTGCGTGGGCTCATGACGTTCTTTGAATCTTGCTGGCTCTGATTTGCATCTGTGTTCCTTGGACTGACGGGGTTCTTTGGCGTTGAGTTAAGTTTTATTTAAAAAGAAATACAATATGCGACGAGTGGAAGTAGAGTGGTTCATTTTGACGGTTGTGAGGCTACTGCCGACGTCGTCGCATTCCCCCACCCCCACCTCCCCCACACACACAAAGACACCACCACCACCACGCCTCATCGCCCTCTCTCCATTCTCAGTCTCCACAAACACTTCCTTAATTCCCAGCTGACCGCCCTATCCGCCTTTGTTTAGAGTAAAAATAATGAGATATGTCTTTTCTTGTTTTCTTCTAGATACTCTCGAATCAGTTACACTGACGTGCAAAAGAAATGCGACATTTTTGGGAATCACCAGAAACACTAAAGCATTTCTTTTGCCCGTCAGTGTTTCCGATGATTTCAAAAATGTCGCATTTCTTTTGCTCGTCATTATATCATGATGAATACATTTTGTGCGTAGTATCTTCCAGAAGTTGTCTGTACACATTGTCTGAAGATTTTGACGCACGCACTCACGCACAACATATTGCCGTTCGAGTCATTCCCGATGTTTGTGTTTTCTTGCCGCTGAAAGAACGACAGCATACACACTGTTTCTTTTATGTCCAAACGCACAACTGTGCGCACACACATACGCAACCAATCGAATCCTACGCATTCCGGCACAGAGAAAGCAGGAAGGGGGGGATGACCAAACCGAACGACGCAGAAACCACAACACCACCTCCACAAGAGAAAAAGATCACGCAAATGTCCCGCGCAAGAGGCACAGATCCTCGTGACCCCTGTAGAATGCAGGGTCTCATGAGGATCTGTGCATATTGCAAATGGCGCTGTTTGCTTTGATTGAACCCCAGTGACCCTCCTCATGAGTGATTAGGAAGAAAGCAGACTCTCTCCACATGCATCGATTTTTTGGCAAACCGTCAGCTCCGTCGATCCAACCCGCCGCCACCTGCAAGACGCAAGGATCCTCATGAGCCCCTGCGAATGCAGGGCTCATGAGGATCATTGCCTCCTGCCCGCCCACATTTACGTCTACGTCCATACGAAAGAGGAGACGCCCTCGTCTGCACATTCGATTTTGGTTTACACAATCCTTTCCGGTGTTGGGCAATGCAATGACCAATGGCGCTAACTATATCTCACAACGCGTTCATACAGAACCCTTTATCTCCTCAGGTACTAGGGGTCGACCACGACAGCTCAAGGGTTCAACAAAATGCTGATTAAAGGAGGAACCGCCAAGCTTGTAGAACACGCTTCAGAATATCCAAAACCGAAAAGTTTACTCGCGAAATAACCGACTAAGAAAGATATTAAGCACTCTCCTGAATCAGTAATAATCACAGTGTACTTTAGTATTTAAAGTAAAACGATCCCAACGAAGAAAAAAAACCACCCTTAGAAAAGTAACAACAGAATATCCTGCTAATTGATTACCAAAACACAATAGAACATTACTACTATGTAAGGGGAAAAATGTTTTGTTGACACTAATAATAAATGTCGTCCGCATCTGTAATGAAGAACATTACGAATAAATAAGGGGGAAAAATGTTTGTTGTCACTAATATTAAATGTCAGCCGCATCGGTAATGAAGAAACTCCACCGTTGCCGGTCCCAAGCCGGATGAGAAAGGAGGAGGGAAAACCTACGCGGCCAAAACTACAAAGAAAACGACGCCAAAACTGCTGGTCCTCGATCACTATTAGTGCCAGTGGAACAGTAAAGCAAAGTAATGAAGACCACCTGTCATCTGTTACAGTATGTTATGCGTCATGTTGCCTCTCTCTCTCTCTCTCTCTCTCTCTCTCTCTCTCTCTGTCTGTCTGTGTTTGTTAATGGAAAACGTTCTGCTGAAGGCGTAATAAAGCATGGCGTGCCTCAGGGTTTTAATATTGGGGCCCCTCTTATTTTCCATTTACATCAATGATATGCCAATGCATATTTCAGATCTAGACGTACGCTGTAGCCTGTTTGCTGATGATGCTACTCTCGACGTGTCGTCAGCGAATATCTCCACTTCAACAGGGCTTAACTGATGTTTCAAAATGGTGTCACACTAACTATATGGTACCAAATCCGTCTAAAACAGAATGCATGCTAATAACTACACGACAAAATCAGCAGCTACATCCACCCCCGCTTAGCCTTTCTCTCAACTCTGAGCCGATTAGACAAGTTAGAGAGCAACGCTTGTTAGGCGTCATTATCGACGACCAACTCACATGGCACGCGCATGTCAGCAGCGTATGTTGAACAGTGTCCAGGAATTTATATCTTCTTTCAAAACTGCGTTATTTTACAGATACACCGACAAGGAAAATATTCTATAACGCACATATTCAATCCCATATAGATTATGCTTCCACAGTTTGGGATGGATGTAGCGATGCGTGCATAAAAAGGCTTAATGCTCTCCCCCGTAGGGCAGCCAAATTAATCCACCCGGATAGTAAAGAAAGCACCGACGACCGACTCAAAGCCCTCGACATGCTGCCTCTGCGTAAGTTACTCATGTACAATAAAGGCGTACTTATGTTTAAAATCTACCACTCTAAAACACCTAGTTATCTAACAGATCTATTTAGCCCTGCTCATACGCCTTATAAAACGACGAGGAACAATCTATCTATACCAAGGCCGCGCCTCGATATATTCAAAACTAGTTTGTCTTACTCAGGAGCCAAACTATGGAATTTGTTGCCTATCGACATTACTGTGGCTCCTTCTTTGTCCACATTCAGGGCCCGCTTATTTCGGCAGCTGAAAGAAACTTAAGCCCATAGTTATGTAGTTGTGTTGGCGTTTTTCGAGCGCATTGAGTTGTATTGTCGAGTTTGCTGTTGCTGCTCAAACTAAGATTCTAACGTTCATGTTTAATCAGGTTCTTAGTGTGTGTGTGTGTGTGTGTGTGTGTGTGTGTGTGTGTGTGTGTGTGTGTGTGTGTGTGTGTGTGTGTGTGTGTGTGTGTGACTGCTAAATAGTGGGGTGTTTTTTTTTTTGTTGGTTTTTTTGTTGTTGTTTGATCACGTTTTGCCTTTCCGCGCATGAGATTGTTGTATGAGTGCGTGTGCAAGGACATGATTGAAAAAAGGTCTGTGTACCTAATCATTTATCCTTGAGAAAAAAAGTTTCATTTCATTTCATTTAATCTCTCTCTCTCTCTCTCTCTCTCTCTCTCTCTCTCTCTCTCTCTCTCTCTCTCTCTCTCTCTCTCTCTCTCCGCTCTGATCGTAATGAAGTAAACAACACACTGACCTGATAATAATAATAATAATAATAAATAGTTCTTGAATAGCTCTGTTCTCCAGGAAAACACTGGACTCACTGCGCATGCACAACAGCACACCCTCTCTCTCAGACGCACAATTATACGGGGCACTACTTTAAACCACCCCATCTCTTCCCAACACCTTACATCTACTTCCTTCTAGAATCAAAATAAAAGGCAGTCAGTCAATAGTTAGCTAAAGGTGAGCTAAGTGTTAAATGCCCGACAGAAAAGAAAAGTCTTTACGTGAGCTTTGAACTGTGACAATGAGGGCAGATTCCGCATTTCAATTGGCAGTAAGTTCCACACACTTGGGAGCTAAACAGGTGAAAGAACGCTCCCCGACAGTTTTCATGTCAAGCTTCGGGATTTTAAAAAGTTTTTTTACTGGAGGAACGGAGGGTGCGTGATGACTGATAAACAGACAGCTTGGCAGAAAGGTACGTCAAAATGCCGATAGGCGAAAATTGCAATTTTGTACTGGCAGCGGAATTTTACGGGCAGCCAGTGCAGCTGCTTCACTAGAGGGGTAACGTGGTCTCTCATGCTCTCTTTTGTTTCTTCAAGATGAGGCGCGCCGCATTGTTTTGAATCATCTGTAAGCTTGAAATCTGGTCTGCCGATAAACCTGCCAGTACAGAATTGCAATAATCGAGCCTGGACGTAATGAATGCATTTACAAGTCTTGACGCCGCACTTTCTGTGAGATACGGTCTGAGGGAAGAAATTCTGCGCTGCTCAAGGAAACCATCTCGGCAGGCGCTACTGATATGATCATGCATGGAATGCGTCGATCAACACCGATATGATGCATTTATTCAGTGCTGAGACAAACTAACAAGGTGGGATATAACAAGAGCCAGACATGTATAGCACCTTTTCCTGAGGTCCCGACCACATCAAAAGGTTTCGACGTAACAACAAAAATGTTTTGGTCCACAAACGATTTGTTATATCAGATGTTTAGTCACGTTGACGGTGCCTGTTCTAAACGCCGGTAGGTTACGATACTGAACCGATGTGCGACTTATGACACTTTCTTTCTCTTTCTGCCTATTGCAGTATCACTACCCTCACGTGCTCTTGTAAAAGATCATAGCAGATGCATTTGTCTATGATCGTCAGATCCTCACTTCAAACAAACAAACAAACAAACAAACAAACAAACAAACAATCGATGTAATAATGATAATAATAGCTTCATAATGAATAAGTGTAACAATTAGGCATTGAATCGTACATGAAGCATTTATTGTTGACGTCTTTCGCCAACCAGTACTGAGCTCATACACGCATTCAATGTGTGATTCGTTCTTTTCAACAAGAACTAAAATGTCATAGATCTGTCACATTTTTCCTTATTTTTATTTACTTCGCTTTCTCTCTTACTGCACGGGTGGCAACAGACTTTGCTTTCTAAATAGCGTACGTGTTGACATGGAGCACAATGGAAAGTTTCAAGCTGTCTCGGTTCAGAGTTTGAATTGCGACACATTTGTGTAGCACTTGCGTTGTGTGTTCACCGCTTAAGTAATACCGAAATAAGGTACATTTCTTTTATTTTTCTATCGTCTACCACCATTTGATCTATGCGTTTTCCATTTATTTATGATGCAAGGTGCCGGACAGCCCTGATTTAAGCGTTCAGACGAAAGACCTAGGACAGATTCGTGCGCGATACTGAATTGCGGATTGGCCAGCTGATTAACAATTACAGGTACGGCAATGGTTCTAGGAGGTAGGCATTGGGGCATTAAAGCCCCTGCGATTTTTAGATGCTGACCAATCACAGTGTCGGAAAATGGAGTGACTGCTGAACGACAGTTTAACGTAGGCCTGAGGCCAGCGATTTTTGCACAGTGTAGTCCCAGATTCTTCATACCGTAGGCCATCTCGGCGCAACCGTGACCATTCCTTCACATCGTAGACCCAACATCAGGCACCCTATTCAGCTCGAAATAGACTAATAGTCCCTAATTTAAACACAGAATACCACTTGTACAACCCGCAAGAATTTTGACAAGTGCGTTTAGTGTAGTGTGTACGCTGTTCTGCAGCAGAATCTGTCCCAAACGAATCGGACACGTTATCGATCAAATTTTGCACACCAAAAGGTCACCGATTTCTTCAGATTATGACAATTTCCCGCCAGCTTGCGAAATTCTGCAAAAAGCTGCAGGTGTGTCACTGAATCTATTTGCAGCTAGTAGATGTTTGAAATGAACAACATCGACTTATATTTTGTCAGATACAAGCATAAATTACAGCCGAGTGGGTCTTTTGAGGACGTAGTCCCGTCTTCCACACCGTAGTCCTGTCTACATACCCTGCATACAGTCAGTCAACGAAATCAGGAAATTCAGTCTTGAATCTCGTACACAGTTTAGGAAATACATGCGTGACCTCCAGACATGACATCAAAGAGTATAGAGACTATGCTAAGCATCTATACTATTTGATGACATGCAGTGACTAACGTGGCCGGGAATGTAATGAATTTCCTAAAATTACATTTCAGGAAATACAGTGGGAGTCATAAGTCGGAAAGGAGGAATAAAAGGGAACCGCTACTAACGGATGGTTATGAGCCTATCTAGTCTACAATGGAAAGGGGTTGACTGAAGGACTTCAAACCCGCCTAGTCTAATTAATGGTCCTTTCACTTCCGAGGTCAAACACATTCACAACCGTTTTCAAAGCACTGCACGCTCATTCCAGCACATACATTGACTATGACTGCTCAAGGTAGCAGTAACTGATCAGCATGGCAACTTTTCAAGCTAAAAGCTAATGGGCCACTAAACATGAGCCAACATAAACGATCTTTCTGGCTGCCGTTGGCACTGGAGGTGAAAGCGATCGCCTGAAAGCCTTCGTCACACGCCAGCGGAACCCATGATATTGTCTTCTTGACACAGCTATTCATATGGCACTGCAGACGTTAAGGACCAACAGACGTTATGAGTATTCCTAACTAGTAAATCTACGTCTGTGTTATGGTATAAAGGGGATGATCAGGTGTTCAGTGGTACACTGAGCAGTCCTGGGAACCGATGTCTATAGATTGTGACACCGGCACAGCGCATCGCTTTTGTTTAGCTGTGAAGTGTCGCACATCTATGGTTGGTTGGTTAGTTCGGGTTTAACGTCCACAGCACCGAGGTGATCATGGACGGCCCTGACGGGCGGGTTATGGGGGACAGGGAAACCTATCTATTGCCGACACCTCGCTTAAATTAAGGCCACGACCCACCGTCAGTTCGTGCCGTACGACTGTGCACGATCTGATGGGTTTCCAGGGCAACCATCAGATTTCCGACGTCACGATCGGGTCGTGCGGGCTGCGGGACGAAGTTGGTTGGTTTGGTTGTTTAATTCGGGTTTAACGTCCACAGCACTGAGGTGATCATGGACGGCCCTGACGGGCGGGTTATGGGGGCCGGACAGGGAAATCTATTGCCTATGGAGTACGACCTGAACAATGATCAACTCAGGCGCACTCCAACTGTGCCACTTTGATTTACCAGGACCTTTCAAGGGACAGTCTCTCTCCAAGCAGACATCAAGAGACTGGGAACCACCTGGAGTAGAATCGAAGGAGAAGCACAGGACAGGAGTTGCTGGAGGTCTCTCGTCGACGGCCTATACCCGGGTAGGGGTGACAGGCGTAAGTAAGTAAGTTTCAAGGGACACGCTATTGAACAAATCCGTTTTTTACCCCTGGATTAAGCGGGACGAAGTTCGGCAGGCGCTACTTTTATGCAGTGTCAGACGGCTGGCATCAGATGACCAATCACATTGCGAGTTTCGCGCACACCTCTCTCCAAACCATATCAGATCTTAAAAAATAATAATAATAATAATAAAAAAAAAAAAAAAAAAAAAAAAAAAAGGCGGAGATTTCGAGTGAGCCGGGAAACATCGGCGCTGATTAAATTATACCATGATCATAGTAGTTTTGTGGGACTGTTCGCTGAAACAGTACAAGGACCAACGAATGAGGAATCGGGTGCTGGACTGAATCCACTCAAGCCCAGTTCCTGATAATGTACCAAGTTAAACTTGAAAGTAAGTTCTTTGAGTTTCATTTGTTGACCGCAGGCTGTGGTATCTGCGGGTCAGGTAATGCGGGAATGTGAAGCGCCCCATCCCGTCAGACATCCGCACGGCATAGCCGAAGACCAACTTGTTTTGAGGTGTTTTTTAGGGTATCCAAAATGAAAACAAGGCAAATCTAAAGAGTTTAGGTAGTTGAACAATCTTACCGTTATGTAAAAAAAAAAATTATCGCAATTAGGAGATACAACGAATTAAAAATTGCAAAAACGGCATGTCAGTAGTGGCACATTTTGCCAGTCATACGCGGGAATTTTCTTGCTGTAACTCCGCCCATTCAACACTGTGTCAGCGTGACCTCACAGTCATGGAGACCGATTCTGAAGATGATCTGATGGAATATTCTCCATCATTACAACCCACGGAGTCTTTTGAGGTAAGCAAACATTTTCTTTGCTCCCCTGAGTTTGCATTATAAAAATATAGGTATTTAAAAGCGTATATGAGTTTTAAACTTGCCGGTTTTCAGTGATGGCTAAGTAGGTCAGAAGCAGACGCTGTCGGCTACAGGTCAAGACAATGTTATACATGCATCTTTTTCTCTCAATGGCGTGTTTCTGTATTTTGATTAGAGAGAGAGCAGGAAAGGTGACACTTTGCAACATTTCTTCAGTGGGTTGATTATTTCAATATAATAAATATTCGAAAGTGTCCAGCAGATTCCTTGCTAACGCCGCAAGAGCACTCTTACACATGATACTACATGCCTTTGTGGCACTGCCCTGCGCACAGTTCTACAGCGCTGGCAAAACTTAAAATTGTATGGTAAGCTGATGCTGACAAAAGCGTTGAAGTTATTAATTTGCGGTTTTTAACAGTTTTAAGGGTATAATATCAAACTGGTGTACTAATACCACCCATGTTGTCGTCTTTGTACAAGTTTTGAGTGTTATAATTCAGAATGATTCAGTTTGATTACCATTTTATATGAATTGTTGCAGGAACCAAATGAAGTTGCTGCTTACGAGGCAGACGAAGACGAAGTGTGTGTCATCTGCAGGAAAGGTTTTTTAAAAAAGGAAAACGTGACGCTTACACAAAAAGGATGCGATTCCATAAACAAAGCCAGTAAGCAGAGGAAAGAAGACATCCACACGATTCCTGGAGATCTCGTGCACGCTGCTTGCAGACAAACATTCACAAACAAACACTATGTGAAAAAAGCTATGAGAACGCTGAAGAAGTCACCATCACCTCGAAAACGCAGGTTGTCTGGACTTAACATAGCTTCTGGCACCAGTGGTTTGGGAGCAAAGTGCTTGTTTTGTGACAATGGAAGCGAACCAAAGAGAAAGAGATCAAAGGATGATCACTATCAACTGACACCAATAAGAACATTGGAATTCAAGCCAAGGTTGTTGGATTTTTGCAGCAAGAGAGGAACCAGTGACAGGTGGGCAAGAGAGGTGAAGGCCAAGGTTGAATATCTACAAGATCTTGTCGCTCAAGATGTTGTGTATCACCGAGTGTGCTACACAAACTTTCGAAACCACAAGCAAATTCCACATGCGTTTCAGGCAAAGAAACCAAACCAAATGCCAGCGACAAAGAAACTTCATTTTGCGGGTACCAGAATACATGAGGACAAGAGAAAGGCGTTTGAATATGTCACACAGTTCCTCGATAAGGAAACAGAGGAAGTGACAATGAACACACTCGTTGAGATGATGAAAGCTAAGCTGCCTTCATCAAAAAATCCGTACTCAAAGAGACACATGAAGAAGAGACTGCAGGAACATTATGGCGACAAAGTCGTCTTTAGTGAAAAGGACGGAGAACATGTCCTTGTCTTCCAACAGACAGTTAGAGGCATTGTGAGGCAGTTTTATAAGCAGCCAACTTCATCAGATCCGGAGGAGCAGAAGCTACGCATTATCAAAACTGCTGCTTGCCTAATCAAGAACGACATCAAAGCTGTAAAAAGCAACAAAGCAGACTACCCAGACATCATGCCTCATGAACAGGACCACATAACTTTCCTGCCAGAGACATTACAACTTCTCTTGAGAGAAGTGTGTACAGGGACATCCAAACCAAGTGACCTGAAAATTGCAGCAATTGGACAGGCTATCATGCAGTGCGCAAAACCAAACACAATTCTTGCTCCCTTGCAGTTTGGTCTTGGCGTTCAGCTACACAAAGCATTTGCATCTCGCTTTCTGATAGAGACGCTGTGTCGTCTCGGCTTTTCGTGTTCGTACCATGAGGTGCGCAAGTTTTTAAAGAATGCTGCTGTACAACAAGGCATCGATCTGCCCCCTGCTTCAGACACAGAAAGCCTTCAGTTTGTAGCTGACAATGTCGACCACAACACGGTTACCCTGGAGGGCCTCAACACCTTCCACGGAATGGGGATAATTGCAGCTGTGACACCAGCCCCAACAACACAGCAAACAAGACGAGTGCCTAGAGGAGAAGTAAAGTCGAAGGACATCAGAAGCATTGGGCGCATTGGAATCTACTTCTACAGGTAAAACATTTTAAATAAAGAAAGTATGGCAAGGTTTGCATGGGTATTATACAAATAAAAACTTAATTAGTAAAGTGTCTGGGACCTAAGAGCGAATAACACAATATATGCAATGTTTTCAGGTCTGAGTGGAAGGATCTCACAAAGCTGATATTCAAGGAGATTCCAGACATAGGCGCTGAGGACCCAACGAGCCACCTGGAGACACTGTGGAAGATATCCTGGCCTGTGAAATCTCCGCGTCCTGCTTGGAAGGGCATGATGCAGGCCTTGCACTCAAAAACACAGGACTTTCCAGGGAAATCGAGAGTGTATTATCTTCCCGTGATAGACCTAAACCCCGGAGACATGTCCTGCATCTATTCTACCCTTCGGTTTGTAGCAGAGCAGGCTACCAAGAGCAATGCAGTCCCCATACTTACTTTTGACCAGCCTCTGTACCTCAAGGCTTTGTCAGTTGTGAGCAGTGAGAAGGCTGAAAGATCAGTGCAGTCCATAGTTTTGCGCCTCGGGACATTTCACATGCAAATGAGCTTCCTTGGAAGCATTGGCTGTGTGATGGACGGTTCTGGTTTGCAGCAGGCACTGGATCTCATTTTCGCGCCACACACAGTTCTTCACATGCTGAGTGGAAAGGCCTACGACCGAGCGGTTCGTGGACACCTCCTTATGGATGCAGCACTTAACTCTCTCCTTACTGCAGGCGCATTCGAGCTACCATGGATCCTGTTTCACCAAGACACAGCCGAGCAGACGTCTGTTGAATTTGTCCATCCAAGTGAGGAAGCTGCAACTGATGAACAGCGCGATCAGCCAATCCAGGTTTTGGAGTGTGCAATGCCAGCGGCCTCAACATCCACAATGCCCATGTCATTCGATGACCATGATGAAGACACGGGTCTCTCAATCGAAGCACAACCGACGACAGGAAACGAAGATCTCGATACTGCAGCCAGTTTCATTGATGCAAGTCTCAAAGGTGATGTGTCAACAGAGAATGAGGCTAAAGAAGCAATCAAAAGAATTACTGATCAGCTTCAGAAGCACAAGGCCGAACTGCTGAAATCCAGAACAAGCAAGCTGTGGCTGCAGTACCTGCACATGGTCGACATTTTGAAAATGTCTCTCAAAGCGGAACGAACAGGCAACTTTCCTCTGCACCTCCAGGGTGTTAAGGAAATGCTGCCATATTTTGCAGCAACAGGACATAATAACTACCTCAAGTGCGCTCGAATTTACTTGCAGCAGATGCTGGAGCTCAAGGAGACAAACAAGCATGTGTACGCAATGTTTATGGCTGGACACCACAGCATCCGACGCTCCGATCGGTATTGGGCAGGCCTGCCAACAGACCTACTCATAGAGCAAGTGCTGATGAAGAGTCTGCAGACAAGTGGAGGGTTGACAAGAGGATCTGGCTTGGGGGAAACAGAACGTCTGACATGGCTGTTGAGCATGCCTGCAAGTGCACATATTAACTCGGTCATGCAGGTCGTCACTGGGGTTGATTCAACTCAAGATGAAAGTCATAAAGATTGCAGCACAGCACGGCTAGAGAGGGACCACAGTGACACAAAGAAACTTGTTGACTATTTTATGAAGAGAAACCCCTTTACCAATGATACAAAACTTCGATGCATTGCCAGTGGGAGGGAGGCTGATGAAGCTGTGAATGCTGACAATGCCAAAGAACTGGGCCAAATCATGGTTGACAAGATGTTGGGCTCATCCCTTGCAGACATCAAGCTGAAAAAGGCAGATCAGGTCATCACAATGGCTACAAAGTCAGCTGTGAGAAGTAAAGGGGAACAAATCACAGTAGACCCAAACCTTCTCTTCCAACGACTTGTGAAGGTGGCACAGGTAAATCCCGAGCAGCTACCACAGTGCTTTGAATACGAACTTACAAATACACCGACAGCATTGTTTGACACAAGTGGTCTACCTCGAGAAGCTCGAAAGGGGGAACTAGCAAAGTTTCTCTTCAAAGCAACCAAGCAAGAATCAGTCCATGTACTGCCAGAGAAAGACCTTCAGCATGTTCTTGATGGAGGAGTCCTCCTGCATCGACTTCCATGGACCGGAAGCTCGACATATGCCCAGGTGATCAGCAGTTATGTAGAGTTCGTTCAGAGGCACTATGGCCGAGCAGTCGTCGTTTTTGATGGGTATGGCCAAGGTCATTCTACCAAAGATGTAACCCACCTGAGGAGACGATCCGGACGACAGACTTCATGTGACATTGTGTTTGAGCCAGACATGCTCGTCAGGGAATCTAGAGAGAGCTTCTTGTCCAATGAAAGCAACAAAGGGAGATTTATTCAAGCGCTTGCAGGAGCTCTCCAAGACAAAGAGATTAGCGTGGTCGAGGCAACTGCAGACGCGGACTGCAGCATCATCAAAACAACGTTGGAGTGTGCACTTCAGTGTCCAACAGTTCTGATTGGCCAAGACACCGATTTGCTGGTGATGCTGCTCGCGCACACAAGACCATTCCACAGCAAGATCTACATGTTCAATGGAGATCACACATGGGACATTAAGGCTGCTCAAGATCAGATAGTTAAAGAAACAGGCAGCCCGAACATCTGCAAACTGCTGCTTTTTGGGCATGCGTTTGGTGGGTGTGACACCACAAGCAGCGTTTTTTCCATAGGAAAAGGAACTTTGGTGCACACCCTCTTCCAGTCATCAAGATTCAGGCAACTAGGAGAAGTCTTTCTTGACTCCCGAAGCACTCATGATGACGTTGCAGATGCAGGCGAGAAGGCGCTGGTGTACTTGTACACAAAGGCCAAGCAGGAATGTGGCTTGAACAGCCTTCGTCACATGAAGTACATGCAAAAGTTGTCCACTGCTTCCTGCTCCATCGAGCCGAAATACCTTCCACCAACACAAGCAGCTGCCCAGTTCCACTCCATGCGGGTATACTTTCAGGTTCAAGAGTGGCTTGGTCTGTCAACTAATCGAGACCCACTGGAATGGGGCTGGAACATCAGAGATGGCCTTATGGTTCCAGTGTACACCAACGCTGAGGCTGCACCAGACCATCTTCTAAACCTTGTGCGTTGCAATTGCAGAACTGACTGTGCGTCAACCAGGTGTTCATGCCGACGACATGGATTGGTCTGCACTGTTGGATGTGGAGAATGCCGAGGTGAAAGCTGTTTAAACACCATGAAGTACACAGAAGAGGAAGAAGAAGAGGAAGAAGAAGAGGAAGAAGAAGAGAAAGAAGAAGAGGAAGAAGAAATAGAAGACATGGAAGACATGAATGACAATAGGGTTGAGATCTAACAGTCTGGCCCTATCACCCGCGCTGTATTATGTTTTTGTTTTCGTGTAATGAAGCGTTTTCTAGTGCTGATTCCAGCACAGCACGGCTAGGTCTAGATCTACGTAATAAATGCTCAATAACTCTGTTTTCCGATAATTTATTTTTCTACATAATTCAGATGTGATGGAGGGAATTATTATCTTTCCGATGCACTAAAAACTATTTTGGATACCCAAAAAAACAAAACGAAGCATTTTGCGGCAAGCTGGTACCGGACTAGCACGAACGGACGGTGGATCAGCTGGTCATCGCTTGGCAGATGCAGCCAGTGAGCGTCTCGCGGCCACCCTGCATCCTCAGCAGTGAACAACTTCCACCTGAGACAACTTTCAACATTCATTTTACTGTCAGAGGGCCCTTTGTGTATGACTGTGTTCTTCATGTGAAGGAGGTCCTAGAGGGTTCAGTGTCAGTTTAGTATCACCCGCCACACTAAGCATCACACCTTTTGAAGTAGAGTGACAACAGACTTTCATTTCCATTCTGCGCTTACACTTACATCCCTAATCATTTTGATGTGTGGTCTTAATCTGGAGGAGGTCATTCGGAGTTAAGTGTGTAGCGAGGTGTGCGCGCGGTACGGGGGAGGGGTGTCAGGTGGGGGTTTGGGCTGGTGACAAAAATATATCGCGGTTCACTGGCGTACGTGGTCGGTCCGATGTGTTTCGGGATCCAAGGTCCCTCCAGCGCTATACCCAGAATCGCCATGTAACAATTCGCGATATGTCTAGTCAGAGCTGTATAAGCGGAATTTGTTATAAGCGGAGTGTCAGACTTTCTAATGTAATAATCCCAACAGGTCCACAAAGGCTTGTTTGTAGCCTAAGTTCATTCATTTACAGGGGCATTTTAATGTAGAATCACTTAACTAGAGTAGTTCGCAATTACCTCTTAATTTTTTATTTTATTTTTTAATTTGACTAATTTATTTTTACTATTTTTTGTTCTTTTTCTTTTTATGTTTTGATGTAAAAATCTTGGGGAGGAGAGGGCGGCGGGACTTTAGTCAAATCCGCTACTCTCCAAATTGATGCCCATCCTAATCCTAACGTTCCTTCTTTGCGGTGTGGGTTCGAGTTGTCTTAGCTTCGATAATAAAATGATTTTTCCTTCTCACTGGCTTGGGTAAGTAATTTTTGTGTTGTTTTTTCTTCCCACAATTACAGTCAACACTGGATATAACAAATTGCCAGGGGATCCAGAATTGTGTTGATGTTATTAGTGAAGTTGCAAAAATAAATAAAGTACACATGACTTACAGATACATGGTTCATGTAGATACAGTTGATTAAAATGTTTCCATTTTTTAACTAATTGGAGACGTGCCGCCTTAGGATAGGAGGCTTACGCCGCGTATCCAGAGGCGGCACGTCTCGAATGAGTTAGAAGCATATTACTACATGTGTTGTGACTGTCTTTTCTAAGCGTGCTTCTTTCTGCGTTGGGTTTTTCTCTGCATACTATACGCTTATCATTTTGGTATCGATTTTGTATACATGTCCTGCCAACAACCAAAGTTGCTGCCGCTAATCACAGCTAACCTTTGTTCAAGACCACGATCCAAATGACCAGTATTTGTAGATGCAGGAATGCAGGTGGAAGTGCGATATTATACGAGGAACGTGACAAAGGCAAAACGCACGAAATGTCTGAATACACGGTCAGTTTTAAGTAAGCAAATTGAAAATGGAGCATTCTTCTGTTTGTTTGTTGTTGTTTGTGTGGTTTTTTTTTTTGGGCTGATAATGTAAAGATTTGTTATAAGCGAAGTCGGCAGCGCCGCGGGGACTGAAATTGTTTTTGCCGGTTATATCAGAGATGTTGTTATATCCGACCATGTTATAAGCAGATTAACTTTTCAGGTTAATAAAATTTGTGAAATATTAAATTAACAAATTGCGTTGTAACTGTCGTTTCTAAGCACGTTTCTTACTTCGTTGGGTTATTCTCTGCATTTTAAATTACACGCTTGGCAGTCCATGTTTTATTCTGGCAAGCACGGCAAGGCCAGTAATCAGCATTAACTCATTCAGCCCTGACGCACTACAGCAGGAGATGGATCGACCATGATAATTCATGGGCAGTGCCAGATTAGCTTGGCGCCTGTCGGCGCCAAGCTAATCTGGCACTGCCCATGAATTATCATGGTCGATCCATCTCCTGCAACAGGTGCATAGTCGATAGATGACGCCTCAAAAATTTGGGAAATACGTGCGTCGGGCTGAATGAGTTAAACCCGACATGTAGTCTACAAGTGATGTTGATGTTTTCATCGGTCAGACCCCAAGAGATAACAGCAATATCCCTACGAAGCCGCAAAAGAAAATACATCCGAACTAGGAATGGCACTTTATGCCTTTTTGATTTAAAGGTCCTCGGGCTATGCGCAGGACTGATGACGTCGGCCCGTAGACTCGTACTTACTGGCAGTTGTGCACTGGGTGCAACACAACGAACAGATTGAACCGTAAGATCGAAATTCCTATCGTTGAGAGTTATCTCGGACCGCATAAATCCACGACAGTACCTTTGGCAGAGGGACCACGACTGTGTTCAAAGGTTACCCAGTAAGCAAAAGTCATCGGACCCACGACGGCCGCAGTGGGCCCGCGCACGAAGAAAACAACAACAAAAAACAAACCGGCAATGAATCAATGAATCAATGAATGAATCATCAATGAATCTTTATTTTACAAGGGTGAAAATATTAACACTATGTCATTTTTTGTACCTGCCGGTGCTACAACTACGACTAACTAAGTACAAAATATACATAAAACAGGGACATCAAAGCACTCTCGGCAGGATTATTTAGCACTGTTTATAGAGATTGAATCATGCCTGACTTTCCGTTAAGGAAAAGAAATCACGAGTGCTCAGTTCGACCGATAAAATGCTCGCTTTAACTGAGCACATGAACTGCGCACGAGTACAGGTCGCATTTTACCGGTCACGACCACGAGTGGTTTGTTTTGAGTAACGGGACGACAGGAATAATTTAATTTATTCATATAACAATTTATTTATTTATTTATTTACTTGCTTGCACTCGGTGAACGGCCCCTCCGCTCTGTTCCTGCTGCTGTCTGTGACCGCCTGCACTATCTCCGTCAGCATCCACTCCCGGACTCCTCTCTCCTGCACCCACAGACACACTGCCAAGAAGAAGCGTCCTTTTCGGGGCGGTCGTCGCCCCGAAAGAGAGGTAGGCCAATTACAGTGGAGTCCAGTTAACACGAACTCGCTTAACACGACGAATTTCCGGTTAACACGAACCGCTTTTGCATTCCCGGCTGACGGCCTTCTTATTATGTATTAAAATTTCACTAATAACACGAAATGCTTAACACGAAATTTCGCTTAACGCGAAGCTGTTTTCGGTTCCCGACCAGAGCAATTTCACTATTATTCACCTGTTTAACAAGAACACACATTCCAGTCTCAAACACCGAAAACCGATTCATGAAAGGGGCACTGCACGTGTCGCTCTCGTGCTGTAGGACACGACACATGAACGAACTCTAGCGCAGCCTGTGATTGGCTGAATAGCCTTCAGTCATTGTAATCCGTCTTCTCATTGGCTAGTGTTTCTGAACTGAATTCATGCATCATTCGTGTACCAACACTCCCTCAATTCAGTTAACTACCGATCACGGCTACCCCCAAGGTAAAACACAAGTCGACTACGCTTGAAGTGAAAAAACAAGATTAATGAGATCCACGATTGTCTCTCTACACGGGCTGTCAATAACGCAAGACCGACTTCGGTCATGGCCCGTTTTTTAAATGACTTTGACTGTGTTGCTTTTACCGATGCCAGATGCCTGTGTTGCTTTTACTTTACTATGGATTTTACCTGATGAATTTCACATTAACTACGTGAGCTGTACACATATCCTTGTGTTTTCCTAGCGAGCTGAACGTAATGTAAGCATATATAGTACAATAATGTGCACTTTTAACCTCGTACTCATTCATGCACGCATCTCTTACACACTTTTTCCTTGCCGGGAGGGCCGTGATCAATTTTGAGGCCATATTGGTTAACACGAAATACGGTTAACACGAAGTGATTTTCCGTGTCCCCAGAAATTCGTGTTAAGCGGACTCCACTGTACAGTACTTACGTCCAGTCACGTGCATGAACGCTGTCGGGACCATGTCAACTGGCACAACTTAGTTTCCATCCCGCTGCCAACTGTACCAACTCGTGCTGATGTGAAGTCAAATGTCCGCATGCTGTCTACTGGTAAACTGACTATTGCTTTGTTCAATGCAAGGTCCGTCGGTTCTCCAGAAAAAAACGGGCTGAAATCAGTGAATTCATCCGAGACAACGACATTGATGTTCTGTTTCTGACAGAGACTTGGCTCAGTGTCACTGGAGATGAGCCAAAGTGCAAAGACATGACACCTGACAACTATGTCATGAAGTCCTACCCCCCGTGCTTTCACTTCCACAGCAGCGTGTGCACTTTCTGCTGCTTTATCGACCAGCAAAGCCAACCAGCTGACCGACACCATTTTTCTCTAGGAGTTTCCTGATCTTCTCGACCTGTGCATCGACAGACCAAGTCCCTCCATTTTCCTGGGGGACATTAACTTTCATTTTGACTGTGATGGAAACTCTCATCGCGTGAAGGATCTTCTCAGTCCTGCAGTATGGTCTAACCCAGGCCAACAGTGAACCTACACACCGCTCTGCACATATACTGGACTGGGTTATCCACAGAGAGACCGACCAGCTTCTTTCGTCAGCCTGTGTCTCCGATCACCTTGTGTCCGACCACAGATCCATTGTGTCAAGGGACCAAAATTATGTTCATAATTAAGTAAGAAGGTTAAGAAATAAAGTACTAGCGAAATCATGGAATGAGGGAAATTTATATCGCAGAGTGCGAGTAAGTCATGGGGTTAGCGGAAACAGGAAGTGGTCGGACATGCCTGCACGTGCTTAGCGAAACCTCTTTAGCCAAGCGGGGGAAGTCTGTTAGTACCTTATGCTGATAAGAGGAAGGGTGTACGTGCGGAAGTGAGAGTATCTAGGCTAATTGGGGGGAAGTGGGTCAGAAGAATTGCTTACGTGCGGAAGTGAAAGAATCCTAACCTATTTAGCGGGAGGAAGGGGGTCAGAACTTTCCCGCTCGAGTCTATCAAAGAATACCCTTATTTAGTAGAGTCTGAGGAAATTCCAGAATTTGTAAAGAAATAGTCCGTTCACAAAATAATTAAATTAATGTTGTTATACGGGTGTTAGGCTAAATTTCATGCATGGATTGGATGTGAAATGCATGTTTAGTATATTTTATATAGTCATTGAAATTAGTTGAAATTGATGTAGAGATGTGAATGACTGAATATTCATGAAATCGCGTAGTGTCAGAGACACTTGTCCCACCTGAACACCATTCAATCTGCCATCAGTGCAACCCTTAGACAATAGCTAAGTCAAATCCAAAGTGACACCCTTGAACGTTGCTGCATCTTTATGTTATGGCCCATTATGTGAAGTGCCTTGATGTGGCGTTCACAACGCTGCTGATGTGTTGGATCATGCATATCTGATGCCATGAAAAACAGCCTAGATATGGTCAGAATGCCTCCAAAATTGGCATGTACATCAAGTAATATATCTGATCTTCAGAAATGTTGCATTTGAGACACAGGCACATGAAAGTGTTTTTTTTCATATTTTTCCATTGCCTATCCCCCTACTTTTTCTGTTTTTCCAAGTTTACACACGCATGCAATACAGTCAAACTGACTTCTGGTGGGCTGGACAACTTAAAACAGTTACCATGACACTGACACTGATGAAAAATGAGCTTTCAGATCCAAGGCCATTTCCTTGTGTATCTTAGGGCAGCCCAAAAGACAACACCCAGGCATTCTCATTGACCCTGTTGTCTGGTGACAACAAGCTGGAAGAGGCCTGTAACCAGCTGCCATGCCTTATGTGCTGCTGGCAATCTTTCCCTAGGCAAAAGGGGTCATGAAACAGCTCTGCAATTTAAACATTAAGTCTATTGAGCTATCCCACAGGAAAAAGACTACACAAAACAACCAAAACTATGCTACGCGGGACACGCCGCATACACTAATTAGTGTCTGGAGTGCTGATTTAGGAGGTAGCATAGAAAAATGGTTATGTACAGTTCATTTTTATATAAAACACACTTGTCAGAGTCTCAAAACACCTCAGCTCATCTTGCAGATGTAGTAGGCATGTGTGTGCCAAACTTGTCAACACTCCTGTAAAACCCTGTACTGGTGCCTGCAACTGCTGGTCCCATAACAATGCACTCAAATGAGCTTTACTCAGTGTACAAGTGCTTGTGTTTGGCTTAGAATAGACACCAGAGAAATCCCTCATGACAATTACAGCAGAATGACACCTCAGATGCAACCAGTGTAGCAGTACCATGCAAAATAACACTTCTGCAGGTCACATTATTTTGGCCGCTTATTTCACTCTGAGGTCAGCTGTCAGATGAAATGCACATGCTAACACTGTTTCATTGTAGTTTTTATCTTAACCTTTGACCTTAAGCCCCCAACCCCCCCCCCCTCTCTCCCTCCCCCCCCCCCCCGGCCTCCAACCCAAACCCCTGCCCACCCCACCCTACACCCACCCCACACAACTTCAAAAACTGAAAGAGTGAATTTTTTTGAACGCATTTATCAAACTGAACACCCCAAACCCCACCCCTTTCAAGGTCAAGGTCAAAGGTCACAGCTCATGGTCGAAGGAAAGACTCATGACTACCTGTAAGACAAAAAATAAATGAGCAAACACACTAAACCTAGCTCACAGTGCAGGTAAACAGGGTGTTGCCACGCAAAACATGCCAGAACGCCTATAAAACTGCATGCACAGCGATTTTTTGGCAAAATTTCAAAATTTTCATGATTTTCTTACTTTTCCAACTGCAACCATCCAAACTCATTGATCTGGTTACACTAAACCAGTTTCCGGTCTATGTCACATACGGCATGTGGTGAACCTGACAGGCCACGGACCACAGTGGTGTTTCCGTACTGTCCAGTCTCTTAGCCTTAGTCAATCCCAGTCATCCCCTAATTGTTCAATTCCCTAAAAAGCACTACCGCCCACCAGCTGCACATTTGCCATGCATAAAATACCAAAAAAACCAGCACATGACCCGTCTCATTTCTTGGCTATGAAACTGGTTCCTTACCAACCCCACACCCAAGCACAGCTGAAATCAGCGTGCCCCTCAAATCACTACGCCAAAGGCAACTCAACATAGGCCCACAAATGTCCACTGGATAAGCTCAGGATGGTATGAATCAAAGCACCAAACATGTCTCCTCTCAGCTAACCACAAATTTCCAGCAAATTCCCACATTCAGCCCAACTGCAAATTTTCAAACAAGGCAAAAATTATTTTTAAAAACACGGGACCTTGCACTGCCTGAACTTCCCAATTTAAATGTATACCGTGACCTGTCAATACAGAATGAGGAAAGGGAGAGAGACTTGTGTATATATACGAAGCGAAGCGGAACACTAGGAAGGACACGGAGAGACTTAAACACGGAGAGACTTGGCGCGGAGCGAAAGAGAGGCGAAGACCGTGAGGTCGGAGACTGAGCAGATGGAAAATGGTGTTGACTTGTGGTGTGGTGGAAGATGACCGGTCACTACAGATTCCGAACGGAAGATGATTAGCTACACCCAAGAGAAGGAGATAACGAGAAACCGGGTGGACTATTATAGTGTAAAAGCAAAGCCGCGGAGAAGAACGTTTCTACTACAGTGATCGGATTAGCCCAAGCGTGATATGTGCTGGGTTCAAAAGTGCATCATTGACAATTGTGAATGTGCCGAGAGAGAACATTAAAAGATCACCGGGACCAGAGGGTCGACACTGAGACGCAGCGCCGACGAGGACCAGGTAGCGGGTCGACGGACGCAGCGCCGACGCCGAGAACCACTGAGATAGCCACATAGTAGTGCGTATAGAAAAACCTGGCCAGGTAAGGTGACTTTTAAGTTGTTTATGTGCACAGAACTAGCCGAGGTAGAACAAAGAACTAGACAGTGAAATAACAGAACTAGATAGATTGCTGATGAAGAGAGTGTGATGATAAGATTTTAGACAGTAGTTAAGTGGTACATGTTTATTGCTTGTATGTAAATTTTTAATAATTAACATAGTTAGCAATTGAGCAACTGAGTTCTGAGTGAATCAGTTGTATGGATGCGTGTGTGGGGAACGCATGCGAGACGTCCCTCTCCAGAGTGAGAGAAATGTGATGAACGAGATGTTGACTGATAGCTACAATGATGATGAGAGTGTGAGTGTAGATCCCCCTGTTAACAAGATTATATATAACCTACACCCACATCACAAACAATTAAACCACCAATCTTTCCGACAGTCAGTGACACATTGTATGTGATCTGAATATCATTACCCTCCCCCTCTTCCCGTGACCATCACAAGCAGAAACCTCCGTGCCATAGACCATGAGTCGTTCTATGCTGACCTGGCCGGTGTCCTGTCCAGCACCCCCTCCCCCACAGCCTCCACCCTCAACGCTGATCTCTCCACTCTTATCGACCGCCACGCGCCAGCCACCACGAGGACTGTGAGAAGATCCAAGTGCTCTCAAGGTTTGTCCCTGACATTTGTACAGCAAAGCAAGAGAGACGTCGTGCTGAGCGTGCATGGCGTGCGTCCTGCTTGAAAGTACACCGCCAGATCTACAACGCCGCCAAGCATCGCGTCACGTGTTTGGTTCTTTATGCCAAGACTGTCTTTCTCAGCAGTAAGATAGCTGAGAGTGACACTTGCAAGAAACTGTTAAGTATTACGAACTCCTTGCTCCCCGTTACCATCCCCACAAGAGATCTTAAGTTTTTTGCGACTTTTTCTGTGATGGCAGGTACCAGCCGATTCAGGAGCAACCTTGCGAGAATTTTCCCGGCAATGGACAGCAGGGTAATTCCACGATAATTAGAGCAGGCGGACTTCTCTCCTTTGTTCTTGTACAGGGTGATGATGACTGCATCACGGAGATCCTTTGATAGTGTTCCTTTTCCCCAGCAGCAGAGAAAGAGGTCGTGGAGCTTGTTGTGCAGTGCTGGGCCTCCATGTTTCCATATCTCTGGCGGGATTCCGTCAATGCCTGCTGCTTTGCCACTCTTGAGCTGGTGGATGGCTGTGAGGGTCTCTTCGGCGGTGGGCGGTTCGTCCAATTCAACCTTTAGTGGAAGGTGTGGGATTTGGAGGATGACTGTTTCTTGAACAGTGCGCTCAGCGCCGAAGAGGTCCTGAAAGTATTCCGACCAGCGGTTCAAGATGGAGGTATTATCTGTGAGGAGTGCCTGTCCATCAGCGCTTCGCAGGGGACTTTGTACCAGGTGCCTAGGGCCATACACTGCTTTCAGTGCTTCGTAGAAGCCCCTGTAGTCACCGTTGTCAGCGCAGAGCTGGGTCCTCCGCGCGAGTCTGGACCACCACTCGTTCTGGAGCTCTCTAAGCATGAGCTGGAGACTGCTGCAGATGAGGCGGAAGGCAGACTTCTTCACAGGGCAGGAAGGCTGAGCTAGGTGGGCCT
Source organism: Semisulcospira habei (assembly GCA_036245525.1). Lineage (NCBI taxonomy): Eukaryota > Metazoa > Mollusca > Gastropoda > Semisulcospiridae > Semisulcospira > Semisulcospira habei. Next base: position 20,693,151 of record BTPG01000007.1, on the reverse strand, counting down.
GGTGGGCGGCTATTTTTTTTTTGCTAGAAGTTCCTGGATCTCTACGTCGTTTTCGTCAAACCAGTCTTTGTTCCTTTTTCTAGCAAAGCCCAAGACTTCCACAGACGATTTTACAATAGCAGTTTTCAGTTGTTCCCAGAGTGTTTCAGGGGAGGAGTCTCCTGGATCAACTGTGTCTTTGAGCATGCGCTGTAAATCGGCCTGAAGGGCAGCTTTCTTGTCGTCACGCTGAAGGCTGGCAACATCAAGCTTTTTCTCGGGGGGGGGGGGGGGGGACCCTTTCTTGGGTTTCAGCTTGAGGCGGAGCCTGAGTTTGCAGCAAACAAGGCGGTGGTCAGTGTGGCACTCTGCGCTGGGCATCACTCTGGTGAGGAGGACGACACTGCGGTCCCTCTGACGCACTAGGACATAGTCGATAAGGTGCCAGTGCTTGGAGCGAGGATGCATCCAGGTGGTCTTTCGACTGTCCTTTTGCTGGAAAGTAGTGTTGGTGATGACAAGTTGCTGCTCTGCACAGAGCTCCAACAGTAGGCGACCATTGTCATTGCAGTTCCCAACGCCATGCTTGCCGAGGACTCCTTTCCAGGCTTCAGAGTCCTGGCCCACTCTGGCGTTGAAGTCGCCAAGGATGATGACTTTGTCGTCTGCAGGGGTGCTCTGCAGGAGGCTGCGCAGGTCAGAGTAGAACTTGTCTTTTTCTGCAGGCTCTGCCAGGAGGGTTGGGGAGTACACACTGAGAAGGGTGACGTATTGCTGGTGTCTCAGTGGGAGGCGCATGGACATGATGCGGTCGGAGTGACCCGTTGGTAGGTTTTCCAACTTAGTCGCAATGGGGGTCTTCACCATGAAGCCCACGCCTGAGAGCCGTCTTTTTTATGCAGGCCTGCCTGACCAGTAGAGGGTGTAGCCAGCGCCAAGTTCTTGGAGGCTGCCTTCCTCCGGGAGGCGTACTTCGCTGAGCGCGGCGATGTCGATGTTTAACCTCCGCAATTCATGGGCAATGAGGGCGGAGCGACGTTCAGGGCGTCCGCTGTCTGCTGTGTCGAGCATGGTTCGGATGTTCCAGCATGCTACGTTGAGTCCGGTCGTGGTCGTCATGAGAGTGGATCCATTGTTTTTTCTTGTTTTCTGACCGCATGAGAAGATGCCCGTTGACCGCGGCTAGCCAACTGGGGTTACGAGGGGATGAGCTTTGGTTAGGCCACCTTTTCTAGGCCCCTCTCCGTGTGGAGCAAGCAGTGCTGTCCCTAGAGAAGGCTGCTTGGTCGTTCAGGGTGTGCCGAGTGACGTTGTCATCCCCAGGTCAACATCAGGCGACCAATATCCTGAACCGCCTGCATGCAGGTTTGAGACTGCGGCTTCCAGTGACATCTTTCACCTGCCGTTTTGCCCCTTGCCCATCGCTACAGGACTTGGAAAGTTCAGTGTCATAGTCCGTGGGCGTTTCCTAAAGCCCGTATATATATAATATGTATGTATGTGTGTATGTATGTAAACACGAGAATCTCCGATATTACGGTACGCACAAACTTGAAACTTGGCAAAATACTTTATTAAGTGGGTGGCTAAGAGAGCTTTCGAGCATATTGTAATTGGATGTCTCATCAGTTGAAGACATAAAAGGCCGTTTATAGAAAGTCGGTTGACCCAGATTAGAGTCCGCAATTTTGATAATATACACTTTAAATTTTGGATATGGCTAGTTTGTAAAAGACATTGGATGAGTTCGTTAGCCAGCTTTGTACCTCTTCAACTTTTCGAAAATAAAAGATCAATGCGGAAAAAATGTCAGAAGTAAGATTCCTTGATTTCATCAGAAGAAGTCAGAAGGTGACGTAAAAGCACCAAATGCGTCAGTGTTTTATACAATGTTCCTAAATGACGCAAATCACCTTGTATGAGCTGGTGCGATGTTCTCCTTCGGTTTATTTTTGTATGATATTTGCGAACGTATTGTGGAAAAGGTGGAATATGCATGCAAGCTCATACAGAAGAGGCTTTGTGGGCATGACCCATCCGACCTTATTCTTCAAAATGGCTGTGGCTACGCAAGCCCACAGAACGTATAACCGGTAAGCTGCGCCGTTTGTCTGCCGTCTGTATTTTGTGTGTCATTCTGCCGTTTGTGTTTGTGTGTGCCATTGCGTGCGGATCAGGCGGGTGGGGGGGTGACGGGGGATGGGGAGGATTAAAGGGAGTTACTGAATGAGTTCGTAATCCGGCGTTGTACCTCTTCAACTTTTTCAATAATAATTAATTCATTTTTGCAAGTCTTGGAACCACTATTAACTCCCATCAAACAGTCAGTCCTGGAAGAGGCGTGCCTTTCGGATGAGTGACGTGAAATATCAAATTCGTCACAGTGTACACGGCGTCGTGAGACCAGCGATGCCATGACGTGAAGCTTAGTGACGTCATTTTGCTGCTCGTGCTATTCTTCTTCAGAATTCCTGTCCGCTACTCCAGCCCACAGAGCGTACTAATGGCGGGAAGCGCTGTGTGTTCGTCTTTATTTGTGTGCGCCAGCGTGTGTGTTGATCAGAGAATGGCTGAGAGAGGATGGAAATGGATCAGAAGGATAAGCTTAAAAATATGAACAACTCTGAATGTTCCTAAAAGAAAAACGCACGTGAGCTCAAAAAAATACGGTAGACTTTGGGATGAAATCCTCATCTTGTTTATACTGGGCTTAATATATGTGGGGCACATTTAGGGATGTAAAATCAGTCATTTCATGAAGTACTTTCTATTGGCCTCTCGTTGCCGAGAAAAGCGATCACGATCCAACTACAAGAGTCATAGACCTTCACGTACCCCCTTCTCCCTCTCATGAGGCTCATGAGGATCAGTATCTCTTGTTGACACCACCTTGTATCCATGCTACTTGGACGGCTTAACCCCTTCACTTCCACTGTACGTACATTTTTGTTTTTGAAATATTTGTTCACTTAACGACCAAAAGCCAAAACCGTCTACAAAAACATGGATACAAATTGGTCGCGGGGGCTCATGAGGATCTATGTCTCTTGCATTTGGGAGGTGTTCACTTTTTCTCGGCAGTCAAGGGGGGAAAGCTCTTTGGCGGTCATTTGACAAACAATATTTTTGTTCATTTAACGACCAAAAACCAAAACCGTCTATAAAAAAAAAAAAAAATGGATACAAATTGGTCTCAGCAAGAGGCATAGATCATCATGAGCCCCCGCAGTCGCGGGGGCTCATGAGGATCTATGTCTCTTGCAGTTGGATCTTGTTTACTTTTTCTCCGCAGTCAAGGGGTGAAAAGTTCTTTTAGGCGTTCATTTTACAAGCAATTGCCACCACTGAATAGGTCAAAGAACTAGGGGGCTCTTGATCTAGGGGAGGTTAACGACCAAAAGCCAAAACCGTCTAAAAAAACATGGATACAATTTGGTCTCAGCAAGAGGCATAGATCCTCATGAGCCCGCGCAGTCGGCTGTAAAATAATTTTGTCGGTTTGCAGCTTTTGAGCATTTAGTTTTCAGGATCTCTTAAGATTCAAAGATTCAAAAGATTTTATTTCCTTTATCCCCTACTGTGTATGGAGGAAAGATAATCACAGGTTTGATGCATAGTCGCTGATACGGTAATGACACAAAACATTCCTGGTGGTTACTAGTAAGTTAAGACACGTTTCCTTTGTCAAATGGTTGTTATTAACCAATTAAAACAAATTTTCAAATTACAATGAACACGAGAAGCTAAGACTAAACGTGCAGAGGTAATGCACTAGCATATGGAAAATTTAATTGTTACGACTACGAATACGAATTTGAATACCTTTATTGTCCCAAGGTGGAAAATTTGTTTGCAGCGGATTTTTTTTGGTAAAACAGTTGTAAAAACAACAAATGTGAACATAAAACAAATAAATACATTTGACTGACTAGAACAAACCGACCGATTACAGTGAGTATGTGCGCGTATATAACATCACAACCATCTGTAATGTTAATATCCACATAGAAAGAAAAAATTAAAAATTAAAAATTAACTGAGACGACACTACCTTATACCACGCGCACAACGCACACGCACGCACACACGCAAACAAACCCCCCCCCCCCCCCCCCACACACACACACTTGCGTATCACATGACATTGCAAATGCATAGACCTGAGGCTGACATCTTGACCGTCCTTCAAATGATGCCAGGACTATAGGTCTATGCCATGGCATCATTTAGGAGACATGGCATCAATTGTCACCTAGTCTGTTGCTGGTTCGTGAGCTTTTGGAATATACAGCTCTAAGTCAGCAAAACCATTGCATTTCAAATGCTGCGTCCAACCACACTCAATTCCCTAATCTTTGCAAACATAGAAACTGGACATTGTCTTGCTTCAGATCTTTTTTTCCCCCAGATGTTCTATTTATTTAATGCCTTCACTGTCAGTGGACGCAAATTGATGTCTTCGAAATGAAGACAAATTCAACAAGGCCTAATCTCATCAATCCAAGGAACACGGATATAACAAGGGCCAGCAAGCGGCAAAGAACCTCATGAGCCCCCGCATCTGCGGGGGCTCAGGGGGGGGGGGGGGGCGCAACTTTTATTTTTTCTATTGCCAGGGTCTAGTATATATCAAAATACCACAACCGAAACTGTTCTTCTGACGTTCTTGAAAGCTTCTAACTGGTGTTACGTACGGCACTGAAACACAAGCGTTACAATTCAATTTTAAACACACTTATGCATAGTTTGATGCCAGCCGGGGAGGGGGGGGGGTGGTGGTGCTGTAGTACCAAAGCCCCCCCCCCCCCTGGAACCGGCCCTGTGGGTGGTTTCCGGCAGTCAAAAGCTTAATGTATTTTCACACGTAGGTGATAAAAACGGGGGGGGGGGGGGGGGGGGGGGGGGAGGGGGGGGGGGGGAACACACCAAATAAAAAGAAAACAAAAACAACAATAACATGAAAAATATATGTTTTATGAAAGTGTGCTGTCGGGCTATGATATATTCATTCAACTATTATAATAAATAATAATAATAATACCGTTATTATATAGGCGCTTTTTCTCAATTTTTGGGCAAATCGACTCAAAGCGCCGCGAACTGAAACCCAACACGCACACTCACGTAACAGACACGGATTTACGCCATTTAAGACAAACACAGTACAAGACAGACGAGGGGCCAGTTCAGTTACTGAAGTTACAGAGAATTTTGATCGCTTGTATTTGAAATTTGTGAAGTTGCCTGAAACCGGTACCAAAGTGTGGAGTTAACGGTGACACTTACCAGAGGAGAAAAGTCCGACGCCGGAACCCGTTTTCGAACCTCGCACCTTTGGCATTGGTGTCAGGCGCCTTAACCATGCGCCACGGACCGCCCTATTGACAGGATGACAGTATCTTTAACCCATTCAGTCCTGACGCACTACAGCAGGAGATGGGTCGACCATGATAATTTAAGGGTAGTGCCAGATTAGCTTAGCGCCTGTCGGCGCCAAGCTAATCTGGCACTACCCTTGAATTATCATAGTCGATCCATCCCCTGCAACAGGTGCATAGTCGTTGGATGACGCCTCCAAAAGTTGGGAATTACGTGCGTCTGGCTGAATGAGTTAATTTATTTCGTCCCAACAGATTAAAAAAAAAAATGAATTGTGGTAACTCTGCATGTTTGTGGCGGTCTTTGAATTTGAACCATACAGCTCCAAAGGTCTAAAGTTACAGACCAGCTTCAATAATTTTCTCAGGTGGCTATTTCGATTCCCACATGACTCTCACCTAACTCAAAAATCTCGTTCAACTCAGAAACACAGTAAACTGGCTGTTGTTGTAAACAGTTGTTTTTTTTTTTCGAAGGACTCAAGGAACGGGAGTCACCGGTGTAGAACGCGAAAATGCCTTTCACGTTAGTTCGACCCGTGGTCATTTTGGCCGTACGCGTCTGACTTGAGAGGCATTTTGGCTTGTTATACTCCCCCAGCTAAAATTACCACGTCAGAGACACCCCGAGAACGTCACAGTTGACCCCCCCCCCCACACACACACACACACACACCCCTCCCACTCCCACCCGCATCCCCTTCCCGGGGCCATCTGGCGTAGTGGCCATTCTGGCGTAGAACACCGGGTCCGAATCTAGTGTGAAAGACGGTAAGATGAAAACAACCTTCCACCATCTTTTCTCATTCCGTCTATCACCCACGCCCTACACCCGCCCCACACCCATTTTTCGACCTGTGACATCCTTCAGGCCAAGGCATGTTTTCAGGAAGCATCCGATTGTGGCACCTAGCGCCAATACTTTTCGGCCAAGGGTGAAAAATATGCTCACCATAACAGAAAAGGAATTCTTCGGAAAATATGCATTACTCAGACAGAGATCAACTGCATGCAATGTTAATCTGAGAAGGCATGGTTACTGATAACGGATTAAAATGGGCATTCCTCGTGGCTAAAGATAATAACCCGATGAATAAGGAGAGGTCACTTACTTTCTCTACGCAATGACAAGATAAGTAGCGAATTGTATTATTGCTTGTTTGTCTATGTTTAAAATGTTACAGTTACAACACAATTTATTAATATTTCGGGTTTTACGGTTTGGATTTCGTGGCTAACGACTCTATCTTACATATTGAACTAGCTATTTTCTTAAAATAAATGTTTTCTTGATTGTGCTCGAACGTCATAATTATGTTGCCTTATTTTTGACGTATTTTTGCTTAATCTTTCATGTCACCCACTGTCGTTCCTGAGATGCACTTTGAGGAATTGCAGTATTCTCAAACTACTTGATGAGACCACTGTAAAATCTGGTTGACTGTCGTTGACGTATTTGAAAATAATAATGATTAGAAAACTGATTTAAAACTGTAGCTGTTCCTTGATTTGTTGTGACTGGCTGGTACCTCCAAGGAACAAATTTGTATGACGTCACAAAATGAGCCGATTTCTGCCAACAGGTGGCTATAGAGTCCGAAATAGCTCAGGCGGTTAAGTGTCGGAGCAAGAGAGCCAGGGGAATCGCCGGGTCGTGGGTTCGAGTCTCCGTCCTGGCCCCGGTAGCTGGACTCGCAATCCAGGGCAAAAAAGAAGGGGTTGTTACATAGCATGTCCGTTGTAAGGTCCTGGTAAATCAAAGTTGCACAGTTGCAGTGCGCCTAGTTGATCAGTGTTTAGGTCGTACTCTATAGGCAATAGTCCTTGTCCCCCATAACCCGCCCGTCAGGGCCGTCCTTTTTCACTTCGGTGCCATCGACGTTAAACCCAGAACTGACCAACCAACCAGCAGGTGGCAGTGTTTCTTGCAGATGTGTGACATCAGGCTGGATGTGCGACCTACCTATCGTGTCGTTTCTGAATTTGTTGCCGGATTTTGACTCAGGAACCGTTCATGTTATTTCGGTCAATCCGAGGTTAAAAGCGCCTATTAAAAAAAAAAAACCGGTGTAACACGCGACATTTACCCGTATGTAAGATCAACCCCAGGGTCAATTTTATGCACACCAGATTGATCCGAGGCCATTTTGCCGATTTGTGTTAGTGAAGAAACAAAATTCCCCGCCAGATCGTCCCCGGGTTCACTTTGGCGTACGTAACCCCAGGGACGATCTGGCATGAATGACCTTTTAGCCCATTACACCGGCCACATCAGTCTACGGAATTCTGCATTGACCGCACTCATGCAGTAAATTTCAAAGCTAGCTACAAAGAAAGCGCATCAACCACCGGAAGGTCCCTTCATCCTGCTGGTCATTCGCCGTCTTTTTTCCTGACGGTATGCCGCCCAGACAGAAAAATCGATCAGTTCGCGAGGTGCAGTTTCTTGAACGCGCCCTTTTTTCACCATAAAATCTGTCTAACACCTTTACTTTCTAAGTGTCGCGTGTGCAGTCAAGCACTCTAAGGTTTGCTCTAGTGAACGCTGATAGCAGTATCGCTGACGGGGATTTTAACCCGTGCCGTGATGCAAGAGGCATAGATCCTCATGAGCCCCCGCAACTGCGGAGGCTCATGAGGATCTATGCCTCTTGCTTACACTACTTTGAATCTATCTTCATGGGACATTTATTTGTTTTTTTGGTTTGTTTGGTCTAGAAATAACGAAGATTGCAGAAACACAGTCTGCATCAATTGTCCCTGAACTGGTTAGGAAGCTGTTTTCAGTTCATAGTCAATGACCTTGGATGTTTCATAACGCTGCATTTTTCATGTTGCATGTTGCATAATTCTCATTTCATGTATATGCGAGCTTAGTCCTGCACCAGCCACTAAGCAAGGTGCGCTGCTATAGAAGCGCACCTTGCTTAGTGGCTGGTGCAGGACTAAGCTCGCTCATGCAACTGGCTCCTTGTATGGAATCAATCGATGTCCGCTGCGTGCACCGGTTTACTGATTCATCGCATCTTTCTGAAGAAATGCAGCAGGCTAGCTAGCCTGGTTAGCCTAGGATGGTGCATAGAGACGCGATTTTTACGATGTACAGTGGCGTTGGAATATGAGGACCCGGGGTGTGTGTGTGTGTGGGGGGGGGGGGGGGGGCGGGAGAGGGGGCGGGGGGGAGAGAAAGAAAAAATTGGAAAAAAAAATGTAGAAAAACCATTGTTTGCTTTCTTTCCAGACTGAAAGGCTAACCTCTCCCCCCCCCCACCCCCCTCCCTCTTTCCCTTCTAATAGTTTTCGGAGGTTGGACTGGCGCCTGCCGCACTCCGCCCTTCCTCCAGCCCCCTCTCCACCCACCCCCGCCCCCCTTTCTTGTGGATATTTTGAATGCTGCAATGTAAGATGTCAGACACCCCCCCCCCCCCCCCCCCCCCAAAAAAAAAAAAAAAAAAAAAAAAAAAAAATAATAATAATAATAAATAATAAATAAAATTAAAAACAATAATAATAAGAATAATAACAATTTAAAATATTATTTATTATTTAAAATAAAATAAAACTGCGTCCTTGGTGAATGTACAGTATTACTCTCTTCTGTTGACTATCTTAAACATGTTCTTAATTAAACGAACTTTAGTTCGCGAACTCTGCCGAACTAGAGTTCACGATCTCGGACCAACCAGGTTGGTTCCTAATTGGACGATCTAAAGATACGGCGAACCTAGTTCGAAGTAGTTCACGAACCTCGGCAAACCATAGTTCGCTGTCGAAAAAAGTTTGCTCAACGTGTTGAGCAAACGAAGGCGAACCTTTTCTCTGATTGCTCAAAACTTTTACCCTCTTCTGCGTTGGAGATAAGAAGACAGTCGCCGATACAAACAAATATGGCGGACGGCGATATTTCACTCGTGCGAAGAACAAGATCTAGTTTTATTGATTTGTGGGAGGCGCAACGCTGTTTGTGGAGTCGCTACTGCAAGGAGTACAAAAACAAACATCGGTCAAATCGCGAAGCGGCATAGCGGCAGTCATTTTGAACACCTTCGCAGACAGTAAGTACGCCGAATCAAGCACTTCAGTTAAGAAAGAGAACCATGGCAAACCTGGTTTGCTGAAGTTCGCCTAGGTTCGTTCAACCTCAATTAAGAAACAAACCAAAAGATCGCCGATCTTCTCCGACAACAGAGTAAACAGAAGTAATCAGTACTGAACTTTGGCGTGCATCTTGAAAACGCGTGTTAGGCCTACTTTTCCCCCCAACCCGTTCATTGCCGAGAAAAACTGAACACCACCCAAACTGAAGAGATATAAATCTTCATGAGCCCCCGCAGTTGCGGGCGCACATGATGTTCTATGCCCCTTGCTAACACCACTGTATCCATCCTTTTTTTTTTCTTTTTTTTTTTTTTTGACGGTTGGGTATCTTTGCCTCTAAATATACCATTTCAAAAACACCCTGTGCGTCCCGTACTGACAGTGACGGGGTTGATGGTGAAGAAAAGAGACTAGCAAATATTGTATACTGACGAGCAAAATAAATGCGACATATTTGGAATCAATCGGAAACACTTCACTGTTTCCGATGATTCTAAAATTGTCGCGGCATTTCTTTTGCAAAAGAAATATGACAATTTTGGATTTTGATTCCCAAATTGTCGTATTTCTTTTGCTCGTCAGTACGCATTAACCCATTCAGCCCTGACGCACTACAGAGGGAGATGGGTCGACCATGATAACTCAAGGGTAGTGCCAGATTAGCTTGGCGCCTGTCGGGCTGAATGAGTTAATATACATCAAAAAGGAGTTTCTCGACCCGTGGCTGCGGGCTGACAAACAGAGAAGCAGTGCCCTCAAGTCAAGATCGATGTAGGCTTAAAAAGGGATCTCCCACTCAAGACGGCATACAAGGAGCTTACACTAAAACGCTCGTGTGTGCGGTGGAGCCCATCGCGTAGTGGCGTAGAAAAAATAATGTTACATTGTCTTCTAAACGAGATCAAAGGGTTGACATGCCTGGAAATTTAGCTCTAGGTGGAGGCATGAAATGTATGCCCCTGCAGTAACCATAGTAAAATGTGGTTCATTTTTGCTGGTAGGCAGAAGTTCCTTCTCTTCCAGTTACGCCAATGGTGGGCTGAAGAGGTCGCCTAGACCGAAACAGCTGTCCACACCGGCAATACAATCTGAGCCTCACCTAGTTCTGTATTTCCATGCATCAAGGGGCTTGGAATGCAGTGAGTGTGTGATACGCCCCCTTCGGAGGGGGATTCCATATTCATTGCTTCCAGTCACTTGCTTAACGCACCCATCTTTCTTTTTGTGTGTGTGTGTGCTTTGACCAAACTAGATCTATGATCACTGGTCGATAATGCACAATTCTCTTCCCTGACGGTGCTTTTTCCTGTTTACTCGGTAGTTTCTTTTACATTGTCCTCTGTTTCTCTGGCCTCTTTTTCCATTTTTTCAATTTTTTTTTTTAACCCAGACTGACCAAAGAGGTGACTGCCATGAGTGTAAAATGCAAAGAAATAACCAACAAAAAGAGAAACAAGCTTTGAAAGAACACGCACAATCCAGCTACCTGTTCACTTGACGCATATTGTGTTTCTGCAGTGTTCGTTAATTCAACACGTAAATACCCTAGCTGTCCCAGGAACATGGATTCAACGTAAACATCAGCAAGTGGTGTAGATCCTCATGAGCCCCTGCAACTGCGGTGGCTCATGAGGATCTATGCCTCTTGCAGTTGGGTGGTGTTCAAATTTCTCAGCACTGAACGGGTTAATTTGTTGTGTGTATAAACTGTTGTGTGCCTGCACTTAAAAAACGTATTTTAAACAAACATTTATTTTCCCTGTTGGGTTTATTTCTTTGCAGTTTTAGTGTCTCCGTATATGGATCGACAGTTATAGCTTCAAGTTTTGAAAGGACATGCCCTTGACCTTTTAAAGCGTGTACACGCATCTGTTCTTTGTTGTTTATTTCTTTAGATTTTCCAGTCAGTGTCATCCTAATATGGATCCATAAACTCTTCAGTGGTACTGTATTGTTTGAAAAGGATGGTGTCTACTCAAGGCAACACATGCGGCTTACGCCGCCAACACAGAGACAGGGGTTGTGACAGTATATGACGCCGGAATCCACCGTAACATTGCCTATGTTGCAGACCCTCGTTGCAGAAAGATACCGCGCTAAAGTCAGCTTTCAAGGCCGGGATGTATTCTATGGGCGCGAAGCTCACGAATATCAAACATTAACTCATAAAACCCTGATGCGCTGCGGCAGAATGTGCATCGACCATGATAGTTCAAGGGTGGTGTCAGAATAGCTTGGCGCCTGCAGACAGACAGACAAACAGACACACAGAGAGACAGACACACAGAGAGACAGAGACAGACACAGACACAGACAGACAGACACAGACAGAGAGACAGACACAGACACAGACAGGCACAGACAGATACAGACAGACAGACAGACAGACGCGCGCACACACGCACACACACACACACACACACACACACACACACACACACACACACACACACAGAGACGACAGAGAGAGAGAGAGAGAAAAGGGGAAGTAGAAGTGAAGCACGCAGCCAAGATTCTTGAGTCTGTTGACGAGTTGTCTTTCCTGGCGAACTTGATATGTCACCTGATCCGTCAAGCAATTACCCCCTTGTCTGGCATTGTCTATACCGTTCGGCGAAAAAAAAAAAAAAAAAAAAAAGACGTGTAACTACGTCACTACCTAATGGCGTAACTACAAGTCTTTTCCGCCGAACGGTATCGTCAGTAGTAGTTATGGGGTTAAACGCGTGACCTTCTCAGTATGAGTAATAAAACGAAGCCCCTCATGCGCAGATAATTGGACAACAACAAAAAAATTGGTTGTATCCTATCATGATCGATCCATCTCCTACATTCACTGCTGGAAGGGCAAAGTACATTGCAACCTGTGTTTAGCAGCCACCTTTCTCGCTAGAAGAAAGTAGTCGTAAAAGACAGGTGCTCTCTCAAGAGAGGACTTGAAGCCGGGTCAGAAAGTGTCACCTGTCATTAAAGACCATCAATCAATAAGGACAAGCGATCTCTGAAAAGTGTGGTCGTTCAAAACAGGTTCCGCGGTATTAAGCGTGTCAGTTTTTGTACGCATCTGTGCACTCGCACGCGCATATAATGCCTTCTTCGTAAATGATCACCGTCACGTAGTCTAAACCCTGTCACTGCCGAGAAAAAGTGAACGCGATCCAGCTGCAAGAGGCATAGATCCTCATGAGCCCCCGCAGTCGCGGGGGCTCATGAGGATCTATGCCTCTTGCTGAGACCAATTTGTATCCAGGTTTCTTGTACGGCTGTGTGTGGCTTTTGGTCGTTGACTGAATACACAGTCAATGACAAAAATGTACGTGCAGTATCAGGGAAGGGGTTAAAGGGAATGACAAACATCTGCAAGGGGCATAGATTCTCATGAGCCCCCCGCTTGTTGCGGGGGCTCATTCAGATCTATGCTCCTTTCTGAAGCAGTTTAGACTTGTGAATAGCATGCCATGCCTTTGGCCTTGTGGATGATCATTAGTTTCCGATAATCAATAACGCAAACGCTCAATGTCCACGCCAGCGCCAAGCATATGCAAGAGGCATAGATCCTAATGGGCATCCGCAGATTGCGGCGACACATGAGGATGTGTGCCTCTCGCTTGAGAAGTTTAGACTTGTTTGGAGACGGGGAATGAGGGGGAGCGTGGGGGGGGGGGGGGGTGAAGGTGGAGGGAAGAGAGAGGAAAGATGGCATTGTGGTGTAGATAATACGGTCCGGAAATGACGCAGTCATCATTCTCCTATTACGGAGAGAAATCTTACCGAGCAACTGCAGAAAACGTTGTTGCATAAGAAAGAAATGGCAAGTGCTTGGAAAATGGCAAGAAAAAAAGTTACATTTTTTTTTCTTCAAAAGACTGTTAGAATAATCGAAGAAAAGAAAAGAAAACAAACAAACACTGGTTTTTCTTTTTCTTTTTTTCTTTTCTTTACCAAACGAAACAAAACGAAACGAAGCGAAGTACAATCAGGCGCCAAGCTAATCTGGCACTACCCTTGAATTATCAAGGTCAATCCGTCTCCTAGAGTAAGGCGTTGGGGTTAAATGTGTTGAGTATACATTCTCTTTTCGCAAAGAATTCTTGTACACAAACGATGGAATAAAATGTTTCACTTCCCAGATGGGACATTGTTATCTTATTACAAGGGCATACATAATATAATGAATGTCATGTCAGAATTGTTATTCACAACACCGGTATGATATAAATAAATAAAAACTATTCTGCCTTGCAACGCAATCATACATGCATATTCACATATCGATCACGAAATAGAGTCATGCATCCGCGACTACAGGCGAATGTTTTCTTGGCAGAATTAACCCGTTCAGTGTCAGCTGACGCAGGCTGTTTCTGCAATCATCGTTAATTCGAGAGCAACAATCCCTAGTGGTGTCAGCAAGAAGTATAGATCCTCATAAGCCCCGCAACTGCGGGGGCTCATGAGGATCTATACCTCTTGCACTTGTGGGTGGTGTTAAGACTTTCTCGGCACTGAACGAGTTAAAACTGTTTATGATTGCCGTGTGAAGACAAGGCTCTTTTGTAGCCGGAGGGCAAAATGTCAGGTTCTCTTCGATCTTTCGGTTTGTAGTCGTTCAAACTAACGAACGCTGTTCCATATTCAAGAGGCATAGATTCTCATGAGTCCCTGCAGGGCCGGATCACTTACATGTTTGGGGGGGGGGTCCAACAATATTTTTGGAGAAATTAACCACCTGAAACAGACACCTAAAGCAGAGTTTTGACTGTTTTGAGTATGGCTTTATTTTGTTTTTTTTTCACCAAGCTGAGCAAAGATCATCCTTCAGTGTATTAAAGTTTTATGTTGTAGTTTTTATGGATCCGGCCCTGCCCTGCATAGCAAGGGGCCCATGAGTATCTATATCTCCTGAATCGGTCACATGAACTTGCTTTCTCTGCTAAAAAGCGTATAGTCACAGGTGCCGCATATCAGTTCGTTCTCGATCTCGGCTTTGTTCAGCGGATATCATGTGACCCGCAAATCCTTTCTGAGATCCAACTGCAAAAGGCGTAGATTCTCATGAGCAGTTGCGGGGGCTCGTAAGGATTTATGCCTCGCGCTAACACCAGTTTGTATCCATGTTCCTGGGACATCTAGGGTTGTTTTTGTGTGTGTCTTGTATTAACGAAGTTTGCAGAAACACTGAGTCTGCGTCAGCTGGCCACACAGAACGGGTTAAATTGTAAATTACACAAAACCGTTATCCTTTGTTTCATGCGTTTCAGGCGTGTTAATTTTTTTTAACCCCTTGACTGCCGAGGAAAAGTGAACATAATCCAACTGCAAGAGACGCAGATCCTCATGCGCCCCGGCTCCGGGCATTCAGTTATCTGCGATCGTGTTGACCGATATCATACTGAGGCTAAAAGCTTCAAATTTGTACACTGCCATAATTATGCAAGCAACATTATAGTACTTAAAGATAAGGATATAGACCAATGGCTTTAGTTCAAGGGTGGCGCTAGAATATCTTGGCGCCTAGGGGCGCCAAGCTATTCTGGCACTACCCTTGAACTATTTTAGTCAAACTTATTTCACACAGGCTGGCGTATTCCTAGTGATAAGGGTTAACACATTCACTGCCGAGAAAAGTGGACACAAACCAACTGCAAGAGATAGTCAAATTCGACAAAGTCCACAGGTGTCCCTTTTGTCTCATGAGACTCAGACAAGAAAAGGGGAGACTGCCAGTGCTAATGAAGGTTACAAAGTAAAGTAGGTAAAAGCACTGTCAGGGGAGAGAAGTGTGCATGATCGACCAGTGATCATAGATCAACTGTGGCCAAAGCACACACACACACACACACACACACACACACACACACACACACACACACACACACACACACACAAAAGAAATTGGAAAGAGGGGGTGCGCTAAGAAAGTGACTGGAAGCAATGCAAATGGATATGCCTACCTGCAATTACTTTACTTACTTACGCCTGTCACCCCTACCCGGGTATAGGCCGTCGACGAGAGACCTCCAGCAACTCCTGTCCTGTGCTTCTCCTTCGATTCTACTCCAGGTGGTTCCCAGTCTCTTGATGTCTGCTTGGAGGTCTCGACGCCAGGAGTTTCTCGGCCTACCTCTTTTCCTCTTTCCCTGGGGGTTCCATGACAATGCCTGCCTAGTGATACTGGAAGCTGGCTTTCTCAGACTGTGACCGATCCATCCCCATCTTCTTCGCCCAATTTCATTCTCTGCTGTTATCTGCTCTGTTCTCTCCCAGAGTCTGACGTTGCTGATCTTCTCTGGCCAGTGGATTTTCAAAATTCTTCTAAGGCAACTGTTCATGAAGGTCTGTACTCTGTTGACTGTGGTTTTTGTCAATCTCCATGTCTCTGCTCCATATAGGAGAACTGCTTTTACATTGGAGCTGAAAATCCGGACTTTGGTGTGTTGTGGCAGCTCTCTGGAACTCCATACTTTTTTCAACTGGAGAAAGGCTGCTCTGGCTTTACCGATTCGTGCTCTGACATCTGCATCAGTGCCGCCTTTTTTGTCTATGATGCTCCCGAGATAGGTGAAGGACTCCACCTCCTCCAACGGGGTGCCAGCAAGCAAGACTGGTTCTTCCCTGGTTGCGTTCAGCCTCATTGTCTTTGTTTTCTGTTTGTGAATGGTGAGGCCCACTTGGGACGAGATGTCAGCAAGCCTCGTGGTCTTGTCCTGCATTTGTTGATGAGTGTGGGACAGTAATGCCAAGTCGTCTGCAAAATCGAGGTCGTCAAGCTGTGTCCACAGTGTCCACTGTATTCCACTTCGTCTGTGCTCTGTGGTCATCTTCATGACCCAGTCTATGGCCAGTAGGAAGAGGAACGGAGACAGCAGACACCCCTGCCTGACACCAGTTCTGACCTGGAGCTCTCTGGTGAACTGCCCTTCGTGGATCACGCGACATGTCATGCCATCATAGCTGCTCTTGATCAGGCGGACGAGCTTTGTGGGTACACCGTAGTGTCGTAGGAGTTTCCACAGAGTCTCTCGGTCCACGCTGTCAAATGCTTTCTCATAATCCACAAAGTTGACGTACAGCGGGGAGCTCCACTCCAGAGACTGTTCCACGATGATGCGGAGAGTGGCGATCTGGTCTGTACATGATCGGTTCTTCCTGAATCCTGCTTGCTGGTCTCTCAGCTGGGGGTCAACGGAGCTCTTCATTCTTTCTAGGATGATCCTGTTGAAGACCTTTCCTGGTACTGACAGCAAGGTGATTCCTCTGTAGTTGGAACACTTGCTGAGGTCGCCTTTCTTGGGAAGCTTGATTAGGTACCCCTCCTTCCAGTCAGCCGGCATCACCTCCTCATCCCAGATCTTTCCAAACAGTGGGTACAGCATCTCAACTGTTGTCTCTAGGTCTGCTTTCAGAGACTCCGCTGGGATGCCATCTGGCCCTGCTGCTTTGCCATTCTTCAAAAATGCCACTGCTTTTCTGATCTCTTCCCGGCTGGGTCTGTCACAGCTGATGGGTAGGTCGGTCTCTGCCGGCTGGATGTCGGGGGGGTCGGGTGGGCTAGGTCTGTTCAGTAACTCTTCAAAATACTCGGCCCATCTGTCGAGTTGGTCTGCTCTGTCTGCAATAGGCTTGCCTTCTTTGTCTTTTACTGGTCTTTCTGTATGGCCATACTTACCCGACAATCTTCTGGTAATGTCGTAGAGCTGTTTCATGTTGCCGCTGCCTGCTGCCTTTTCTGCCTCTGCTGCCAGGCTTTCTGTGTAGGCCCTCTTGTCTGCCCTGATACTCCTCTTCACCTCGCGGTTGGCTTCCGAGTATTCCCCCTGTGCCCTTACTTTGGCTGCTCTCGTGCGACTGTTGTTGACCGCTGCTTTCTTCTGCTTCCTCGCTTCTATCTTCTTCAAGGTCTGTGCCGACAGCCAGTCCTTGTGGTGGTGTTTCCTGAACCCTACAGTGTCTTTGCAGGTTGAGTTCAGCGCCTCTCTAACTGCCTTCCACTGCTGCTCTGTGGTGACCGCCTCCTCTTCATTTACTAGCTCCTGTAGCGCTTGAAACCGGTTGGACAGCACCAGTTTGAACTCTTCTCTAACTCCAGTTTCTCTCAGGAGGCCTACATTATAGCGCTGTCTTCTTGTTGTCTCTGTGCGGCTTTTCTTTAGTTTGAGCTTCATTCTTAAGGTAAGCAGATGGTGGTCTGAGGCGACATCTGCTCCCCTCCTCCCTCGAACATCTTGAAGGGATCTTCTGAATTTCTTGCTAATGCAGATATGGTCTATTTGGTTCTCTGTTGTATGGTCAGGTGAGACCCAAGTTGCTTTGTGTATTCTTCTGTGTGGGAAGATGCTGCCTCCAATGACAAGTCGGTTTAGAGCACAAAAGTCTACAAACCTCTCCCCGTTCTCACTCATCTCCGAGCCTAGTCCCTGTCTCCCCATCACCTCTTCGTATCCGGTGTTGTCCTCCCCTATTTTGGCATTAAAATCGCCCATGACGATGGTGATGTCTCGCTCCGCACATTTGTCCACGGCACTCTGGAGTCGGTCGTAGAACTCTTGTTTCTCTTCCTCGTCACTGTCATTGGTGGGCGCATAACACTGGATGACGTTCAGCTTGAGCTTTTTCTTGGTTCTAAAGGCTGCTGTTATAATTCTTGGCCCAAGAGGTTCCCAGCCCATCAGCGCTCTCTGTGCCACTGGTGACAGCATGAGTGCTACTCCTTCTGTATGGGGGGCATTCTCCTCTTCATGACCTGAATACAGAATCATCTCCCCAGTTAACAGCCTTTTCTGGCCAGACTGCGTCCATCTGGCTTCACTGATGCCTAGCAGGGAAAGGTTGTACTTTTGCATTTCCGCTGCTATCTGGGCGGCCTTGCCGCTCTGGTACATGGTCTTGACGTTCCATGTGCCCATGGTTGTATCCCTGGATAGAGAGAGGCGGCTCGGTCCTGTGGCTTCCGAAGACTTCCGGCTTTCACCACAGGACGTCATAAGTCTTCTAGTAGAAGAACCTTCCTCCTCCAGGAAAGGAATTACTGTTAGTCTTTTCGTCGGCGTTTTTGTAGCTATTTCCTTTTTTGCAGGGTGGGGAAGCTAACCCCACGCCCAACCCCCTTACTAGGAGGACCAGGGGTTTTCTGTCGGGGTCACCTTCCCTTAGACCATGTTGGTTCACGGCACCTTATTTCATTCGGTGCACCCCTCTCACGAGGGACCCCCTATCCACCACCCAGGGGACGCGCCTCAACGCCGTATGGTCCCAGCGCGAGGCTACCTGCAATGACAGCCACATTTTACATTGCTTTTGCTGACCTACTTTACTTTGTGAGTAACCCTCATGAGACTCTGCTTGAACGTTCAACATTGTCCGTCATTTGGATGTGTTTGGTTGTGTATTGATCATGTCCTAGTCTTTTATTACAGTATTTGGATAGTCGTATCATGCATAACATGTGTACTCTTTAAAAGTTTAGAAAAGTATATCATACTTACAGCGTTAGAAAAGTGAAACATGCTCAGTTTGAAAGTTAAGAATTTTCTGATGTGACCGGTACATAGATGGTCACATGATCACGACAGAAGCGCTATGGAATCATTACAAGCAAAGGGTTAATCATTTACACAAGGCTGATCTGAAGTTCAGTTTACCTGAGCGATAATCGTATAGCTGACGAGCGAAAGAAATGCAACATTTTTGGAATCAATCGGAAACACTTCAGTCTTTCCGATGATTCCAAAAATATCGCATTTCTTTTGCTCTCAGTATATATCTGGAGCCAATATAGGCAAATTTTGACGCCACAATGGTTGTAAATTCAATTTAACTCGGTTTCGATTTCATATACCATGATATGAGATCCGCCGAAACCGAGATCAATTGAATTTCAAATCATGCATTTGCCCATATGCATACTTATGAGACCGAAACCAAATAAACTGAATTTCAAATTATTCTTGTGTCAATATCCAAATGTTCAAACCGGCAATACTCGTATTTGCGCAGTTAGCATTTACATTAGGGACCACACTGTTTGAGTTCATGGTCGGGCCACCAGCACAAGGGAGAGAACTCCATCAATTTGTTCTCGGCTCTTGTCACACAAGCGACAGTCTCATGCTGAGATCTTACTCTACTCCTCTCAGCGAGAAATACGTAAGACTATGTGCCCACTGCCAGGGGCCTTAAGCCGTAGCAGATGGCACTGGCTCATAAGAATCTCAGCCTCTGTCACATGGAAGTGTTTACATGGAAGTGTTTCATCTTTCCTATGTAAATGAAATTACTGTCTCCTACTGTCAGACAAACAGAAAAGCCATTAAATACCAGACAGAGGCAATGATCCTCACAAACCCATGCAGTTGCAGAGACTCGTGACGATCTATGTAATGCCAAATGCGTATGGTATGAATCGCTTTCGCTGGTTGAGTAATAAAGAACTGAAAACCTGAATGTCCCATTCAGAGGAAAATACGTTAGATATTTGTCGTCTTATCCAGTAAGAGGCATAGATCCTCATGAGCCTATGCAATCTGCAGAGGCGCATGTGGATCAATGCCTGTTGCAGATGGAAGGCTTTCTGTCCTTGTTTGAGCACGTCGTGTAATAAAGAGGAAAAGGAAATGTGGGCTTTTATCTCCCTCTAAACAGAACACAGCTCGGCCCGTCGGTTAGGACGCTTCGCCTTAGCGACGGGGGACATGGGACGATATCACACGCTTTCGGTCAGTTATGTGTGCGTTGTCGCACCGTGTCGTAGCAGCGTGTAACGCCCTTCTGTTGTAGCCCTGCGCATTGTTCAGTGTGTGTCAAATTTTGTGTAGCGGCGCGGCAAAGGTTAGTGACACTATTAAGCCAAATTAGTATCGCTCGGTTCATAATCAGGTACAGGCAAGTCTTTTGTCCACCCGCGATTTGTCTTGTGTGTTATTCTCGCCAGCAGTGATATATTCGCGTCAGACCCCCTACTCCCCTCTACTTCCGTCTGCAAGAGGCGTAGAGTCTCATGAGCCCTGCGTAGCAGGGCTCATGAGGCTCTACGCCTCTTGCTTGCAATAAACTATGATACTCTTGTTCCTCAAAGCTAGTGCCGGTGATATTCCAAGTTATGCCTAAGACTTGTGTGTGTGTGTGTTACTCGCTAGGTACAGGGCACACCAAGAGCTCATGACTGACAAAAGAGAGCGCTTGTTTGTAAGAGCGTGTTACTCCTTTCACTGACGCACGTTGCTATGTACCGTTTAACAATGTCAACATATGTGCTGCCTGACTTGTGACTTCACAAATACGATCACTCAGTCGTGTAAGTGCTGGGGGGACTTGTGTGCATGTGTGTTTAGTTCGAGCAGGGATTTTTACCTGGCACCTGGAAATAGATAGGCTTACGGCTCAGGAGGTAAGATTGATTTTTTTTAAAAAACTGTATATTCGTACCTCAGCATTGAGTGCGTGACGTGTAGGCCCTGAGACAGATTTCAAGAAGCCATTTCAAGTGTGGTCCGGAATATCTCTGCGCCTACGGGCGCCTAGCTATTCTCGCACCTTGAACTGTCATGGTGGAGCCGGCTCTTAAGCTGTATTGTAGTCTTTAAAGCTCGAAGACAACTCCCAGAGCAGTTCAGTTGACGTCAGGGCTCTTTTGTTAACAAAGTCCAAAGTTGTCCAGTGTACATGTAATACCCCTACTTGTATCAACACGAGCTTTACGTTATTTTGTAATATTGCTCAGTAACAATTTTAGCACACAACCCCGTCCCTGCTACCGGACCCATTTTGTTCTTTTTGAAATCTGTGTTCATTCAACGACAAAAAGCTACTACTGCGGACGGTCCCAAAAAACATGGACACGATTTTTGTTCATCAAGAGACATAGATCCTCATGAGCCCCCGCAGTCGCGGGGGCTCATGAGGATCTTTGTCTCTTGCATTTGGGTCGTGTTCACTTCTTCTCGGCAGTGAAGGGATTAATTAATGCGTCAGTGGAGAGAATGAATTAACCCGTTCAATGCCGATGAACACAGCCCAACTACAAGAGGTGTATATAGATCCTCAATAGCCCCTGCACTGAGTTGCTGGGCCGGAGGTCATGAAGATCTATGCCTCTTGCTGAAACCACATTGAAGCCATGACATTGTTCGTTTGACGGCTGGAAAACTTTAAGGTTGAATTTACCGTTTATCATGACATCAAAAACACAACGTTCCGATTGGCGGCAATGAATGAATTCAGGAAAGTCTCTGCCCAACGCCGGTTAGCTACGCTGATTGGGAAGACTTCGCCGGGTGGTTTCCCTCGTAAATGTATCCAGCGTATTTTCACCCTGCGAGTGACTTCCGGTAAGTTTTTGCACCCTGACTGCATTAGCCCATATCATACTGAGGCTAAAAGCTTCAAATTTGTACACTGCCATATGCAAGCTACATTATTGTACTTACAGATAAGGATATAGACGAATGGCTTTAGTTCAAGGGTAGTGCCAGAATAGCTTGGCGCCTCTAGGCGCCAAGCTATTCTCTGGCACTACCCTTGAACTATTTTAGTCAAACTTATTTCACACACTGGTGACGGTATTCCGAATGATAAGGGTTAATGATGGTTTTTTTGTAATTTAACCCTTTGGGTGTCGGTATCGGTTTATGTCGCGATGATTCCTAAAGGGTTAATCCTAGTCAATAAAACAGCTACGTCTGTGGTTACTCTCAATACCTTTTATGGGTACTCTAATATCCAGAGACCTCAATCATGGACTTTGCAACGGCCCGCCTGACGCCTTGGCGTACCGATTCCGGTCTAGGTCCATTCAGTTCTGGGTACAGTTACAAGTACAGCTGCACTACTGAGGTAGATTTACCAGTGATACAACCGAATTCTACACTATCAGCGTTAGCTACAGTTTAACCTTTTCGCTGCTGACAACACCATTCGGCGGAAAGGGGGCTGTAGCGGTGTCGTTAGTCGCAGTCAAGGGGGTTTACCCCCCACGCCGCACAAGTGTGCCGTGATTGCAGGCTTAATTACGGGGGTGGGTCAGAGAGATTAA